>CM066605.1:395000-995000 GCA_033816785.1 Picus viridis | reverse complement strand
ACCAGGATCTCCTGCTCCACGCTCATCTCCACGAACTCCGGGGCCTCGGCGTGGATGGCGGCGAACCTGCGGCGGGAGGCAGGGAGGAGCGAGGCTGAAGCGGACCCCGAGCGCTGCCCTTGCTCATCCCCCAGGGCAGGGGCACAGAGGGGACTTCCCCACTCGCTCACCGGGACCCCAAGTCCCCACAAACCCAGCCCCCAGCCTGACTCACTGCTTGGTGGTGATGGGGCCCCTCTCGTCGATGGGCTCCCCGATGACGTTCATGATCCTGCCCAGGGTCTCGGGGCCCACGGGGATGCGGATGGGAGCGCCGGAGTCCAGCACCTTCTGCCCCCTCACCAGCCCCTCTGTACCATCCATGGCGATGGTGCGCACTGTGTTCTCCCCTGGAGGCCCAAGGACAGCGTCAGTGACCTCCAGCTGACCCTGGGGACAGCCGCTGGTGGCTTCCTCAGGCCCTGCCAAGGGCTACTGGGAGGGGGACCGAGAGAAGCAGCAAGACCCAGGAGCAAAACAGCACAGAGGACAAACGATCCCAGGCCATGCTCAGGCTGCAGCCCTGCAGGCCAGAGCCCTGCAGCAGCCATTTTCTCCTCCTCAGATTGAAATCCGTGGCTTCAGCAAGCTCAGGAGAACGAAAGTCATGGAAATGCATCATCACGGGAGGACCCCTCCCTCCCACCCTCTGCAGCCCTCCTGCGGCAGATGCTCACCCAGGTGCTGAGCCACCTCCAACACCAGCCGGGTCTCCCTGCCCTGTACCTCAAGGGCGTTGAGGATGGGAGGCAATCCCTCATCGAACTGCACGTCCACGACCGCGCCGATGACGGCCACGATGCGGCCGGTGGTGGAGCCGGCCTTGGCGGCGGGGGCTGCCTGGGCTGCATAGTCCCGGCCTGGGCAGGGGGACAGAAGGACGGATCGAGGTCAGAGGAGCAAAGGGCAGCTCCAGGCTCCAGCCTGCCTTGGAGCTGCGGAGCTGGGGCTCACCGGGGACCTGCCCAAGGCTCCGGCAGCCCTTTCGGTGCACCCAGGACCCTCTGCAGCCCTCAATCTGCCCAACCCCCCTGAACGCCCTGGGTGCGCGCAGGACTCCTGAAGCTCCTCATGGGTGCCCCCACGATCCCTGCACATCATCCCCGGTGCGCCCGGGAGCCCTGAACGTCCTTCCCGTGGCGTCCAGGATGCCCCACGCCCCCTTCCCCCTAGCACCCCAGGACCCCTGCACCGCGGTCTCGCTGCACCCCAGGACCCCTGCTCCCCGCCTCGGTACATCCCAGGCCCGAAGGCTCCCCCTCGGTGCAGCCGCAGCCCGCTGCTCCCGCCACGCCCCAGGAACGTAACCTATTCCTTGGCCTTCACAGCGTGGCACAGTGGGGCATAACCTGTCCCGCCGCATCCCGGTAATGGGACCCCGGTAACGGGACCCCAGCACCGGTTCCGGCGACCCCGGCCCGTGCAGGCCCCAAGGTGACCCCGCACCCGCCCCACACTCACGCGCCCCGACGGCGGCGGCCGGGCCGGCCCCGCGGCTGAGGAGCAGCGGCAGGAAGTCGTGGCCCTGCCCGGCCCCGCGGTGCAGCAGCGGCCGGGCGGCGGCGGCGGCAGCGGCCGAGCAACGACCCGCGAGCCCCAACATGGCGGCGCCGACTGAGCCCCGCGTCCCGCCCGCCCCACACGGACCCCGGCGGGGCGGGACCGCTGCGCGCGTCACCCACCACCGAGCGAGCCCATTGGTCACTGTCCTGAGCCGTGACGTCCGCATGCCCTCTCCCATTGGCCTGACTTGCTTTCTGCTTCCTCGCAATTGGGTAATGCTCCTATCCGTCAAAGAAATCTACGAATTGATAGGACGGGCTCCAGGGAGAGGGTGGGCCCTGACCGAAAGGCGCCGGAAGCAGACTCGCACGTGCCCCGCGCTTGTCCTTGGGGCGGGCGCGGTGACCGGGGGAGCAGGCCTCGTCCACCCCACGCGGCCGTGTCCCGGCGCACAGCAAGGCCCCGGGCTAGGGGATGGGGTCGCTGAGCGCCCAGCGGTGCGCGCCACCGAAACAGCCCCAGCAGGCGAAGAGACGCGGCCCAAAACTCAGCTGTGGTCCGCGAAGGCCCCAGGGTAGAGCTTGCCCCTGCGGGCTACGGCTCAGAGCCCACTTCCGCACGCGTGGTTGAAGGCCCTGCTCCCGCACCCCGTTGTGGGCCCCGTGGGTAAGGGAAGGGGGCCCCACCACCTCCATAGGCCCAGTGGGCAAAGGCACATGGGCCCCAAGGCCCAGCCCAGCTCTGGGCAGAGGAAGGGACAGGGCCCAGGCAGGAGGAGAGCCAGGGAGTCTTCAACAGTTTATTAGAAAGAATGTAGACATTAAAAAAATCCCCGCTGCTCTGAACAGAAGTTGAGGTTTTTCAGCCCGCTTCAAGCCACCGACGGTCTGCCCCTTGCTGCCACACCCACAGCGCAGAAGATTTGGTCTGAAGAGATCTGAACGAGCAACAACCTCCAACCGCCCCCAGCCCGAGGAGGAGATGGAAAGCAAGCCTCAAAGGGATGGTGGGGGAGGGAGTCACCGGGGCACGCAAACACCAAAACACGAGGAGATAGTTTGTTGCCTTTTCAATACAAACTTTAGTGGAACAGCCCTGAAAACACCACAGGGGCAGGAGGCAGCGTCTGCTCCGCCTGCAAGCCAACGCCGGCAGCCGCGCCGGGGCCACTACAGACTGACAGCTCTCAGGCCAGAGAAAGGGGCGGGGCGGGGGGACACGACACACAAAGAAAACCCAACCAAACCCCAACCCACCCCCCAACTAAAACAGAATACAAATAAAACGTAAAATTAAACACCCCCCCCCCCCCCCAAAAAAAAAAAAAAATTCCAACCCTAAAAAGGCTGATTTACCATTTTGGTGTGAATTGAGGGTTCTCTCCCTTTTTGTAATGAGAGCTGCTGCGAGGCAGGGAGGAGGAGGAGGAGGTGGAGAGGGAGGAGGAGGCTCTGTAAACTTTATTGCGCCTGCTGGGGGTCGCTGGCCCTGCGCCTCGCGGGGTTGGAAGTCTGGATCAAGGGTTCATGCAGAACGTTATTGCCTCTCGAGACCGCCCCGTGCAACGGGAACACACCTACCATCAGTGAAGCCATTTAAAATGGACTGAAAATGGGTTAAAGGATGCAGGATCTCCCTTTAGGGCCCTATCAACTCAGGAAATTCTTATCTCAATTATGAAATGTTGTGATGAAGCTCTTTCCCCAAACCCTGAAGACGACAGTTTTGTTTACTCCAGATCTGGCATTTCTAGGAAGAAAAGAGAAGAGAGTTGCTGGGTTGGGTTTTGTCTAAAATAATCTCCCCAACCCTCCTAACCAGAGAATGCTTTGGGTTGGAAAGGCCCTCCGAGATCTGCCCACCCAGCACCACCACAGGCCCGTTACACCGTGCCCCCAGGGGGCTGTGCCTATGCTGGTGGCTTTGGACATCTCCAGGCATGGTGACTCCACCACCTCCCTGGGCAGCCTGTTCCAAACCCTGACCCTGTCAGTACAGAATTCTCTCCTAATATTCAACCTAAACCTCCCCTGGGGCAGCTTGAGGCCAAAATGCCAAAGGGACACGAGGAGCAAGATGCAACCCTCAGCTAGGGGCACAGGGCAGCTGAGGGCTAGCCTCAGCCTGCTTCTGGGGAAGAGCCATGCACAGCAGCCACTGGAGCTGTTCAAGAAGAGCCAGCACCAGACAGGGCTGCCCTGAGCCAAGCCCAGGACACAGCAGCTGGGAAGAAGGTCAAACTGGTATTTCATGCTGGTGTGGAAAGGGCTTTGCCTGGATTATGTCTGGGGGCAGGTGCCGGCATCAGCCAGCAGCCAGGATTTAGTGAGCAGCAGGAGGAACATCTGCTGGCTCTGGCTCAGCCAGGAGCAGCCAGCAAGCCCCCAGAGAGCTGCACAGGGTGAGGAGACAATCAGAACCAGCACTTACTTTCATCATCACTGTCTGGTGAGTCCTGGAAAGAAGGAGAAGAAACATCAGCTGGAGCAGACTGTGCTGGAAGGTCCTCCTCCACCACTGGCCCAGCCAGCCCTTCCCAGGGTCACCAGACCTCAGCCACCACACTTCCCTCTCCCTCAAGAGGCTGTTCTGAGGAACTTCCGGTTCCAGCTGCATCTGTCCTCACTGCCCAGAGCCTCACACCCACACCCACCGGCACTGAAGGTGACCCCAAGCTGTGTGTGGGCACAGTGAAAAATCAGCCCCACCACAGGAGCAGGGGAAGGTGACCTCAGCAGGTGCCTTCAGCTCCTCCAGACAAGGTTTTGGTGCGACCTAAACTTTTCACAGCACCGAAGGAGGAGCAGGAGGTTGACTGCACGGGGCAGCAGTGACTGCACAGGGAGGTAAAGCAGCCTGAGCTGCGTTCCCTGCAGCCAAGCACTTACATCATCTGCCCCGTCTACTTCTGGCAAGTCTACGTCGTCGTCTCCACCCATGTTGTTCATCATCTGTTGGGAGACAGTGGCCATGTCAGAGGTGAAGCCAACCCTGTGCTCTACAGCAGCACTGCAAGAAGCTGAGAAGAGCTTAAAACCAAAGATTAAGAGACTACCTTGGGCTGAGAGGGACCTTATAGGTCATCCGGTTCCAACCCCCAGCCATGGGCAGGGACACCTCCCACCAGCCCAGCCCAGGCTCCTCAATGCTCCACCCAGCCTTGCCTTTGAAAGCTTCCAGGCTTGGAGCCTCCACAACTACTCTGGGCCTCGCTACCCTCCCTGGGAGGAATTCCCTCCTCGTGTCTCATCTAAATCCAGCTTCCTCCAGGCAGCTCCTCCTCCTCCAGCTCAGCTCCTGTGCTGCCCAGCAGCAGCCCCAACCCTCCAGCCCCTTGCCCTACCTCAGAGAAGCGGTCAAAGTTGGACATGTCCTCATCTGAGTCATCCTCCCAGTCCTTCCAGTTGTTGAAGTCCACACTGAGCCAGTTGAGCTGCGCCGCAACACGAGAAGTTATTTAAGGACAAGCCAGGACTGAGGAAAGTTAATCAGAGCCACTCAGCAGCACAGGAAGTGACCCAGTAACTGCTCCAGAATTTAAACATGACCCAAATGTGACCCAAAAGGACAAAGCAGGGCAGAACAGGCACTGCCACCCCAGCCCCACAGGGCCCGGCCCTACCTTCGCCCTCTCTTTCGTTAGCCGGGGCCACGCCTGGCCAGACTCCCCTTTCCGTAGGCAGCACAGGATGGATCTGTCTGTTCTTTTGTGCTTGGACTCCTGTGAGAGAGCAGAGCAGCTGCTGGGCTGACCTGCACCAGCTGCAGGCTTCAGGGAATGGCTCAAGCTGGAGGGGACCTCAGAGCTCAACTCCTCCCCACCACGCCCAGGGACCCCTCTCAGCTAGACTCAGCTGCTCAAGGCCTCATCCAGCCTGGCCTGGAACACCCCCAGGGAGAAGGCAGTCACAGCCTCTCTGGACAGCCTGTGCCAGAGCCTCACCACCCTCCTGCTGAACTTCTTCCTCAGCTCCAGTCTGACCCTGCTCTGCCTCAGCTCCAAACCATTCCCCCTTGGCCTGTCTCAGACACCCTCAGCAAAGTCTCTCTGCAGCCTTCCTGCAGGATCCCTTCAGGCACTGGCAGGCAGCTCTAAGGTCCCCCCAGACTCTTCTCCAGGCTGAACACCCCCAGCTTCCTCAGCCTGTGCTCACAGCAGAGCTGCTCCAGCCCTGGGATCATCTTTGTGGCCTCCTCTGGCCTCACTCCAGCAGCTCTGTGTCCTCCTCCTGCTGGGGACACCAGAACTGGAGGCAGGATTGGAGGTGGGGGTCTCAGCAGAGCAGAGTCAAGGGGCAGAATCCCTTCTCCTGCCCTGATGCCCACACTGCTCTGGATGCAGCCCAGGACCTGATTTGCCTTCTGAGCTGCAGGAGCCCCTAAGCTATCCACTTCACCCCCAGCACACAACCATTGGGAGATGGTTTTGCAGGCCTGGCTCTGAGCTGCAAGGCGAGGAACAGTTTGCCCCCAGGGCTGGAAGCAGATGAAGGGTTTGCCAGCACTGTGAGCAGGAGCAGAGGAGAGCCAGGAGGATACTCACGTTGGGATCAATACTGTTGAAAAGGTCAATTTCGTTTAGATGCTTGAAGTTGTCGCTTCCTCCCAGACAGCTGCGGAACAAAGCAGAACCTCCGTGAGCACAACGGCTTCGGGAACAGAAGGTTCTGAAGTCAGCTTCACCCCGAGGCAGCCCCCAGCAGCCCCCCAGGCACCCACCTGAAGGTGAGTTTGGACTTCTCGAAGTTTACATTGACATCTTTGCTGTCCTCCACGCAGAACTCCACGAAGACGTAGTCCCTGCGGTCGTACCACTTCGCAGAGGCAGGCTGCCTGCGGACACAGCGCTCGGCTCGCTCCGGCCCCCAGCACAGGGCCAGGAGCAGCCCCCCAGCACCCCCCCCCCCCCCCCAGGGCTGACCTGCTGGGAGGCAGCTCCACAGAATTAGGATAGAATGAACCAGGTTGGAAAAGACCTCAGAGATCATCGAGTCCAACCTAGCAGCCAGCACCATCCCATCAACTGAACCACGGCACCAAGGGCCTCATCCAGGCTCCTCTTAAACACCTCCGGGGATGGGGACTCCACCACCTCCCTGGGCAGCACATCCCAAGGGCCAATCTCTCTTGCTGGGAAGAACTTCCTCCTAACATCCAGCCTAAACCTCCCCTGGCACAGCTTGAGACTGTGTCCTCTTGTTCTGGTTGCCTGGGAGAAGAGACCAACCCCCACCTGGCTACAACCTCCCTTCAGACAGCTGTAGACAGCAATAAGGTCTCCCCTGAGCCTCCTCTTCTCCAGGCAACCTGGCACCTGCTAGGGGACAAGCTGCCCAGGAGCCAGCAGCCTGCCCTGGTGGCCAGGAAGGCCCCAGGGGGCATCTGGAAGAGTGTGGCCAGCACGGCAAGGGAGGTTCTGCTGCCCCTCTGCTCTGCCCCAGCAGGAGGACTGGAGCCAGTTCTGGGCTTCCCAGTTTGAGAGGGACAGGGAACTGCTGGAGAGAGCCCAGTGGAGGCTGGGAAGCTGCTGAGGGGCCTGGAGAAGAGCAGCCCCAGAGGGGACATCAAGAGTCAACCCCTGACACACAAACCCCTCGGGGGTCTGCGCTGCTGACCTGCTGCAGATTTGGGGCCAGGGACACCCCTGTGCAGGTCTGAGCTGCAGAGTGGCTGCTGGGAGCTCTCCTTGCAGCCAGCAGCACTCAGGGGCAGCCTCCCCTCTGCAGGGGGAAGAGAACTCGGCAAGGGCTGGGCCACAGCCTCCCCACTGCTCCCGGCTGCTCTCCTGGCAACCTCCAGGCCAAGCCCACAGCTCAGCGTCCACATTCCAGCGGACGGCAAGCAGCCTCCCAGCACGGCCAGGGCAGGGACCTCGAGGGCTTCCCTTGCCAGCTGGGAGGCAGAGCTGGCATGTCAGAGCTCACACCCCTGGAGACCTCCAGGATGCCCCTGAAGCCCTCACAGACACCCCCAAGGGTCAAGAGTCAGGTTCAGTGCTCCTCACACAGCTCTGCAGACGCTCCCAGCTCCTTCCTGTCCTGTTCCCCTGCCCACAGAACCGCTGCAGGGCAGCACTCAGTGTGGCAGCTCAGGGGCACAGCTGGTCCAGCAGCAGCAGGCCATGACCCCCTCCAGCACTGGCACACAGCACTGGTTCCTGGTGCAGGAGACACCTGCCCCGAGGCCAGCAAGGGAGAATTCCACTCCTGAGAGCCTAAAGCCCAGTGGGTTCTGACTGGATCCTGCAGTGCTGAGCAAGACAGGGTCCCACTGGGTGCAGACCCAACCCCCTGCTCATTCAGACCAAGTGTGGGAGCAGAGCAGCCAAATCCTTAACTGGGGTGTTTTAAACTCCCTGCTGGACCCAAGTTTGCTCTGCTGACAGGGAATGAAAGGCTCTCAGAGGAGAAGCTGATTCCCATGGCGAGCTCTTGGGACACGGCTCAAGCACTCTGTTATCAGGACAGAAATCTCAGTGTCCCTGCCCAGGATGGCACAGGGGCTGCTGCTGAACGGCCTTAACACTTCGCCATCGCTTCCCATGTCAATGGAGACGTCTCTGACCTTCCCAGGCAGCTGCCACACACATTGCTCAGCCTCACGGCTTCGGCCTGGCTGTGAACTCGGTTATCTGCACCAAGATCAGGGAACTGAGGCACCAGCAGCATTTGCAGCACTCCCAACCCCGCCCCCGAGCTGCCCCCGAGCTGCAGGAGACTCACCTGCACCAGAGAGGAGTGAAAGAACCTGGAGACCATCAGCCAGAACAGGACCCATGTCTGCAGCACTAACCCCCACTGCCTCCCTGGGTGTTCAGAGCTCCCCACCCAGAGGGTGCTGCTGTAGCTCAAGGCAGCCTGGAGCTGCCTCCTGCTCTCTTTATCTGCTCTGCCAACCTCTCACCCTTCCCAAAGGGAGGCTGGAAATGTTCCTGGGGCCTGGGATGTGCTTCAGTCAGGGCTCACCCTTCAAACCAGTAGGGCAGGATACGCTGGAACTGCAAAGCCACACCAGGGAGGAGGCTGAGGCCACCCTGGGTTTGTGTTGCCTACACAGCGGCTCCTGGGGGACAGCTGCACCCCCAGACCTGATAGGAACAGGACCCTGTGCTCCCAGATGGGTGCCCCACACCCACCCTGCTGCCCAGGCTCCTGAGCATCCTCGCTTGGCACACAGGAGCTGCACACTCCCACCCTCAACCAGATCAGTCCCAGGGAGCTCAGCCCCAGGCTCAGCTCAGCAGCTGCTTCCATCTGGAATCCTCTGCACACCCTCAGGGGAGGCAGAGTTCCTCTGAAGATGCTGCACCCCGTGGAGCAAGAGCCCACAGCCCAGGAAAAAGCTGCCTGTGCCCCACATGCACCCAGGTCTCCCGTCACCTCCATGCTCAGGGCCACCCACGTGTGGTGACTTCCTGAATGGCCACCACGTGGCTGAGCCCTGCCCACCTCCTTCAGCCACCACCTCCGGCAGACAATCCTGACCAGAGCACAGAACAACACTTTCTAGAAGCTTCCCAGCAGCACTTTCCCACTGGCAAGGCTTCAGCTTCACCCAGGAGCCCCTACTGCTGCTGGGGCTCCGAGCTGCACATCCTGGGAGCTGTGGTTCGGCCCTGGGTGTCCAGCTGAAGCCACCAGCACAGAAGCAGCTTCCCACAGGCTGCACTCAGGAGCTGAACCCCAGGTGTTGCTGTTTGCAGCCTGGTGCCGTTCCAGAAAGTTCCAAACCCGCCTTGCTGTTTCCCATCCACTCTGCAGCCTGCACCCAGGCAGACATCAGGAGCCTGTTTGTCTCCCTTGAACGATATCCTGCCAACTCCTCCAGCCTGAGAAGTCATCTGCTGGCCAAGACCTGCACCCCCATAGCGAGGAAAGAAAAATAGAATTTCTGTTCCAGAAGTAATTTTCCTTTCATTTGCTGGCCCTGGAAAGCCAATTTTTAACTAAAAAACTCCAATCTCACACTCTAGACACTCAAAAGTGAACTGCAATCCTGTGGTGCCTCCAAAAAGAGGCAGCTGGGGGATGCTGAAGGAGAAGCTCTCCACTTACTTGCATTCTTCTCTCTTCAGTCACATTCAGAGGAGGCAGCCCCAGAACTCAAGAGTTCCAGGACACCAAACACTTCACCAGGGGCAAAACCCAACCGGTGGCCAGCAGCCCTGGTCCTGAGCCTGTGGCAGAGTGACCTTTCTGCCTGCAAAACCCTCAGAGCGTTCCCAGCCTGGGGCAGGGCAGCCGAACACGTGGGAATCCCGACCCGAGTGAAGCTGCCGCGAAGCCAGAGGCAGCAGCTCCCCCGCAGCCAGGTCCCTGCTCTCAACAGCACCACGAAGTTCGGCTCCGCTGTGATTTGCATCGTTACAGAACACCGGCGGCGAGGGAGCTGCTCCCAGCTGCTGCTTTTGGGTCACCCAAGCAGCCTCGATAAAATAAAAGCAGCTAATTAGGGCTCCCCGGCACGACGCCCGCGGGGGGCTGCCGAGGCGCCGGGGAGAGCAGGATCCCGGCTCGGGGTACAGGGCAGCCACGCTTGGGAGCGCGGATCCAGCCACGAAGAGCCCGAGGGCACGGCCAGCACCGGAGGGGTGCTCGCTCCCCGCACCCCCGGAACGGCAGCCCGGGGTCAGCGCCGGGGATGCTCCACAGGGGCTCCACGGTCACAGGGATGCCTTTTCCTCACTATTCCTGAGGTCTTGGGGAGATCAGGAACGGATTAACTCCTGACCTGCACGTTCTGCGCGGCGGAACGTTTTACTTACCGGGAATTTTCCGCCGTTTCCGCCACTCCCGCTCCACCGGTAGCGACCGAACCGCCCAGCGAGGCTCAGCAGCCCTGTCCCGCGCGTTCCCACCCCGCAGCCCGGCCTCCATCCCGGCCCTACAGGCCGCGGGAAGGCCGCTCCGCCTCGGCCCATTCATTCCGCACACAGCGGCGGGAGATCCCCGCGCCGCTCGCTTTACACCGGAGCACGAACAGGCAAACCGGGCGCGATTTCAACCGCCGGGCCACGGCGTCCCGACCCGCCACAAGCACTTCCCTCACCACCGGGACGGGCGGCAACGGCGGAGGAAGCCCGAACGCGCCCGAGGAACCGCGGAGCCGCACCGGGCCGCAGCGGAGGGGCCCAGCCAAGGTCACCACGCGGGCCGGGGGGATCCCGGAGCCCGTTTCGCCTCCCCCAGACCCACGAGACAGTCATCTTCCGCCTCCTACAGCTGCTTGGCTTGGCCGGGCCGGGCCTGGGCCGCGCCTCACACCGCCCCCCCCTGCGCGCCGCCGCTCCCCACCCCTCGGGCCTCACATGGCGAATGGCGACGACTCCGGCTGGCGCTGCTGGCGGTGGTGGCGGCGGCAGGAGGCGGCGCGGGGGAAGCCCCGGCTCTGAGCCCTGTCCTGTGCGGTCAGCGGGGCGGGAGCGGGTGAAACCAAGGCCGGAGCTCCGGCGGCGCAGCGGCGGTCGGCAGCAGCAACGGCGGCGGCTCAGGACGCGGCGCGGCCTCGCTCCCACAATGCCCCGCGCGCTCCGAGCGGCGGCAGCGGCGGCGCCCCAAGCGCTGGTGACGCAGCAAAATCCCCGCCGCGCCGCCTCCCGCCGCCGCCTCCCGCGCATGCGCGGCCTCCGACCCCGCCCTCCCCCACGAGACCTGGGCGCGAGGGCCCCGATCCCGCCCCCTGCTCCGGCGTGGCCCCGCCCTCGCCCCGCCCCCGGCGCGCGCCCGCCCCCTCCTCCCTTCTAGCAGCTTCTGGAGGCCGCGGCAGGCGGGGGGGCCGGGAGGGAGCGCAGGAGCCGGCGGTTACCGTGGCGATGGGGCAGCCGCTGCGGGGGAGGAACGGCTTTGCCACAGGCCCAGCTCGGTGACGGGCACCGGCGGGCTCTCGCCCGGCATCAGGCGCGTTCGCAGCCGGGCCGGTTCCTGCTCCGTGAGCCACAGGGTCCTGGATGCATCTTCTCGGTCTGGGGTGGGCTCCGGTCTCCGCCGGGAAGGGCACCGGTAGCCTCTCACGGCCCCTGTGGCCCCGATGCTCCTGCTGGCTTGGTCCTTGCAGTGGCCCCAGGCCTGGCTCTGGGTCCTGGCTACAGCTTCCCCCAGCACCTGAGCTCACCTCCCATCACCCCGGGATGGTTTTTATCCTCTCAGGCTGGTCCAGAGCAGCCAGTAATCTGCTCTGCCCCCTGCCAGGACAGAGCCTGGGGCCAGGTCAGCCTTTGCTGCTGCAGAGCCTGTCCTGTGCCACCACACCAGCCCCAAGCCCCCAGCCCGGCAGCAGAGGGGGCACTGGTGCCAGACCTTGCCAGAAAGCGAGGCGGCTTGGCCTGGGAGCTGCAGTGACTCACAGCCAAGGCATCTCAGCCTGTCACAAGGAGCAGCACTGGGGACACGAGCACCCACCGTGCCAGCTGAGCCACAGGCTGGCAAAGTCCCGGGGCAGAGCTGAAGTGCCACTGATTCACAGCACAGGAGAACCGAGTGGCACCGCTGAGAGCTCTGAGCCGAGCAGATGGAGCCTCTCCAGGCCTGGCTCCTCCTGCCTGCGGCCTCCAAATTTGACCTGGAAGCTGCTGGGGAATCCCAGCGCTGCTCCCTGAGCTGGCAGCTCTTCAGGTTCTTAATTAAAGCTGTCAAATGCTGCTGCACCAGCCCCCAGCTGGATCTCCCTCCAGCTCCAACCCATGGAAGCTCTGCCCACCAGGGCTGGCTGCTGGGAGTGAAGGCTGCCAGCTGCTACTTGCCTGTTATTTCCTCTCGGACCCCTCGCTGGCTGCCTGTGGCCAGCTGTTCCAAACTCAGTTTTAACAGCACAGGGAAGACAAAATGCTGCTGAGCAGGAGCACAGAGCTTGCTTCCACAGCTCCAGCCTCTGCATTTCCTGAGACTCGGGGCTGGGGGGAGTGGGTGTCAGCTTCTGCCCTCTGAGGTGGGTAGAATGGTGTCTGCTACCTGTGGCCTGGGCTGAGGCCAGTGCCCCAGCAGGGTGCTGGCCCTGGAGCTCGAAGCCACTGACCCCAGGGCCAGGAAGGAAAGGAGGGAAGGGGCAGGTGTTCTGCCGGACAGGGGTATCGGCACTGCGATCTTCCTGGGGAGGAAGGCTCCACCCTGGGGCCCTCAGCACCCAGCGAGGGGAAAAGAGCAGCAAAGCCAACCAGGGAGCAGAGGAATGTTTCACCAACAATAAGCCACAACTTTTATTAATGGATAGAAATAGTACAAATTTTAAATTTAGTTGCATTTTACTCTGCTCTGAAACACCCAAAAAAGCTTCCTCCCTCTGGCAGCTACATCGTCAACTCCTGCGGGGAGAAAGAGACAGCAGCATCAGGAGCCAGCCCTGCGCCGCCACCCCTTTACCCCCGGCACGGCCGCCCGGCCCCGCCCCTCGACCCCCAGCACCACCCCCTGACCTCCGGCACCGCCCCCCACACCCTGCCCCCCGCCCCGCCAAGGACGTGCCAGGCTGCGAGGCCAGGCTGGCACTCACCATGATGGCGTTTACGATGTCGTTGCTGTTGTTCTTCAGCGCCCGGACAGCCTTGGCCCGGGACACGTTGGCCTGGGACATCACCAGCTCGATGTCTTTCACCTCCACGCCGGTTTCGTCAACCTGCAGCAGAACACAGCCCCGGGTCGGTGCCAGCCCCGGGTCCGTGTCAGCCCCGGGTCGGTGCCAGCCCCGGGTCCGTGTCAGCCCCGGGCCCGTGCCAGCCCCGGGTCCGTGTCAGCCCCGGGCCCGTGTCAGCCCCGCGTCTGTGTCAGCCCCGGGCCCGTGTCAGCCCCGCGCGCTTTGCTCTCTGGCCGGCAGAGCAGCTGGGGCCTCCCGCTCAGGTGACACAGCTGGAAGCTGTGCCCAGCCCTGGGGACAGTCCCTGGCAGTGCCAGGAACAGGTGCCCCTGGGGAAGGCCCTGGGGCTTTCCCTTTGACACGAAGAAATCCACAGGTCTCAGTCCTGTCACTGGCGCAGGGCTGCAGGGGCAGGCTGAGGAAGGCATTACCTCCTCTTCCTCGCTCTCCTCCTGCACGGTGGGGGTCTGTGTGTTCTCCTGGATGTTTGAAACAGCCTCTCCTTGCACTTTGAACTTCTCTGCAGCTGCCAGCTGGGCCTGCTGGGACAGGTCTTCGATCTGCAGGAGGGAAGAAAGGTAAGCAAGGGCAGCCCAGGCTCCAGGAGCTCCATGGCTGCAGCACTGCCACAGAAGCTGGCACGGACCCCGGACCTGCCCACATCCCTTGGTGTGGGGGGCACATGACAGCTGGGCCCCACTGGTGGCAGAACCCTGAGTGGGGGTTGACATGGGGGTCAGCTCACCTTTGCCTCCCCAAAGACTATGTAGGTGTCTGAGGCTGGGCTCTTGTACACGTCTGGCTTTGTGATGACGAAGAGGATGTTCTTGGATTTCCGGATGGTGACTCTGGTCACTCCTGTCACCTGGCGAAGGCCCAGCTTGGACATGGCCTGAGACACACCAGAGAGGTTACTGAGGGCAGGAAGAGTGAACTGAGAGCATCCACTCACTCATCTGCCCTCCAGGGACCCAGCTCCAAGAGGAAACCTGCATTTCCCTGCTGCATTCCCAGGCTTTTAGCTGGCAGCCTGGGAGGGAACTCTCTGGACCAGGCCTGGCTGATCCACAGCACAAGCCCAGGCTCTCCAGACATGAGAGCTTTGCCTGTGACCTGCCCAGCTGGGGGCCTCATCAGGGCAGGAAGGTGCACGAACCTCTCCCAGCTCCTGAGGTGCTGCTCCAGCACAGGAGAAGGATGTGCAGCCCCCAGCTCTTGGGGACACCAGGCCAGACCCCAAGGCAGAGCTTGGCTGCCCTCAGGCCTGGTCCAGCCCCAGCCCCGCCTCACCTTCCGAGCTTTCTTTTCGCTCCGGCTCTGTTTTGCTTTGCTCACTGGTTCCTCATCTATTTCAGCTGCTGCTGCGAGCTGCAGGAAGAGAAAAATCCCTAAGGATCGATCCTGAGGTAGAAAGCAGCAGCAGGGACCCTGCTCCCCTGCTGCCGGGTCCAGGGCTGAGCCGGGAGCTGCCCCCGGCCTACCTGCGCCTGCTGCGTCGTGGCCTGCGTGGAGTCCTGCTCCTCGAGCTCTGGTACGGATTCATCGCTGTCCGACTCTGTTCCGGACCCTAGGGACACAGACTGGCATCACTGCCCGGCTCAGGGGGGCCCAGGGGACACAGCAAGGATCCCAGGAGCTGCTTTTGTGCAGCTTTGCTGCCGAGGGCTCTCAGTCTGGTGGAAGGAGCTCCCCCTGCAACGCCGAATGCTGCCAGCAGTGGGTGGCACAAGAGCCTGGCTCTGAGCTCTCACAGGGTGGCAGCCGGGTGCCAGAGCACAGCAGGAGCTTGGAGCTGGCTCAGGAACGCAGAGTCCCCATTTTGAGGCACTGAGCTGGCAGCGTGGCAGCCAGCTTGAGGTTGGCACTCCCTGGTTGGTGAGTCAGCCGCAGCCTGGCACTGCCAGGGCCTCCCTTGGTACACCACAAGCCTGTTCCAGCAGCAGCTCAGACGCACCAAGACCCAACTCACCGAGTCCTGGTGCTGCTGGTGCCTCCTGCAGCATCACCACGGGCAACAATTTGGAACAACCCTGGAAACCCTCATCAGGGAAGGGCATCACAGGCTGCTCAGGCTGACCTCTGTGCCAGGGCAGCTGGGAGCACTGCCAGCTCCTGCACCAGCATGGCAGTGCCACCATTAGCTTGTGAGCCATGGCACAGCCACAGCAGAGTGAAGGCAGCGCAGCTGGCAGCCTCCAGCCCTGGGGGAGGCCGCAGGAGAACTACAACAGCCTCAGGTGCAGCCAGTACCTGGATCCAGTCCTGCTTCCATGCTGGGAAAGGGCCTCGTGGCACAGGGCCAGGCTTATTGTGGTGCTGCCCACAGCTGCCTGCTGCTGGGCACGGGGAAGCCACAGTGGATGCCAGACACACTCCTCCCCCCACCACTGGCACATGGCAGCACTTCCCAGAGCCTCAGTGCGCAGCCAGCTGCGTGCCACCGCCCGTGCCACCGAGTCCCACCGTGCTCCGTGCCCCAGGACCCACATTAGTGACACTGAGCTGCCAGCCTGGAGCGTGCCGAGCCCGCAGCTGCCCGGTGCCTGCCCTCCCATCCCCCCCCGCCCCGGCTCACCGGCAGCTCCGGCACAGCTCAGGCCGGGCTCCACCGTGGCACTGCCACGGAATGACATGCCAAGGGCTCCGTCTAGGGTTAGTATCCAGTGGGCAGGCAGTGACACGCCATGCACACGGCAAACCAAGGTGCCAAGTACCCTTCTCGTTCTTCAGCACGGGCTCGGCCAGGGCCGGGGCCTCGGCGGGGGCCGCGGCCGCGCGGGGAGGGATGTCCACCAGGAGGCGCTGTGCCGGCGGAGCGCTGCCCGGGGGGCGCTGCCCGGCGCCTCAGGGGGCAGCAGAGGCGGCAGGTCGTCGTCGTCAAGGCTGCTGGGGGCTGGGGCCTTCGAAGGGGGCTTGGAGGGGGTGGGCGAGAGGCCGGCTTGGCAGCCTTGCCGGGGGGGTCTGCTTCTTGGCAGGGGCAGCGCTCGGTGAAGAGGCCGGCGGCGGGCGGCTCACCGCCGGGGCAGAGCCGGCGGCGCCGGATCCTGGCTTCGGGGAGCAGCGGTGCTGGCATGATCGGCTGAGGGCTTTGGGGGGCACCGGGAACCCCTGCGGTGCCAGCAGCCAGGGCAGGGGCTGCCGGAGCTGGTGCGGCTGCAGCAGGGCTCTTGGGAGGGGTTTTAGCTGCAGGAGGGGCGGCTGCAGAGGGAGCCACGCGGCTGCTCTTGGGTGGCTTTTTGGCTGGAGGGGCAGCTGGAGCCGCTGGAGATGCAGGAGCTGGAGTGGCAGTGGCAGGGCTCTTGGGAGCCACTTTAGCTGCTGGAGTAGCACCTGGAGCAGATGGAGCTGCAGGAGCTGGGGTGGCAGTGGCCAAGGGAGCGGCAACAGGGTTCGAGGGAGCAGCGACAGAGCCTTTGGGAGCGGCCTTGGCTGCAGGAGGGGCAGCTGCAGCTGGTGGAGCTGCTTTGGCTGCAGGAGGGGCAGCTGCAGCTGGTGGAGCTGCTTTGGCTGCAGGAGGGGCAGCTGCAGCTGGTGGAGCTGCTTTGGCTGCAGGAGGGGCAGCTGCAGCTGGTGGAGCTGCTTTGGCTGCAGGAGGGGCAGCTGCAGCTGGTGGAGCTGCTTTGGCTGCAGGAGGGGCGGCTGCAGCTGGTGGAGCTGCTTTGGCTGCAGGAGGGGCAGCTGCAGCTGGTGGAGCTGCTTTGCCTGCAGGAGGGGCGGCTGCAGCTGGTGGAGCTGCTTTGGCTGCAGGAGGGGCGGCTGCAGCTGGTGGAGCTGCTTTGGCTGCAGGAGGGATGGCTGCAGCTGGTGGAGCTGCTTTGGCTGCAGGAGGGGGGCGGCTGCAGCTGGCTGGAGCTGCTGGAGCTGCTGTGGCTGCAGGAGGGGCGGCTGCAGCTGGTGGAGCTGCTTTGCTGGCTGCAGCTGCTTTGGGAGGGGGCGGCTGCAGCTGGTGGAGCTGCTTTGGCTGCAGGAGGGGCGGCTGCAGCTGGTGGAGCTGCTTTGGCTGCAGGAGGGCGGCTGCAGCTGGTGGAGCTGCTTTGGCTGCAGGAGGGGCGGCTGCAGCTGGTGGAGCTGCCTTGGCTGCAGGAGGGGCGGCTGCAGCTGGTGGAGCTGCCTTGGCTGCAGGAGGGGCGGCTGCAGCTGGTGGAGCTGCCTTGGCTGCAGGAGGGGCGGCTGCAGCTGGTGGAGCTGCCTTGGCTGCAGGAGGGGCGGCTGCAGCTGGTGGAGCTGCCTTGGCTGCAGGAGGGCGGCTGCAGCTGGTGGAGCTGCTTTGGCTGCAGGAGGGCGGCTGCAGCTGGTGGAGCTGCCTTGGCTGCAGGAGGGCGGCTGCAGCTGGTGGAGCTGCTTTGGCTGCAGGAGGGGCGGCTGCAGCTGGTGGAGCTGCTGTGGCTGCAGTTGGTGGAGCTGCTGTGGCTGCAGCTGGGGGAGCTGCAGCTGGTGGAGCTGCAGCTGGTGGAGCTGCAGCTGGTGGAGCTGCTGTGGCTGCAGCTGGGGGAGCTGCTGTGGCTGCGGGAGGGGTGGCTGCAGCTGGGGGAGCTGCTGTGGCTGCAGGAGGGGCGGCTGCAGCTGGGGGAGCTGCTGTGGCTGCAGCTGGGCGAGCTGCTGTGGCTGCAGCTGGGGGAGCTGCTGTGGCTGCAGCTGGGCGAGCTGCTGTGGCTGCAGCTGGGGGAGCTGCTGTGGCTGCAGCTGGGGGAGCTGCTGTGGCTGCAGCTGGGGGAGCTGCTGTGGCTGCAGGAGGGGTGGTTGGAGCTGCTGTGGCAGTGCCTAAGGGAGCAGTGCCAGGGCTCGTGAGAGCCACTTTGGTTACTGGAGGTGCAGCTGGAGGTGCAACAGGGCTCATGGGAGGTGATGTGGCTGCAGGAGAGACACCTGGGGCTGAGGGAGCAGCTTTGGCTGCGGGAGGGGTGTTTGGAGCTGGTGTGGCAGTGGCCAAGGGGGCAGTGCCAGGGCTTTTAGGAGCCTCTTTGGCTGCTGGAGGGGCAGCTGGAGCTGACAGGGCTGGAGTGGCAGCGGCCAAAGGAGCAGCAATGGGGCTTGAGGGAGCAGGGACAGGGCTCTGGACAGCTGCATTGGCTGCAGGAGGGGCGGTTGGAGCTGGTGGAGCTGCCTTGGCTGCAGGAGGGGCAGCTGCAGCTGGTGGAGCTGCCTTGGCTGCAGGAGGGGCAGCTGCAGCTGGTGGAGCTGCCTTGGCTGCAGGAGGGGTGGTTGGAGGTGCAACAGGGCTCATAGGAGGTGATTTGGCTGCAGGAGGGGTGGCTGCAGCTGGTGTGGCAGCGGCCAAGGGAGCAGTGCCAGGGCTCGTGGGAGCCACTTTGGCTGCTGGAGGTGCAGCTGGAGGTGCAACAGGGCTCATGAGAGGTGATTTGGCTGCAGGAGGGGAAGCTGGAGGTGGTGTAGCCACATGAGCCGGAGTGGCAGGGCCTGAGGGGGCAGATGGGGCAGGAACTGGGCTCATGGGAGGTGATTTGGCCGCAGGAGGGGTGGCAGGAGCTGGCATCACTGGTGTGACAGGCAGGGGGCTGGCAGGGGCCAAGGGACCAGTGACAGGGCTCAAGGGAGGTGGTTTGGCCACTGGAGTGGCAGGGGCTGGCAGCAGCGGGGCGGCAGGGGCTGGCAGCAGCGGGGTGGCAGGGGCTGGCAGCAGCGGGGCGGCAGGCTGGGGGCTGGCAGGGGCCGAGGGGGCAGCAGGCAAAGCAGCTGCAGCTGTTGGTGGCCCTGGGGGATGTGTGGCAGCTCCTGGGGAGGATGTGGATAGGGCAGGAGCAGCGGTTGCTGCCACCTGAGGACCTGGGCTCCCAGGAGGTGTCCTGGTCACAGAGGGAGGGACAGCTGGAGCCATGGGACCAGCAACTGGGGCCACTGGGACAGAGCCTATGGGACTGGTCTTGGCCACAGAAGGAGCAACTGGGACCAGTGGAGAGACTGGAGCCCCAGGGGCTGGGCCCAGTGGTGCAGCAGCAGGACTGCCAGGAGACATCCCAGCCGGCAACAGAGGGACAGAGGGTGACAAGGGGGCAGGGCCATGGGGGCAGCCAAGAAGAGGGGAGGAGAAATGGCCCCAGCCAGGGCTGGGCGCTGGGTAGGAGTGAGGGGGAGCAGGGGAGAGGTAGGGACAGGGCTGCCAGGGGACACTGGTGCTGCTGTGGGCAGTGGGGGAGAGCCAGGGCTCTGGGGAGAAGCTGCAGCCTTGGGGGGCACGGCAGGAGCAGGCAGGAGCGTGGCAGGCGCCGGTGGGGGACATGCCACAAGGGGAAGGGAAGGAGGTGGGGGGAGCAGCTGGGCCCTTGGAAGGGGCAGGGACAAGGACCAGAGCTGCCCCAGGGCCCTGGGAAGGGGGAGGGAGAGGTGCTGGCGGGGTGGCAGCAGGGGCAGCTCTCACGGGAGGGTCAAGAGCGGCAGGGGGAGACCCAGGGCTGACCGGAGGGGTCGGGGGGGACACGGTCACAGCAGCAGCAGCAGCCACAGCAGGTGACCCTGGGCTAACTGGGGCTGGCCCTGGGGATCCTGGGGCTCCAAAGCCTGCTGGGGACTGTGGGGCTGGAGCAGGGACAGCAGGAACCGGGAGCTGCGGGGCTGGGGCAGGGAGCGGGGGGGGCACCGAGAACACCGGGATGGCCGCAGCCGGGACCACGGCCGGGGACACAGGGACTGGGGGGCAGCAGGGCTGGGTGGCTCCACCGGGAGAACCGGGCCCGGGGGCGGAGCCAGAGATGGGGAGGGAGCAGCATGAAGAGCAGCTGAAGGAGAGAAACAGAGTGAGGCCATGAGAGGAGGCCAGCAGAAGGCAGGAGAGCTGCAGGGCCTCCCCCAGCCCCCCTGCCTGGCTGCTGGAGCAGCAGAGGAAGATCTGTCCATCCGTCCATCTGTCCTGCCAGGCACCACCTCCCTGGTTGGAACAGCTGCTGCCCAAACCCTGCCATGGCAGGAGGTGGCACCCGAGGAACTCAACCAGGCCAGGGCAGGGACCAGGCCTTGATGCCAACTCTGCCCTTGGCACTTCTCTACCTCAGGGGCTGCCACTCCTGAGCCTGGGACATTACACCCTGCGCTGGCAGGAGCAAGGGGTGCCCAGAGGATGGGCAGGGAAAGCCCAGCTGACCCCACGGGCATGCAAAGCTCCTCTGGGAGCTGTGGCAGAGGGCAGCTCCCTCCCCCCCACACAAGCAGGGACCTGCTGGGGACAAGGACGCTGTGGGGGGAGGTGGCACAGCTCACCCACCCTAAGGGGTCAGGACCCCGCCATGACCTGTGCTCCCCTGCAAGCTGTTAGGGTTAATGAACTGCAACCACCCAGAACTGCAAACTGGTTAAGTGGCACACGGTTAGGAGGGTACCTGGCGCTGCGGCAGGAGCGGTGCCGGGGGCGGCCGGAGCTGCCGGGGGAGAACAGCAGAGATGAAGGCAAAGTTCCACAGAGCCAGAGGCTCCCGGCTGTCCCTGGCGCCCCGGAGCCTGCCCCTGCCGCCCCGGAGCCTGGCGCCCCCGGAGCCTGCCCCTGCCGCCCCGGAGCCTGGCGCCCCGGAGCCTGCCCCTGCCGCCCCGGAGCCTGGCGCCCCGGAGCCTGCCCCTGCCGCGCCCTGGCGCCCCGGAGCCTGCCCCTGCCGCCCCGGAGCCTGGCGCCCCGGAGCCTGCCCCTGGCGCCCCGGAGCCTGGCGCCCCGGAGCCTGCCCCTGGCGCCCCGGAGCCTGGCGCCCCGGGAGCCTGCCCCTGGCGCCCCGGAGCCTGCCCCTGCCTGGCGCCCCTGGCGCCCCGGAGCCTGCCCCTGCTGCCCCGGAGCCTGCCCCTGCCGCCCCGGAGCCTGCCCCTGCCCCTGGCGCCCCGGAGCCTGCCCCACCGCTCCCAGAGCCTGCCGCCCCGGGGCCTGCCCCACCGCTCCCAGAGCCAAGTGGAGATCCAAGGGAGGCTCTCGGGGCTGGGGCTGAGAGCAGCTCCGGTCTGACCGGTGGAACCGGCACCCAGCACCACCCTGCCCTCGGCAGCTCCAGCCCATGCGTGGGGTGGGCCCCAGTGTCACCCACTTCAGCCTCCTCTGTGGGTGACAGCACTTCCTCTGCCCCCAAAACGCTCCTGGAGCTCCATTTCCCTCCAAAACAGGGAGGAGGAGGCGGCAGGATCCTGCCCAGAGCTGGGCAGCTGCTCAGTGAAGGCAGCCACCGGTGCCTCGTGCCAGCGGGCACCAGGACACTTCCTGTGCCTCAAAACAGAGCCAAGAGCCCTGCCAAGGGCTGAGCTGGTCCCCAGCTCCTCCTGGAACCAGCTGCACAGCCACAGCCTCCTCTGGAAAGCTGCTTAATCCCTGTCAGCTCCTCTCTTCCCGTTCCACCTCCACCAGCATCGTTCAGGGTCATCCCCAGGATACAAAGAAGCTTCCACTCCTCCACCTCTGCCTGCTGGCCCTGCCCATGCAAGACTCAAAGCACACCAAGCTCCTGAGCGACGCTGCCAGCATCACTGCCAGCTGCAGCCTGGCACCACCGGATTAGGAATCACTCTGCCCAACCCTACAGCCTTCCATGGACCAAGCAACCTCCCAAGAACTCCAGGAACGTCAAAGGAACCTGCCAGGGCTTGCGCCCACAGGGTGATGGTGAACGCTGTGCCAACACCTCCAGCTCTGGCACTGCCAGAGCTCAGAACACACCAAACCCTGAACCTCCTCCAGGAGCTGCTCTGCACCCACCAGTGCTGCTCCCCAGAGCACCCCCTGTGTCTCCCCACATCCCCAGGGGCAGCTCCAACAACCCCCAGGTGCTCCTCAACGTCAGTAGAGGCTCGAGAGCAGCAGAGCTCTGGGGGAAGGCAAAGTGGAGTTGGGAGTAAAAAAACGCCCTGGGATTGGGGGGGGGGGGGGGCAGGCTGAGGAGTGGCCCCACCGCAGGAATCCCAACCACGCCTGGAGAGGGCCCAAGAGCCCAGCAGCTCCCCACCAGGCGATGCCACAGCTGTCCCGGCGGCGGCCGTCACTCAGCCCTGGCCTCCCCGCAGCCCCGGCACGGGAAGCTCCCACTCCCCTCGTGGACCCCAAACCCAACACACCCCTGACCCAGACCCCCCAACGCCACCGCACCCCCAGGGCGGGTGACAACACTCGGGGACATCGCTCCTGGGGCAGCCTTCAACAACAGGACCGTGGCACCCAAGACACCTCGGAGGGCACCAGACAGGGGGTCCCAACGGAGACCCGGGGCCGCCTCCTCCCCCCCCCGGAGGCAGCCCGCATCCCCCCGCGGGTTTCTGGGGTGGCTCCGAGTCCCGATGACCGGCGAGCGTGCAGCATCTTCCCGAGCCCAGCCGGTTCCACGGCCATCGTTCAACCGTTCGTCCGCGTGTCCGCCCGTCTCTGTCACCCCGCAGCCGTACCCCGACCCAGCCACAGCCGTCTTCCTCCCGGCGTCCCCGCTCCGAGCCGTTACGGAACCGTACAACCGGAGCAGCGAGCGCCGCCGCCGTAACACTCGCCCCAATACTCCGGGACTCGAGGGGCCACAAGTGACGTCCCTTGCCGCGTTTCCCCTACCGAAAACCGCTCCGGGAAAGGGCCGCGCGGCCCCATGACCGCAGGGCCGGGGCCGTTCCCGCCCCGCCTGCCCCGGTGTGGTCCCCCCCAGCTCCCCCGGGGCTCACCTGTCTCAGCCTGAGGCTGCGGCAGCTCCTGCTCGGTAGCCGGGACGGTTTCTGTCGCTTCGCCGGGCATTTCTGGGGAGAGGGGGAAACCAACAGGCCCGGGCTCACCGGAGGTCGCACGGACCGAGGGCGGCCGCCGGTAACTCGCCCTTCCGAAAGCCACCCGCGAGTCTCCTGCCCAGAAACACCACACGCCTCCCGGTACCGAGGGCTCCGCGAACACCCATCAACCAGCTGGGCGGTACCGGACTCCCCGCGCTCCACCGGGGCTCTCCCCACCTCTCCCCACTCCCGGAGCGAGAGGTCCTTTCCCGGTGCGCGGAGCAGTCCCCCACCGGCCCTTCCCGGCCCGACCACGGCCCCAGCGGTGGCCTCAAGCGGGTCTCCGACGCCCTCCCGCCCTCCCCCAAGCCTGGCCGCGGCTCCCACGGCTCCCCGGGTCCCCGTGGCGGCGGATGGAGGCGGATGACGGCAGCGGGACTCACTGTGCGGGGAGCAGGGTCCAAGATGGCGGCGGAAAGAGAACGAGCGGCTGAAGGGACAGGTTCCGGCAGAAGCACTTCCGGGGCAGGGAGCAGCGTCCCGCGCCCGTCCCGCGCCCGTCCCGCCCCGCTGCCCGCGCGTCGCCGTTCCGGGGCCGGGCAGGGTTCCCGCAGCGTGGGGCAGGAGCCCCGCTGGGAGCGGAGCTGGGCGGCGTGTAAGGCTGAACGTGTGGCGCAAAGATCCCCTGCGCGGGTGCCGGCAGGGCCCCGCCGGCAGGCTACGAGACAGGGGGTTGGGTCACAGGGCAGGGCGGCAGGGCAGGACCCCCAGAGCCTCTCCCCAGCCTCTGCCCCGCGATCCCTCCCACCTTGGCACGTCCCAGGGCACAGGCACACAGGTGACTGAAAACATTTTAATGGTCTTTGCATCGGAAAAAAGGTACAAAAAGGCACAAACAGGAGGGAGAGGCCCACGTGGGGTCCGTGGGTGCTGCAGCCACTGGCTGCTGGCTCTCTGTGCCAGGGCACCAGGACCCCAACCACCAGCAGAGGCAACAATGGCAGAGGTAACCATGGCCGAGTCGGTCCCTTGGTGTCCCTGTGGCACCGTGGAAGAGAGGCCTCAGAAGTCTCCTTGCAGGTCTGCAAAGAGAAGAAATGAGCAGTTTTAAGGAAAAAGAGAAATTTCTCAGAGCCAGGAGGAGCCTTTGGGGTCTCCCAGCCAGCTGCAGCCCATCCCAGCTCTCACCGCTCCTCCGGAGCAGCTCTCCCTTCCGGGCATGCTCCATCTCCTCCACAAACTGCTCGAAGACCCTCACGTAGGGTGCCAGGCTCGTCCTCTTGTAGTCTGGAAGATTTGGGGGCTGAGCAGGGGCAGGAACAGGTGGTGGGGACGCCCCCGCCCCCAAGCTGTGCCCCAGCTCTGGCCCTGCTCACCCCGCACACGGCGCTTGGGCTCTGTCTCTCCGCTGTCCTGTTCTCCATCGCCGCTGGCCGCATCCAGCTCGTGGCACAGGGAGCTGTGGGAGATGGGGGTGAGGTGGGGGGCTGCTGACAGGGCTGGGACCCCACGTGCCACCAGCCCCACTCACATACCTGATGGTGGGGACAGCGAAGGGGTCAAACTGGTCCAACCTCTGCAGATCCAGCGGCACCGAAATGCGACCTGCGAGCGAATGGAGTCACCACCAGGGATGCCCAGGCCCGGGGGTGCCCATGGTGTGTCAGTTCCCCAGGCTGCCAGACCAACCTGTCTTGGGGTGGACACTGAAGGGGCTCTTCAGCAGATGCCCAACACCTTTGCTGACGTTGATGTCGAGGCGAGGGAAGCAGAACTGCAGCATCACCTCCCAGTCCGCGTAGCATGGAGAGCTCTTCCCGGCCCCCGGTGCCCGCTGCAGGCACAGGAGGCTCAGGGGGCAGCGGGGGGAAGCAGGAAGCCCCCAGCCCTAAGCAGCTCCTCAGCCACTCACCCTTGTCCGCTCCATCCTGCTCTTCAGCAGCTCCCAGCGCTGCACTGAGTCTCGCCTCTTGGGGAACTCAGCCTGCAGCAGCTCGCGGTGCTGTGGACAGCGGTCAAGGCTGACTGCAGACACTGTTGACCCCATTCCCCCCCACAGACTCCCCTCCCCCCAGCACCATGGAGCCTCTCTGGGAAGGATATCCTCCGGGATAAGGGCCAAGACCTTGTTCCACCTCTCTGGACTGCCCAGGATGTCCTGCCCCACCAGAGCATATGCCTCAAAGTACTGCTCCACCACACTGACCGACCTCCTGCAGAGGAGCAGTAAGAGGCTCAGCACCCTGCAGCCAGTGGGGGCTGAGCAGGGGCAGGGTCTCCACTGACCTGATGAAAGGGTGGATGGGCTCAGAGAGGTTCACCTTCTTCACTGTCTCTGCTCCGCCCTGGGGAGACAGCAGTGGTCAGCTCAGGGAGGGTGAGCAGGGGGTAGCTGGCTTCCCCCCACACACCCACCTTAACCAGGGTCAGGTACTCCACAGCAGCTGCCCGCAGCGTTGGGGACCATTTCCGCACCTCATCGTCGCACACCCAGCAGTGGACTCCCCTCCGGCCAGAGTACACCCACAGGCGGTGCCTCACGCCCAGGTCCTCTGTGGAGGGAACAGCTGAGCCCTGGGGCATGGCAGGGCAGGCTGCCAGCTCCACCCCAGCCTGGCAGCGTGGCCAACCAGCTGGGCAGACCTCACCAGGTACCCATGCATCCTCTGCTCCCCCTCAGCCTGCCCTCTAGGGTGTGGGCACTGCTGTGGGGCAGAGCATGGTCAGGATGCGTCCCCAGGGCACGGGGACAGGAGCCACCCAGGTGCCCCAGGCTCTCACCCACGAGCGCGCGGTCCAGGATGCGGACGGCAATGGTCATCAGGGTCCAGCACTTGGAGCAGATCTCGGCCGAGCTGGTGGCACAGCACCGGGGGAGGTCAGGCTGCTGCCCTGTGCCCCAGGACCCACCCCCCCGGCCTTCCTACCCCAGCTTGTGCCCTGAGCACCCCCAGGAACCTGCAGCAGGTGCGGACGTCGTCGTAGTCGGTCATGTCGATGTCAAAGACCAACTCCTTCTCCCGCGGCTGGAAGGTGCCCAGGCGCATGGTGCTGTGCTGGTTGGGCTGCAGGGTAGGATGGGCTCAGCACCGGGCAAAGACCCCGTAGGCTGGGTCTACAGGGACTCCCAGCCCCGGTGCTGGGTCGGGAGCAGGACTCACTCGGTGGGAGTAGACGGCCCCGATGTCGATCTTGTAGGGGTTGATCTTCTGCAGCTCCCGCTCCAGCTCCTGGGGGCTGCTGAAGCACTGGAACCGCAGGTAGACATCGTCGCGCAGCGTGAAGGAGAATTCCCGCAGCTGGAAGTAGTTTTTCACCACTGCGGGGGTGAAGATGGCGTCAGGGTAGGTGGGACAAAGCCCTGGACACCCCCCACGCCCCCCCACGGGTGTCCCCCAAGCCCTCTCCCTGCCCTCCTGACGCTCCATCATTGGCATCTTCAGCCCCCTTCATTGCCTGCTCCTCCCGGTGCCCTGACCCCGGTCAATGCATCCACCGCCGCCCGCCCGGGCCGCCCCCGGGCCCTCCCCGTGCTTCTGGATCCGGTATTCGTGCCACCGAGGGTGTCCCCCGCCCAGGATCGGCGTCCCCGCCTCACTCACCGCCGCCGTATCCGAGCCAGCGACCGTAGACGCCGTACGGGAACAGCCGCCGGTAGAAGACCGGCAGCAGCTCGGGCAGCGCCGCCGGCTCAAACTCTGCCATGGCGGGAAAAAGCGGGAGGGAAGTGGCGGGGACGGGATCCCGGGGGCCGCCGGGAGCTGTAGTCCGGCCCCGGCAGGTCAGAGCGGGGCTGGGGGCACCGGCAGGCTGGGGGCACTGGCAGGCTGAGGGCACCGGCAGGCTGGGGGCACCAGGAGGTTCGGGACAAGACGAAGATGTGCGAAACACCGGAGGGAGCCAGGAGCTGCCTGCATCCGGGGTGTCTCGGGAGGGTCCGGGAGATGCCTGGGGTCTGGAGGGTTCTCGGGATCCGAGGGGTGACCAGAGTCCGGGGAAGTCCCGGGAGTGCCGGGGATCCGAGGAGATCCCGGTATCCGAGGGGGTGCTTGGGGTCAGGGTGGGGTCCGGTGGTAGGAGAATCCCCGGGCGCTGCCCCGCTCCGGGTTAGCGATTCCCCGGCGGCCACACTGCTGCGAGCGCACGGGACCCTACCCGAAGGCACGGACCGCTAAGGACCCCCAGTACCCGCAGCCTCGGAAGCGGATGCCCGGCGGGCTTGAGGCGGAAGCACCGAGCCCGGGGGGGGCTGACGGCCAGGGGCAGGTAACGGCCACTCACGCGGCGCGATAGTGCCGGGCGACGGCCACGAAGTCTTCAGACAAGAGTTGCCCCATGGCCGCTAATTAATCATTGACAGCGGACAAAGTCTAGCCAGAGCTCATCAGCGTCAGCTCCAGAGGCAATCCCGGTGCTGCTCCCCGTACCCGTTCCTGCTACCGGTGCCCGAAGATGTGGTCCTGGCTGTACCTGGCAGCGGTGCTGGCAGGGCTGTACCTGCTGCGGCGCTGGCACCGGGAGAGGCAGAGGCTGCCCAGGCTCTCGGAGAAGTTTGTGCTGATCACAGGCTGCGACAGCGGCTTCGGCAACCTGCTGGCCCGGCAGCTGGACGCGCGGGGGCTGCCGGTGCTGGCCGCCTGCCTGACCGAGGCCGGCGCTGCGCGGCTGCGGGCGGAAGCCTCCTCCCGCCTGCAAACCGTCCTGCTGGACGTCACCTCCAGCCAGAGCATCGCCGCCGCCGCCGCCTGGGTGCGGGAGCGTGTGGGCAGCCGAGGTAGGTTGGGGTGGCCACTTCATCCTCGTTCACGTCCTCACCCCCATCCTCACCCCCAGCATCCCCCCTGTCAGTCCTCCTACCCTGCCTCACAGATCTTTGTGGGCATGGCCAGTGTCAGAGCAGGGCCGTGGGCAGAGGAGCAGCCTACAGTCACCCCCTGCCCTCTTCTCCAGGTCTCTGGGGGCTGGTGAACAATGCAGGGATCTCTGTTCCCTCCGGCCCTAATGGGTGGCTGACCAAGGAGGACTTTGCCAAGGTGCTGGATGTCAACCTGCTTGGCCTCATCGAGGTGACCCTGAGCCTCCTGCCCCTGCTGTGCCAGGCTCGGGGCCGGGTAGTCAACGTGGCCAGCGTGTTGGGCAGGGTCTCTTTCTTTGGTGGGGGTACTGCATCTCCAAGTATGGTGTGGAGGCCTTCTCTGACAGCCTCAGGTAAGTCCAGCATGGCACACACCAGCCCTGGCTTCCCAGTCTGAATTGCCAGGCTGTGGCAGGCAGTGCCTGGCTCCTTGCCCTGAGCAAGCGCTGATGGAGGCTGGTCTGGCTGCTCCCAGAGCACAAGAAGAGCAGCTGTAGGTATTCCTCATGCATGGATCTGATGTCAGGACACCTCATGCCACAGCTCCAGGAGCTGAAACCCACAGGAGGGATCATCCCCAACAGCAGGGAGGCCCTGTCCACACCAGCTGGCACCACCTGCCCTGGCACTGTGCCTCACCCATTGAACTTTACCCCTGTGTCAGGTCCTGCCAGCCGTGGCCTTGCTGTTTGCTCTGACCAGTCCCATCCAGGCCCAGCAGATGTTTGCTCAGACAACATCTCAGGCACATACTGGGACTGACTGGCAGCCCACTGGGGTGCTCAGGCTCTCACCAACCTCTAGCACAAGGCTGCAGTGCATCCCACGTGGGATCTGGTGCCCACGCACGGCCTGTGCCAGTCAGCAGCGAACCCCCTGGGGCACTGCTCCCCTGGTGCATGGGGCTCCATCCCTTCCAGGCTGGAGATGCGGCACTTTGGGGTGAAGGTCAGCATCATCGAGCCAGGCTACTTCAGGACACACATCGTCACCAGCAAGAGTCTGGAGGAGCATATCCTCAGCATGTGGGAGAAGCTCCCACAGGAGACCAGAGCCATCTATGGGGAGAGTTACTCAAAGAGCAGTAAGTAGCTCACCTCGAGGTGCATCCTCACTGCTCTCTCCTGACACGAGGCACATCCCCTGGGGGTGTCCCAGCACAGCCTCTTCCCACCCCAGTCTCATCCTACCCAGGCTTTTGGCTGCCTGTGGCTTGGGGCTCTAAGCCCAGCAGCCTGAGCACTGCTTCCTGCCTGCAGTTTTAGACAGGCTAAGGCTGATGCAGAGGAAGTCCAGCCCGGATCTGAGGCTGGTGACAGACTGCATGGAGCACGCCCTGACCAGCTGCCACCCCCGTGCCCGCTACTCGGCAGGCTGGGATGCCAAGCTGATCTACATCCCCCTCAGCTACCTGCCCTCAGCCTTCACTGACTTCATATTCAAATTCCTCCATCCGAAACCCGCCTGTAAAGCCTAAGGCAAGGTCCTGGCGTCGGCAGCCAACGGCTGTAGGATCAGAGTGATTCCGGCTGGAGAAGCCCTGGAGAAGCCCTCTGAGATCATCCAACCCAGCTGCAAGACCAGCAGCAGCAGCAGCAGGGACTTGGGTTATTTGTCCTCTGAATAAAGACACCTTCTGCCCCACACCTGCCTGGGCTTGGTTTTGGCTGAGGCTCCAGCACTGGGGCTATGTCTCCTCCAATAGAAGCAGTGTGGCCACTGGCCGGGCTGCGCTGTGCCAGGTTGTGCCATGGGAACTCCTGTGGGTTTTGGCCAGTGCCCCAAGTGCCTGCTCCGTGCAGGGTCCAGGCCCTGCTGGGTGCAAGAACTGTCCCCACCTGAGGCCGCAAATCCTGCCCGGGCAGTGCTGAAATGCCAAGGCAGAGCCTCGGGCACACGGCTCCATGCAAGGCCAATCTGGAAGTTGCAGAGTCAGTGAAATCTTCTAGAGGTGCTGCTGCAACCCACCCTCTCCTCCCACCTTTCCCCCCCCGTCCCGGCAACCCGAGCACATGGATCTGGTTCTCAGCCTGCAGGCCCTATAAATGCTGCAGGAGCTGGCGCTGGGCAGAGGCTGGCGCTGGGCTGGTGCTGGAAGATGTGGTCCTGGCTGTACCTGGCGGCGGTGCTGGCAGGGCTGTACCTGCTGCGGCGCTGGCACCGGGAGAGGCAGACGCTGCCCAGGCTCTCGGAGAAGTTTGTGCTGATCACAGGCTGCGACAGCGGCTTCGGCAACCTGCTGGCCCGGCAGCTGGACGCGCGGGGGCTGCCGGTGCTGGCCGCCTGCCTGACCGAGGCCGGCGCGGCGCGGCTGCGGGCGGAAGCCTCCTCCCGCCTGCAAACCGTCCTGCTGGACGTCACCTCCAGCCAGAGCATCGCCGCCGCCGCCGCCTGGGTGCGGGAGCGTGTGGGCAGCCGAGGTAGGTTGGGGTGGCCACTTCATCCTCGTTCACGTCCTCACCCCCATCCTCACCCCCAGCATCCCCCCTGTCAGTCCTCCTACCCTGCCTCACAGATCTTTGTGGGCATGGCCAGTGTCAGAGCAGGGCCGTGGGCAGAGGAGCAGCCTACAGTCACCCCCTGCCCTCTTCTCCAGGTCTCTGGGGGCTGGTGAACAATGCAGGGATCTCTGTTCCCTCCGGCCCTAATGGGTGGCTGACCAAGGAGGACTTTGCCAAGGTGCTGGATGTCAACCTGCTTGGCCTCATCGAGGTGACCCTGAGCCTCCTGCCCCTGCTGCGCCAGGCTCGGGGCCGGGTAGTCAACGTGGCCAGCGTGATGGGCAGGGTCTCCTTCTTTGGTGGGGGGTACTGCATCTCCAAGTATGGTGTGGAGGCCTTCTCTGACAGCCTCAGGTAAGTCTAGCATGGCACACACCAGCCCTGGCTTCCCAGTCTGAATTGCCAGGCTGTGGCAGGCAGTGCCTGGCTCCTTGCCCTGAGCAAGCGCTGATGGAGGCTGGTCTGGCTGCTCCCAGAGCACAAGAAGAGCAGCTGTAGGTATTCCTCATGCATGGATCTGATGTCAGGACACCTCATGCCACAGCTCCAGGAGCTGAAACCCACAGGAGGGATCATCCCCAACAGCAGGGAGGCCCTGTCCACACCAGCTGGCACCACCTGCCCTGGCACTGTGCCTCACCCATTGAACTTTACCCCTGTGTCAGGTCCTGCCAGCCGTGGCCTTGCTGTTTGCTCTGACCAGTCCCATCCAGGCCCAGCAGATGTTTGCTCAGACAACATCTCAGGCACATACTGGGACTGACTGGCAGCCCACTGGGGTGCTCAGGCTCTCACCAACCTCTAGCACAAGGCTGCAGTGCCTCCCGCGTGGGATCTGGTGCCCACGCACGGCCTGTGCCAGTCAGCAGCGAACCCCTGGGGCACTGCTCCCCTGGTGCATGGGGCTCCATCCCTTCCAGGCTGGAGATGCGGCACTTTGGGGTGAAGGTCAGCATCATCGAGCCAGGCTACTTCAGGACACACATCGTCACCAGCAAGAGTCTGGAGGAGCATATCCTCAGCATGTGGGAGAAGCTCCCACAGGAGACCAGAGCCATCTATGGGGAGAGTTACTCAAAGAGCAGTAAGTAGCTCACCTCGAGGTGCATCCTCACTGCTCTCTCCTGACACGAGGCACATCCCCTGGGGGTGTCCCAGCACAGCCTCTTCCCACCCCAGTCTCATCCTACCCAGGCTTTTGGCTGCCTGTGGCTTGGGGCTCTAAGCCCAGCAGCCTGAGCACTGCTTCCTGCCTGCAGTTTTCAACTGGCTAAGGCTGATGCAGAAGAATTCCAGCCCGGATCTGAGGCTGGTGACAGACTGCATGGAGCACGCCCTGACCAGCTGCCACCCCCGTGCCCGCTACTCGGCAGGCTGGGATGCCAAGCTGATCTACATCCCCCTCAGCTACCTGCCCTCAGCCTTCACTGACTTCATATTCAACTTCTTCCATCCGAAACCCGCCTGTAAAGCCTAAGGCAAGGTCCTGGCGTCGGCAGCCAACGGCTGTAGGATCAGAGTGATTCCGGCTGGAGAAGCCCTGGAGAAGCCCTCTGAGATCATCCAACCCAGCTGCAAGCCCAGCAGCAGCAGCAGCAGGGACTTGGGTTATTTGTCCTCTGAATAAAGACACCTTCTGCCCCACACCTGCCTGGGCTTGGTTTTGGCTGAGGCTCCAGCACTGGGGCTATGTCTCCTCCAATAGAAGCAGTGTGGCCACTGGCCAGGCCGGGCTGTGGCGGGCCAGGCTGTGCCAGGCCGTGTCATGCCATGGGAACTCCTGTGGTTTTTAGCCAGTGCCCCAATTGCCTGCTCCGTGCAGGGTCCAGGCCCTGCTGGGTGCAAGAACTGTCCCCACCTGAGCCTGCAAATCCTGCCCGGGCAGTGCTGAAATGCCAAGGCCGAGCCCCGGGCACACGGCTCCATGCAAGGCCAATCTGGAAGTTGCAGAGTCAGTGAAATCTTCTAGAGGTGCTGCTGCAACCCACCCTCTCCTCCCACCTTCCCCCCCCCGTCCCGGCAACCCGAGCACATGGATCTGGTCCTCAGCCTACAGGCTCTATAAATGCTGCAGGAGCTGGGGCTGGGTGGAGGCTGGCGCTGGGCTGGTGCTGGAAGATGTGGTCCTGGCTGTACCTGGCGGCGGTGCTGGCAGGGCTGTACCTGCTGCGGCGCTGGCACCGGGAGAGGCAGAGGCTGCCCAGGCTCTCGGAGAAGTTTGTGCTGATCACAGGCTGCGACAGCGGCTTCGGCAACCTGCTGGCCCGGCAGCTGGACGCGCGGGGGCTGCCGGTGCTGGCCGCCTGCCTGACCGAGGCCGGCGCGGCGCGGCTGCGGGCGGAAGCCTCCTCCCGCCTGCAAACCGTCCTGCTGGACGTCACCTCCAGCCAGAGCATCGCCGCCGCCGCCGCCTGGGTGCGGGAGCGTGTGGGCAGCCGAGGTAGGTTGGGGTGGCCACTTCATCCTCGTTCACGTCCTCACCCCCATCCTCCCCTGCCAGCCCTTCCATCACCTCACAGACCTGTGCGGGCATGGCCGGGGGCAGAGTGGGGCCATGGCCATGGGAACTGCCCCGGTGACCCCAAGCCCCTCTTTCCCAGGTCTCTGGGGGCTGGTGAACAATGCAGGTATCCCTGGCTTCCTGGGCCCTGCTGAGTGGCTGACCAAGGAGGACTTTGCCAAGGTGCTGGATGTCAACCTGCTTGGCCTCATCGAGGTGACCCTGAGCCTCCTGCCCCTGCTGCGCCAGGCTCGGGGCCGGGTGGTCAACGTGGCCAGCGTGATGGGCAGGGTCTCCTTCTTCAGTGGGGGGTACTGCATCTCCAAGTACGGTGTGGAGGCCTTCTCTGACAGCCTCAGGTAGGGTGGCTGTGGCCACTGGTGGTCCTCGGTGCTCCGCAGTGCCAGACCTTGTGCATAGCCAGGGGCATATTGGCAGACACGTGTGCCAGGCAACTTTGCCCCACTTTGCCCACGCAGGGTTTTGTGTCACTCCCAGTGAAATCCACCCCCATGGGTGGCACAAGCTGGGGGCTTGTGAAACACCAATGCACAGGTTGGGAAACCAGGGCATGGTCTCAGCAGCCATTGTGCAACCCTTGGGCAATGAGAGCGCTCCCCTGCACCCACCCGTGGGATGGTGCTGTGCCCAGGGTGGGGTCACAGGCTGGCCCCCCCGTGTGGCTGAGTCCCTGCCCCAGCTCAGCTGGGGCTGGCAGCTCCAGCCCCGGGGCTGACGTCCCCTCCCCGGGCAGGCGCGAGATGCGCCCCTTTGGGGTGCAGGTCTCCATCATCGAGCCTGGCAGCTTCCGCACCACCCTGACCGACACCAGGGCACTGCTGAAGAACTTGGAGCACCTCTGGGGGCGGCTCCCAGCACAGACCCAGGCTGCCTACGGCCAGGGTTACATCCAGGCCTGTGAGTACCTCCCCGCGTGGCCCTGGCACTCCACTGCCAGCTTGCCAGGCTGGGCTGATCCCCCACCTCTGCCCACCCAGACACCAAGGTCGCTGTGCGGCTGTACCCTCTGGTCAGCACCCGCCTGTCCCTCGTCACCGATGCCATGGAGCACGCCCTGCTCGCCTGCCACCCCCGCAGCCGCTACTTGGCCGGCTGGGACTCCTGGCTCCTGTTCCTGCCCCTCAGCTACTGCCCCACCTGGTTCATCGATGCCGTCGTGAGCCTCGTGCTGCCCAGCACACCTCGGGAGCTGCTCACACGCCCCTGAGGGGTGGCTGCTGGGCCAGGGAGCTGGGCACAGCACCCACAGGCCGCCTCTCCCCTCAGGCCCCCGGTTAATGTGTTCAATAAAGCTGGTGCTAAGCCAGGAGTTGCCCACAGTGAACCCCCATCTTGGAGGCGGCTGAGAGTTGCCTGGCCATGGTGCTGGGTGACCTGCCCTGCTGGGGTGATTGGGATCTGCTGTGAGCCCCCACCCTGCTGCATCCCCGTGTTTGTCCAGCTCAGGCCGGGTGCTCCACACCTCCTCCCTTGCTGCCGTAAACCCAAAAGTAGTCTGAAAACAGCTCCATGCCTCCTTGCTGCTTGGGGGCCCCACAGTTGCCCAGTTCCTCCACGGGCAGCCATGGATTCAACCCTGGCAGCCAGCTCAGCTCATTGCCCACAGTGTTCCCTGGCACAGGGTGATGGTGTTGTGGGCACAGCAGAAGCTCTCTGATGCTTGTCTGCAGGACAGCAGCAGCCTTAGCAGCACCTGGGTCCCACCACTGCTGCTCAAGGCTGAGCCCATGCAAGACCAGGACACCCCTGAGGGGGCTGAGGGGCTGGAGCAGCAGGCAGGGCATGGTGCAAGCTGAGTTACAGCTCAGTTGGGCAAGGAAGCTTTTCTAAAGGCTCTGCTCAGCTTAGCAAGCCAGTAAGACATCCCCTGCAGCCCCCACACGGCATGTTTCAGGCCCATGTGTCCCCAGGGCTCCAAGCTGCTGGGAGGTGGCACCACAGCCATGGCTGTCCCTGCCTGGGGAACTCCTGTGCCTGCATTCCTCCATCAGCACCCTGGAACCTGGAACCTGGCAGGTGGAGGAGGACCCAGGACCCAGCCAGAGCATCATCAGCCTCCTCCCCTGCCTGCACGCCCTGATCCACCAGGACCTGACGGATCCACTTGGATTGAAGCAGCTGCTCTCCAGAGAGGAGATGGCCGCCTCCCACCTAGCTCCACACAAAGGAGAGAACCAGCACCTTAGGGGCACTGGGGGCCTGTGGCACCCAGCCTTCCTTCATCAGACAGAGGTTCCAGCCCCCTCATCATCTTCATAGGCCTTTGCTGCACCCTCTCCAGCAGGTCCCTGTCCCTCTTGAACTGGTCCCAGTAATCCAGATGAGGCCCCACCAGGGCAGAGTAGAGGGGGAGGAGAACCTCTCTTGCCCTTGCTGGCCACACTCTTCTTGAAGCACCCCAGGATGCCACTGGCCTTCTTGGCCACAGGAACTCCTTGTTGGCTCCTGCTCAGCCTGTTGCCCACCAGCACTCTCCACCTCTCTTTCCCCAGAGCTGCTCTCCAGCAGGCAGCCCCCAGCCTGCAGGAGGTTGTTCCTCCCTAGCTGCAGGACCCTCAGCTTGCAACCCTCCGCAGCCCCCTGCCCGTGACCAAGCAAAAACTTGTCCCAAAGCCACCGAGTTCCTGTTTGCAGCCCGGAGCCCTCGGTGCCGCTGGGCTGGGTACCTGCACAAGGGGTCAGCGGCGCTGGGCTTGTTGTTGTAAGCCCAAACTTATCAGTGCCCTGGCGCTTCCCCGCGGCTCTGCCTTCCTTCCGAGCCGATTGTTGAGCCCAGAGTCTTGTCTGCGCTCGAGAAAGGAGATTTCCTGCCATTGTTTTGCAGGACTTGCAGCCCCATGCAAAATTTTCTGCCTATCAGCCCCCTCCCCAGTGCCGGGGCACGGCTTGAGCCCCCTCCCTTCCCCTGCGGTCACGGCAGGGTGATTGATAGCGACCCGGCCAGAGGTGTTGGTGTGGTGACAGCCATCTGCTACCGCCCCCGCGGCAGCGCGGAGTGACCTGGCAGAGATGTTCAGCTGCCCTAGAACCACCGAATTGTTTGGGTCCCCCTCTAAGATCACCCAGTCCAGCCACAACGAACACCACCGTGCCCACTAAACTATGTCCCCAGGTGCCATGGCCACAGCCCTTTCTATCCCCCCCCCCCTCCCCCCGAGAAACCCTGCACTCGCCCCAGCATCGCCCCAGGGGCAGCTGGTGGCAGCTTTACTTTAACCCACCCCGACCCCAGAGCTGGGGGAGGACTTAGTTCAGCTGGAGCCATCCCAGGGGATGGAGCTTCCCCTCCAGTCCATTGGCACAACACGACCCGGGCAGGATTCGGCCCCTGAGATCAGTGGGCCCCGTGGGAGTCACGGTAGAGGGATCTTGTTTAGGGGAGCCCCGAGGAGCCCCACTCCATCCCCAGCCACCCACAGCCTCGACACCTGCCCAGGGCCTCCCCATCCCTGCACCAAAATCAAGGGGAGCCGAGTCCCAGGGGTGGGCCCCGAGTCAGATGTCCCCGGGGCTGGGCTGCCTCAGGATGTCAGCCCACGATGGTCATTTCCTGCTGGGAGGCAGCCAACAAGCCCACCCCGAGCTCCGTGCTGCCGCCGCGGCTGGGCTGTCCCAGAGGCACGGGAGCCGCCGAGCCGAGAGGATTCATCCCCACGCTGCCCAGCAGCCCTCTGCCAGCCTTTGGCCCTGCCACCGGTGAGCCACCCCTGTCCCTCCCTGCCCATGTCCCTCTGCCCCCTCTCTCGTCGGCCGCTTGCAGAACAAGGAGCTTGGCAAGGGCAGGAGGCTGAGGAGCCTCAGGGATGGGGTTCCAGCCCCGGGGTCACATCACTCGCTTCTCCTCCACGGTGTCTGGAGGGTGTGGGTGGGTGACAGCCACGGGGCTGATGCTCTTGTAGGTGATGCCAGGCTCCAAGTGCCACAGAAATGCCCTCATGGCACAGCATGGCATGGCACGGCATGGCACAGCACACTCCTCCAGCGTTCCCAGGGGGCAGAGGGTCCTGAGAGCCCTTCCAGCGGCACGAGGCTGGATGGGGTCCACGGCATCCTGGCCGTGTGGATGCCGCTGTGCTGGGATCTCAGCTCTGCTGCCTGGGGCACTTAGAGGATGTGAAGGTCAACCACATTTCCTTTGACTTTATAATTTTGTCACCTACTTGGAAGTCCCAAAGGCTCCCAGCGAGGCAGCCGTGGGCTGGGCAGAGTGAGAGTGGCCAGCTGAGAGGATAAAGCTGCTCACGGATGGGGCTGGGATGGGGGCTGGGGGCTGGGGGCTTTCCCACTGGTGTGGAGTCCAGCAGGTGTCACCAGCACCTTCAGTGTCCCTGGAGCCTGCCTGTGCCACGGACACAGAAGGGCAGAGCTGGGGTCGGGATTCCCACAGGCTCCACGGCAGCAGGGCTGAGCTATGGAGGTGTCAGGGGACAGCAGGAGCCTTGGTGTGGGGAGCTCCCACCCAAAGGCAGCTCCACTCCAGAGTCCTCAGCTCTGTCCCCAGGGCATCAGCTCCATTTCTGCAGTGACTTGGGGCTGGCAGTTCCTCTCACCTGCCCTATGTCCCAGTGCTACCTGTCCCTGGTCCCCCCGCAGCTGACCACGCTGTGGGACAGCCTCCAGCTGGGAGCACATGGGGGTGTTTGTGGACTGCATTTCATGAGGGCCAGGAGGTTAGCATCTGAGGGGGGGGGGCACAGCACCTTCCGAGGGTCAGAGTAGGAAGTCACCACGGCAGTAAGAACTGGACTGAAGCTCCCACCCAAGGGTCCCTCCGGAGCCTCCCACGAGGACAGGCTCCCAGGGAGCTCTGGCAGCTCTCAGGCTCAGCTCAGAGCTTTCCCTTTCCTTGCAGCCACCAGGATGGCTGAGACAACCTCAGCCCCCCGAGACCCACACCCTCCTGAAAGAGTATGGAGACTACCACAACTGGTCGGAGCTCTTCCACCTCCTGAACTACACCTACAGCTTCTGCGAGTTCGGCCTGGACGAGAACGTCAAGCGGGTGGTGCTCTTCATCCTCTACCTCATCATCTTCGTGGTGGGCCTGGTGGAGAACCTCCTGGTCCTCTGGGTCAACTGGCAGACACGGGGCAGCAGGAGCTTGGTCAACCTCTACGTCATCAACATGGCCGTGGCCGACCTGGGGGTGCTGCTCTCGCTGCCCATCTGGATGCTGGAGGTGGTGCTGGACTACACCTGGCTGTGGGGCAGCTTCCTCTGCCGCTTCACACACTACTTCTACTTCGCCAACATGTACGCCAGCATCTTCTTCCTCACCTGCCTGAGCGTGGATCGCTACCTGACCCTCGCCAGCTCCTCCCTCTTCTGGCGCCGGCACCAGCACCGGGCGCGCCGCATCGCCTGCGCCTGCAGCTGGCTGCTGGCCGCCGCCATCCCCTTCCTGGAGGTGGCTCACATGCAGCTGGTCAACACCGGGGAGCCCATCTGCATCTTCATGGCCCCCTTCGAGACCTACGACGAGTGGGCGCTGGCGGTCAGCCTGGCCACCACCACCATCGGCTTCCTCATCCCCTTCCCCATCATCGCCACCTTCAACGTGCTGACCGCCAGGTTCCTGCGGCGCTGCAAGCCAGGGAGCAGGGGGCACTGCCTGCTCATCTACGCCTACATCGCTGTCTTCCTGCTCAGCTGGCTGCCCTTCCACGTCCTGCTGACGCTGCTCACCCTCGACGGCAGCCACATCATCCTGCACTGCGCCTTCGCACACTTCCTCTACTTCTTCTATGACATCATCGACTGCTGCACGCTGCTGCACTGCGTCCTCAACCCCATCCTCTACAACTTCCTCAGCAAGAGCTTCCGCAGCAGGCTCCTCTCCGCCGTCGTCAGGTACATCCCCAAGGAGCAGGGCGACCAGAAGGCCGCAGGCAGCTCCTCCTCCAGCACGCAGCACTCCATAGTCATCACGAAGGACAACGGCAACCCTCCCAACTAAGGGGGCGGGGGCGCTGCGTGGTGCTGCTCGTCCCTGGCAAGGGGGGGGTGTGGGGAGATGGCTGCTCCCTGCGCTCCCAGCGCTCCCCGGGTTGTTTTTCCTGGTGGTAAGCAGACACTTTGCCCTCAAAACCCCTCCTGGACTGGCCACCTCCTGTGTTCTGAGGGCAGGGCAGGGTGGCTGATGTGAGGCGGGATGGAGCTAGGGACATCGTGCTTCTGGCGAGCTGCTGCCTCAGCTCTGATTTGCCACGGGAGGGAGAAGGTAAAGAGGGGATTCCTGTTTGCCAGAAGAAATGCAGCAATAAAGACCTTGACCCCAAATCCAGCCCCTGACCCTCCAGCCATGGGGCTGGGCTATGCAGTCCTTTCCCTTCCCAACTGCTTCTGCAGCCCCCAGCTGTCCCTGTCACAGCAGCCCTGCTGTGCCACCCTCCACCAGGATGCCAGCCTGGGCAGCAGGGAGCTCCATGGAATGGTTTGGGTTGGAAGGGACCTTAAAGACTACCCAGTTCCAACACCCTGTCATGGGCAGGAACACCTCCCACCAGCCCAGGTTGCTCAAGGCCTCATCCAGCCTGGCCCTGAACAGCTCCTTTGAACCTCAAACCTCCCCTCCAGTGCCCATCTCATGGTTGGAAGCCTGATTGAACCAAGATGAAGGCAACACGACCCTGGGGGGCTGAGCACCACACAGGGCTTCAAGGAGGGGAGGAAAACCTGGAGAGCAGCAGTTCTGCGAATTAGTGATGGTTAAACTGGGTCTGACTGGGCACAGCTGCTTCCAAATACAGCCAGAGCAGCAGAGGTGGGGTTCCCAGTTTGTGTTTTATCACAGCATCTCAGAATTCCAGAACAGAGAGTACTCTGGAATCATGGAATACTGGCACAGGCTGCCCAGGGATGTGGCTGAGGCTCCATCCCTGGAGACATCCAAGATCAGCCCTGCTGTGGCCCAGGGCAGCCTGCTCTGGTTGGAGGTGTCCCTGCTGCCTGTAGGGGCTTGGACAAGATGGCCTTGGAGGGTCCCTCCCAGCCCAGTGCAATCTGTGAATTGTTTTGGTTGGAACACCCTCCAAGAGCATCCATCCAGTCCAACCTTCAATCCAACCCCACCACGGCCCCAGCTGCCTTGGCCACACTTTTCTTGAACACCTTCAGGGATAGGGACTCCACCACCTACCTCCCTGGGCAGCCTGTGCCAGCCCCTGACCACTGCTGCAGGAGAAAAGTTGTTCCTCGCGTCCAACCTGGCCCTCCCCTGGAGCAACTTTGCAGGAGAGGACCCCGCCCACGAATCCCAGGCTCCTTCAGAGCATCTGCAGGCAGGTTTCTGAGGGCACTGGGAGAGCTTTGAGGCGCTGGCTGACTCCAGCAGCTCTTCCATCGAAGTGACGAAGGCAGGTCCCGGGGCAGTGCGTGCAGAAAGCCCCGGAGCTGCCGCAGGGGCTGGGCGAGACGCAGGAGCATCCGGAGAGGGCTCAGCGCTGCCCCGGGTCGGGGCAGTCACGCAGCGGGGGTCAAGCCCTCGGCAGGGGAAGGTGAAGGAGTGACAGTCCTGGAAGGATCCATAAATCTTCCCAAGGCCTTGAGCTGCTGAAGAAGCAGGGTCTGGAAAAGCCAAACGTAAGCAGATCTGGGGACAGGATGCGCAGCGCGGGGCGGGCGGGGAGCAGGATGTGAGCCCCGGGGCAGGGCGAGCAGGCGCCTCGTTATCAGCGACCGACCGGGAACGGCTCTGCTGCTGCCAGGGGGAAGCTGACTCGATGTGCCCTGGGCAGCCTGCTCTGGCTGGGGGCAGGGGGGTCCCTGCTGCCTGCAGCGGGTTGCAGATGAGCTTTGAAGGATCCCTTCCCGCCCGACACAGTCTGGGAATCTGGGAATCATCAGTGCCTGGGGGCTCCGAGATGCTGCTTCCTACTGCCAGTGATGGGAGGAGACAAATCTGTCCCACAGCAAGGGAGAAGCCCCCAGCAGCACTCTGCTCAGGGCAGCTCCCCGTGGCAGAGCCTCCTCCCTCGAGCAGATCAGCTCCCACCCAGCTGGGTGTCACCTTCAAACCCTCTGAGGGTCTCCTCATCCAGCCCATTGGCAACGATGCTGGAGCACATCCTCCTGCTGCCCCAGCTGCTCAGGAGGAGGCAGCAAGGAAAAGGCTGCAGCCTCCTGAATCCGTGCCAGAGCTCCTGCGCAGGAGCAGGATACCAGGAGGAGTTGCCAAGCTTCCCCTAGCCTCCTGAAGAGCCCAGAAGAGCTCCCAGGGAAGGTGGTGGGCGAAGGAGGGAGGTCCAAGAGGTCACCATTTTCCATTTTATTATTCTAAATAAAAACCACACTTTGTGCTGAACAATGGAGTAGAAAAGAACCTGATGTACAACCATTGCAGACATCTACTGTCGGGGGGAGGGGCCTGGGGGGAGGGTCGAGTTTACAAAATATACAAAACTTTACAGCAAATAGATAGTAAACACTTAAATAGCAGGAGGTCAGTACCTACGATTAACTTAACAGACAGGTTAGACACAACTCAGCTCCTCCTCCTCCTCCTCCTCACATCGTTCCAGCACGAGGCCTGGATCCTTTCAGCTCAAGGGGGAGAACCAAAACCTCAGGGTGGTGGCTTGGAGATGGGGCTGAGACCAGCCCTGAGGTGGGGAGAGGGATTTCCTGTCAGGATCTGTGCCTGCCCTCACCACCAGCACAGCTCCTGGGCAGCGCTTCCCCTCTTGCAACCCTCCCTCCCAAGAGCCCAAAGCCTTCTGCAACAGGGCTGGAAGGTCCCAGCTGCCCCAGGCGAGGTAGAATCATAGAGTTGGTTGGGCTGGAAAAGGCCTCCAGGAGCATCCAGTCCAGCATCAACCCAGCACCACCACGGCCCCAGGTGCCATGGCCACACATTTCTGGAACACCTCCAGGGATGAGGACTCCACCCCCTCCCTGGGCAGCCTGTGCCAGGCCCTGACCACTCTGGCAGGATCAGAAAGTGTTCCTCACGGCCAACCTGAACCTCCCCTGGCACAGTTTCAGGCCATTTCCTCTCCTTCTATCACCTGATACTGGGGAGGAGACCAACCCCCAGCTCACTATGTCCCCAGGCTCTGGGAGGAGGATGAGGTGGGAGCCTGGCAATGGCCACACCTGGGCCAGAGCTTTGGCTCCTGGGGGCAATGCCAAGGCCATGGCTCTGCACCCAGCCCCTCCAGCTCCGAGGGTTTCCAGGGGGAGGCTGGAAGTGCCCAGTCAGGCTCTGGGGGAGCCTTGCTCCACCTCTCAGGTTTCAGTGTACAATTTTCTCTTTTTGGTTAATGTGCACAAAAGGTTTTTGCTTCACAGCTTAGCTACATATGGGCTGCAGGCACTGCCCCAAGGCAGCAGCCCCAGCCCAGCCCAAAGTTCACCACAGCTTCTGGGACATGTTAGGAGGGTCTGGGGGCTTTAAGGACTTGACTTTCCCAAGCCTTGCTGCCTCCACCTCCCATCCTTCATCTCTGGAGCAGGTGGGATCTGTTCCTGCCCACTAGCCCCATCCTGGCACCACCAAGACAAGGAAAGAAATCCCAGAGCTCCAACAGGCTCCTCAGAGGAGCCTGCAGAGGACCTCCAGCAGCTCCCAGGCTGTCTGGGTGTGCTCAGAACAAACTGAAATTCAACAAGACCTCAGCTAACAACAGCTCCAGCTGGGGATCCTGGACCACAGCCTGGCATCTGACCAGGGCTTGGGGAACACAGCTCCAGTGGCACATGGCACAGCCTGGCAGCCTTCGGTGTCTCTGCTCCTTCTCTCCTCTGGTTTTGGCTCCAGGCTGTGAACTCCTCCTGCTCATCCAGCTGATGGAGGGGACCTGCTCTGGGACGCCCTGCTGTCCCCCAACACACATTGCCACCCCTTCAGCCCCTCTGACACAGGGCACAGAGCACCTTCCTACCTCACTACAGAGCTTGTTTCACGGGACTGTGATGGGGACAGGGCTGGAGGGAGATGGGGAAGGCTGCAATGGGAGCAAACTGCCCTAGCCAGGTCCTGGAGCTGGTGCAGAACAGGAGAGGCTAAGGCTGTACCCTCCCAGGAACACCAAACACCCAACAACTCTCCCAGCTCTCTGCATCCCGCCCCCGCCTGGCAGATCCGAGCCAGCAACCTTCAGCAGGCTCCAGGAGGTAGGTCGGGACCACAAGTGTCACCACCCTCATTTTACAGATGAGGAAACTGAGGCAAAAGAGGTGAAGTGACTTGCCCAAGGCCACAGGAGGGCAAGGGATGGGTGGGGAGCGACCCCCAGAATTCCCAGCCACACCCCCAGGCCACGCCGCTCCCTCTGCCACGGGGGTGTCCCAGCGGGAGGAGGGGAGGTTGGGATGAGTCTGGAGGGGATTGCAATCACTAGTTTAGTTTAGTTTAGTTTAGTTTCATTTAGTTTAGTTTAGTTTAGCTTTGTTTTGCTTCGTCAACAGCACACAAGGTCCAACAGAAGCACAGCAGCCATCTGAGCACAGCCGGGGCCGGCTGCAGAGCCCTCAGCGCTTCCTGTTTGTGAGGTAGAACTGAGTTACCTAAGGGCAGCCATCGGAAACCTCTGCTCCTCTCCACCTCTGCCCCACAGCAGGAGCATGGGAACAAAGCTGCTCCCCACCCTTCCTGCTGCAAGCCCTGCCAGCGCTGGCCTGGCCAGCACACCGAGGAGGGAGCCCCAGCTGAGCTTTGCCGCAGTTGCCATCGCTGCCGGAGTGGCTGCGCCGCAGCCGCCAGGCACCGGCTGGCCACGGACGAACCAACTCAACACTGTGCCGACACCACCCTGCAGCACTTTTGCCCCCAGGCACGTCCAGGATGTGGGGATCCGCAGCAGCAGCCGTGGGGAGGGGTGGATTCCTTCAGCAGAGAGAAGAGTCCTTGAAGGAACCTTCCTGGGAGTTAAGGCAAGGGCTTGGCAGTGTTGCTGGCACCTGTGGCACCCTGCCGGCAGAGGAGAGCTGAGGAGATGTCAGCAAGCTCTTGATGGCTGAGGCGAGGCTTGGCTGTGCCACTAGGGGATCCCTGCCAAGGAGCAGCCGAGCCCATGGCACAGACCTGCTGCCCTGCCCTCTCCAGCCAGAGACTCCTCTGAGCTCCCTCCGCTCCACCTCTTCACAGCTGTGGTGCCACTGCTCCACCTCCTCCTTCAGGGATGGCTCTCTGGGTGCAGTGAGCAGCAGGTCAGAGCCTGGCAGAGGAACCACCCAGCTCAGGCTGGGCTCTGGTGACCCCATGGCACTGCCTGGAGCTGCTCGTGTGAGTGGCGACCACCTTGGTACTCACCGCCGAGGACCCCTCCTCATCTCCACACCGCTCACCACCTCCCCTGCGATGCAGCAACCATCTCCAGGCTGCTCCTGTGCCATGGACCTTGCTCCTCTCCTCGAGATAGCAGCAGAACCCCAGCAGTGCCCAGAACAAGGCTTCTCCTTTTTTCTCTTTCCTTCTCTTCGAGTCCAGCACCATCCTGCTCGGGCTCAGTCCCTCTCTACTGAGGTCAGGCGTGAAAAATCTTAGCAGCATCAGTTTGTGGACAAGCTCAAACCCAGGGTGAGCCTCAGCCAAGTTGGCTAAAAGGGTTAAAAAACCCAAACAAAGAAAGAAAGAAACAAAAAAGCCCCAACCAAACCCCAGCCAAATCTAGATTTAAAACCTAGAGGGAAATTACTAACCCCACAGAACCCTTCAGCCTCTACCAGGGCCAGAGGGAAGGAACCACCACAGACTCCCGGCGAGCAGTGAGGTGGCCTCGCCGCTGCTCAGCTGCACGATGCAGAAAGAGCCCCAGGAGGGCCAGGAAAAAAAAAGCCCAACCCCAAACAACACAACCCCAAAGCAACCAAAACGAGAGAAAAGGAGGCTTCCACCCCCGACCAGCGCCTGAGCACCCCGGCAACAAACAACACTTTCTGGTTTTTTTTCTGGGTTTTGTTTTGTTTTGTTTTTCCTTCCTCTTTTCCTTCCTCCCCCAGCTGCCCTTCGCTCCTCCGCTCGGCCCTGCCCTGCCCTGCCCTGCCCCCCCATCAGCTGTCAGGGCTCTTCTCGGCCTCTTTGGAGTGGATGATGTACATGAAAGTCTGCTCGATGGTGAAGTCGGGGGGCAGGCTGCCCTTGTGCACCCCGATGTGTTTGCTCATCAGGTTGAGGGTGGAGCTGTAGTGGCCGCAGACGGTGCAGCGATACATCAGCGCCCCCGAGTGGGTCCGCAGGTGGCACTTGATGGTGGAGCGGCCGCGGAAGAACTTGTGGCACACCTTGCACTGGTAAGGCTTCTCCCCGGTGTGGATGCGCCGGTGGTAGTTGAACTCGCTGGTGTGGGCGAAGCGCTTGCCGCACACCTTGCAGCTGTACTTGCTGTTGCCGGGCTGGCTCTGCAGCGCCAGCTCCTCGCTCAGGAACTCCTCCGGCAGCTTCCTCTTCTGCAGGCCCTGCTGCGGGAGGCGCTCCCCGAGGCCGGGGCGCAGCTCCAGGCTGCCCCCGCACTTGTGCTGGCTGACGTGGTAGCGGTAAGCGGCCTCCAGCTTGAAGCTCTGGCCGCAGAAGTGGCAGCGGAACAGAGCCTCCTCGGCGCTCTGGTGCAGGGCCAGGTGCTTCTCCAGCAGCTGCCTGTCCACGAAGCTGTTGGCGCAGACGGAGCAGGAGAAGACGGAGATGCCCAGGTGGGACAGGGCGTGCCACAGGAGGCCGCAGAGGCTGAGGTGCCGCTGGTCGCAGACGCCGCAGGTCTGGCTCTTCAGGCTCACGTGCTCCAGGACGTGGCTGCGGACGGTGTGGAAGTCTTTGGCCAAGGGCTTCCCGCAGGCGGCGCAGGCCAGCTCGGAGCCGGCTCCTGCCCCGAAGCTGGGCACCTTCCCGGGCAGGGGGTCGCTGGGGTGGACGATGATGTTGTTGTCAAAGACCCCCTCCCGCCGGTGCAGGGTCAGCTGCCACTGCGTGAAGAACTTCGTCTCGCACATGTCGCAGGAGAAGAGGAAGATGCCGATGTGGGACAGGACGTGAGTGACCCTGGAGTTCCGGTCCTGGAAGTGAGTCTCGCAGACCTTGCAGTTGCCGGTGAGCAGGTCCACGTGGTCCCTGGCGTGCTGGCGGATCAGCTGGATGTTGGGCTCCAGCACCTTCTTGCACACCTGGCAGGGCATGGCCTTGCTGTCGCGGCCCTCGCCCTCGAAGGGCAGCTCCTCCTCGCTGTCGTCGCTCAGCTCGATGACCTCCTCCGAGGGCCCCAGCTCCTCGCTGGCGTCCTCGAAATGCAGCTCGTCCTCGGCCAGGTCCTCCAGCTGGAGCTCGTCCATCTGCCCGAAGCCCTGCTCTTTGGAGTGGTCGCTGTTGCTGGGACAGGAGTTGCTCCCTGTGGACATATCCAGAGAAGGGTCAGCGGCGAAGAAGCCTCCCTTGCCGTAGTCTCCGTTGCTCTGGACCTTGTACTGCTGGCAGGAGCCGGTGGTGGTTTGAAGCACCAAGTTCACGTCGCCCAGGCCGGGCTGGACGGCCACGCTGCTGGCAGGAGCAAACTGTCCTTGCTCCGACTCCTGCTCTGCCTTGGGAGGCTGCTGGGGGTGCACAACGGGCAGGGCCTGGCCGGTGCTCGCCATGCTCCTGTCCTCCTCCTTGTAGCCTCCTACGGCCTCCCCCTGCGCGCCGCAGCTCCGCTCGGGGCCGAAGTGCTCCCCGGCGCCCCGGGCCTCAGCCGAGGGATGGCTCTGCTCCGAGGAGCTGCTGCTCGGGGGCCCCGGGCGGCCCTCGCTCACGGACAGGGTCGGCTGCTTGGGGATGGCCGAGCTCTCCAGGTCGGGGAAGGTGGAGTGGCAGGCGCGCAGCAGGTCCTCCATGCCCAGCCGCTCCGCCACCTCATAGATGACTCCCACGTTGATCAGGTCGGTGAAGAGCTCCGAGGTGTAGACGAAGCTGAGGATCTTCTCGAAGTTGGCCGGGGTGATGAAATCCACCACGTAGGTGCGGGCGGCGTCCAGCCCCGTGTTGAGGAAGAGGTTCTGGAAGTAGCCTGCGGCGCAGGCCAGGACGGCTTTGTGCGCGGCGAAGGAGCGGCTGCCCACCAGGATGGTGACGTCGCACATGGTCTCCGACAGCCGGCACTTGTTGAGCTCCTTCAGCAGGTTGTTGGGGTGGTTGGTGCTGTGCAGCTTGATCCTCATGCCCATCTTAGCAGCTGCTTCAGAGCCCTTCTCCTGGTCAGCTGCTGCTTCACGCAGTCACCGGCTGCGCGGGCAGGAGGCGCCTGGCATCCAGAAACTGGCAGGGCGAGGGGCTCTGGGCAGGGGAAAGGCACAAAAGGTTAATGCCTGAAGAACCAGAGACAGCTCCACTCAGACCTCCCACCTCCCCCGTGGGCCACAGAGAAGCGGCAGCACAGCTGCTGAAAGTGGAGGAGGACTCAAAACCACCCTGAAATCTCTGAGCGAGTCTTTGGGAAGCGAAGGGAAAGATGCAAGGAGGGAAAGGTGCCAAGAGCCAACACCTGAAGCCACCTACTGCAGGGACAGCCTGAGGTGCCCACTGCTGCCTGGATGGAGACCTTGCAGCCTCATGGCTTCTCAGCTCTGACCCTGAGCCCCAGCTGGTGCCTGCTGCACAGACAAACCTTCCCTGAGCTTCAGGCTCTGCACCCTGGTTGGCTTCACCTCCAGCCCTGACCACGGCAGCCTTGCAGGACAGCTACTGAGCCTTCGGTGGGTCAGGAATGCCAAAGGACTTCAGTGCCCTCCAAAATCAAGGTCTGAAGGCAGGCAGGCACCAGGACCTTACCCTGACCCTGGGAACTTGGGGTTCCCTGCTGGGCTTTCCTTTCAGACTCACCCCCAGCTTCTGCACCTCCCCCAGGCTTCCTCCTCCGTTACACCAGCACCTGCCCAGCATTCCCTGGCCTCTGTCGCCAGCAATTCCCACCCCAGCTCCTCCCAGCTCATCCCACTGCCTCTGTGCCCCTGTCCCACTGCTCAGGACACTCCGGGGCTTAACGAACTCATCCCGGGAGCTCTGTCCCTGGTCCCCCTGCTCCTTTTCCCCATGGCACAGAGGGGCAAGCCCAGAAACCATCGGAAAGAGCCGGAGTTTGCCGGAGACTGCAGGGAACCAGGCTGCCAGCTCCCGGAAAAGGCAGAAAGGAGCCGAGGACAGGCCGGGGGGCGCCGAGGGATGGCGGCGGGGCCGGTCCCTGCCCGAGGAGGCGGCGGGGAGGCACCAGGCACAGCCGGGGAGGATGAGGATGGCGGGGAAGGCTCTGGAGCAGAAAAGCTGGACGTGGGAAATTCCGGCAGTGCAGGGATCCCAGGGGACCGGGACAGGAGGGGCAAAAAGACGGAGAAGGGAAGGGGGAAACCGGGACAGGCCCCGGGGGCGGGCAGGCGCCGGTGCCTGCAAGCGGGAGAGGCTCCGGTGGGTCCCTAAGGGGAGATCGGGAATCCCGGAGCTCCCCCGGGAGAAATGGGAGCAGCGGGGGGGGAACGGGGGCCGACGCGGGCTCCCCCCCGGGGGCGGGGGGCGACGCCGGAGGAGCCACGCGGGACAGCGGCGGGGAGGACCCACGGGAGAGAGCAACGGGGACGCGGTTAGGGGAGCGGGGGAGGCGGGAAGAAGCTCCCGGGGGGAGCCGCGGGAGGCCCCGTGCGGCTCCGTGAGAGCGGCGGGAGGCCGCGGGAGGGGGCGGCGGGAGGCCCCGGGACCGGGAGAGTAGCGGGAGGCGCGGGGGGGGGGGCATCGCGGCGGAGGGGGTGGGCGGTGCGTGCTCCCCGGGGCTCGGAGCGGGGCCCGGCAGGAGGGGGCTCGGTAGCGGCTCCTTACCCGCCCGTGGCCCCGCACCATCCCGGCTGCGCTCACACAAAGGCACCGACCCGCCCCCGCCCGCCCCGGCCCCGCCGGAGCCGCCTTCCGCCCGCCGTGCGCCGCCGCCGCCACAGCGCCCCCAGGCGCCCCGGAGGAGCGTGGCGTGCGCGGGGGTGGGCACCGGCACGGGCACCGGTACGGGGCACCGGCACGGGCACCGGTACGGGACGCGGGCGCAGACCATGGCCCACGGGCACAGGCATCGGCCACGGGCACCGGTACGGGCGTGGGACATGGGCACGGGCACTAGCACCGGCACCTCTTCACTGACGGGAGAGCAGGGAGAGCAGGATCTGGACGCTATAGCCCACGAGCACACGGGCCCCCGGCCCGGCCCCGTTTCCCCCCGTGTTCCTATCCCTGTGGGTTCATTCCCGTCCTCGTGGGCTCGTCCTCTTGGCCCCGCCCCACGCACACGGGGCCCGGGCCCGGCGGGTCGCTGCGCACAGCAGCCAAGAAGACACAGAGACGATGCGGACGCATGTCCCGCAGAGGCACGGGTGGGTGTATCGGGGGTACCTATACGGGGGATGTACACGGGCGGGCACGGACACGCGTGAGCGGAGAGGGACAGCAGCGAGCGCGGCTCCAGCTTCGGCGGCTCCCACGACGGCTCCGTGAAGGCGCCCGCAGCCGGTATCCCAGCCACAGTGCAGCCGCCGGTGCCGGTACTTCGGCCCGGGAGGGGCACAGGGCATGGTCCACGCCGGTTCCCCCTGGTCTTTGTCCGCGGCTCACGCCGCTCTCCCACCGGGCGAGGGGAGCCCCGGGGACCACCGAGGGGACGGTTCGCCGCTTCCACGCCCCGCCGGTCTCCCGGGTTCCGTCGCCCGCTTTCCCATGAGCCCCACGAAGAAATCGTGCATGTCCCCTGCGGAGAGACCCGCGGTCAGCGCCGCGGGGATCGGCTGCGGGACCGGCACCGCTACCGGCACCGGGCGGGACTTACGCTTCTGTGGAGCCGCGGGGGGACCTAGAAGACACCGAAACGAGTGAGCGACGGAGACCAGGACCAGACGGACCGACCCTCGGCACACCCCCACCCCTGTGCTCTCGACCCCACCCTGGTCCGTCCCGGTTCCGCCGCCCTTACCGGCGTCCTCCTCCCGCAGCAGCTGCAGCACGGCGGCGTAGGCGGCCCCAGGGCTACCGGGGACTCTCCAAGGCAGCGGCTCTGAGACGGGCATCCTCTGCAGGCAGCAAAGCGGTGAATGGAGTGAGGGGGGGCGGGGTCCGCTTGCCTTTTCCACCTCCCCCGACGGCCGTTACCTGCGCCGGGGGCGAAGCGGCGCCGGGCGGGGCGGCGGCGGGAGGGCGGCGTGCGAGGACGAACGGCAGCGCCAGAACGAGCAGCGCGGCCAGTACCGGGCGGCTCCTCATCCTCCGGGTAGGGGGCGGCCTGGGGGCAGCGGTCAACGGCGGAGCGGCAGGGTCCTGGGGCCACCCCGAGCCGGTGGCCCGGGGCGAGCCCAGCACCAGGCCAAGAGCTGGTGAGGGAAAAAAGGGACACGGCGGGGGGGCGAGGGGGGGGCGGCGGGACCCTCGCCCGTGGCTGCGGCTGGAGGAGCAGAGCTGCTTCCCCGGGTTGAGAGCAGACAGTACCTCCCCCCTCCAAATCAGCACCCTGGGGTGGGGGCTGCACCGGGGGCTGCCTCATAGGGGCGCAAGTCGGGGGTGTGTGTGTGTGTGTGTGTTACAGGGTATGCATCACAGAGGAATGCAGGGGGACAGCCCAGAGGTCCTGTGCCACCACTCGTGCCTGTGGTGCCACCTTTGTGTGGTCACAGCAGGCGCTAAGGGGCTTGGGCTCAGTCCTGCAAGTCCACCCGTGCTCCCTGGCACACTTCTTGGCACACACACGTCTCGAGCACACACCCTGGCACATGCATGTCCCATGGCATGCCCCTTGGCACACACACAGAGGTGCCCTGACAGGGGTCCTGGCACACACACATATCCCCTGGCACACATACTCTTGCTTCCAAACCCACTCCAAACTCGGCAGCACCTTCACCCCATCTCTCCATGGCCTGTGCCCTCCCCAGCACCTTCACCAACCTCCCCTCTCCTCCCTCCTGCCTTCCCCCAGCCCAAGCAGGGCAAGGATAGGGCACAGGAGCCCCACCTGGAGCCTCGGGAAGCCCCCAGGGCCGGGTGCTGGGGCGTCACAGACCTGCTGAGCCCTCCGGCGGTGCCCAGTGTGGAGCTGTGGGCAAAGTGCCCCTCACAGCTGGTGGCTGCAGAGCTGGAGACGTGGCCAGGCGAGGTGGGCAGCAGTGGCGAGGTTGGCAGTGGTAAGGTTGGCAGCGGTAAGGTTGGCAGCGGCCACGACTGGCAGCGGCCACAGGATGTGCTGAAGGCTCTTCAGTGCAGGCTCAGCCAGGAGGTGAAGCACCAAGGTGCTGGCTGCTGGGCGGCGTTAAATAAGGAGCTCTGCCCATGGCACAGTGTGGGTGGGCAAGAGGAGAGCTGCCAATGGGGGCCGGGGGATGTATGTGGGGGTTGTGGTACCCCCACCCTCCAGCTTCACGCCCACACAGGCACCGTGTCACTGCCAGGCACCCGCAGAGTCACACCACGAAGCCAGCGCCCACACAGGCGTGCCAGCTCCCCACCATGCCCCGTGGCTGGGGGGGCCAGCACGCGGGCACCGTGCCCACACAGCGCCCCAGCCCCTCCTCACGCTACAGGCACGGGGGGGGGGCCGTGCACAGCTGAGCACGACGCAGCCGTCGGGTGGCACATGGGAGGGTACACATGGTGGGAGCAGTCCTGGCTGCCACGCTGGCACCGCTGCTGGCACTGGCTCTGGAACCAAGCTTTGGGAGGTCTCACACCACAGAGGGCACCCAGCTCATCTGCACACTCCAGCACACGTGTGCCCGCACCCCCCTCCCCACCACACACACTGCCCATGCCCCCCAGCCCAACCCCAGTGCTGCCCATGGAGAACCACCAGCCCCTGGCTCTGGCCCAAACCCCTTCTGTGACCCAGACAGGGCCACCAGCACCACCTCAGCTCTGCTCCTGTGAGCCCTCCTGAAGCCTGATCCCCACCATCCTTGGCCGCCTCAAGTGCCTCCATAGCCTCACCTCGGCCAGGGGTGTGCAGAGGAGAAAGCTGGTGGGGGAGGGGGGAGGAAGGTGGGGGAGGAAGGTGGAAGGTGGGGGAGGAAGAAAAGATGGAAGAAGTGGGGGAAGGAAAGGTGGAAGATGGGAGGGGAAAAAAGGTGGAAGTGGATGAGGAGAAGGTGACAGATGGGCAGGCAGAGCTGGGATGAAGCTCTGGGATGAAGCCCTGGGAAGGCTGAAACCAACAAGTGAGAGCTGCCAGCTCCAGCCTGAGCTGGTGCCCCCCGGGGGAGGCGGCTGGGCAGCGGCGGCTCACGTGGCAGCGCAGCCTGGGGCAGGGCAGCATCTGCAGCGCTGAGGATGTTAATTAAACCGGAGCCCGGCCAGAGTCGGCCTAATTAATTAATAACACCTCCTTGTGTAGTGCCAAGCGCGCCACAGCCGCGAAGAGCCTCGGTGCCCCGGGCTTATTTACGGCTCTCGGCCCCCGCCGCGCCCGGGCGAGAGAAGGTCCCCGAGCCGGGAGGTGACACAGCCCGCGGCGGGAAGGGGGGGAGAGCCCTGGGGACCGGGGCACGTCCGCCCCGTCGAGTGCCACCCGTGCGCGCACACACGTGCCCCCCACGTGCGCAGGCTGCCCAGGTGCCCGCCCACGCGTGCCCACACACGGCACCCTCACCCCCCCCCCCCGCCCCCCTCTGCACGACAAACCGCAGCGGAGCTCCAGGGCCCACCTGGGAGCTGGTGCTGATGTGAAGGGGAGTTGTCAGCTCCTGGAGGTGACGCAGGTGACGTGGGGGGACAGGAAAAATAACCTCTGCCGGAGCTTGATGAGTGCAGGAGGGACGGGGAGGGGGAACAGCATGCTGCGGGGGCTCCTGGGGGCTCCGGGCCCGGCGCAGGTCCTGGGGTACCCGGGTGGCATCAGTGGCACTGGGGCTATGTGCTGGCTCCTCTCTGTCCCTCTGCTCCGCTCCGAGCCGCAGCCCCATCCCCAAACGCGGCTGCAGTGCCGGGCGGCGCCAGCCTGGGAAGGGCTGTGGGCGCAGCTGGGCGAGGGGGCACAGCCGGGGAGCACCGGTGATGGGCAGCGCTGGCAGGTGCCAAGGACCTCACGTGCCAGCCCCCGCGGCCGCCCAGAAATTGCCTCTGCAGCAGCCAGGCACTTAATGGGCAGAGCGGCCGCAATTTGGGCCCTTTCCAATCACTGCCAGCCGAGCGCGGCCGCAGTCAGGCGGCAGGGAAGGTGGGGGCCGAGGTCGGGAGGGGGACTCCGTCCCTGCAGCGTGCCCATCCTGGGGAGGGGTCTGTCCCTGCAGCTGGGCTCTGCCCACCCACCCTGCGCCGTGTCCTGGGGCTCCAGCACCCTGCGTCCCTCTGGCCGTCGCTGACGGTGGTCACCCAGCAGGACACCCCCCGAGGAGCAACACCGGAGCGTCGTTTAATGGCTCTGCAGCAATTCCCCAGTGGTGCAGGGCGGGGGGATGCTGGTGTGTGCGTGGGGGGGTCCCAGCAATGGGTGGAGGTCCCCTCAGTGGACCAGGATCTCCATCTTGTGGCTGCCTCGCTTCTTGCAGACGGGGGCATCGGTGCCCGCCTTGGCCGACTCCACCACGGTGACAGCCATGTCACCCTTCTGGAAGCGGGTGGAGAACCTGGGGAGGAGGCAGGGGAGGTGGGCAGGGGTCACGCCCAGCCCCATCCCACCTCCTGTCTTGCTTACACTCACCTCTCAGGGGCTGCCTGCTGCAGCCAGTCAGGACCCCTCCACCCTCTGAACCCCATCCTTGCAAGCTCCACCCCACGAGCCATACCCATTCCTCCTCCCTCCTCATGGGCTCCACCTCCCTGCCCCACCCTGCAGCCTCCACCCCTTGTCCTGCCCTTACTGGTCAGTGATGTGCAGGGACAGGCCCTGAGAGGTGGCATCCAGGAGGGTCTGGTGCAGGCGAGTGATGAGCTCAATGAGGTGGTCGCTGACAAGCAAGAAGTCCCCCTTGCCCCCCCCCGTGGAGGTCTGTGGGAAGAACAGGGAGGGGTCAGCCCTGCTGAGGACCCCCCCAACCCCCAGGGACCCCCTGTCCAGGTACCTCCTTGAGGTGCAGCACCAAGAAGCCATCAGAGAAGCGAGTGACAGAGACACTGCGGATGTCGCCCAGGCTGAGCACAGTCTTGGGCTGGGCAGCCTTGGGGTCAGCCAGGACCAGGTGCTCCGTGGTGAGCAGCAGCAGGCGTGGCACAGTCTGCAGGGTGGGGGCGGTCAGCAGGGCCCCCAAGCCTCACCTGGAGGCTGGGAGGGGGCCGGGGCTCACCTTGCCGCTGGCTCTATTCACCTTCCTCACGGTGTCAGCCATCACCAGCTTGTCCTTGACCACGGCCTGGAGCTTCTGGTACTTGGGGTTCTGCGTCAGCCCCAGGTACTCACCCTGGAAGGGCTGCTGCAGGCTGGGGATGGAGGCCATCAGCTGGCACTGCCCCTGCATGCCCCCTGCCCCCCTCTAACCCCACCAGACCCGCGACCCTGGCACCTTTTGTCGTAGAGGGACTTCTTGTCCTTGAAGAGCTCGCTGGCGCAGAGCTTGGCTTGCAGCAGGGCGCGGCGCTGCGGCGAGAGCTGCTCCCGGTACTGCTTGCACTGCCGAGGGCCGGGGCCGTTTGGGACGGCCAGGGACCCCTGGTGCCAGTCCCCTGGACACAAGGTGCCAGCCCAAGCCCCCGTCCCCCGTCGTCCATCCCTCCCTGTTCTCACCTTCCAGCGGTAGAAGATGTCCCTCAGCTTCTGGTTGGCCTCAGCCAGGAACTTGTATGGTGCAGGGGGCCAGGTCCGGTCCAGCACCGAGAGGGGTGGGAGGTTGTTCCGCAGCCCCACCAGGAACTTCTGCACCTGGGGGCAGCAACGCGGTGGGATGTCAAGAGGGTGCCCTGGCTGGGGGGCTGGGAAGGTACCACGTCCCCTCTGTCCCCAGTCCCACTCACCAGCCGCCGGTAGATGAAGTTGGCCAGGCAGGCCCTGGCCCCGGAGCGGAAGAACCTCCTGTACTGCCTGCGGGTCTGCCGGGGGCACAGCAGCAGTGGGGACGTGGCACCTCGCCACCCTCCTGCTGCCAGCCCCCGCGGACCCCCCCACCCCCATCCCCATTCAGCCCCAGCGAGAGGAGAACGGCTGCAGCCCGACAGGGTGGGCAGGAGCCGGGGTGGGCAGACAGACAGACAGCCCTGGACACAGCGGCGCGGACAGCAGGACAGAGGCAGCGGCACCGTTACCTGATACCCTCTCCAGTAAGCGGCGATGGTGCTGGCGGCTGCCTGGCGGCGACGCTGTGCCTTCAGCTCCCGGAGGAGCCGGCGGGACTGCGAGGGGTGCGAGCCCCAGGTGGGGAGGCAGCAACACAGATAGGGAGCGAGAGGAGGAGAGCAGGAGAGGCAAGAGAGAAGGACAGAAGACCACAGAATCGTAGAATGGTTGGTGTTGGAAGGGACCTTCAGGGGTCATCTAGTCCAACCCCCTGCAGTAATCAGGGACATGCCCAACTAGAGCAGGTCGCTCAGAGCCCCACAAGCCTGAGCTTGAGTGTCTCCAGGGATGTGGCCTCCACCACCTCCCCGGGCAGCCTGTTCCATTGTTCCACCACCCTCACCGTGCAGAACTTCCTCCTGATGCCCAACCCAAGTCTGCCCTGCTCCAGTTCCAAACCACTGCCTCTCATCCTCTCACCCCAGACCCTCCTGACCAGCCCCTCCCCAGCCCTCCTGCAGGTCCCCTTCAGATATTGAAAAGCAGCTCTGAGGCCACCCTGGACATGGGCAGAGGAGGTAATCTGGTCCCACCACGGAGAACATGGAGCCACCAGCCCCTCCCCAGCCCACTTCCCACACTTGGAGCTCCTGCTGGGCTTGACCACCGAGCCCAGGGTGCCCAGCCCTCACCTTCCAGCCCCGCACATAGGCCTGCAGGATCAGTGCCGAGCGCTTGGTCTGCTGGTACTTGTTCTTTTGCTGCGGAGGGGAGACATGGGGTGAGCAGGGGGGAAGGTGGGGGGCTCAAGCCCATCCCAGGGGGTGAGGGATGGGGCAGGGGGACACCCAGCCAGGACCTCTCCTTCCTTACCCTGTGGCCCCGGAACCAGGCGGAGATGAGGATCTGGCTCTTGCGCATCAGCTGGTACTGGGTGCGGCACCGCCAGCCGCGGAACATCTTCTGGATGAGGATCACCAACTGCACCACGCGGTCCTGGCGCCGCTTCTCCAGGTCGAAGAGCTACGGACAAGCAGGGGCAGTGCCGAGACACGGAGCAGGGACAGCGACCCCCAGCCAGGAGCCACCTCCGCCAGGAGGGAGCCCAGGACCAGGGCTGCCAGCTGGGCTCGGGGAGCTTTGGGGCTGGTACCTGCTCTGGGCCGGCTCCCACTTCCCCCTTCCCCTCACAGCAGCCAAACGGCCCCAGAGCAGGGTCCTCCTGCTCCCCATCCTCAGCTCACCGTGCGTGGCGAGCGGATGAAGATCTTGGTGTGACCAAACGCCAGCTCCTCGGGGGTACCCCAGGTCTGCCAGCAGCACCTCTGTCCCCTCCCTGCACCGTGGTGGGAGACGAGGCCGGTTAGAGCCCCGCGGTCCCCGGGGTCGAGGGGCCGCCGGATGCGGCCGCGGGCTGGCCCAGCCCGTACCTGTCACTCCCGGCCCAGCGAGGCCAGGTCCGGCGGCTGAGCATCCTGTAGCGCTCCAGGAAGGAGCTATAGAGCTGGCGGAAGCGTAGCCCGCGCGCCGCACCCGGACGTTCTCCATCAGCCCCAGGTACCGCACCTGCGCCAGCACCAGCTCCGGCGTGAAGAGCATCGGCGCCTTGCTCTCGTTGGGTTTGATGCACCTGGGCAGGACAGCCGTGGGCGGGGGCGTCCTGCTGCTGCCAAGGCTGAGGCCAGGGCTCCCCCCAGGGCTCTACCTGATGTAGTTGGGGTTCTTGGAGTAGAGGTTCTTCATCAGCGTGGCCACCGAGGCCTTGAACTGGAAGCCGGCGGTGGGGGGCAGCTTGAGGGAGACCTTCTGGGGTCCCCTCGGGGAAGAGGGAGCGCAGCAGAGTGTGCTGGGCAGCCCACATGGCCTGAGAGAGGTCACGGAAGAGCAGGTCGTTGTTCTTCTCGATGAACTCACTCACGTTGTAGGTCACCTGGGCACGGGAGTGGGGGCAGAGCTCAGTGGGGCGCACAGGAGCAGGGGCAGAGCTCAGTGGGGTGCACAGAAGGAGGGGCAGAGCTCAGTGGGGTGCACAGGAGCAGGGGCAGAGCTCAGTGGGGTGCACGGGAGCAGGGGCAGAGCTCAGTGGGGCGCACGGGAGCAGGGGCAGAGCTCAGTGGGGCGCACGGGAGCAGGGGCAGAGCTCAGTGGGGCGCACGGGAGCAGGGGCAGAGCTCAGTGGGGTGCACGTGGAGCCACACTCAGTGTCTCTATCCCAGTTCCCAGTCCAGCCCCACAGCTCCCAAGCAACGTTGGGGAGAGGACCCAGAGGACCCAGCTGGGCACGGTGGGGCTGTGGGTGGCAGTGGGTGCCCGTGGGTGCCCCTGGGCGCCGGCAGACCTTGCCAGCGTAGTGGTGGATGCGGAAGCAGTGTGGCAGCAGGCTGGGATCCATCACCCGCCGGGCGTTCTGCGTCTCCCTGCTCTCGTAGTGCTTGTGGCCGGCAAAGAGCTGGTTCAGCTTGCTGAGGAAGGTGTCCTCGTTGACCACGCCGGGGCGCAGGCACTCCTCGTCCAGCATGGCCAGGATCCCCGCCCTTGCTCTGCACCAGGAGGGGCAGCGTCAGCCCAAGCCCGCCCCAGCGCCCCCACGCTGGGGCTGCTCCAGGCTCTGCTTGTGCTGGGTGCGATGGGAGCGAGCTGGGACCCCCAGCTGAGGACCCCAGCCCTGGGGGCAACTCACGTTCTCAATCAGGTCGCAGATGATGCTGTTGTCAAAAAATTCCACTGGGGTCCACTGGATGCCCTGGGAGCAGATGGGGATCAGAGCCCTGGCCATGCAGATCACCCAGACCCTGCCCCATGGACACCCCCACGGCTGGTGTGGGGCAGGAACCAGACATCCGGCCACAGGGAGGGGATCCCGGCCCCCTCCCTGCCTTCCTGCGATTGAATCTGATCCCAGCAGGGAGTGGGGCGAGGGAGGAACAAGTTATGGAGAAGTCTCCAGCACTTCCCCCTGCCCAGGTGGCCAAGGCTGCTTGGCACCATGCAGAGGGGCTGCACCCAGCCCGACCAGCGTGGGCTGAAGGTACCTCCCGGACATATTCCTCCTGCTCCTCCTTCAGGGTCATCAGGATGAAGATCTGCTGCAGCTTCTCGTTGCAGTAGTTGATGATGAACTGTTCAAAGCCATTGTCCTGCCAGAGAAGTGTCCTGAGTGGCAGGTCACACCCAAACCCCCGGCCCTACCCCATGTCCCCCCCCTCCAACCCACCCCCTTTGGACCCTCCCCAGCATCAGGATGGGGCCAGGTGGGCCCTGGACTCACCTGGAAGATCTCGAACCCGTAGATGTCCAGGACGCCCATCACCTTCCTCTGCTTGCCTGGCTTCACCTGGGGAGGCAGGGGGGTGCAGAGACCTGGCCTGGCCTGTGTGGGGCGGGGGGCACAGGGCAGGGGCTGTGCTCACCTGGATGCTGGCATTGATGCGGTTCACCAGCCAGTCGAAGAGGCGACTGTAGATGTTCTTGGCCAGGGCATCCCGGCCGTAATAGCCCTGCAGAGGGGACAAGGGGCTCATGGCAGCTCCTGGAGGGCTGCTGGGCATCACCCCCGTGGGGGGCTGGGGGCTCCCACTCACCTGGGGGACACTGAGGGTGGTGAGCACCGTCTCGTTCCGTGCCCTCACGGTGCGGGAGCACAGTGCCTGCTCCAGCACGCTGGAGTCCAGCCCGATCAGGCTGCAGATCTCCTGCAGCTCTGCGGGGAGGGAGCAGTGTTTGGGCTGAGCTGGGGGCCAAGGGGTGCCCACCCACCCTGTCCCTGTCCCCATCCCTACCCTGTTGCTCAGCAATGCTGCAGGCCTCCATCCCATTGGCCTGGTAGCTGCTGCTCAGCTGCACGTTGCCCAGCTTGAGCACCACGGCTGCCACCTCCAGCAGCGCTGTCACCTCGGCAGGCGTGAAGCCAATGGCCCTCATGGCATCCTGGGGACAGACACAGGCAGCCCAGGGCTGTCACCCTTCTGTCCCGGGCTAGAAGTGTACTGCTATGGTTGTCCAGTGGCAGGAGAGGGCTCAGGCTGAAGGGCTCTGAGCTGACCTCACTTCTTTCGGGTGGCTTTGGCCCTGAAAGAGCTTTCCCCATCATCAGAGCCTCTCAAGATTCAGCTGTGCCACCTTGTCCTGACTCTGCTTTTGCTGAGTGAGGTTGGACCAGACGATCCTTGGGGTCCCTTCCAACCTGGGATTCTATGCTGGGGTTGGCCACAGGGTGTTCGGGGTCTCAAGGCTCCCCAGCCCCACTGGTGGTACCTGCACGGCATGGAAGTTGGCTGCGTCATCCATGCCTGGCACATCGGAGGCCTCCCGGTTCAGGTAGGCATAGTGCCGGCAGTCCTGGCGGAGTTTCAGCTGCTCTGGGTGGGAGGGGATAGGAGGTGGCTCAGCTGTGGCCATCCCAGGACCCCAGCCCCACCCTGACTCTCCATAGTTGGGGGGTCTGGACCTACGGAGCAGCTGCGCCGAGCCCCCGGCCAGGAGCTGGTAGAAGATGTGGAAGTTCCTCTCGCCCCTCACGTGCCGCACGATGCGAGACTTCTCCAGCAGGTCTGCAGGCAGGGGCAGGGTCAGGGGGTCTGGGAGGGGGACCCCCGGGGTGGGTGAGGGCTACTCACAGTTGCTGATGACCCCTCCCAGGGGCTCCCCCTTGAAGTCGAACTCCACGTCCATGTACTTGCCCTGAAGGATAGGGCTAGGGTCAGGGCAGGGGGTGGCAGCTCTGCTGCCCACGGCCACATCCTCATCCCCTGCCATGCCTCCAGCCCTATCGGGGGGGGAGACTTCATCGGGGGGGGGTGTTACCCCACCGGGGGTATGTGTGTGACCCCACCGGGAGGGGTGTGTGTCACCCCACCGGGGGTGTGTGTGACCCCACCGGGGGTGTGTGTGACCCCATCGGGTCCAGCCCCCCCCCCGCTCCCTGGGCACTCACGAAGCGGGAGGAGTTGTCGTTCCGGACGGTCTTGGCGTTTCCAAAGGCTGTGGGAGGAGGACAGGGTTAGGGCATGGTCCAGGGTGGCTGTGCCAAGCCCCCGGGACAGATGCAGGGTGTGAGGGATGCGTCTGGGGTGCCAGGTGTGGGCTCTTACCCTCCAGCACGGGGTTGGACTGCAGGAGCTGCTCCTTCACCTTGTCCACCTCCTCTCCTCTGCTGCACACGGCTGCCACGTAGGACATCACCAGCTTGCTGGCCTCTGTGAGCGAGGGGCCGTGGGTGCTGGGGCCGCGCCCACCCACCCCGCAGCCCCTCGCGGCCCTGGGAGCCCCCAGCAGCAGCTCTACCTGTCTTGCCAGCCCCACTCTCGCCTGTGATGAGGATGCACTGGTCCCTGTCCCGGTCCCGCAGCGAGCGGTAGGCATCGTCAGCGATGGCATAGCTGGGGGCAGGGCGGGATCAGAAGGGGGATGAAGCCCCCTCCCCAGGGGCTTCAGAGCACCAAGAGCCCAAATTATGGCTGTGAGGCCACCATGAGGAGACTCCCCCGAGGCCCGAAGCCTTCGGCAGGACCCCTGGGGCCGGCCCTGCTCACATGTGAGGCTTCACAGCAAAGAAGTTGCAGCTGTGGTACTCCTGCACCACCTCGGGGCTGTAGATGGGCAGCGAGCGGTAGGGGTTCACCGAGATCACCACGTTCCCGATGTAGGTCTGCGGGCAAGCAGGACGCGGTGGGCACGGGGGCACCCAGCCCAGCTCCCTGGGCTCCCCACGCCAGAGCCTGTACCCTGCTCCCCACCCCACGCCCTTGTCCCTTCTGCTCCTCCCGCTCCCAGAGCCCTGCCCGGTGCCCACATAGATGTCCCCGCGGCGGAAGCGTTCCTGCAGGGTCTGCAGCAGCGACTCCTCGGTCAGAGGCTCCAGCAGCACCAAGTCTCCGACTGCCGCCACGTCCAGCCTCGAGGCGGTGGCTTCCATGGCCGGGCAGCTCCGGGGCAGCTCCGGGGCAGCGCTCCGGGGCAGCTGTGGCAGAGGAGGGGACTTCAGTCACGGAGGTGCAGCCCCTTCTCCCGAACACGCCTCCGCCCCCTGGACCTCGTCGGCCTCCTCTCCCCCCACCCTTAGGGGCTTAGAAGGGCCCCAGGGAGCGCAGGGTGCCCCAGCACCCGGGGGCCACGGACCCGCTAAGGATCCGGTGTGGGGTAGGGCAGGATGCAGCCCTTGATTGCTGCCTTCCCCTGTGGTGCCCACCTCACCCAGGCACCCCACTGGGGCTGGCAGCCTCCAGGGCCAGGGAACAAGGCAACCACGCATCTGCCATGGCACAAAGGGTCCCTTCTTGGGGCACCCTGGTGGCCAGAACCCCTGGTGGGGATGGGGGCAGGACGTTGGGCTTCTGCCCTCCGCCGCGGGGGAAGCGAGGTCCTGGCCAGGAAATGTGAACACCTGGATCCTGTTCTTGGGGCAGGGACCGATTCAGCCTCCGCTTCCTCCCTCCTTCCTGGCAGGGGGAAGGTGGGGCAGGGAGGGAACAGCCCAGACCCCCCCCCCAGCAGCCCTGGAGCCAGCAGCACCCAGGGGCTCCCGTGAGAGATTGTGCTCCTTTCCCACCCCCGCGCTCCACCCATCCCTCATCTGCCTTTTACCCGGGGTGACCTTCAGCCCCGCTTTACAGCCTGGGCACAGCTCGGGCACGGGGCTGTAAACCCAGCCCCGCTTATCGGTGCCCCGAGCAAGGTCAGCAGCGAGGAAGTGCGGAGGGGAGGGATGGGGTGAGCGGGGAGAGGGAGATGGCTCCAGCGGCAGCTGCCCGGCTGGAAGCAGCCTCCTGAGAAGACGGCAAAGCCTCCCACAAGTCCCTGCAGCCTCCCCGGGCACAGGACCCTGACACCGAGACCCCAGTGCTGCTGGCTGTGAGACCCCAGGGCGAGCACCTGCTGGTGGGAACCAGAGCAAGAGCCCCCCGCGCCCTAGGGCACTCGCCCGTGGTGGGGGGTGTCTCACAGTTCCCCACGACCCCTGGGGCGGAAGCACCCCGGGGTGGGGGCTGTGGGTACAGAGTGCCCCGGGCAGCCCTGGGGTGCGGGGGGGTGCTCAGGTTCTTCAGGCTGGGAGCAGAGGGAGGGGTCTACAACTCACCTCCCGGTCGCAGAGCAGCAGCTCCTGGAGTGGCTTCAGCTGTGCAGCTGATGGGGCTGAGTCCAGCCCAGCACCCGGTGCCGGCCCGGTCCAGCCCTCGGAGGGGCGGGGGGCAGGAGGGCCCTCCCTCAGGCACCGCGCCCGCTGCCGGGCAGGGAAACTGAGGCACCAACACAGCTGCCAGGAGCCCCGGGTCGCCCCCCAGCCCTGCACGGGGTCCCGGCCCGGCTGCCACCAGGTTTCCCTCCCAGAAGCAGGAACAAGCAGGGAGGAAAAAAAACGAATCCCTTTCAGCCAAGCAAACAAAGAACTTCCTTCAGGGAAGGGAAAGCAGCACGAGGTCCACCGACCAGCAGAGCCCAGAGCACCCAGGGCTGCCCCAGGGAGAAGACAGCGGTTGGCACCACAGCCAGGGAGTCCTGAGCCTCCTCCGGGGCTGTGCAGGGAGCCTGGCACCCAGGGTCTGTCCTTGAGTCCCCCCCAGCACCCAGGGTCTGTCCTCGAGTCCCCCCCCCAGCACCATGCAGCGGAGCCAGAGCCGAGGCCAAGCCCTGGGGCGAGTGCAGGATGGACACAGGAAGCTTCTTACCTACAAAATACATCTTTATTACAAAATAAAACCAGGCATTAACCAGGGGAGGGGCAGGGGGGCTGCTCACAGCAGAGCAGGGACAGGAGCACAGCAGAGAGCAGGGGCAGAGGACCTGGGCCAGAACCAAACCAACAGCAGAAGCTGGAGCAGTGGTGCAGGCGAGGGTCAGGCTGGGGCAGCAGCAGCTCGGGGGCAGCAGCAGCAGCCCTGGGGGCAGCTTATTGCTTGAAAATTGCATAGACTGGGAGGGGTCTTGGCCAGCTCTGTGCCTCAGCAAGGCCACCAAGCCCCCTCCCCGGGGTGGGGACACAGAGAGGTCCCCAGCCAGCAGCAGGGTGGCAGGGACAGGCCTCATGTAACAGCAGGTTTAGGGTGGAGGGCATCAGCTCATGGTGACAGGCAGATGAGAGGCAGGGAGGAGGAAGCACATCCACACTCCTCCTCCTCCTCAGCACAGAGCTGAGGGGAGATGGCAGCTTCGAGGCTGCCTTCCCCTGCCCCAGGACACGCAGGGGGAGAGGCTGCCCGAGCCAGGCCTGCACCAGGGAGGGGTTTTGGTATCCACACAGGAGCGAAGCTAAGGCAGAGGCGCAGCCCAACCAGCTCTGGCATCTTTGGTAACAGCAAGAGGAGCAGGAGGAAGAGGAGGGGGAGGAGGTGCAGGTGATCACCTGCTGCTGCTCCTCCCCACAGCAGCCTGGCAGCAGGAGGTGCTGAGCACACAGGCAGCAGTGGGGCAGGTCCAAAGTTCCTCTTGTGCACATCAGCCTCCCAGGCAGGGCACAGCCTTCACCGTGCCCCCACCCCAGCAGGCAGTGCCACACCTGGCAGAGCCAGGGGGAAGAGGACCAACCCAAAGGTGCCCAGCGACAAGCTTGGGGTGCTCACAGCAGCCAGCTCAGCACCCAGGGTTGAGAAGGATGTCCCTGATCCTACAACTGACACCTTGGGAGCTCACAAGCACCAAGAGCCAGGGTGGCTCCGGTTCACCTCCAGCCAGGACCCCACAGCTCAGCACCTCGTGGGCCCCAGCTGGGAGCAGCTCCCTGCACCTCTCCCCTGCCATCACCCCAGGCTGGCTGACAGCTTTCACACCACAGCCTGGCAGGAGCTGCCTGGGGAAGATGAGGGTGACAGCTCCCCTTGCCCTCCCAGCAGGCTCTGCCACAGGGCTCAGGGTGGGTGCCAGAAGAAGGGGCAGCAGCTCTCTGGCAAATGGAGCTTCAGGGCTCTGTGGGCAGGGGGGAGGCAGCAGCAGCTCTGCCCCTCATCCCCATGGGTCCTGGGCAGCAGTGCTCATGCAGCACCCACGTGGTTGTGGGCCAGGGAGTAACTTGTGTGATTCCTGTCAAAGAAGTCATCTCCCTTCCCCTCCTCCTCCTCCTCCTCCTCCTCCTCCTCTCCATCCTCCTCAAAGAGCTGATCCTCCAGGAAGATGCCACCCAGGCCATACTCCTGCTCGTGGAGAGAGACCTCGCTGGGGGTGACGTGACTGGCACCATCCACAAACTCAGCAAACCTGGGAAGAGGCCACAGAGCACCACACTGTGCAGGGCTGCCCAGTGCCCTGGCACGTGTGGAGCCAGGGTGCAGTGCTTCAGTGCCAGGCCCTGGCTTTATCTGGCCCTGCCCGGGGGCACACTGCTGCCACACACCACGGAGCTGCCTCCACCTCCCTATCTCTGCAGCCAGGGGTGACAGCACAGAGCCTCTGCAGGCTTTCAGAGGCACACAGAGGCACGAGCTGGCAGCCCTGGGCACGCTGCCAGGGCACCTTACCTCTTGGGGGACTGGATGCGAGACACCACAGACCAGGCAGAGATCTTGGGGCTTTTGCAGTCGCTGCGGAGCTCCTCCAGGGCCCTGCGAGTCTCCACCTCCCCCTGCAGCCTGTACTCCTCCTCTGTCAGCAGGCGAGGGGGCTGGGGCCCAGCCTGGCACTCTGCACTCTCCTGCCAGCAGAGCAGCAGCAGTAGCTGCCCAGCCAGCTGGGGCAGGATGCCCAGCACAGCGCCAGCGCCCTCCGGCCTGGGCATGGGGAGGAGCAGGGCACCGGCCTGCGCCGAGCCCGGGGTAAAGGGACACAGCCCCTCCTGCAGCCCCACCCAAGCCACAGTGAGACCCTCCCAAGCCTGGTGCCAGACTCTGCCCAGCAGCTCACCCAGGCCAGGTGGCAGTCAGGGGGAAGCAGTGGTGCCAGCTGCCCTCACCTGTAGGCGGCCAAGGCCCAGCGCAGAGGGTAGTCCAGGTTCTTGGTGCAGATGGCAGTGAGCACCAGGGCCAAGGCAATGGGGTGGATCTGGATGCCTGAGTAGAGCAGCAGCAGCCCCAGCAGCTGCAGGGCCCAGGACAGGAGGCTGATGCTGCGCTCGTTCTCCAGGGGGCCGTAGCGGTAGCAGACCCCAAAGCTCACCAAGCCCACCAGCAGCAGGTAGCCTGCGGGGGAGCAGAGCATCAGGAGGCAGGCACAGACCTGGGCCCCAGCAGCTTCTGCCAGGGCTGCAAGGAAGGGGGCAGGAAGGCTTCCTGTTCTCCACCAGCTCACTGCAGCTGCAGCAGAGGTCATGCAGAGCGCTGGAACGGAGCCCCAGGGGCTGACACCCACCCAGGAGGTACTGCCAGTAGGACTTGCAGATCTCCCTCAGGTTCTTGAAGATCAGCTGGAGCAGGTAGAGGGAAAAGGACCAACCCCCCACCAGCAGGAAGTAAACAGGACTTCTCTAGAAGAGATGGGAAATCAAGTCAGGCAGTGGGGCAGCCCTGGCAACCTGCCCCCTGCAAAGCCAGACCCCAGCCCAGCATCTCAAGACCACATCCTGCAGCTCCCTCACTGGAGCCACCCTGGGGGTGTTGGAAGGGTCACTGCTGTGAGGTCTCTCACCTTGGGCATGACCTTGGACATCACATAGACAAGGACCAGCAGTGAGGCCAGCAAGCCAAAGCTAATCCCAGCTGAGTAGTAGAAGAGTTGGCTCCTGCAGGGGTGCAGAAGGTGTTTTAGAGCTCATGGATGTCTGTGCACAAACACAAGGAGCAACCCCCCAGGGGCCTGCAGAGCCAGCCAGGCACGGCCCACCCATGCCCACCCATCCTCCTGTCCCCAGCCCACCAGCAAAGGTGACTCACCTGCTCAGCACGTCCCCACAGAAGAACAACAACAGGCCCAGGAAAGAAACCAGGAACAGCTTAGGGTCAAAGCCTGGAAAGAGAGTGAGGTCAGGCTGAGAGGAGCCCTGGCATGGAGTCCTCCAGGGCAAGCTGCTGCCTGCCCTGTGGTCACAGCACAGGGAAGTGGCTGTGTCCGAGGTGAACCTCCAGCGAGTGTCCTCAGCTCCCCCACACCACATCCCAGACAGCAAGGTGCTTCTCCTTACAGGTCCATTTTCCCTCTCTAGGAAGAACCAACCCTGCTGGCCCTCAGGCCACTGCCCACATCCTTGCTGCCTCCTCAGGAAGCACAGCCAGGCCCAGCTCCAACCCCCGAGCAAACCTACGCCGGAAGAGGACGACGCAGTACTCGGTGTCGGTCTCCAGCAGGTCGACCTTCAGGCAGGTTTTGTGGCTGTAGAGGTCCACATCGATGATGGTGTCGTTCAGCTTCTCCCTCAGGAAGGAGAAGAGGACACTCCACAGGCTGAAATCCTCCAGCTCCTCCTCGCTGTCCACCTGGGTGACTCGGATCATCCGGCTGCTGTTGACCCGGATCTGCGCGGGGAGGGAAGCCGACGGGAGCGTGGCCACGGCTGCCGGAGCAGCCTGGCCTGGCCAGGGCAGGGAGGACCCTTCCCTGCTCCCTCACCTGGGTCCGTGTCCATATCTCGTGCCACTGGGGGACGCGGGTGTTGGTGTAACAGAAGCGGCGCGGGGCCCGGTACCGGCACAGGAGCCCCTCACGGAGCGGCACGATCCGATCCTCGGCACCTGCGCGGCACGGAGCAGGGCTCGGAGCTGGGCTTTGGAGCCGGGCTCTGGAGCTGGGCTTCACCAACACCAGGCCCCTGCTCCCAATGCCTCACCCACCAAAGCACACAGGGCTACTTCTCCTTCCCATCGTCCCCCCAGTTAAGAGTGTTTTGGCTGGACAAAGGTAAAAGTCCCTCCCCTGCTTGCCACGGAAGATGCTCTCTGGGTCTTTGCGGGATAAGCCTTTTGCCGGGGCTGTCACACACAGCACCCCCGATCCCTGCTTCCTTCTCCGGTGCCAGTCCTCCTTCAGAGGCTGTGTCACCCACAGACTGGCTGAGGGAGCCTCGATCCTCCTCGTCCACTACCTGGGGCTTGCAGGTACGGGAGGCAATCAGGTTGGTCAAGCGGGACCGACAGGTCCCCAGCTGGCTGCTCCTGCGCTCCCCGGCGGCTCGGTGCCGCCGCTTCCAGCCCGTTGTACCGCTCCGGGTCGATAGACCAGGGCCTCGGGGCTGCTCCCCCTTCACTCAGCTGTAGTCCCCCCCCCAGTGTGCCGTCTCCTGCGCTCGGGACTGTGATAAATGGAATGATAATTGGTGTCAATTAGATGATTCTGATTAAAGCAAAAGCAGAAGCATGAATGATGAGACGAGGGGTCAGACACTGGGAACTTACACATGTAACTGGAGTAAGATTCCTTTTAGGCCTCATTAAAACTAGTTGCTTATGATTAATTTGGCTTGTTTTAATATAGAGTAAGATTTTAGGTTTTATTATAACCTGTTGCTATTTAATTTTACTTGCTTTAATGTATGCACAATAATGCCCTGGTGAAATGTTAGGCATTAGCAGCTAGCAACGGAAGTATTATGAAATAATAATAAGTTCTTTAAGGATGAGAAAGGAAGAGAAGTTGCTACAGAAGACTTGAGCACCAAGGACGATTGTGAGAATCAACAGAACCTACGTGCAGACCCAGCCCTGGGAAAGGACATTGGTTGTAACAACAGAACGAGAAAAGACACAATCACAAGGACTCAGCACACAACCCACCGGCTGTGCTGACTAGAGGATTACATCATTGCAAGACCACCAGAAGGACAAACTAATTTAAATAAACCCACCTTCGTATGCATATGTATTAAGGGTAGAATATTTAAGGGGTAGTTAGAAAGTGCTTAGTGTGCATTTTAGCACCCAGCGCTGTTTTGCGTGTCTCTTATTGCTTTAAAGTTGCTCTTTTCAAATTAAAACTATCTTCATTTGACTTTAATTGGCTCGGCCATTTATAACAGGACCCTTAACACCACCCCCACCATGACGTTACCGTCGTCGTCGCTGCTGCCGCCGCCGCCGCGCCGTTGCCCGCCGGGTGACGTCGCACCAGCGCCCCCAGCAGCACCGGAGGCAGTACCAACAGCACCAACACTCCCAAGAGCCGCCGCGGCCGGCCCGGACCCGGTTTCATTCCTCCCGCCGCGGCCACGCCGCCGGTTTCCGCTTCCGCCCTGCCAACGGCCGCCAGGGGCTCGCGGCGCGCTGCCACTCGGAAGGCGCTGACCAATCAAAAGGCTGCTCTGGCCTCTCTGGCGCCCAACCGCTGCCTGCAGCGATGACTGACAGGAACTTTAGCCTATCAGCGTAGCCAAGGCAGGAAGAGGCTGTGATCCCGCCCCCGGCACCATAGCGACACCAGCAGAGGGATTTAATCCGGGTCCCGCCCAGCCCCTAGCAACCGCGCGCCCCGCCTTGCCAACGGCTCTGACAGACAGGCCTCTCAGCCTATCAGAGCATAGGCACGGCCCCTGGACCCCCTCCAACCCCCCCCTTGACTTTCGCTTGATTGGCAAGCACCTCCTCCTGTCAGGAAGCGCTTTGGCATTGTTTGCATGAGGGGGGGCCACGCGTGGGGGATACGCAGGTCGTGCCCCTCCGGCCCCTAGCACCCCACGGCTGCACCGGACCCAGGGCCGCCCGGTCTCCCCGGCCCGGTTTCCACATAACCGGTACCCACGGTCCTGCCTGTTCCCCACGGCCCCGTGCTCCACGACCCCACCCGGGGCAGAGCTCCGCCGTGCCGGTGCCGTACGTGGGCCTGGGGCCAGAAGCCTTTCGCCGGCCGAGCCGCCGAGCCCCATGTGCCTCCGGAAGGAACGGGGCAACCCGGAGCGCGTTCTGAGGGACCGGGGCGACCACCAGCAGCTTTGAGGGGGCAGACTCAGCATCCCACGGACTCGCTGGCTCCACGCCCTCCGCGGCCCTGCACACGATGTCGCTCAGTTCCCCCCCGGTTCCCCCAGCTCCGGGAACGCTGGCGGCGGGCGCCAGGACGGCGGGTGCGCCGTGGACCCGTGGGCGGCGAGCGGGCTCGGGCGCCACCCCCCCGCCTCCCCTCGGGGGCCGTGGGCGGTGGAGCCGGGAAGCGGCGGGGCCGTGGGCGGAGGATGTGCGTCAGCCGGGGGCAGCACCGGGCCTGGGAACGGCCCCGCTGCGCCGGACGCCTTGGTCGTGGCGGGGGCTGTGGTGTGCGTGAATGGGGTCGGCCGGGCAGGGCTTGGGGGTACTAAGGAAAGACACTCAACGTCGGGGACGGTGCCCTGGAGGGGAGCCCCGGCTGGCCCCCGCCAGTCCCGGGGACGTGCCCCGGGCCCCATCACAGTCTCCCCCGCCGGGCAGGATGGTGCGGGGGCGGCTGGACCCACGCCAGGCGCCCGGCCGCAGTATAAATAGCGCTGAGCCACGCAGGGGTGGGGGCCGTGACCCTCCCGTGAGGCCCGGAGGTGCTCTCGGTGTGGGGCTCCTGCTGCGGGGGGGGGGGGGGCTTCAGCGTGTCGCACCACCAGCCCGAGAAAGCTCCGGTGCCGCTGTTCTGGGGCAAGGCTGCGCTGCGGGGGTGTTCGCCCTGAAGCCAATCGACGGCAGCCCCTGTCTGTGCTGAGCCGCAAGATGCCAGCCCTCCGCAGGGGGCTGTGCTCCCGGGAACATGCCGGGATAACGGCGACAGCGGTGCCCCGGGAGCATCGCCGAGCCTCGCCGGGTTGCTACAGGAACCGGAGATGCTGCGAGCGCAGCCCGCGGGATCCCAGCTGGTGAGGGAGGTGAGGGGGGGGGGTTTAGTCCTGCACTCCCTAGGAGACCGTGGGGGACCCGTGGGCACGGGCCCGGGTCCTGGGTGGCCGCGCCAGTAACGACCACCGAGTAACTGCGAGTCCAGCCCGAGGTCTGCACCGGCGGCGGGGCGTCCCGACCCGCGTCCTCCCCGCCCGTAATGGGAGCGAGGTCCTACCTACCTCCACGGCCTCCCAGTACCTCTCGTGTCCTCCCCAACCACCACCTCAGCCCGGTTCCCGCTGCCCCTGCTCCCCTCACCCCGGGCTGCAGGACCCCCGATACCACCGTGCAGGGCACCGGTCCCAGCTCCCGGTGTCGCTGCGCCTCCCCGCCCGGGGGGGGGCCGAGGGGGTAACTGGTGCCACCGCCCCCCCCATCCCCCCACTCCGCGCTCCCTCCCCCAACCGCGGCCGCCCGCGCTGCGCTCGGCGGGGGCGGCAGCCGCGGGATCCGCCCCCGGGGCCTCCCACGCCGCGGCGGAGCCGGGGCCGCTGCTATTTCACGGTACCGCCCGTGTGGGCGGCGCGCAGAAGCGGCGCGGCGCGGCGGAGCGAAAGCGCCCGGTCCGGCCGCGGGACCCCTGAGCCCCGCCGGGACCTCCCCCTCCCCCCCACCGGACCCCCGGCCCAGCGGCGGAGCACGGTCCCGGAGCCCCCGCCGGTTCTTCCCCTCCCCTTCCTGGCCAAGGGCGGCACCAGCCGGCGGTGAGCGAGCGGGGGGCAGCGGGCGGGGATGAGAGGTCCGAGGGGGACCGCGGAGGGACGGAGCACCGGATGGGGTTCGGGGCAGGGGGGGCGCCGATCAGGGCGGGGGGCACGGAGGTGGGTGGTACCGGTGGGACCAGGACAGCAGCACATCCCCGGCACCGCGCCGTCGAGGATGGGGAGGGCTGGGGCAGCCCCGGGCGGGCGGGGGCTGACTGGGGGGAGTGGGGGGGGAAGAGGGCGGAGCTGGACACGGCAGCGGGATAGGAGGAGGGGAAGGAGGGGAGCCCCACTCGTGTCTGTGCCGTGTCCGAGGGAGCTGCCGCCGCGGGTTCTGTCTCAGCGCGGGTGGACCTGGGCGCCCCCTGGGGTATCAGAACCCTGAGACACCCCATGTCCCCCCACTCCTCGGGGAGAGCCCCCTGCCCTGTGCCCCCGGGCCAAAGGTTGGGGAGAGGGCTTGTCCTGCGCGTCCGTCTGTCCCCTGCGGTAACGCTGTCGGTGCCCTGCTGTGATGCCATCCCTCGGTCCGTCTGTCCCGCAGGCTCGCCATGGCCCTGCCCCGCACGCTGGGCGAGCTGCAGCTGTACCGGGTGCTGCAGCGTGCCAACCTGCTGGGCTACTACGAGACCTTCATCCAGCAAGGGGGGACGACGTTCAGCAGCTCTGCGAGGCGGGCGAGGAGGAGTTCCTGGAGATCATGGCGCTGGTGGGCATGGCCACCAAGCCCCTGCACGTCCGCCGCCTCCAGAAGGCCCTACGCGAGTGGGCATCCAACCCGGGGCTCTTCAGCCAGCCCGTCTCGGCCGTGCCCGTCAGCAGCATTCCCCTCTTCAAGCTCTCTGAGGCCGGTGGGCGCAAGGCGCTCAGCAACGGGCACGCCAGCCCTGGCGAGGCCGCGGGCAAAGGGGCCGGTGGCACCGGGACGCCCCCAGCCCGCAGCCCCACGGAGCCTGGGGAGAAGCTGTCGCCGTCGGCGCTGCCGCCGTGGCCCGGGAGGAGCACCCCCGAGTCAGAGGGTGGTGGGGATGAGGAGCCAGGAGGTCCCCCCTTCTCCCCGGGCGGAAGCGGTGGCGAGCAGCCGGCGGGCACGGAGGTGCTGGAACCGGAGCTGGTGCGGACGGTGGTGGAGAGCGTGGAGCGCCTGCTGCAGAGCTGCCCCCGGGGTGGTGAGGCCGAGCTGCGGGCACTGATGAAGCTCAACAAGAAGCTGGCCAAGGCCGTGGGGCACATCTTCCAGCTGGAGGACGGTGACCGGCACAAGGAGGAGGAGATCCGCCGGCACAGTGCCATCTACGGCCGCGGCGATGCCCGGCGCCGCGAGGGCAAGCAGCTCACCCTGCACGAGGTGGGCAGCGCGGCGGGGGCCACGCCGGGGGGGCTGCGGGTGGGGAGGTCGGAGCGGGACAGGTTCTGGACCGGGAAGGAGGTTGGGGTAGGGGCACCAGCCCGGTGTGGGCAAGAACTGGGGGATGCTGCCGTTTGGCGGCTCGGAGCAGACGCTGTGGCGTCCCGTGGGTGCTGCCCCCGGCCCCGCTCACGCGTGGTCTCCGCCCCCAGCTCATCATCAACGAGGCGGCCGCGCAGTTCTGCCTGCGGGACAACTCTCTGCTGCTGCGCCGCGTGGAGCTCTTCTCGCTGTCGCGGCAGGTGGCCCGGGAGAGCTCCTACCTGTCCTCGCTGAAGGTGGCCAGGTGAGCCCGGGCCTGGCAGAGCCTCTCCTCACGCCCCAGGGGGTTGTGTGTGTATGGCGGGGAGGGGCCTGGCTGGCACCCCCCTCTGCACCGCCGGAGGCTGCACCACAGCCTGGCACTGCTGGACCCAAAGTTCCCTTTGCCCTCGCGTGGGATGTTTTCTGCCTGACCTCGGAGGTGTGGGACGTGGAGGGGATGGATGCCAGGCGCTGGGTGGGGTGCTAGGCGCTGGGAGGGGTGTCTGGCACTAAAGGAGATGCCAGTCAATAACGGGGATGCTGCTGGGGCTGCCCTGTCCCTTCCCCTCCTCCCCCCAAGCTCCTGCCCACGGGGTGCTGAGCCCGGGCTGCCTTTTCCCTTCGCTCTCCAGCTGCTTCCCCCTTTTGCCACCCCCGGCTCCATCTGTGCCAAAGCCTCGATCTGCGCCGTCCCGCGGCACCGCCCTGCCTGGGCGGCCGCCCACACTCTGCACGGCGGCTGGCACTGCCCCTAGCGTGGCAGGAGACCAGGAGGGCCATGCCCATCGAGGGGCCTCTGTGCAGGCGCCCCCACGCCTGACGCAGCCCCTTCTGCCCCCCCCCCTCTCCCTGGCACAGGGCACATCCCGAGGAGACCGGAGCTACCGTGGCCAAGCGACTCAAGCAGGAGGTGGGTGCCCACCCAGGGGTGCTGAACGGGGGTGGGTGGGTGCTGGTGTGCACACCTGTGAGCGCGGGTGGCTGCTTGCCCACGCGCGGGTGGGTTGGTGCAGTGTGCCTGGGGCTGCCCATGCTGGCTTGGACTGGCAGCCAGGGGCACTGGGGGTGGTGCTGTGAGTGCAGCCTGTGGGCTTCCTGGGGGTGGGCAGTGCAGGGACCCTGGCACGATGGGCCCCATCCAGGGTGTCTTGTGCTCACCCGCACTCTTCTGGCAGGCGGGAGAGCAGAGCCGCCCCGAGCTGTTGCCGCTGCCGGTGGGGCCGGTGGGACCGGAGCCCCTCGGTGGCGCATACCGAGCCGGGCTCGATGAGGACACCGGGAGCCTCTCCGGGGAGAGCCTCGATGGCCACTTGCAGGGTGAGTCAGTCGGGGGGGGGGGCTCCCTTTCCGGAGTGCCTATGGGGGTCTCTTCCTTTTCTGGAGGACTTGTGGGGGTCCCTTCCCGGGGATGCCTGCGGGCAAGCAGTGGCCGGACGCGCCCCGTAGCCCCTCGGTGCTGACTCTCGCCCTTCTCTCCGCAGCGGCGGGGGGCTGTCCCCGGTTGACCCCCCACCCGTGGCAGCCCCTGACGTGGCTCTCGGCCTCCCCCCGCACGGGCTCTGGAGTCGCCACATCCTGCAGCAGACGCTGATGGACGAGGGGCTGCGCCTGGCCCGCTTGGTCTCACACGAACGCGTGGGGAGGCTCAGCCCCTGCCTGCCCGGGAAGCCCCCGGCGCCAGGTGAGCTGCCCGGGAGGGTTGCCACGGCCAGGCGAGTGGATGCCAACCCACGGCGGTCCCAACCGTGGCGTGGTCCCAACGCCGCCGCTGCCCTCTCCCCATGGAAGTGGTGCCTTGATGCCACCCCGGCCTCTTCTCTCCCCACAGAGTTCGAGGATGGGCTGGCAGAAAGGGGTCCTCCGGCCCCCCCGGACCCTCCCCGCAGCACCATCAAGGTGGAGCAGGAGACCAGCCGCCAGTGAGGCCCCTACAGCCCGCTCCCCTCCCCTCCCTCTCCCCTCCCCCCCTCCCCCCATTAACGAAGCAATAACGTGCTGGGGGAACGGGTGCCAGCGGCGCGGCGGTGCTCCGGGTGCGGGGAGCCGGTGAGGGCTTGGCCATGGGCCCCCCCGCCTCTCTCAGGGGTCCCGACCCCTCCCGCACCGACGCTCTGGTTACCTCAGCCGCGGCGGGACGCGTTCCCCCCGCAGCAGCAATACCCTGGTCCCCGCCAGGCTCTGGGCACCCCCCGGGGCTGGGAAGCCCTCGATGGACTCAAACCCAATGTACAGCCCTACCCCCCCTCGCCCCCATCCTGGTGTGTGTGTGTGCCCCCCCCCCCCCCCAAACCTCAGCCCCCCCCCCGCAGGGACAGCCGCTGCGCCACGTGCGGCACCGCGTGCTCCCGCGTCACCGCCGCCACCCACGCCGGGCACACGGTGCCAGCGCCCCCCCCCCGCGCACGCCCCCGCAGCGCCCACGCTGCAGCCGCCAGCTTCAACCCACCCCCCGCCCCAAATCCCTGCGGCCCCGGCGAGTTGCATCCTGCACACGCAGCAACGACCCCCGCCCCCCCCCCCCCAATCCCTGCAGCGCCCTGCAGCATTAGAGCTGTAAATACCACCCCCCGCCCCCCACCCCTGCACGCCCCCTGCAGCGCCCCCCCGCATTACCCACGTGTGCTGCCATGCGTGGTCCCTGTGCCACCGGGGTGTCACACACACGCCGTGGGGGTGTCACTCGTGTCACCCCGCACTCCCAGCACAAAGCAGGTGGTTGGTGGATGCTGGGGGGGTGCCACTCCCCCTTCCCCTCCCCTCCCTCCCTTTCCTCAGCCTCTCGGGGTGCCTCCTGCCTCCCCCTGCCCTGTCTCCAGGAGCTGTGCCCAGCCCCGGGGTCCCCTCCGTGTCGCTGTCCCCCCTCCCCTCCCCCCCCTTAGGACTGTGTGGTGTCTTTTTAGAGCATTAGCAACTCTCTTCCTTTGTACTGTGTACAGTAGATTATTTATTTTGTTATTTTGGAATAAAACTTTATTTTATGGCTTATTTTCCTGCCCCCGTGCCCCCCTCCCCCAGCCTCCCTCTCCCTCCCACAGCCCCAGCCCGGAAGAGGGGAGGGGGTGGCACCTCACATACCCCAAAGCAAGTCCCAGCTGTGGGTGGCTGAAGGGTCCCTGTGGGTCTCCCATCCCCAGCCACTGCAGGGCTCCTGCTGCCCCTCCTCTCCCCCAGCCCTGGCACCTCCAGCCCAGCCCGCTGCCACCTCCTGCCTCTGTGGCTGACTCAGGGTGTGGACTGGGGGCACCCTGCTTTGCTGTGGGCACCCCCCAACGCCTGCACCCCTTCCATGTGGACCCCAGCAGCAGCTCTGTGCTCCAAAGTGCTGCATTTGCACGGGGGGGGGTCGGGGTGTTACCCAAAGTGCTGTTCCCCAAAAAATTCTACACCCCCTCCCCCCCTGCCAGAGCTTCAGCCCAGCACAAGGATCAAGTCCAGGAGCCCAGACAAGGCTGGGGGGGGAGGTCACAGTCCAATGTACCCCCCCCGACCCCCTCAGGCATGCCCTGGCCGGGCACTGTCGTCCCACCGAGCTTCCCCCAGCCCCCAGGCAGTGGTGCTGGGGGGGTAGCCACTGTGCTGCGGGAGGGCACGAAGGGGGGGCACAGGGGGATGTCCTGGAACGAGTCCAAGTCCAGGCCAGGGGCTAGGTCCATGCTGGATGGCATCCTGGGGAGAGAGGCAGGGAGGTGACTCATGGCCCCCCCCCCCCAAAACCCCTTGCTGACACTCCCCCCCGCTTCCCCCCCCCAATGCTTACCAGCGTGGGGAGCTCTGCAGTGCTGGCTCCAAGGGGAATGGAGGCAGCTCAGGCATCTCCTCGTCCCCAGGCTCCTGCGAGGGGCCCCCGGGCAGCATCGGTGGGGGCCTCCTCTCAGGTACTGGTTGGGCATGAAGGTCCTGGGGGGCAAAAAATGGGGGGGGGGAACGACGACACACAGCTATAGGCCATGGGGCACCACCTCCCTGCCCCCAGAGTGCTTTGTGTACCCCAAGGCATGGGAGGGAAGTGCTTGGGTTGGGGGGTGGGGGGCTCATCAGTAGTGCAGAGCACTGGGCAGCTGGGGAAGGTCCCCTGTGGGTCTGCTCGCCCTGGGGAGGAGGGGTGGGGGGTGGCAGGGTGCCCCTTGCCAGCCCCATGCCAGGTCCTCACATGGGGCTCCCGAAGCTGAGCTCTGGGTGCTGGGACAGCGCCGGGTCTGGGAGCAGGGCCGGGGAGAGCATCGGGGAGGTGCTGCAAGGAAGAGAGGCAGGAGGGCTTGGAGGGGACACACACACACTGCACCCCCTGGCCGTGCCCAGGGGCAGCACTGTGCCCCCAGCTGGCACTGCTCCTACCTGGGGAAGGATCCAAGGCTTTTGGGGACCATCATGGTGAGGCTGCTCTCAGCTGTGGGGTAGCCTGGAGGGATGGGCTGGGGGCAGAAGGGAGCAGGGGGGCTGCAAGTGCAGACAAGGGGAGGGTTGGCATCCGTGAGGCATTCACCACAGTCCCCCCCCGCCCCTCCAGTCCAGAGCACAGCTGGCACAGAGCTGGGCACTCACCAGATGGGGCTGAGAACCGACTGCAGGCTCTCAGGCTGCATCAGGGGCAGGTTGAACGTTTGGGTGGGCTCTGGGGGTGCCCCTGGAGCACTCTGGAGCTGCTGGTCCCTGTGGAAAGGCAGCACCCCCTTCAGCACGGGCAGGATCTGCTCTGCCAGACCCACATGGGCACCCCAGCGCTCGCTGGCACCGCTCTGCCGCAGCTCGGGGCATTCCTGCCTCACAAGCACAGCTCCAGCCTGCCCAGTCAGAAACGCCCCTGCCCTGCAGTGCAGCCCAGCAAGGTCTGTGCAAGCTCTGGCCTGGCACAGCTTGGGCACTGCCACAGCCTCTCACCCACCTTTCGCTTTCCACTGTCATCTTGATGGTGGCAGAGACGTAGCCTCGGCCGTCCTTGCCCATCTGCTCCTCTGCCCGGGAGGAGAAGCAGCCATGAAGCACCAGCCCCCACCAGGCCACACTGTGCCCACCCTCTGCCACCCTCTCTCCCCCTCCTACAAGCTTTGGGGCCAGCAGGGCCTGGGTGGGACCCAATCCCTCCAAACCCAGCCCCTGCTTGCTGGTGGGGGCAGCTGCCCAGACCCCATCTCTGCTGCCCAGCACTCACTGCTGTAGTGGCTGCCAAAGGCCGGGGGCAGGTGCCCAGACCCCATCTCTGCTGCCCAGACCCCATCTCTGCTGCCCAGCACTCACTGCTGTAGTGGCTGCCAAAGGCCGGGGGGCAGGTGCCCAGACCCCATCTCTGCTGCCCAGGATGTTGTTGTAGTGGCTGCCGGAGGCTGTCCTTGGGGATGTTGGGGTCGAGGATGCGGTCCCCAAGGGACCGGATGGACAAATCCTTGGCAGAGAAGGGTTGGATGTTCTCCACCTGGCTGGACCCTGTGGAGCAGACACAGCCCAGGGCTCCACCGTGCTGTCCCCACGATGCCTGAGGTGCCCGGGCCGGGCTGGCACCCCCGGCAGTGCCCTCACCGTCCTGGCCGCGGATGAGGTGGGCGATGGTGACGCCGCCGAGCTCCGAGTCGCTGAAGCGCAGCAGGAAGGTGCCGTGGGGCTGGGTGCTCAGCAGCTTGCAGACGTACTGCTTGCTGATGAAGCCAATGATCAGCCTGCAGGGATGGGCAGAGGGAGCGTGGGGGGGGGGGTGCCAGGGCGCGGGGCTGGCACCAGCACTCCCCTGGCCTGCCCTCGGAGCGGCTACTCGGCCCCTGGGCGCTCACCTGTCTGACCAGTAACTCTTGAGGCACCGCTTGGTGAGGTCCAGGACTCCGTCAAACCACTGCCAGAAGGTGAAGCCCCGGCCAGGAAGGATCTCCTGGGGCAGAGAGAGGGAGTGAGACCCTCCCGGGCTGCACAGCTCCCTCCCCCCGTCCCGCCCAGCCCTCCCGGGAACCTTGTTGAACTGAGCCCAGGAGACGCTGCGGCTCTGGAAGTCCTCGAAGCTGGCGCTGTGGTCATTAAAGATCTTCTGGGCCAGGAAGAAGTAGTGCTCCCGGAGCAGCCCCTTCGTGGTCTGCACCTCTGCCATGAACTTGAGGTTCAGCGTGTCGCACATCCTCTCCCAGGGCACTCGCTCGGCCACCACGAAGGGCACCCGGTCCTGTGCCAGGGCCAGGGGGCATCAGGGCCAGGGGGCATCAGGGCAGGGCCTCCGCCGCGTCCTGGCGCTGCTGCTGCGGCACGAGGCTGCTCCCGCCCCCGGGGCCCCCAGCAGCTCCCTCCCTGCCTGGCCCCGTGCCCTCCCCAGCGGCATGGCACTCACGATCTCGGAGAAGGCGTTGTCCCACAGCACCGTGGCCTTGGCATTGTTGTCCTGGTTCCCGTGCACGATGACCACGATGGGCAGAGACAGGGTCTGGGGGCAGAGCGTGGTCCCCCCTCAGCCCCCAGGCCGGCCCGAGTCAAGCAGGGGCTGCCCCGGCACCGTCTCGGGGCGCCACACAGAGCTGCCTGGGACGGGGCTGGGGCATGCCTGGGGAGGAGGCGGTACCTGGAGGTGGACTGAGAGGTTGGCAGGGCTGAGTGCCAGGCTGGTGCTGAACAGCACTGCACACTTCTCCTCCGTCACCGACTCGGAGCCCTTCCGCTCGCAGCGTTTGATCTTCTTCAGCAGCTGGAGAGGGGGAGCTCAGCACCCCCTGGAAAGCCTTGGGGCCCCCAGCCCACCCCAGCCGAGCCCCTTGCCGGTGGCACTCACCACGTTCTTGAAGTTGGCACTGCAGGTGCCACTGGTGGGGTTGGTCTCCAGGGCCACCACGTTGTGCATGATCTCCCCGGTGCTCTCGCTGGGCAGAGTGAGGGGGTGAGGGGGCAGGGTGCCGTGGTAGCCCCCAGGCCCCCACGCTGGCCCCTGGCTGCTCACCTCAGGGCACTGCTGGCAGCGCTGAGTGCCAGCTCCCGTGCCTGTTTCTCCGTCACCATCTCTGCCCGCACCAGGTAGGGCTTGGCCGATGGCTTCAGCAGCCGCGGCCCCAGCAGGAACCGGACGCTGGCCTGGAACTTGGTCTGGGTCTTCAGCACCTGTGGGGGCTGCTTCTCCACCAGGAAGGAGCTGGGGGGCAAGAGGGGGAAGGGTGGTGGCCAGCACAGCTCAGCACCCCCAGCAGCTCTGCCACCAACACCTTGCAGACCCCCTCACCCCTTGCCCTTGGCAGCTCCCCCAGCCCCTCACCCCTTGCCCTTGGCAGTTCCCCCAGCCCCTCACTCCTTGCCCTCCAGGTTCACCCAACCCCTCACCTCTTGCCCTCCAGGCTCCCCCAGCCCTTCACTTCTTGCCCTCCAGGTTCTCCCAGCCCCTCACCTCTTGACCAGGCTGGACAGGACCTCGTTGAACCTCTCCAGGAGCTTGGGCAGGACCTCAGGCCCCAGCTCTGTGCTGGCTGCCATCACTTGCTGCTGCAGCTGGAAGTAAACCTCGACCAGGCTCTCGCATCTGCCGAGGGAGCCAGGGGGCAAGGGGCACCTTCAGCTGCAGCAGAGCCAGGGCACCACCCTCCCAGAGCCCCTCCAGCCAGCAGGGAGCAGGGGGTGGCTCTGGGTCCCCCAGCTCTGCCCAGTGCCACCTCACCTCTTCTGCAGCGGGGCCAGGTTCTCCTCGAAGAGGGCTCCGTTCCCTGCCAGCTGCTGCTGCCTCTTCCAGATCTGGATCCTCTTCAGGACCTGCTGCTTGGCTGCCTCCAGCTCCTTCACAGCCTCCAGGAGCAGGGTGGGCAGCTCCTGCGGGGCAGCACCAGCCCTGGGGCTCTGCGTTGCACTGTCCCCCAGGGGGCAGAGACCACAGCCCTGCACTCAGCCCACCCCAGGGCACCCAAACCCTCAGCCCTGCTCTGCCCCCAGCCTCAGGGCTGGCTCGCCCCCGGATTTGCCCCCAGAGCCTCCCACTCACCTCCAGGGGCTTCGTTTCTGTCTTCAGCTGCGGGGAGGCTGTGGAGGAAGGACGGGGGGGAGATGTCTGCATCCCAGCACCCTACGAGGGGGGCGGTCACACCACTCCCACCCCCGCCATGGCAGACCTCTCCCCGCCCCGCCCTGCCCCTCACCTCTGGAGCTGTCCAGCAGCGCCTGGACCTCGTGGATGCGGTGCTGCAGCCGCTGCAGCCCCAGCCCAAACTTCAGCTCCTCCTGGCGCCGGTGGAAGCTGAGGGGGAGGTGGTGGTCCTGGGGCAGGCAGAACAGGGTGAGTGGGGGTCTGGTGCTGGCCCCATGCCTCGGGGTGCCTTGATGGGGGGGACACAGGGACCACTCACCCTCGTGAGCACCGCAGCCTTCTCCCCCTCCAGGATGGCTTTCAGGACGGCCACCAGGCGCAGAGGGTCCTGCTGGTAGATGTTCTGCCAGGAGCCAGGGGGTCAGCAGGGCAGGACACCCCCAGCCCCCTCCCAGCACATTTTGGGACCCCCTTCCCACCGTGAGGAGAGTTAAGTCAGACCCTGGGGTTTCCTGACCGTGAGGTTTCTTTACAGTGAGGGTGGGGAGAGCCTGGCATGGGCTGCCCAGGGAGGTTGTGGCTGCCCCCTCCCTGGAGGTGCTCAAGGCCAGGTTGGATGAGGCCTTGAGCAACCTGGGCTGGTGGGAGGTGTCCCTGGATGATCTTTAATGTCCCTTCCAACCCAACCTACACTGTGATGCTATGGCCACAGGTCACCACTGGGCTGATTTCCAGCTTGAAACCACTTCCAAGCTGTGTGTGAACAAACCTGGAAGCAGCCTCAGATTAGAACCCCCCAAAGCCTCACAGCTCACCCCAAAGTTAATTCTCCCTTTCTGCATCTCCTCCAGACCTGACACCCAGGGCAGATTCTCCCACCTGCCCCAGGCTGGGTGGCTCCAAGCCTCCCACCCGGGCCAGGGAGAGGAATTTCCCTGCTGGCGCTGGCTGCCCGTGCCAGCTCCTCCGGCCCTTTGCATGCTTCCCGATTTAGCTACTTCCCAAAACAGCAGCAGAGCTCCGTGCTGACCCACACCACACGCTGCGGCTGGTGGCCCAGAGGCTTCCTGTGCTGGCCAGGAGACAGCTCCACAACTGACACCCCCTAGACCCACAGGACCTGCCCCCAGGGACAATCCCTGCCAGCCCCAGGCTGGCCAGGGGATGAAGGGCCCAGGTCTGGGGTCCCACCAACCAGTTCCCCTTCTCCCCAGCCCTGCCTTCACCCAGGTCCCACCTCCCATGTGGCAGCACCCACAGCCAGTCCCTCCCCTGGGGGGCAGCCCTGACCCCCAGACAGCAAGGAGAGAAAGGAGGGTTCTGAGGGCTGGTGGGCATGGCAGGCTCCTCTTGAACTTCTTCAACCCACCCCCAGGCTGAGTCATCTCTGTGTTTTCCTAACCATGCTTGGGAAAGTTCCCCCCGCCTCCATGCCCCAGCAGTCATGACTACAGCTGACCCCCCCACCCCCAGTGCTGTACATTAAAAATGTTACCCAAAAAGCAGGGTTCTCACCCCAAACAGGGCCCTGGGGGCGAGCAGCCCTCAGTCCTTATGCTGAGAGCATGTCTGGCAGGAGAGAGAGCATAGGGGCTGCACCTGAGGTCAGAGGGTGGAAGAGCGACAGAGCAGCTCAGGCAGACCTGGAGGAGAGAAAAGCCCAGGAGAGGACACCAGGACAGCTCAGACAGACCTGGGGAAGAGACAGAGCCCAGGAGAGGACACCAGGACAGCTCAGACAGACCTGGGGAAGACAGACCAGAGCCCAGGAGAGGACACCCGGCTGAGCATGCCCCAGGCAGGAGGAAACGCAGCCACACACAGCACAGGGGAGGAGAAGTCAGAAGCTGGAGCAGAAAATGAGGAACGTTTGGTGCAGAGGTGCAGAGGCCACCTGGGTGCTGGCAGCTGGAGCAAGCAGAGCCAAGGTGGGGGCCTGATGCACTCAGGAGGGTCTCCATGGGGTTAGGGTCCCCAGCCCAGGAGCAGGAATGTACTTGAACATAAGAAGTTTCATCTCAACCCGAGGAGGAACTTCTTTACTTTGAGGGTGTTGGAGGCCTGGGCAGGCTGCCCAGGTGGAGTCTCCATCCCTGGAGTCATTCCAGACCCACCTGGGATGCCCTCCTGTGCACCCTGCTCTGGCAGGGGGGTTGGAACTGGATCATCTCGGAGGTCCCTTCCAACCCAACCCACGAATGTGTGAAACCTCCCTTGGCACCACACAGTCCTGAGGGTCCCTGCAACCAGCCAGCCCCCGGGGGTCCCTGTGCCCAGCCACTGCCCACCTCGATGCTGCTGACTTGCTGGAGGATCTGCCCCTGCTGCCCCTCGCTGCTGGCAGCACTGCGGAGCTTCTCCAGCATGGCAGAGAGCAGCCCCCTGGCCACGCTGGTGCAGAAGGCATCTGAGCCACTGATGAACTCCCTGCAGAGGGGCAAGGGTTGGGTGAACCCACAGGAATCCTCCACCCCACCCTCATGCAGATCCAAGCCCCGGGCTCACTCCCTTCCCACCACCCCTGCTGGCCACACTCTTCTGAATGCCCCCAGGATGCCCTTGGAGCCTCCTGGGCCACCAGGGCAGGTCACTGGCTCATGGGCACCTTGCTGTGCCCCAGCACTGCCAGGTCCTTCTCTGTGGAGCTGCTTCCCAGCGGTCACCCCAGGGGGTTCCTCCTCCCCAGGGGCAGGACCCACACCTTGCCCTGGCACCCACCTCTGCCCACACCTGCTGGATGCCGTGGGCGGTGGGGAGCCGTGGCAGGGGTGGGTGCCCTGGGCACTGGTGGCACTCACCAGGGCTGGTTCTCCAGCCAGTCAGCCAGGAGGCAGCGCAGGCTGCGAGGGAACTCTGTGAAGAGGCCACAGAACTGCTCTGCTGGCAGCTGGGACACAATGCTCCAGAGGGACATCTTGGGAACTGCCACCTGCTGAGGAAGGGAAGGGGGGGCATGAGCAGGCCAGCACCCAGAGCCCCCAGCTCTCTGCCCAGCTCAAGGGGAGACACAGGATGCCCAGGGAGGTTGTGGCTGTCCCCTCCCTGGAGGTGTTCAAGGCCTTGAGCAGCCTGGGCCGGTGGGAGGTGTCCCTGCCCATGGCAGGGGGTTGGAGCTGGAGGAGCTTCAAGGTCTCTTCCAACCCAACCCCATTCCATGAATCCTCCAGGAAGGTGGGTGAAGAGCTGCCACCCATCCTTCCTCTGTCCCAACCTGCTGCTTGGTGGGATCAGGACTGCTGGGGAGGAGCAGGAAGCCCAACCCAGGAGCAGCCTCTTGGGCAATCCTGGGCAGGCAGCAGCCCACTGCTGCCTCAGTTTCCCAAATTTCCAGGGAATCCCTGCACCTCCCCCCGGGTGATGCAGGCAGAGGGACAGGCAGGCACTGCAGGTCCTAGCACGGGACAGGCACCGGGAGCAGGAAGAGTGAGACCCCAGAGCCTGGCAAGGCTCTCTGCTGGGGGTCCCCAGTGAGGCAGCCTGGTTGCCCTCCAAAGGAAGGCAACTTCCTTAGGGATGCCTCAGCCCCCTGGAATGGGAGGCTCCAGAGCTCATGGAAGGCAGCAGGAGGACTGGAATGAGGACTTAGATGGGAAAATCCAGAGGGAAGGCTGGGACTGGGGGGGCGAGGGGGGCACAGCCACCCCCTTCAGCTGAATATTGCAGCTCTGAATGTCTGCCTCCCCTGCCTGGCCCCAGCCCCCAGCAGTGCCAGCAGTTTGCTTGTGCCATTCTGCCCATGCCAGGCCTTCCCTGCCCATGCCATGCCCCCTCCAGCACATGCCAAGTGCATTCTGCCCACCCCATGCCCCCTCCTGCCCACCCCGTGCCTCTTTCCCCTCACCAAGCTCTCACCTTCCTGCCCCGCACCACAGCCTGGTCCCCTCCGATGCCAGCTGGGGGGGGGTCACGGCCGCACCTCGCTGTCAGCTCGCTCAGCCCCAGACGGGGCAGAACCCGGACCCGGCAGCGGGCACAGGGCGCGGCAGCCACCCAGCCGCGGGGCCGGAGCCAGGCGGGGGCCGGGGCCAGGCGGGGACCGGGGCCAGGCGGGGACCGGAGCTAGCAGTCCCCGCAGCCGCGGCGCTTCCCGTCCCCGGCAGCCACCGGCGGCCGTCACGTGTGGCGGCTCCGGGCGGCGGCGGCGCAGCCCAGGGCGGAGGAGGAGCTGCCGGAGCCGCGGAGGAAGCAGGCGAGGGCAGGAGCCCGGCGAGGGCAGCAGGACAGCCCCGGCACGGCCCCCGGGTGCCAGAGCCCCAAGCTGCTTTTGACTCAGCTGTGCAAACAGATCCTGATCGTGGAGTTGCAGACCACCATGGGCACCAAACCACGGCCCCGGGTGCCATGGCCACAGGGTTTTTGAACCCCTCCAGGCATGTGGACTCCACCACCTCCCTGGGCAGCCTGTGCCAGTCCCTGGCCACCTCAGGCTCCTCCTTAGCCCTGCTCTCCAGACCCTTCTACTGATGGCATTGAACAAGCCCAAGTGCCAGGTGCTGCACTTTGGCCACAACAACCCCAGGCAGAGCTACAGGCTGGGGTCAGAGGGCCTGAGAGCAGCCAGGCAGAAAGGGACCTGGGGGTAGTGGCTGACAGCAGCTTAACATGAGCCAGCAGTGTGTCCAGGTGGCCAAGAAGGCCAATGGCATCCTGGCCTGCAGCAGGAAGAGTGTGGCCAGCAGGAGCAGGGAAGTCATTCTGCCCTGTGCTCAGCACTGGTTAGGCCACACCTTGAGTCCTGTGTCCAGTTCTGGGCTCCTCAGTTTAGGAAGGACACTGAGAGACTTGAAGGTGTCCAGAGAAGGGCAATGAGGCTGGGGAGGGGTCTGGAGCACAGCCCTGTGAGGAGAGGCTGAGGGAGCTGGGGTTGCTCAGCCTGGAGAAGAGGAGGCTCAGGGGAGACCTTCTTGCTCTCTCCAACTCCCTGAAGGGAGGTTGTAGCCAGGTGGGGGTTGGTCTCTTCTCCCAGGCACCCAGCACCAGAACAAGAGGACACAGCCTCAAGGTGTGCCAAGGGAGGTTTAGGCTGGAGGTGAGGAGAAAGTTCTTCCCAGAGAGAATAATTTGCCATTGGAATGTGCTGCCCAGGGAGGTGCTCAAGAAGGTTTTGGATGTGGCACTTGGAGCCAGGGTTCAGTTGTCAGGAGGTGTTGGGTGACAGCTTGGACCTGATGAGCTCTGAGGTCTTTTCCAACCTTATGGATTCTGTGATACTGCAGAGCTCAAGCCAGGGGTTGGATTTACTTGGAGGGGTCAATGTGTGGTGGGGAACACCCCCAGTGCTGCCCACCTGCACCCTGCTGAGATCCCTGCTGCTGGGAACCATGGCAGGAGGGAAGCACATCCTCCTGCTCTGATCCTCACCTTCCTCACCCCCACCCACCCCCTCAAACCTGTATTTCTGCCTGGCCCTGGCTGGCAGGTGCTGGCTGAACATCAGCTGGGCATGCCTGAATCTGTGAGAGGCTGCAAGAGATGCCATGCTCCTCCTCCTCAGCTCCCAGTTCCCACCAGCTCAGGGCACAACACAGGAGCTCAGGGGTGGGGGGTGGGGGGGTTGGTCCCCTCCTGGCATTAGCCACAGCAGCTCCTTCAGGTCAGCCATGCCCTGGTTCCTGGAGACTGGCACCTCTCTGGGCAGCCTGCTCCAGGGCTCCACCACCCTCAAAGTCAAGAAGCTCCTCCTCATGTTTAGATGGAACTTCCCACGGCCAAGTCTGTGCACATCACCTCTTGTCCTGTCACTGGGCACCGCTGACACCAGCCTGGTCCCATCCTCCTGACACCAGCCCTTGAGTATTGATCAGTGGTGAGGAGATCCCCCCTCAGGCTGCTCTTTTCCAGGCTAAAAAGCCCCAGGCCCCTCAGCCTTTCCTCATCAGAGCTGTCCCAGTCCCCACAGCACCTTTGCAGCCCTTTGCTGTGCCCTCTCAAGCAGTTCCTGCCCTTTTGGATCCGGGGAGCCCAGAACAGGAGCCAGTTCCGTGGCAGCAAGCTGGCAAGGCATGGCCAGGGACGCCCAGGTCAAAGCCCTGAGCAGCAGCGAGGTTCCAGATGCCTGCAGAGGCATCACCGACCCCGTGGCAGGGCAGGATATGGCCCCCAGGGAGGGGGAGCAGCCACCCTGTGCGTGCCCCACGCCCCCTGCCCGCTCCCCGTTCCCAAACGTTTTCACTTCCTCCCTCCTGCAACCGTTTTGCCTCCTTGGTGAATGCACAAGGTTAGGGAGTTGGGCAGGAAGAACCTGGGTGCAAGGGGGGTCTTGGTGACCCCCACGCTCCCGGAACAGGCTTTGCCTGCTCATGGGGCACCGGGAAGCCCAGGCAGGGGCACCGGGGGCCCAAGTCACCGTGCCCAGAGCACCTCCCGGCGGCTGCTCGTTCATCACCGGCACTTTCTCAGCCCGCGGTCCCCCACCCCGGGGCCACCTCTCCCCACCCCATGCTTGAGGGACCTGGAGCATGAGGGTCCCCCCACACCTGGTCAGTTCCGCCCCCCCCCCCCCCCCGGTGATTTCCCAGCCCACTGGCAGAGGCTGGCAAGGTGGGGAAAGAGCTGGGGCTGGCAGGCTGTGGGCACACGTGTCCCTCCACACCCTCCTCATCCTCCCAGGTGCCAGGCAGAGATTTCCCTGGGGCTTTCCCAGGGACGGATGCTCAGAGGTTTTGCAGCACTTGACACTCATGACACCTGAGCTCTGCCGTGGCTTTGCCTCCTGCCGGCCGAGGGGACGGACCCCAGGAGCCTTCGCTGCCCCTCGACATGCCTCAGTTTCCCTGGGGGTGCTAGGGAAGCCACTGCTGCTTGGCACTCCTGGCGGGGGGGACCACCGCGGGGGAAACACCCCGGAGCCGGCAGGGGGCCGCCACCGCCGGCAGTGAAAGCTCTTCCGCTTCGGAGGAAGAGGAGCTGCGCCAGCTCCTGCCCCAGCCCCAGCGTGACTCACACCGAGAAATCCGAGCTGGATCCAGCCCCGAGCTCCCACCCCAGGACCTGGGACGAGGTCCCACCTTTAGCGGCCAGCAGGAGAGGGTCCAGCGCCCTCCATCACGGCCCTCGCTGAGCACTTTCGCTTCATGCCACGCACCCTCTGTCCCCAGACAGCAGGGTGCCCACAGCTGCACCCACCTGGCAGCTGGGTGTTGTGGACTTTGGGCTTGCCAGCCCCGCTGGGCACCGGGCTGGGCTGTGCCATTGCCGCCGCCGCCTCGATGCCTGCAAGTAGGGCACCTGCCCTGTCTCGGGTACAACCGCCCCCACCCCAAAACACTCCAGCGAGGATACGTCCCGGTCAGCGTCAGGGCTGGACATCGCTCTGCTCCCTTCCAGAGACCCAAACTCATCTAGCGGGGTGGGGTTGTCCGGACCCCTGCCCATGACCTGCCCATGGTCCCTGCAGCTGTAGGGGGACCCCCCCCCCCCCGAACAGCCCCCATTGGGCGACCAGAGAACCAGACACTCGCCGTTCCCCCACCTCCCTCCTCTGCCCCCGGGACCTCGGGGACTCCACAGCAGTCCTGCTGTCACCGCCGCCCCCGCGACCTCCGGGACCGAGACCCCGGGATCGGATCGGTGCTGAGGAAGCCCTAAGCCCCCGGGGGGCTGCCGCGCCTGGACCCCCACCGACACCCCTCTACTCCTCCCTCCTCCGGTCCCGCCCGGTTCCCCCTCCTTAGGGGTGCGGTGGCGGAAGGGCCCCGCTCCCCTCGCCGCGCCGTTACCTGGGGGGAGTCGCCGCTGGAGGATGAGCGGCCGGGTAGGGGGCGGCCGGGCCGGGCCGGGCCCGTGGCCCCTCACTCCATAGCGACGGTAACGGCGGCTCAGAGCGCGGCCAGACCGGCTCCGGGGCTGCCCCGCTCCGTCGGGAAGCACCGAGCGCCGGAAGGGGAGGAGACGAGCGGGCAGAGGCGGGGGGCCGCAGCGGCATCAAACGCGGCTCGAAGGCTCGCCGGGACCGCGTTCGGGACCCGGACATAGCATCCACGGACCCCGCCACGATCCGTGTCTGCTGCTCAGCCGCTGTGCCCCCCCAACTTATGACAGCCCAACGGGTGCCTTCCTGCCTGCCCCACACCACCACCCATTGCTCCTACCCTCTATCTGCCCCCTACAGCCCTCCATCCGTCCCGTATCTGCCCCTATCGCCCTCACGTGCCCCACACCTGCCACCCAGCCCTGCTCCGGCCCTACATCTACCCCCTGCCCCATAAGTGCTCTCCCAAGCCCCTCTCCGCCAAGGACATCCTCGGGTCGCGCCTGGACCAGGGCAGCTCTCCACATGCCCCCTCCCGCCCCAGCCCCTTTGCTGAGGGTGTGTGCCAGGCACCCTTAAACCCACAGAACGGGGAGGCCCTGAGTTGCACACCATGGGCTGAGTCCCCATCCTGCAGTGTGAACTCCCCCTCGGGCCTACCAGACCGGGCCGGGGGCGTGCGCGGAGTGCCCGGGGGGCGCAGCGGGTGTTTTAAGGAGCGTTTGTTTCATGGTGATACCCACGGCATGAGTCGGGGGCGTTGCTTGCCCCGGGGCAGGGGGTCCTTGGTGGGCACACACACGCAGCACGACACCCACACCGGGAAAGGCCATCCCGGAGCCGCCAGGGGGCGCTGCAGCATCGCCGGCGACACCGGAGGGAGGCGGGGACCGGGATCGGAGCAGAGGGGCGGGTCCTGGCCTTGGGGGTAGTCGGTATTGGGTCGGCGGGGCCGGTTCTGGGGGCTGGTGGGGGGCCCGTCACGGAGCGGCGGGACCGGTCGTAAGATGCGGGCTCGGTCCCGGCACCGTGAGGCCGGCCTTGGGGGAACCTCCGGGCTCCGCAGCCCCGGAATCAGGTCCCTTCGTTCCCCACACCCCCGTCGCTCCTCCCGGTAAACCCGCCGTGCTCGGGGCTCTTACGAGCACCAGAAGAGCCCCGTGCCCGGTACACCGGGAGGTCCGACATCCCCCACACCCGCCGCGGTGTGGGGCAGCCCCAGCCGCAGGCAGCTCCATCCTGCCGCGGTTCGGGGCTGATCAGCATCCCGGGGCGGACGGAGGTGGGAAGGGCTTCCCAGCCCTACTAAGCCCCCTCCAGCCCTCGGGTCAGGGCAGATCCCGGAGACCCTAGCAAGAGCACACACCCCACCCCCCCCCCCTCCCCGTCCATCCGGGATGAGTCCTGGCAGCCTGTGTGCTCGGGGGGCGGGAGAGAGGGGAAGGGTTTGCACAGACCCTCACTCATTGCCCGGTGCCGGAGGGTGTTGGTGGGTTTGGAGCAGCCCTTTCCCAGCCTCTCACATCTGCAAGGAGCCCCCCGAAGGAAAAAGCTCTGGGGGTCCGAGGGGCTGGCGATGGGCAATGGCCTTCCTCCTGCCAGCTTTGGGGGGATTGAGGTACCCTGGATGGTGGGGCAGCAGGGCCAGGCAGCACCCATGAGACAGGGGGTGCGTGGGGAGGGGGGCCTGGCTGGGGGCCACGCGTGGGAGGAATCCTGGCAAGCGTGGCCAGAGCCGCGCCGGCCACCTCCGCGCCAAGGGCCTTGCGCAAGCTCTGGGGCCTCTGGTGCAGCGTGTGGGGGGTGGGGAACAGAGTGGCCCTTTGGGGCCCCCAGGTTCCCTGGGGCATCCCCTGCCTGTGCCCTCCACCCTGACCCTTCCACAGGGGTGACTTCCTGGGAACATCTGGACCTTCCTCCCAAACATCTGGCCCAGCAGCAGCCCAAAACAACACCCCCACTATACCCCCCGCCCTGTCTGCCAGCACTGCTGCCTCAGTGGGGCGGGGTGGGCATGTGACATCATTGTTTTAACAGATGACATCATCGGGGGGGGGTTGCAGACAGCTGCCTGATGCTGGGTGCCTGCCCTGCTCCCCCCATCCTCCCCTCCCAGCTCGTGGCTCAGCCCCCGGCAGGCAGTGGCGTGGACGTGGCACGGCGGTGGCGTGGTGAGAAGTGGCAGATGAATGGCATCACGGCTCTGGTCATGACGTCAGGGCACGGCTGTGAGGTCACTGCCACAGCTGCGGTGGCAGGGGGTGACCAAGGGCTCTCCTGGGGTCACCATTGGGCAGCTGGAGGAGGGAGAGGGTGGTCTGAGCCATCTGGACCTTCAGAGCCTGTTTAGCTGATGCCAACGTGCAGACCTGGCACTGGGGGACATGGTTTGATGGCCGTGGTGGTGGTGCTGGGCTGAGGGTTGGACTCGATGACCTGGGAGGTCTGTCCCAACCTTCCTGATTCTGTGATCCCAAAAAGCCGCAGTCTGGTGCCGGAGACCCAAAGCCAAACCTCCAGGGCAGGACGAGATGTCCGCGCAGGGACAGCGATGTTCCGGTGCCAGCTGAGAGCCGCCTCGCTGTGCATACCCCTGCTCCAGCCACCCCGCACCAAACCTGTGCCATACCCATGCCATACCCATACCCTACCCATGCCATTCCGTGCCCACACAGCACATCCAACAACCATACCCCTGCCCATCCCGCCCCGATGCCATCCCCGTCCCAGGGCCATCCTCCGCCTCTCCCTACCCCTGCCCACCCCACCCTTTCCTTACCTCTACCCCCAGGCGCATGCGCACAGGATCCCCCCCCGCCTCCCCCCCCCCCCCCAAACTCGCTCCCCCCCCCCTTTCCCTCGCGCACAGCAGCGGCGGCGGCTCCGGCGGCGGCTCGAGCCCGCTGACGTCAGGCGGGCGGCGGCGCGCGCTCCATCCCTCCCCTACGCCGCGGCGGCGCGCGCACCCCCCACCTCTACCCCCCATACCTCCTCCCGTTCCTTCCCCTCCCACCGCCGCCGCCTCCCCCCGGCACCGCCGCCTCCTCCTCCTCCCAACCCCGGAGGGTTCCGCCCGCCCCGTCCCGTCCCGTCGCTCCCTCCCCCGCCTCCTCCTCCTCCCGCCGCGGATGTCGGTGCGCGGGCCCGGGACGCGCCGCCCCGCGGGCAGCACGGCGTGAGGAGCCGCCGCCGCCGCTGCCTCCGCTGCCGCTGCCACCGAGCCGCCGGGATGGGGCCGTTGCTGCCCCTCGCCGGGTGCCTGCTGGCCGTGCTGGCCGCCCCCGCCGCCCGCGCCCTCGAAGGTGAGTCCCGGGGGCGACCGGGACACCGAGGTTGGGGGTGGGAAGGAGTAAGGAGGGGATAGCGCGCCCCGGGAGCAGCCGGGCTCCGTTCAGCGGGGCCGAGGAAGGGGGCGGAGGCGCCGCGCCGCTGCTGCCGCCGTGACAAAGCAGAGCGGGCGCTGCCCGGCCCCGCCGCGCTGCGGGGAGCACCGAGGGGAGCACCGGGAAGGGGGGTGTACCGGGAGGGGGCTCGGCCTTTTCCTACGCCGCAGTGCATGAATGCGGCCTGTCCCCCCCTCCCCCGCCAGCCCCGTCCCCGTCCTCCCGCTCCACCCCCCCCCCCCCCCCCCAAAACCGCAGCCGCGGGGGCCGCTCTCTCCCGCTCCCCATTTTGTCCCCTTTCTGCCCCATTCCGGTGACTCTCAGCCCCCTCCCAGCCCCTTTTGCAATCCAAAGTTTTCCCTGCAGCCAAGCGGCAAAGTTGGAGCTCGGCGCTGTTGAGGGGGCCAAGGACAAGGGGAGGGGGGTGCTCAGCGGTGCTGGGGGCTCCCCTCTGCTCCGTGGGGACACCCGTGACAGCCACTCCTCGCACCCCCTCTTGCATAACCGCAGCCGCTTCTGCTGGAGCCGCAACAACCTGGTTGCCGAGTTCGGTGGCACCGGGCAGATGTTTGCCCGGGGATGGGGCAGCTCGTCCGTCTGTCCTGCTGTCCCTCCGCCTGGTTGTCTGCCCATCCATCTCTCCGGCCACCCCTCGCAGCCCTGTTTCACCCAGCTGCCCACAACTCATCCTCGCTGGTACCAGCTGGCCCAGTAAATAGTTTCTTGGTGCCCATCAGCGCCGCTGGACTGGGCACGACGATGCCGAGGGGCTGCTCTTGGCAGTGCGGGGGAGCTGGCAGCCAGCGCGCCGGGAAGGGCCCTGGAGAAGTTCCTTGTGACGCCTCAGCGTGCCGGGCACGGCGGCGATTTTCCCTTTTCCCCCTTGCAAAGCAGAAAAGGGGGAGTGGGGGGAGTGGGGAGGAGTGGGGGTGTGTGTGGGGGCTCCGAGCTGGTTCTCTCTGCTCTCCCCCCATCCCCATGGGAATGGCCTGGAGAAGGCCAGAGACTGGAGCCATGGGTTGGTTAGGGTGAGGTCTGGGGACGTTTTGCTGTCCCCTTTCTTCTCCCACCTTGGGGCAAGAATCGTTTAAGTGGGAAAAGACCCTTGGGGTCATCGGGTCCCCCCCCTAGCTGGTGGCGTTTGGTGGCGTGGCAGCGGCAGCGCCTGACCCATCACCGGCTCCGAGGGATGGAGGAGGAGGAGGAGGTTGGGGCCGGCAGCAAATCCCGGCCGCAGCAAAGTGTCTGGGGCTGCGGGGGGCTGGAGCCTGCGGTTCCTGTCCCTCCATCCCCTCCTCGCCCCACTGCGGGTCCAGGAGCTTTTTGGGGTACGGCTGGAACGGGGGTCAGGAGCAGAGCGGCTCCGGCACCCTGCTGCCAGCCGCGCTGCTTTCCGCAGCGTTGATTGACCTGCTCGGCAGCACAGGAGATGGCTGACAGCTGGGTCCCTGCTCCCACCCAGCTCTGGGGGCCCCCGGATCTCGTGTGTCCCCCCAGCTCGCTGGTGGCAGCTCCCCAGCTCGGTGGGGGCGGAGGGACAGGCGCCGCTCATTGCATAAGCTGTGTTGCCTTTGGAAACCAGGCTATGGAGCAGGGATGTGCTGGGGGAAGTTCCTCCATCCTCTTCTCCACCCTCTGAGCTGGACTGGGGCAAGAGCCGCTGCAGAGATGTTCCCCCCTCCAATGTCACCCTGCCCTCCCTAGGGGCTCCCCCTTTTTGGGGGTGGGGGGAGGGGGATGATATTTGGTTTGGGGTGCTGTTCGGCTCTGTGGAACCTTGAGCAGGGTAAGAGGTCCTCCAGGGAGCTGTGGAAGAAGCTGTGAGGGTCTGTGGGTGGGAGGTTGAAGAGGGGGCTCTGCAAGCCCCCCTCTCTGACTGGGAAGCAGAAGGTGGCACCTTGATGGCCCCTGAGCTGGTGCCTTGGCCATAATGTTCCTGGCCAGGCACTGGTTTCTCTGTCTGGGGGTGTCCTGCTGCCCAAGCCCTGTAGTGGAACTGATGCCACCCAGGTGCCGCTGGGTATGGGGTGCAGTGTCCTCATCCTTGTCCAGAGCTCAGCTCCCTAACTCTGCTGCCTCAGTTGGTGGCTCTGAAGCTGTTGGTTTGTTCCTGGCATTGGCTGCAGAAGGAAGAGGCAAAGTCCAGCTGCTGGGGTTGGGGGGGGAGCTCTTGCAGGGGGCAAAGGGCAGCGGTGTCCGGTGTGGAGCTTCCCGGCAGGCAGAGCTTGTGGGAGAGTGGGCAGGGGTTGCCCTGTTGGTGTTTTGGGGTGGCTGCTGTGGGGTTTCAGTGCAGCTCTTCCCTCTCACCACCTTGGTGGGCTGACGTGTCCCATGCGTGTGCCCACGTGTGTGTGCCCACACGTGTGCGCCCGCCGCTGCCCTGGGCACGCATGGACATGCCCAGAGCCCTGCTGGGTTCAGCAGAGGTGAAGAGAGGAGGGTGTGGGGGGGCTGCTGGGGGAGAAGGCAAGAGGAGATGGAGGCTACCATGGGGATGGAGGCTGCTGGAAGGACTGACCAGGGGCTCCTCTGTGCTGTGGTAGGGAGGGAAGGGTGCCTGGCATCCCCACGTGGAACATCTTAGGGGGTGAGGATGAGAGGGAAGGGTCTCAGATTGCTCCAGGTTGGCCATGAGGAACAATTTCTGCCCTGCCAGAGTGGTCAGGGGCTGGCACCGGCTGCCCAGGGAGGTGGTGGAGTCCCCATCCCCAGAGGTGTTCAAGAACCCTGTGGCCATGGCACCTGGGGCTATGGTTTGGTGCCCATGGTGGTGCTGGGCTGATGCTGGATTTGATCTTTGAGGGCTTCTCCTTCTGCAATGATTGTCATTGTATCTGGGAGATGCTGTGGTGGCATTCCAGTGTGTCCTGGTCCTGCTGTGGAGCCTGGAGCAGAGCACTGGGCTCCAGCCCCCATCCTGTGGGCTCCCTGTCTGGTGATGAGGGGATGGGGCAGCAGTGGAGCATCCTGGCAGTGCCATCCCTTTTGGGGTGAAGCTGAGGTGTTGACTTCTCACTGCTTCCAGAGCTGTTTGGAGGTGCTGGGGGTGTGTGTGCATTGGAGCAGCTGTAGTGTACCCCTCACCTCTGGGGTCTCAGCCCCACCACTCTCCCCTCAGCTTCTCTCTGTGCCATTTCCACGTGTTCTGTGGGAGCTGCTGCTGTTTCTGGTGCTAGCTGGGCTGATGGGGAGCAAAACCAGCCTGGTCCTCCCTGGTCCCTGGAACTTCCATTCCTGCAGGAGCTGACTCTGCTTTGGTGTCCCTTGGTTCCTCTTCAGCCCATCCTGGATCCAGGGCTGGCTCCTCAGCGGGGCAGGGCTGGTCGCTGCGTTTGCGACCCCAGGCACACAACCCTCGTGTGTATGGGGGTGGGGGCAGGCCGGTGGCAGGAGTCTGAGCCTGGCCTTCGGGGATGCTTGAGAGAGGACCATGTGCAGGTTGGGTTCCGCTCCACTCCTCCAACCACCGGGAGGGTGTGGGAGGATGTGGCTGCTGCTTGGGAGCTGCGGTGGCATCCTGGAGATCTCCTGCGCTGACTGGGGGCTGAGATTGGGGAGGGAGGATGGGGCAGGGTGAGGAAGAGCCTGGAGGTGACCGTGGTGGGGCCGTGGGGCACGTGGGCATCGGCGGCGGGGGCTGCCCGGTGCCGCTGCTGGGCGGGCGCTGGCGCATCTCGCTCCTGCGCGGTGACAGCTCCGTGAGCCGCCGGTGCCGGTGCCGGGGCGGAGGGGGCCGAGCTGCTGTCAGCTGCACCCTGCCGAGCTCTCGCCACCATCTCGCGAGCGCTGGGGAAGCTCCGCAGGGGGTGGGGGCTGCTCCCTGTGCTCCTCTGCCCCTCTTCAGGTATCTTGGCCCCGGGCACCGGGGCCGCTCTCGCCGCCCCGGGTGGCACAGATGCCCCAGGATCCGGGAGGAGCTGAGCTCGCGGGTCTCCGGGATTTTGGCTGTGCCTGCAAGATGCCTTCCGGTGCCGCTCACGGATGGCTCTTCAGCAGGGATTTGGTTCTGAGGAGCCGTCCCAAAAGGGAGCAGGGACTCCGTGCCCCTGCAAGTGCCCTTTGCCCAGGGAAAGGGGTCCGCGGGGATGCTTTGGGACTCCGTGGGGCAGCCTGGTCGGGGCTGGGCCCCCAGGAGCTGGTGAGCAGCCGGTGGGGAGCCAGGCTGTGCCGTGGTCCCACCGAGCCTGCCCGAGGAGCCGGTGGGAACCGGGAGGTGTGGCTGTGGCTTTGTTGTGGGGCAGGAGGTTCCTCCTTCAGGCACTGGGATGATTTCGGTTCCCAGAGCCACCTCGAGCACATCCTTTGTGCCAAGCCCACAGGTGAAATCCCTGCTCTGTGCCCCCAAGACCCTCCCAGACTGACCCACAGCTTGGGGGCTGCACCTCTCTGAGAGTCCTTCTGCTCCCAGCGCTTCCCAGCGAGTCTGGGCTGAAATGCCCAGGATGGCTCCGGGGGTGCCAGGGTTGGCAAATGTGCTGCCAGGGGATGGTGCCTGTGGCTGGCTTGGCCGGTGAGCAGTGCCCACGTCTGCTGTTTCCTTCCTGTGGCCCTGCTTGGCCAGGCAGACAAGGCCCTGCTTGTGCCTGCACTGAGGTTTATCTCTGGCCACATTCCCAGGGATGTCCTGCTCCATGTAGTATCCTTGGTCCTCAACCAGCAGCTGCAGGCTTGGGTCCCTCTGACGGCCACCTTGGCCACCCATGGGGTGCTGTGTGGGGTACACCCCAGGAGCCTGGTTTGGAGGTGGCCCATGCTGGGGTAGGAGGTAGCACCTGGTTTGGAGGTGGCCCATGCTGGCACCTTGCTGAGTTCCTGAGGAGCTTTTGTGTCTGGTGTCTGCTCCATCCATGCTGGAGCTGGTTGCTCAGGGAGCAGGTTTTCCTCTGGGTCAGACTTTGCAGGCCAGTGTGAGACCAGCTCAGGCTGTTCACAGTTTGGGTTTTGCTGGGACAGCTTCCCAGCCCCTTCCAGTTGCCTCTTGGCAGCTGACCTGCAGTGAGCACCAGCAATACCTTCAGCGTTTCCTAACTGGGCTGCAGCTTCTCCTTCCCTTCTCTCTGTGCCACCTTATCTGCAGAAGGGAAGGGGCCATGTGGGTGTCACCCTGCCACATGAGGTTGCTGTCCCCAGCCCAGTCCAGCCATTGCTGGGGCTAAATATAGACACTCAGTGTCCTTCCTGAGCTGGGGGACGGAGCAGGCTGAGCTGCAGCCGTGCAGATGCTTTGCAGGATCAGAAATGGTCCCAACGCCGCCTGAAGCCAAAGGCTTGAGGGGTTGGCAGCTGAGATGCTGGGTAAGGACCTTGCTGGCAGCTGGGAGCTGCTCCTGTGGGACCTCTGCTCACGCTGGGGACAGTGGGAGGGTCAAGATGAGCCTGGGGAGCATCAGCCTGCGGCCAAGGTGAGAGCAGCTCGGTGGTGGCCAAAAGAGGTGGGCTGAGGCACTGGGGAATTGCAGGTGGCTGGGAGGGAGTCTAATTGAGTTGGAAGCTGCATCTTTAATCGAGGGGACTTAATTAGGCTCTTGCAAGATGCTGCTTCTCCAAATGAGAGCGTGGCAGGGATGGGCAGGCAGTGACAGGCAGGTGAAGGGCAAGGGGAGCCAGCAGCTGGCTGGGCACCTCCTGGGGGGCTGCTGCCGTGGCTGGGGTGGGGGTGGGCAGGGAGGTGATTGCTGCTTTTACCCTTCTTGCCAGACCTGGAGCTCAGGGCTCCGTTCCTTGGTGATGGAACTGAGGAGGAGGATGTCAGCTGAGGGGAGGGGGCGTAGGTGATGAAGGCTTTCCAAGCTCTCACGCTGCAGCTGCCCTGGCCGGGGTGGGGGTGGCCGGGCTGCGCCTGCCGGGGGCTGCCAAGCAAATTGTTATTTTAATCTGCTGAGAGCTCTGAAGGCAGCCACCGCCTGCCAGGGGTGACAATGATGCAGCATCAATCTCCGGCGAGGGGTGACAATGATGCAGCTCTTTGTTCGCCGCCGCCGCCGCAGCAGTCTCGGGCGCCGGCACCCAGCGCTCGCAGGGGCCCGGATTCCACAGCCCCTCCTTGGCACCCAGCGCCCCTGCTGCAAGTGCCACCGCCCGGATGGGCACTGCTTGGGGGTGCCTGACCGCCTGCCGCTGCGTCGGGCTCTGGGGGGGCTCCCGGTGTCCCCTTCTTCCCTCCTCAGCTTGGGGTGCAGAGCCCCTGGCTGCTGCAGCGGCTGGAGCTGGAACCCTGCGGCTGTGCCTGGCGATTGTCTCCTGCCGGCTGTGCTTGGAATTTGGATGTGGTGGCCTGAAGGATTGCCCAGGAATGAGAGGCACTGAGGGGCTGGAGGGAGGCCCGAGAAGGGCAACCAAGGTGGGGAAGGGTCTGAAGGTTGGTGAGGAGCAGCTGAGGGAGCTGGGGGAGTTCAGCATGGAGAAGAGAAGACTCCAGGGGGACCTTAGAGCTGCCTGCCAGTACCTGAGGGGATCCTGCAGGAAGGCTGCAGAGAGACTTTTGCTGAGGGTGTCTGAGACAGGCCAGGGGGAATGGTTTGGAGCTGAGGCAGAGCAGGGCTAGAGTGGAACTGTGGAAGTTCTTCAGTAGGAGGGTGGTGAGACTCTGGCACGGGCTGCCCAGGGAGGCTGTGGCTGCGTCCTGCTTGGGGATGTTCAAGGCCAGGCTGGGTGAGGCAGGAGGTTGGAGGAGAGGAGTTCTGAGCCATGCTCTGATTCTGGGATGCTTGTGCCCGCCCTGAGCTGCCACAGCTTCGTGTGCCAGCTCGGTGCTGGATCCATCTCTGCCGGCAGCGGGGGGGGGCTGTGGGGGCTTCCTGCCGGCGCGGTGCCGGTGGATTGTTTGCAGAAGGAAGCTTTTGGCTTTAGTGCTTCCCGTGGCGGCCACCTTCCTGCAGCCCCGGCGGACGCCGTGGGGCGCCGGGGGCAGGCGCCGTGCGTGGAGGTGTCCCAGGGCTGCCTGCTGCCTGCACCCTGAGCCATTCCCAGGGCATTTCCAAGAGGGACATTTCCTTCCCCGGTCCTGAAAGTGTGACCTGAAATGACTGCAGCCCCCTGGGAATATCTCCTGCCTGCCTTGGGGACAGCAGCCCTTGGTCAGCACCACGGCAGCCCCTGGCCACCACTGCTCCTTCCAGGTGGATTTGCTCAGTGTCTCCTCTCATGCCCGTTCCGTGTTCTCCCCGTTCCTGTTGTGGCATGGGTGGCACAGTGGCTCTGTGACCTTGTCCTCCTCAGAGCTGTGGGATGCTTTCTGGAGCAAGAACCTCAGGAGGAGGCCTGGTGGCTGGAGATGAAGTTTGTTCTCCAGGTCCTTCCAGCAGTGCCCAGTGACAGGACAAGAAGCAGTGGGCACAGACTGGACCAGAGGAAATTCCACCTAAAGATGAGGAGGAACTTCTTTCAGGGTGGTAGAGGGTCTGGGCTGCCCAGAGAGGTGGTGAAGTCTCCTCTGGAGTCACTCAAAACCCACCTGGATGCCATCCTATGCACCCTGCTCTTGGTGACCCTGCTCTGGCAGGGGCGTTGGACTGGGTGCTCTCCAGAGGTCCCTTCCAGCCCAACACTGCTGGGATTCTGTCCCCATCTCTCCTCTCCCCCAGAGCACTCCCACATCTCCTGGGGACAGGATGGGTGAGTGAGGAGGATGACTCCTCCTTGAGGTAGGACCCGCAGTGGTGACCACCCTGTGGTGCCCCCCACGAACTGGTTGCTGGCCAGGGTCACCCTTGGCACGGGGGCTGCGTTCACACGGGCAGGTGGACCAGAATCCAGAGCAGGTCTGCGCGGGGGACAGCTCCTCGGGAATAAAAGTCCCTTTGTGCCAGATAATTGAAGTGCTCAGAGCCTGCTAATTATTCCGGGATAAAAGTGACTTTTATTCCAGCAGAGTGGCCTCTCAAAGGGCCCTTTCTGCCCGCTCCGGGGCACAATAGCAGCTCTGCTCCGCTTCCCAATCCCAGACAAAGTCCTGCTCTGCCGAGCCAGCGAAATGGAGTTGACTGAGGAATTAAGGCCAATGGCTCTGGCTGGGCTCCAGCCCTTTGAAAGCCTCTGGCCAGCTGATGCCCGGCCAGGAGGGCAGCCCAGCACCCAAGCACAGCACCAATTTTGACACCCAACCCCAGTACCCAGCTATGGCACCCAGCCCTGGGGAATCACAGAATGCTGGGGCTGGAAGGGACCTGCAGAGCCCATCCAGTCCAACCCCCCTGCCAGAGCGGGGGCACCCAGGGCAGGGCACACAGGGACACAGCCAGGGGGGGTTGGAAGCTCTCCAGAGGAGACTCCACAACCTCGCTGGGCAGCCTGCTCCAGGCCCCCAGCAGCCTCACACCAGAGAAGTTTCTCCTCATGTTGAGGTGCAGCCTCCTGGCTCCCAGCTTGTGCTCCTTGTTCCTTGTGCTGTCGCTGGGCAGCACCAGCCAGAGCCTGGCCCCTTCCTCCTGACCCCCACCCCTCAGATACCCTCAGACACTGATCAGGTCTCCTCTCCAGACCAAACAGCCGCAGGGCTCTCAGCCTTTCTCCACACCAGAGCTGCTCCAGGCCCTTCCTCATCCTCGCAGCCTCTGTTGGACTCTCTCCAGCAGCTCCCTGCCTCTTGACTTTGGTTTCATCACCACCGCAGAACCATTCAGGTTGGGAAGACCACGAGGGTGATCCATTCCCAGCAGCGACCCAGCAGCACCGTGGCCACTGACCCTTTGCTTTTGCCTTGCCTTTGATTCCCTCCCCCCTTTGCTTTCCCTGGTCTTGTTTGTTTTGGCTTTGTTGGCCGGTTGGTTGTTGCTTTTCCTCCATTTTTTCCTTGTTTTCTTTTCCTTCTTTTTTTCCTTGACTTGTTTTTTCCACCTTGTGTTTTTCCCTTTTTTCTTCCCCCTTTGATTTTCTTTCCTTTTCCTTTTTTCCCCCTTTTTTCCTTTGTTTTTTTTTTTTGTTTTTTTCCCCCTTTTTTCCTTTGTTTTTGTTTTCCTTTTCCCCCTTTGTTCCTTCCTTTTTTTTTCCTTTGGTTTTTTTTCACTTTGTTTTTTTCCTTTTTTGTTTTCTTTGTTTTTTTGTGTTTTTTTCTTTGTTTTTTTCTTTGTGTTTTTTTCTTTGTGTTTTTTTCTTTGTGTTTTTTTCTTTGTGTTTTTTTCTTTGTGTTTTTTCTTTGTGTTTTTTCTTTGTGTTTTTTCTTTGTGTTTTTTCTTTTGTTTTTTCTTTTTTTTTCCCCCTTTGTTTTCTTTTTTTTTTTTTTTTCTCTTTGTTTTTTTTTTTTTTTTTTAATTTGGCTTTTTCCTTTTTTTCTTTGTTTTTTTTTTTTCCTATTTTTCTTTTTTCCTCTTTGTTTTTTTTCTTTCGTTCTGTGTTTTTTCCTCCTTGTTTTTTCCTCCTTGTTTTTTCCTCCTTGTTTTTTCCTCCTTGATTTTTTTTTTTTTTTTCTTTTTTTTTCTTTCCCCCCCTTTTTTTCTTTGTTTTTGTTTTCCTTTTTGTTCCTTTGTTTTCCCCCTTTGTCCTTCCTTTGTTTTTTTTTTCCCCTTGTTTTAATTTCCTTGATTTTTTTTTCCTTGTGTTTTTTTCCTTGTTTTTCCCCTTGTATTTTCCCTTGGATTTTTTTTTTTGCCTTTGTTTTTATTTCCTTCCCTCCTTCCTTTCCCTTCTTTCATTTTCTCTTTTTTTTTTTTCTCCTTGCCTTTTTTCCCTTGTTGTTTTTTTTTTCCTTTCCTTGCATTTTATTTCCTTGGTTTTTTTTTCCCCTTTCTATTTTTATTTCCTTGGGTTTTCCCCCTTTATATTTTTATTTCCTTGTTTGTTTTTTCCCTTGATTTTTTGGGTTTCCCCCCCCCTATATTTTTTTCCCTTTTGTTCTTTTTTTTCCCCCCTTTTTCCCCATTTAAATTGCAGATAAGCCACGAAAAGAAAAAGAAATCCCCAAATCCCAGGATTCTTCCTTGAAAGCCTTTCCACTGCCTGGCAGGAGCCTGCCCCTCCTGCCCCCCACCCCGGGTGGGCTCAGCCTCTTCTCTCCCCCTCCTGGTGCTGAAGAGGCTCTGGACTGGGTTCAGCTGGTTCCAGCCTCAGCTTATTCCCTGTGGAGCACTGCAAGGGGCTGGAGGCAGCTCTGGGGGGGGACAAGGTGGGGGACAATGGGGGGACACATGCTCCAGCCTCTGGATTTGGTTTAAAATGCAGATCCTTGGACTGGGGGGGCTTGCTTTTGGATCTTTTTTTCCCCCTTCCTTTTTTTTTTTTTTTTAATCTGTATTTTTTTCTCTTTTCTCATATTTTTTCCCCTTTTCTTCCTTTCCCCCTTTTCCTCTTTTATTTCCATTTTCCTCTTTCCCCCCTCCTGTTTTTTCCCTTTCCCCCCTCCTGTTTTTTCCCTTTCCCCCCTCCTGTTTTTTCCCTTTCCCCCTCCTGTTTTTTCCCTTTCCCCCCTCCTGTTTTTTCCCTTTCCCCCTAGTTTTTTTCTTTTTCTTTCCTTTTTATTTTATCTTTCCCCCTCTTTCCCTCCCCCCTCTGTTTTTTCCTCTTTTTTGTTGTTGTTTTGTTTGTTTCCTTTTCCACCTCTTTTTTCCTCCTTTGCTTTGCTATCAAGTCAATATTGATTCAGCCCTCGGGGCAGCCCCTCCCCTCGGTGCATACCTGCGGCTTTTCCAGTGGGAATGACAGAGCAGGAAGGGCTGGGAGTGGAAATGGCCAGGAGCAGATATGACCAGGAGCAGGGGTGACTGCGAGCAGAAATGGGCAGGAGTGGGAAGGGCCAGCACTGGGCACAGCTCGGAGCAGGAACGGCCAGGAGCAGGAACAGCTGGGAGTGGGAACTGCCAGGAGAAGGAATGGTGGGGAGCAGAAATGTCTGGGAATGGGAATGGCCGAGAGCAGGAGTGGGAAGGGCCAGGACTGGGAACAGCCGGGAGCAGGAATGGTCGGGATCAGAAATGGGCAGGAGTGGGAAGGGCTGGGAGCATGCAGCAGGATCTGGTTTAAATCTTCCCCTTGGATGGGGCCAGCTGGAGGAATGGCAAAAATGCATCGGAGCTGTTTGGGAAGCTCCTTTTTAAAGGCAAAGCAAACAAATAAGTTTCACTTTCCCCTTCCCTGCAGCAATTTGCCTCCCAGCCTCAGCTCCCTTCCCCTCCGCGGCTTTGTGGAGCTGGAGGTCCTGGAAGGTTGCCTTTGGTCATCAGCTGCTCCTGCCCTGGGCCGGGTCCTGGCAGAGGTTCAGGGCTTTGGCATCAGCTGCCCTGGTTCTGGCTCCAGCTCCTGGCCCGGGTGGGCTGGAGGAGCTCAGGGGTCTCTGTGTGCCTCCAGCTTCATCCCATGGGAAGCTCTGGGAAGTCTGAACAGAGTCCCCAGGGTGCAGGAAAGGGACAGATTGTGGCTTTGGGGGAAGGCAGGGGTGGTGGGGGAGGGACATGCAGGTGACTGATGCTCAGCCTGAGGCCATTTGGTGCCTTGGATGCTCTCCCAGTGCGCGAGTCCCATGGGTCCTGGTGCCACGGGACTCTGCCAGCAGCTCGGGGTGGGGGTGGGGGTTCCACAAGCACAGAGGCTTGGCCGTGGGTGGGGAGAGAGGTCCTGGAGCTGTGGAGTGCTGTGGGAGCAGGGCAGCAGCTTCCCATGCACCTTGAGCTGCCTCAAACCTCCTTGGCATGTGCTGGCACACCCATGGTGCCAAGGTGCTCGCCGTGGTGGTGACCTCACCACGGCTCAAGGGGGCTGGAGCCTGCTGGATGCCACCTTTGCTGGCCAGGGCTTTGCTGCCCCCCCTGCTCCAGCCTCTGATGCTTTCCCACCCAGCTTCTGCCCTTCAGAAGGACCTGGCAGATGTTTCTTTGGCCCAGGTGAAGCATTGGGAGCCAGGAGCCTCCAGCTGGCTGTGCCCAGCACCGGTGCCCAGCTGCTTGCCTGGCACAGGCCGGGGGTGGGGGGATGCTTTGGCCAGCTCCTCACCACGTGGGTTGGGTTGTGTGAGCGTGGAGCTGGGGATGGGGACCTGGGAGGAATGCGGAGTGGGTTTATTTTGCTCCCTCTCATGCTTCCTTCTCCCCTCAGAACATCTGGTTTGCAAATCAGCCTCATTCCAAGTCCCTCTTTATGGTTTCCTCTGTGAGGCTGCTCACCTCCTCCCGAGACCAGGAGGAGGAGGAGGAGGAGGAGCTGGGCTGAAGAGGCTTTGCTGAGGGAAGTTCTTGCCTAGTTTTGTGGTTTGCTTCCAGCCTCTCAGTTTTTTCCCTGCTGTGCCCATCTGCACTGGAGGCTCTCTGGCTTCTGCTCAAGGTGAAGCTCTCCTGCTCCTCAGCCTCTCCCAAGTGTGGATTCCTTGCCTTAGGCAGAGCTGGGGTGGCTGTGGGTCTCTCGCCAGCCTCTTCCCAACCTACTGCCCTCAAAGCCTCTGGGGATCCACGGCCGTGGATTGGACACTACCTGAAAGGGGCTCCAGGAGAGCTGGGGAGGGACTTTGGACAAGGGCTGGGAGTGCCAGGATGAGGGGGATGGATTGGAGCTGGGAGAGGGGAAACTGAGACTGGAGATGAGGAAGAAATTCTTGTGAGTGAGGGTGGGGAGACACTGGCAGAGGCTGCCCAGGGAGGCTGTGGCTGCCTCCTCCCTGGAGGTGTTCAGGGCCAGGCTGGATGAGGCCTGGAGCACCCTGGGCTGGTGGAGGTGTCCCTGGCAGGGCACCCAGGGCAGGTCACACAGGAACACATCCAGGTGGGGCTGGAATCTGTCCAGGGATGGAGACTCCACACTCTCTCTGGGCAGCCTGCTACAGGGCTCTGCCACCCTCCCAGTCCAGGAGCTCCTCCCCACGTCTGGATGGAGCTTCCTGCATCCCACCTGGTGCCTTACTCCCATTTCTTGCACCCCCATTTCCCACCCCATGTCCCCTTCAGGTGCCTTCCCAGCAGGGCTGTCTCTGGAGCTGCCAGGGTGGGCTGTGCCCCCGGGCAGGCTGCTGCAGCTGTCCCTGCCACGCTCTGAGCCTGGCATTGTGCAGCCATGAAGGCTTCTTTATGCTCCTGCTGCCGCTGCCTTCCGCAGGGAACTTGGCTGGGGCTGAAGGCTGCTTTAAGATTCACCTCCTCTGATTGTCCACCTGGCACCCAGGCCCCCAGCCCCTCTCCAGGGCTCTTCAGCTGGCTGGGCACACTCTGTGCCAGGCCAGGGCTGCCCGGTGTGGCTGTGCTGGCGTCCGGAGGTGGCACCTTCCAGCGAGGGACTGATCCTGCCTGCTGCTGGGGAGCAGCTCTGCCCCAGGGCTGCTGGCTCCAGGGCAAAGCAGGGTCCTGGCCTCGCTCTGCTTCCTCTCCCACAGGCTGGCAGCCACCTCCTGGGGGTTTGTTCTTCTCTTGCAGGTCTGCCCTGGGTGGGCAGCCGAGAGCCAGCAGCTGGGCGCAGCCAGGGGCAGATGGTGGCCGCTTGGCCTCATCCAGCAGGCTCCTGGCTGCGGTCGCTGGGGTGCTCGTGGCAGCCGTAGGTCACTGTGGCTTCTGCAGACCTGGGTGGATGAAGGAGGGCAGGAAATCCCGTGGGAATGTTGGCTCTCTGCTGTGGTTTCCCTGGTGGATCCTGCATCTGCTGCGCCGCGCCGGGGATGGAGGCGGCAGAGGAGCTCTGGGCCGTGGGGGCGGCTCCGGAGCAGGGCTCTGCTGGTGCCCAGGCAGAGGATGGGCACAGGCCTGGTGCCCAGGTCACCTCCTGCCCGCAGAAGGGGTCTGTGGGGTGCTGGAACCAGGCAGGCTTCATCCATTTTGCTGTGTCCAGGCTCCATCTTGGCTGCTCCCAGCTCCCTGTGGAGCTGCTCCGGTTCCAGCGCTGCCGGTGCCGTACCGGGGAGGGGAACCGGGGTGGGGGTGGCTCCTTCATCAAACCAGTGACCCCTCCCCAGTGCAGCCTGTGCTGGGCAGGGTGCAGTGAGACCCTCCCCCATTGCATGCTGTGCTTTGGGCAGGGGCTGCAGCGACCCTCCCGTTGCAGCCTCCCTCCTCACTGACCCTCACGCCCCCTGGGGCACGGGATGGATGCAGCTCCCCTGTCCCCCTTCCTCCTGCTGCTGTGATTTAAAGACCTCACTGTGAGATTTGTTCTCCTTTGGCTTTTTGTTTTTTCCTCCTCCTTTTGCTTTTGTTTTGCTGTCTAGCTGGGAGGAAACAAACCAAACCCGACCCAGCCCGGCCTGCCCTTGGCTGCCGGCAGCAAACCCATCCGAGTTCAATGAGCTTTAAACTCTGGTGGTGCCTCCTGGATCTCGGATCCTGGTTGTTGTTTTTCCCCCCCCACTCCCCCCCCGTGTAATTAATGCTTCCATGTCAGCTTTCCCTCTCTCCTTAGGGGCAGGGTTGATTGATCTGCTGCCAGCCTCCGCTCCTTGTCCTGGACCACTCGATGGAAATCATCCCCAAAGCCAATTCCGTCCTTAGGAGGCAGCTTTTGTTCCCCTGGGGAAGGGGCTGGTCCTGGTCACCGTCCCTCTCTCTTCTTTCTCTGCAGCACCCAAGACCTGCAGCCCCAAGCAGTTTGCATGCAGGGATCAGGTCACCTGCATCTCCAAGGGCTGGCGCTGCGACGGCGAAAAGGATTGCCCGGACGGCTCCGACGAGGCCTCCGACATCTGTGCGTATGCCCTGCTGCCAGCCCTGCCAGCCCTGCCAGCCTCCCTGCCCTGCCAGCCCTGCCAGCCTCCCTGCCCTGCCAGCCTCCCTCTCCCCCTCTCCCTCTCCCCCTCTCCCTCTCCCCCTCCCCCTCTCCCTCTCCCCTCTCCCCCTCTCCCCCTCTCCCTCTCCCTCTCTCCCTCTCCCCCTCTCCCTCTCCCCCTCTCCCTCTCCCCCTGCATGCTCCCTCCACAGTCCCAGTGTGGTGGAGTTTGGAAGGGAGCTCTGGAGCCAGGTGGGGTTGGAAGCTCTGCAGAGCAGGAGACTCCACAACCTCTCTGGGCAGCCTGCTCCAGGCCTCCTGCAGCCTCACACCAAAGTTTCTCCTCCTGCTCATCTCCAACCTCCTGGGCTCCAGTTTGTGCCCCTTGCCCTGTCCCTGGGCACCACTGGGCAGAGTCTGGCTCCTGGTTCTTCCTCCCCAGGGTCAGGTCCTTCCTCTTGCCCTGGTTGAGCTTCAGGAGGTCCCACGCAGGTGGCATCACACAACCTCTACCTCAGCTCTTTCTTCCCTGGTGCCAGCAGCTCCAGCAGCTCAGGAGGTGGAGTGGGTGGGTGGGCACCACTCAGGGCAGGCCTCGCACCTGTCCATCTGTCCGTCCTCCCTGGCTGACCTGCTTTTACCTCCACAAGGCTGAGGATGTGCCACAAGGGCTGGGGCTGGGGCAGTGGCTGCAGGGAGGAGTGTGCCGGAGCTGCACTGCAGTCAGGACCCCTCTGCCCCTTCTGCTTCTCCTCGTGCCTGGTGGAGGAGGCCGGTGGCCACCCAAGTCCTGTCCTCTGCTCCCAGGACCCTTCTTGGACTCCTGCTTCTCTCTCTCCTTGGCGGAGAGGTCTCCTCCGGAGGCAGTTTCTGGTTCGGCCCCGGGGGTTATTTATTTCTTAAGGCAAAATGATTCAACCATCCCCTCCGTGGGAGGGAGGAGGGGGCTGGGGTGGGGGCTGGGAAGGGCTGTCTGGCTCCAGTCAATCAGCAGCCCTGGAAAATTACAGCAGGAGGCCTTGGAAGCCCTTCCCTGGCTGGAAGAAATCCGTCCTGGCAGATTCTCCCTCCCACCCACCCCGACAGGTGAACGCAGGATGGAGCCCCCTGATGCTTCTGCCTCTTCCTCCTCTTCCTCATTCTTCACTGGGAAGGCTCAGCTGGTGGAGCCCACAAGTGCCCATCCCCACTGCAGACCCTCAGCTCTGGGGATGCTTTTTTTGCCTTAGGAGTTCCTTGGTTCCCTCCCCAGCCTCAGAAGTGACTGCTGAGGTTTGAGGCCCCAGAGGGTCTTCAGCCAGGACCCCGTTGGCCTTCCTGGGTACAGCTGGAGGTGGCTGCTTGGGTAGGGCTGGAGGTTGCTGCCTCCTCCTTGCCTGCTCCTGCCCAGACTTGCTGGAGCAGAGCCTGACGTGCCAGCACATGCCAGGACTCCCAGGCTGGCATCTCCAGGGCTTCCAGGGCAGCTGTTCTCTCACCCTTTGGCACTGAGCTTCTCATCCAGCAGCTTCTCCTCTCCAGTCTCCATCTCCCCTCTCCCAGCTCAAAGCCACTGACCCTCATCCTGTCACTCCCAACCCTTGTCTAAAGTCCCTCCCCAGCTCTCCTGGAGCCCCTTCAGGTACTGCTCTAAGGTCTCCCTGGAGCCTTCTCTTCTCCAGGCTGATCAGCCCCAACTCTCCCAGCCTGTCCCCACAGGGGAGGTTCTCCATCCCTCTGCTCACCTTGGTGACCTCCTCTGGACCCTCTCCCGCAGCTCCAGGTCCTTGTGCCGGGCTCCTAGAACTGGAGGCAGTGCTGCAGGTGGGGTCTGAGCAGAGCAGAGGGGCAGAATCCCCTCCCTCAGCCTCCTCCTTTCCCTGACTTCTCTGCAGGGTTTCTCCTCCCTGGGGGAATCCTTTGGAGTGTTCCTGGCACTGCTCACACGTGAGCTGAGCGCAGGAAGGGTTCCCTTTCCCTGCTCGTGTCTGCACCAGTGGCTCCTGCCCAGCTCCTGCCCAGTCAGTCGAATTTGCACTCCTGGGAGGGGAAAATCTTGGCCAGGAGCCTCTCTGCTGTCAGAAATCAAAGGGACTGAGGGGCTCTGCAGGATGGATTTGCTGTGCCTGGGCTGCAGCTGGCATCTGGCCGCTGTGTCCTGCCTGGCTCCGTGCCCAGAGCTCTCCCAGCTCAGCTGGGTGCCCTGGCTGGGCTGGGCCTCTGTCCGTGGGCAGGGTGCTTGAGCTCCCAGCTCCTCTTCCTCATTTCCTCACTGGAGGTGACTCTGCAGCTCCACAGCCTTCAGCCCCTTGGGTGTTTGCAGTTTGAGGTTCAGGAGGTCTCTGGTCCTGCTGCCAGTGTGGATCCTGCTCAGGGGTCAGACATGTCTTGAGCAAGACCTGCAAAGCTTTTGCTCTGCTCTTGCTGCTGGGAGGGCCCAAGAGGACCCATCCTGGCCAAGCTGTGCCCACTCCCAGCTGCTCCTGTGCCCATCTACCCCCTGCTGCATTCCCCCACACCTGCATCCTCCTGGGCTGTTGCCAAATCAACTCCAGGCTGCCTTTGCAGGAGGAGGGTTTCTGCTTTCCTTCTTTCCTTCTCTTTTCCCCCTCCCTGTTGTTTCCCAGGTGGTTTGGAGAGGTTAGAAGTTCCCTGCCCAGTTCAGCTCCTTGGGGTGTACCAGGGGCTTGGCACATCTGATAAATTGGCTGCTTCAGAATGTGCCAAACGCAGGCAAAGGCAAACAGAGTGGCTGGGAGGTTAAATCCTGCCCTGCCTGGGATCAGTGGCTTGATCCAGGCTCTTTGCAGGGCAGATATGGACACTGCAGAGCAGCTCTGCCTGCTCGGCTCTGCCCTGGGTTTTGGCCCCTCCATGCTTTTGGCCTCTGGATTGCTGACACTTCACTAAGCTCTCATTTGGACTTCGTGGTGGTGCTCTGCAGCCCCCTCCCTGGCACATAAAAGCTGGGAAGAAACTCACCCAGGAATCATCTGGGCTGGGAGAGAGGAGAAAGCCATGGCCTGGGGGTCCTGAGCTCTGTGGAAGGCTTTGGGTTGGAAGGGACCTTAAAGCTCATCCAGTTCCAAACCCCTGCCAAGGGCAGGGACACCTCCCAGCAGCCAGGATGCTCGGGGCCTCGTCCAGCCTGGCCTCGGTGGGGCAGGAATGGGGCTGGATGAAGGTGTGCTGGAGGAGGCTGGGCTGGCACAGAGAGTGTGGGGCTGGCACAGAGAGTGTGGGGCTGGCACAGAGAGTGTGGGGCTGCCCCTGCACGTGCTGCAAGGTTCCTCTCCAAGGAGCTTATTTAGGACACGCTGCAGCCGTGGAGCCTGAGCTGAAGGTGACTGCGCTGCAGAGCTGTCTGAAACGGGACTGTGCCCAGCCAGAGCTGGGGCTGTGCTGTGGGTGCCCTTCCCAGGGCCTGCTGGGTGCCTGTGCTGAAGGACAGGCGGTCCATGGGGAGCTCAGGAGCTATTTCTGCCGCCGTGCCCGTGCCAGCAGGGCTGGGAGCCGCCCGCCCTGCCGGCGGGGGTGAGGCACCGCCGGCTGCAGCCTCCCTGGGATGCCTGCAGGGGCTGGGCTGCAGAAGCTTCCCCCTGTGCCTTTGGTGACTCCTCTGCCTCTTGCTGCCCTGCAGGTCCCCAGAGCAAGGTGTCTCGGTGCCAGCCCAACGAGCACAACTGCCTGGGCACGGAGCTGTGCATCCCCATGAGCAAGCTCTGCAACGGCCTCCACGACTGCTTCGACGGCTCCGACGAGGGCCCCCACTGCCGGGGTGGGTGCCTGGGCTGGGGGCGGGGCCGTGGAGCCCTGGGGGTCGGAGAAGACCTTTCAGGCTCACCAGGTCCAGCTCTTAACCCAGCACTGCCAGGGCACCACCGAACCGTGGCCCTCGGCGCCACATCTCCAAGGCTTTGAAGCCCCTCCAGGGATGGAGACTCACTGGATGGTGGTTGGGAGAGGGCTGTGGGTTGGGGGGGGGGCTGTCTGCCCCGTGAGGTGCTGCCCTTGCTCCCCCTGGGTGCTTAGGGACATGGCCTGGTGGTGACCTGGCAGTGCTGGACTCAGGGTGATCCTGAGGGTGTCTTCCAAGCGAAGATGCTCTGTGTCTCTGTGATATGCTGAGAGTCACAAGGTCCCCACCTGTCCCTGGCTGTCCCTGGCTGTCCCTGGCTGCATGCTCTGAGCCCCATGTTGGGCTGCACCGCGCTGCCCTGTGCCAGGGCTCCAGGGATTAGCCGGCGGCTGCGGTGCCCACTCCTGAGCCTGCAGGCCAGAGAATAGCTGCATTGTGTCCTGGCCCTGCGGGCTGGCAGGGGCTGAGCTCTGCTGCAGAGGAGGGACAGCAGCAGGGGCTCGTGCCTAATTTCCAGGAGCTTTGAGCCCCCTCCTGCCGCTAATCCTGCTGGAAGCCTCCCCGGCGCCGCCTCGCCGGGCACAGCTTAGCGGCTCGGGAGCCTGTCCTGGGCTGACCCCCGGCTGGGGCTCCCTGGGCTCTGCTCTCCTGCCCCCTGCGCTCCGTCCCGGCTGCAGGACCTTGCACTCCGTGTCCCCTGGGATCCCTCCCTCCTGCCCACCCCGGAGCTGCGCTCCAGCTCCTCTCCACTGCCCAGCTGCCGGGGGGGAGGAGCAGCCCGGGGTGGGTCCCGCAGCTGGCAATTAGCATTTTGCTAATTGTTCTCATTAGCTGGGGGGGGGGGGAGGGTTTGGTTTCTCCCAGCGTGTGGCCAGCACCCAGGAGGTGAGGGCTGGGTGAGGGCAGGTCCTGCGCGGTTGCTCCTCACAGGTTTGGGCACGCTGGGGACGCAAGCCCTGGCTGTGTGGCACGCCAGGGTCCGGTGTGGGCAGGGCTGGTGGTGCCACCCTGCTGAGGCATTTCCTTGCAGCTGGTGCTGAGCCCAGCCCCAACCTGCCTCTGCCCCGGGCTTGGCCTGGGGAGAGAAGTTGTCACCTTGCTTCGTGCCGCTGGAGCATCACCTCCATCCCCATCCCCTGGCTGCGAGCAGGGAGTGGCTGGAAGCCTGAGGAGGGAGATTCAGAGTGGGGATGAGGGAGAAGTTCCTGGGAGTGGGGGTGGGGAGGCACTGCCCAGGCCTGCAGCTTGGGGCACCCCTTGGTGACCTCCTGCCCCCTTGTGTGTCACAGAGCAATTGGCCAACTGCACAGCCCTGGGCTGCCAGCACCACTGTGTGCCCACCCTGGCAGGACCTGCCTGCTACTGCAACACCTCCTTCCAGCTGGCAGAGGACCGCAGGAGCTGCAGAGGTTGGTGTGGGGTGGGCACAGCTGGCACCAGGGCACGGCGCTGGCAGCTCCTGGGGCTGGGGTTGGTGCTGTGGCCTTGGGGCTTGACCACAGGGACCTGGGACTCAGCAGGCCTTGATCTTCAGGGGGGGAACATGGGGGCTGGTGGGGTGGGAGTCTGGGGAGGGATGGGAATGTCATGGGGTGGGACTGATGGGATGAGACTCATGGGGTGGGAGTGATGGGATGGGAATGTCATGGAATGGCACTGATGGGGTGGGACTGATGGGAGGGGACTCTGCCCTCCAGCCACTGTGGGTGCAGCTCCTCCAAGCTCCAGTGAGGAACATTGGGAGGGAGTAAGGAAAAGGCTTTGCCTTTGTGTATGGAGTCAGGGACCAGGGTCTGGCTGGGATGTGCTCCCAGTGGAGAGGATGCTGGAAAACAGGAGAGGGAGCAGTGGGATCAGTGCCTGGGAGTGGAAGGTGGCAGCAGCTCCATCTCCTTGCTGTGAGCAGAGCTGAGAGCAGCCTCTGTCAGCTCCTGCAGGCAGCGCTGGGGCCACAGCTCCTCGCTGGGGACTCCTTCATCTGGCAGAAGAAAGCCACCAGCAGGAGCTTGGGGAGCTGCAGATCAGAGATGTCCAGGCTGCAGATGGAGGAGCAGGGCTCGGGGATGATTATGCCTGGGGAAGGCTCCTTGGTGGGGCTGGGGCTGCCCTGCAGCTGCTGCTGGTGGAGCAGAATCCCTCAGCCAGGGATTCCTCCCAGAGCCCCTCTGCCTTGGGGATCACATCCTGCCTGGGGAGAAGGGAGGCTCTGTGTCCTCTCAGGGTAGCTCAGCAGGGCTGCTGGCAGATCCAAAGCTTGGGGCTCTTGCCTTCCTCCCCAGACTTCGATGAGTGCAGTGTCTATGGGACCTGCAGCCAGACCTGCACCAACTCGGAGGGCTCCTACACCTGCAGCTGTGTGGAAGGTTACCTGCTGCAGCCAGACAACAGATCCTGCAAAGCCAAGAATGGTGAGAGCACAGCCCCCCTGCAAACCCTGCCCTGCTTCCTTGCTTCAGGCTGCCCTGCCTGGGGACCCTTCGTGCTCCCAGTGCTGTGCCCGCGCTGGGCTGCGCGGCCTCGGCCCTGGAGCGCAAGGGCTGGGCTGCAGCTCGACCACGCTGCAGCCACGAGGCTTGGGTGCTGTGCCCTGGCCCCCTGCCATCACCACTCTTCTCCATCCTTTGCCCCCCAGAGCCTGTGGACCGCCCTCCAGTGCTGCTCATTGCCAACTCCCAGAACATCCTGGCCACCTACCTGAGCGGAGCCCCTGTGCCCAACATCACCCCCACCAGTGCCAAGCAGACCACGGCCATGGACTTCAACTATGTTGAGGACACGGTGTGCTGGGTGCACGTGGGGGACAGTGCCCCCCAGACCATCCTCAAGTGTGCCAAGATCCCCAACCTGAAGGGCTTCGTGGAGGAGCGCTCCATCAACATCTCCCTCAGCCTGCACCGTGAGTGCCCTCTGCTCCCCCTGGGGCTTGCTCCCTCCCTCCGCTCCCCCTGGGGCTTGCTCCCTCCCTCCGCTCCCCCTGGGGCTTGCTCCCTCCCTCCGCTCCCCCTGGGGCTTGCTCCCTCCCTCCGCTCCCCCTGGGGCTTGCTCCCTCCCTCCGCTCCCCCTGGGGCTTGCTCCCTCCCTCCGCTCCCCCTGGGGCTTGCTCCCTCCCTCCGCTCCCCCTGGGGCTTGCTCCCCTCCCTCCGCTCCCCCTGGGGCTTGCTCCCGCTCTCCGCTCCCCCTGGGGCTTGCTCCCGCTCTCCGCTCCCCCTGGGGCTTGCTCCCGCTCTCCGCTCCCCCTGGGGCTTGCTCCCGCTCTCCGCTCCCCTGGGGCTTGCTCCCGCTCTCCGCTCCCTTTGGGGCTTGTTCTTTGCTCCCTGCTCCCTTTGGGGCTTGCTCTTTGCTCCCTGCTCCCTTTGGGGCTTGCTCCCTGCTCCCTTTGGGGCTGGCTCCTTGCTCCCTGCTCCCTGCTCCCTTTGGGGCTTGCTCCCTGCTCCCTTTGGGGCTTGCTCCCTGCTCCCTTTGGGGCTTGCTCCCTGCTCCCTTTGGGGCTTGCCTCTGCTCCCTGCTCCCTTTGGGGCTGGCTCCCTGCTCCCTGCTTCCTTTGGGGCTGGCTCCCTGCTCCCTTTGGGGCTTGCCTCTGCTCCCTGCTCCCTTTGGGGCTTGCCTCTGCTCCCTGCTCCCTTTGGGGCTGGCTCCCTTTGGGGCTGGCTCCCTGCTCCCTTTGGGGCTGGCTCCCTGCTCCCTGCTCCCTTTGGGGCTGGCTCCCTGCTCCCTTTGGGGCTGGCTCCCTGCTCCCTTTGGGGCTGGCTCCCTGCTCCCTGCTCCCTTTGGGGCTGGCTCCCTGCTCCCTTTGGGGCTTGCCTCTGCTCCCTGCTCCCTTTGGGGCTTGCCTCTGCTCCCTGCTCCCTTTGGGGGCTGGCTCCCTGCTCCCTTTGGGGCTGGCTCCCTGCTCCCTTTGGGGCTTGCCTCTGCTCCCTGCTCCCTTTGGGGCTGGCTCCCTGCTCCCTGCTCCCTTTGGGGCTGGCTCCCTGCTCCCTTTGGGGCTTGCCTCTGCTCCCTGCTCCCTTTGGGGCTGGCTCCCTGCTCCCTTTGGGGCTGGCTCCCTGCTCCCTTTGGGGCTGGCTCCCTGCTCCCTTTGGGGCTTGCCTCTGCTCCCTGCTCCCTTTGGGGCTGGCTCCCTGCTCCCTGCTCCCTTTGGGGCTTGCCTCTGCTCCCTGCTCCCTTTGGGGCTGGCTCCCTGCTCCCTGCTTCCTTTGGGGCTGGCTCCCTGCTCCCTTTGGGGCTTGCCTCTGCTCCCTGCTCCCTTTGGGGCTTGCCTCTGCTCCCTGCTCCCTTTGGGGCTGGCTCCCTTTGGGGCTGGCTCCCTGCTCCCTTTGGGGCTGGCTCCCTGCTCCCTGCTCCCTTTGGGGCTGGCTCCCTGCTCCCTGCTTCCTTTGGGGCTGGCTCCCTGCTCCCTTTGGGGCTTGCTCCTGCTCCTTGCTCCCTGCTCCCTTTGGGGCTGGCTCCCACTCCCCTCAAGCCCTGCAGTGTCCCCAGCCAGTGGTGGATGCCACCAGGCTGTGTTTGGGTGGGAGCCACCTTGCCCATGGGGCCAGACACTGAGGTTTCAGCACAGAGCTCCCCCTTGGCTTTGCCTTTCCTTCCTCCTTTCTATTTGTGGCACATGCTGTGGTCTCTTTCATGGGGAAGAAGAGGAGGAGGAGCAGGGCTGGCACCTGTGGAGCAGGTTCAGGGATGAAGGGCTCCCTGCTTCCTCTGGGGTTTTCTTTTCACCCTTTGGGCAAACGAGGAGCTGGTCCCCACCCCAAGAGGTGACAGAACCAAGCCCAGGGCAGCTGTGAGTCAGCAGTGCTGGCAGTGATGGTTTCCTCCTCCTGCTCTCTCCTTGGCCACTGTGGCTGCAGCTCCATCTCCAGCTTGGTCTTGCTGGTCCCAGCTCAGCAGCCACAGTGGGCAGCAGAGGTCCTTGCTGGGATCTCCTCTTCCTTGCCCCAGGCTGGTGGCCGTGCCTGCTCTGCTGGGAGCTGCTGCCCAGGGAGGAGGCCCAGCAGGAGCTGGGGGCTTGCAGACAGCTGCTGGTGTGCCCTCAGTGGTGCCCTGAGCTGGGGTTGGTTGGGGTCTGCCCCAGAGGGGAGCTGGGTGGCTGCTGATGTAGGCAGGATGTGGGAAGCTGCTCCCAGTGCTGATTTTATCCTTGGAAACCACAGACCGAGGCGGGCAGGGTGGGACTGGAGGTGTCTGGGGTTGGTGGTGCATCTCCATCAGGTTCTGCAGCCCTTGGCTGGAGTCTGGCTGCTTCCAGGGGAGGCCTTGGCCTGTGTGGAGGTCAACCCCTCCTTCCCCAGGGCTGTGCTGGGGGTGGGGGTCAGTGCCTGACCCTGTAGGAGCTGCTCCCTGCAGACTGAGGTCTGGGGCAGATAGGGTCAGAGAACCATGGTGCTGGTGAGGTTGGAAGAGACCTTGGAGGTCCTCCAGCCCAGCCACTGGCCCAGAGCTCCCAATCCCACCCCTGCTGCTAAGCCACCACCACAGAACCACAGCCCTCAGCACCACACAGAAGCACAGAATTGGCTCAGTTGGAAGGGACCTTTAGGATCATCAAATCCAACCAGCAGCCCAGCACCACCCTGGCCCCCAAACCCTGGCCCCGGGCGCCATGGGCACAGCTTTCTTGACCCCCTGCAGGGATGGGGACTCCACCACCTCCCTGGGCAGCCTGTCCCAGTGTCTCCCCAGCCCCCCTGGGCTGCTGTGGGGCTGGGCAGGCTGCAGGGCAGGGAATTGGAGCTGGCTCTGGGTATTTTTAGGGCAGGTTTATTTTTAGGGGGAGGCCTCACCCTTTGCAGGCCACAGCCTGAAATTAGGCTCAGCTCTGCTCCCTGCTTTAAGGAGGTTTGGGTCTCCTGCTCCTTCTGCTCAGGCTGGATCTGGTCCCTCCCTGCTGGGGCAGCTCGGAGTGGAGCTCAGCCTCTGCCTTCTGCTGCAGCTCTGCTGGGTGTTGCAATTTCCTGAGCTGGGAGCTGCAGCAGGGTCGTGGCTGGTGGGGGGGACGTGAGGCAGGAGCTGTGGCTTGGCCCAGGGGAAGGAAACTGCTGGACCGCGGCTGGGAGGCTTCGAGGTGTTCCTGGAGGCAGAGTCACAGAGCGGTTGGGGTTGGAAGGGACCCCGAGGGGATGGAGCCCACCTGCTGCCCCAGCACCACTCACTGTGGGCACCAAACCATGCCCCCAGCTGCCCTGGCTGCAGGGATGGGACTCTGCCAGCCCCAGGGGGCGGTGGCCTGGCTCTGGGTTGGGGGCTGGCTGCAGGAGGAGCAACCCCCCCGACCGTGAGTGGCTGCTGGGGAGTGCTGGTGCAGGACCTGCAGCACTCAGCCTGTCCAGCTGAGGCTGTTGGCTCTTGGGCTGCCTGCCTGGGCTGCTGGAGCTCCAGGAGGCTGATGTGAGCCTTGGCCACTTCACTGTGGTCAGGAGGGGAAGGCTGCTCATGGGGAAAGCATCTTCAGGTCCAGGCAGGAAAAGTGCCTTGCTCTGCATGGCCTCCTGATGGGTTGTGATAGCTCAGGGAGGGAAGAGAGGAATTCAGCTGCCCTGGGCAGGGAAGGACCTGCCCTTGCCCCAGGGTGAAGGGAAGGTTCCCACCCCTGGGCTTGGACTGGGTGCGCTCCAGAGGTCCCTTCCAAGCCCCTGGTGCAGGGATTCTGTGAGCACAAAGGAGCTGGAGGGAAGAGGCTTCCCCCAGCCCTGTGGGTGCTGCTGGTGGCTGTGATGAGCAGGATGCCCCTCCCCAGCTCCTGCCTGGCAGGACCCCGAGGGGCCTGGCAATCCCATTAGAGGTTTCCCTCCTGCGGGCTGCTCCCTGGCATGCCGTGCCCGAAGCAGGGGCTGGGCTTCCCCGGCGCCTGCTGCCCGTGGGGCTGGAGCTGGCAGCGGGTGGGGGAGGAAGGCTGAGGCTGAAGGGCTGGGAACTGGCAGCCCCCAGCTGTCAGGGGCAGGTCTGGGCTTGGTGAGATGTCACAGCCCAGCCCAGATAAGAGCCCCAGGTCCCCGGCTGCCTGTCCCCCCTGCAGGGCTCTGTCGCTGGGCGCCGTGCGGGGTGGCTGCAGCTAACGGGCCCTGGCACCACCCGCAGCGCTCGGAGGCTTTTGCCTCCCTCCTGCTCCCCGCGCTGCTGAGCCCCTCCTCCCCCTGCCCCTCCTCTGGCTGCAGCCCTGGGGACCATGACACTTTCTCAGGGTGGCTCCCCAGCTCCTGCTGCCTGTGGACATTTGTCACAGGCGGTGGTTTTCTCAGCTGAGCTGAGCTGGCCTCTTCCCTGCCCCCAGGGCTTCTTCATGCCAGAAATCAGAGGCTGCTGAAGGTCTTCATCTCCTTACAACCCCCCACTCCTCCCCTCCTCCCCTCCTGCTGGGGTTGGTTGATTTCTCACCACCGTCAGACTGTGGTGGCTGCAGAGCCCTTGGACACCTCTGCAGCGTGGAGGTGACAAAGGGGACGTCAGCAGGAGGCTCTGCACGGGGAGGTCGGTGAGTCCCTGGCACGGGCTGCCCAGGGAGCTGCTTGAGGCTCCATCCCTGCAGACATTCCAGGCCAGCCTTGCTGTGGCCCTGGGCAGCCTGCTCCAGCTGCCTGCAGGGGCTCGAGGGGGTCCCTTCCAGCCTAGTGCAGCCTGTGGCTTGGGAGGCTTGGTGCTGGTGGCCGCGTGGCCGAGGGGGTTAGCGCTGCAGAGCAGCTGCCCCCACTGCTGGCAGGTGCCCAGGGGTCCAGCTTGTCCCCGTGGGGAGCCTGGAGGTGGCACCTCCCCAGCTCAGCTTCCCTGCTGGGAGCTGCCCTCTGCCTGGAGCCACCTTGCTTGGTGGCTGATCCCTGCCCTCCAAGGGCTTTCTGGTCCCGTGGCTTTTCTCAGCCAGATTCCAGGCTCCACGTGTCCCCCAGACAATGTCCTCATTTGTTTGGAGCTGGGCTTCCAAAGAATTCCAAAGCCAAACAACACAGCAGAAACCTCAGAACCCAGCAGAATCTGCTGCCAAACCCTTGTGCTGCTCAGCCCAGGGGCTGCTGGGGGTCCCCTGCAGGTCCTGCTGGGGCTTGGGACGGGTTTGGGCAGCTCCTTCCCCCCAGCTCAGCCTGCTGCCCGTGTCCCGCCCCCAGCCCCAGGCTGGCATCTTGGCCAAGCCCTGAGCTCTGCTCCAGTGGGATCTGTGTGCCCCTCAACGGAATCTGTGTCCCTGGTCCCTGCAGGTGACAGAATCCCAGACAGGGGCTGGAAGGGACCTCTGGAGACCATCCAGGGCCGGGTCAGCTGGGTCAGGTTGCCCAGGAGGTGTCCAGGCAGGTTTGAGTGACTCCAGCACTCCCTGGGCAGCCTGGGCAGAGAAGGGGGCACCTCCCCACAGTGGGTGAGGGCAGGGGGGCTGAGGAGCCCTCCTTAAGAGGACTCTGTTAATTGGCACCGTTAATGGGCAGCAGCTCCACCCGGTGCCGGCCACTTCTCGGCTTCCCTGGCATCTGTGAGGGGTGGCACAGCCGTGGGCAGCTCGAGTGGCAGCAGCTCCTCCTTTGCCTTTGCTGTGGAAAAGTACTGGAGGAATGGACCCAGAGATCCCAACCTGGAGTTCTCCACAGGCCTCCCAGCAGTTCCCACTTTCCCAGCTCCATCTCTTTCCTTTCTGGGCCAGGTTGTGGCTGCCTGCAGCCCCTCGGTGCCAGGGTTTGGCTCAGCGCGGTCCCCGCGCTGGGAGCCCCCGGTGCCAGCTCGCAGCCCCGGGGCCAGAGCTCGGATTCCCTCCCAGCACAGGGCAGGTTTGAGCATCCCAGGGGCTGAGGGCTGGGGGGGGATTAGAGCTGGCTCCCAGGAATGTCGGCCGCGCTGCGGGACGCGGCCGGGGCTGCCGGGAAGGGGCTGCCGGAGCCTCTTTGATTTATTATTCCTTGGGTTAAGCTTTGTTGTTTTCTTCTCTGGGGGCAAACAAGACCCCAGGAAGGGCTTTGGGATCTCAGGACGTCCGATCCCAGGCGCGGTGCAGGCCCTGAGCAGCACCAATCTGCCTGGTGCTGAAGGCTGCAGCAGATGAGCCTTGGGGTCCCTTCCAGCCTGGCATTCTGTGCCTCTGATTAACATTCCTCCCTGGGCAGCTTCCACCTCACCCGGCTCGTCTGGGAGGTTGTTTTCCTTGACTCCACTTCAGCCCCGTTAGTCCTAATGACCCAGGCTCCTGCCAGCAGGCAGAGGAGCTGAGCTGCAGGGCTTGGGGGCAGCAGGCTTTCAGGAGCTGTTGCTCTGCAGAGCAGGCCAAGGACATTTCTTGCCTCCCTTTGCATGGAAACCCAATTTGTGCTGCCCCAGCTCCGTTGCCTGACCCCAGCCCGTCCCTTCCTCATGGCCACTCCAAGCCCCTGGGCTGCAGTGATGGAGCAGGGTGAAGGTCTTCTCGGCCTCCCCCCTTCCCGGGACAGAGAAGCCCCCTGTGGTCCCCCCACACGGAGGGGGAGCTGCATTCCCTTGTTGCTGGAGGCAGAAGGCTGAGCTGAATGTCTGCAGTGATTGGGATCCTCCTGGCCAGAGCCTGGTTGGGTGTCCAGCGGATCCCAGCCCCACGCTGGTGCCAGGCTGAGCCCTGCTGGGGTCCTCTCTGCCCACTCCTGGTCTCTTCTGCCCCCCAGAACCATCCTGATGCCATCTCCCCGGGGTCCTGTGGAGGCTGTGTCCCTCTGCTCTCGCCCAGAAGGACCCCAAGAGCCTTGTCCTGGCCTCTGTTGCACGTTGCTGCCCATGGAATGGCCTCATTAAGCACAGTAATTAGTGAGCCCTTGGCTGCCCTCTGAGCTGCTCAGACAGAGCAGGGTCCAGCTCTGCTCTTGCTCTTCCCACCTCTGCTGGGCAGGGGAAGGGTTCAGTGCCCACGGTGGTGCTGGGCTGATGGTTGGGCTGCAGGATCTGAGGGGGCTCTGCCAGCCCTAATGACTCTCTGGTGCTCCCCTGTCTCCCCTCTGGTGCTGACCAAGGGTCCAGTGCCTGGGGGTGGTGTCAGGCAGGGCTCCAGCCAGCCCAGGGCTCCATGGGGATGTTCCAGCATCTTCCATCCACCTGTCCCCAGGGGTGGCTGGGCTGGGGTTGCCCCCTGGAGCAGGGGGTCTTTGGGGAGGGGGCTGTGCTAGGGCTGTGTGTGGGCACAGGATCCTTCCCAGCTCCGACTCAGACGTCCTGGCCGTGGGCCACAGCTTCACCCAGCAGCTCCTCCCCCAGGCTCAGCAGCTTCATCGGGAGGGGAGGGGGAGTTTGTTTATTCCTCAGCCTGGTTTTTAAGGGGAGGAGGCTGACGTGGTGCTGGTGGCTCTGCCTGCTGCTCGCTGAGCTCTCCACACTCACAGCCTGGAGGGGCTGGAAGGGACCTCTGGAGCTCAGCAGGGCACCCGCAGCAGCTCGCCCAGGGGCACAGTGCCCTGGGGGTTCTGGAAGCCCCCAGAGAAGGAGACTCCACAACCGCTCTGGGCAGCCTGCTTGGGGCTCTGAACCCTCAAAGTCCAGAAGTTGTTCCTGAAGTTCCCATCAGGGCAGCAGGGTCGAGGCCGTGGCTGCTCGCACAGGGCGGCTCAGTGAGGGTGAGGGGTGAGCTGTGTCAGACCCTGGAGGGGTGCAGGGTGTCCAACCACCCCCGGCAAGCTCCCTGAGGGCTGGAGTTTGTCTTCATGCCTGTCCTGTTAGCACACTGCTGGGGAAGGCAGATGGTCCCCAGGAGCTGTGTTTATGCAGGGCTGGGGCCGCACAGAGCTCAGTTTGTTCTCCTTGGGGGGGGGAGGAGAGGGCAGGGGAAAGGGAGGGCTGGGGCGGGGGGAAGAGCCAGAAATTCCTGCAGATTATGGCATTATGTCAACCTATCAAAGGGATCATTCCCTCCGAAAAGGAAAGTAGGAAACCGATGCATTTGAGAAGCCCTGGGGACCGCATTCCTGACGAGCCTGCCGCCTGCGTCCCCCTGCCGGAGGCGGCTCCGAGCCCGAGCGCTCGGCAGCTCCTGCCGGCCCCTGCCGCGGCAGCCGCCCGGCCCTGGCGCTGCGCTGCCCGCTGTCCTGCGGGCATCCTGCTGGGTGGCCCTTGGACACGGCCCAGCCCTGTCCCCAGCCCCTGGGGCTCCGGCTCCGGGGGGCTTTGCCGGGAGCGGATGATTCAGCGCTTGGCCAGCCCAGGAGGTGGCTCTCGGGGTGGCTTCTCTGCTGTCTGCCTGGGCTGTGGGCGCCGTGGGTGTCCCTTCGGGGGCTGCACAGCCCTGGAACCACCCCAGGCCGGGTTGTTTGGGGCTCTGAGCAGCCTGCTCTGGTTGGGGATGTCCCTGCTGGCCGCAGGGGCTCGGCCAAGGTGACCGCTGAGGGTCCCTTCCAACCCGATGCAGTCTGTGGTTGCTGAGCTCTTTGCCCCTTCCCTGCTCTGCTCCACGTGGAGCTGAGCAGGAGCCCAGGGAGCTGCTGCTGCCTGTGGGCAGCCCCAGGGCAGCTGCCCTGGCGGTGTCGAAATCACAGCCTGCAGTGGAGGAGAGCAGGGCTGGAGCTGTTTCCTTCCTCCTGGGGTCAGGCCACAACTGATGTGCTTGCAGAGTGCACAGCAACTGATTCACCCAGGGGGAAGTTATCTGCTGGCTCAGCACAGCTCCTTCCCCAGCAGCCCACAGGCTGCCCAGGGGGAATTGGCTGCTCCAGGCCTCAGGGTTAAGGGGAGAGAACCTCTGGCAGGAGTGGCCATGGACAGCCCTTGAGCTGATGACCACTTGGTGTCAAGAAGCTCTTTGACAGGAACAAGATGGTCCCAGCACAGGATGAGGATGGAGCTGGGGAGGGGGAAGGTCACTGCTGAGAGTGCCTGGAGATGTTTGGAAGAGTTGATGTGGCCAAGAGGTTCTTGGGTGGAGGCTGAATGCTTCTGCTGCCTCTTGGGACAGTTGTTGGCCCTTAGCGCGGCCCTGACAGTGCTGCACCGGGGCTCAGCCCGGGGTCAGGAGAGTCTGGGCTGGAGAGGACATATGGGAGTCTTCTCCAGCCAGCCAGGGGTCTGCTGGCTCCAGAGGCTTCTTCAGCCTCTTCCACTGGTGACCCTGAGCAGCCTGGGCTGGTGGAGGTGTCCCTGCTCGTGGCAGGGGGTTGGAACTGAATCATCTTGGAGGTCCCTTCCAACCCAACCCATGGCAGGAATCTGGCCAGAATGCCAGGTTGGAGGGGACCCCAAGGGTCATCTGGTCCAACCTTTCCAGGTGAGAGTGGGGGTGACAGGAGTTGGCCCAGCACCCTGTCAGGCTGAGTCTTAACTCTGCCCAGTGTGGGGGACTCCCCTGCTGCCCCTGGGAGCTGATCCCTGCCTCTGGCTGTGCTCATGGAGGAGGAGGAGAAGGGAAAATGCAAGCAGAGTGTGACAGAAATGGTTTTGTGTGGAGGCTGCAGCAAAAGCTTGGTCAGGATCCTGAGCCCAGGAAACATCTGCCAGGGTGGCTGCCAGGCTTTGCTGAGGTTGCCAGCCTGCCCTGGTTGAGCAACCTGCTGTGATGATGAAGTTCTTGGTGCCCCCTCTGCCCTCCCTTTGGCTGCCCTCTCCCCATGAGGATGGCCATGGGCAAAGCCTAGGGTGATCCACACCTCAAATCCTGGGATTAGCTCTGGGCCCCTCACTGCCAGAAAGCCTTTGAGGGCTGGAGCAGGGCCAGAGAAGGGCAATGGAGCTGGGGAAGGGTCTAGAGAGCAGGACTGGGAAGGAGCAGCTGGGGGGTTGAGGCTGGAGGAGAGGAGGCTGAGGGGGAGACCTTCTGGCTCTCTGCAGCTCCCTGAGAGGAGGCTGGAGCCAGGTGGGGCTTAGGCTCTTCTGCTAAGGACCAAGAGACAGAATGAGAGGGGATGGCCTCAAGTTGCCCCAGGTGTGGCCGTGGCTCCCCAGCTGCTGAGGCTGCTTCAGCTTCTTCCAGGAAGAGCTTTCCTAGTTGACCTTCCTGTTCTGTGCCCCCAGCAGCTCCTTCCTCAAACCCCAGCCCACAAATCCTTCTTGGGCAATGAGCTCTGCGTGTTGCAACTGCTCCCAGCACCCTGCCCTGGCTGAGCAAGGAGTAGGATGTGGGGTGGGAGCTGGGGGTGGAATGTGGGCTCAGCAGCCAGCCCCTTCCCACTGCTGGCAGCTGTGGGCAGGAGGAGTGGGGTGGCCACTGCCTCCTGGCTTTATCCTGCCAGGAAGGTTGCTCAGAGGGATGGGCTGGTGCCTGCTGGTGCCCCTGGGCTGGGTCCCTGCTGCATCTTGCTGGGCATGAGTGGCTGGGGGATGTCTTCTCCTGCCCTCCTTGGCGGGAGGGGGAGAGGCACAGAATTGGGGTGGGGAGAGGCTGCATCACTCCCCACAAAGGCCAAGGAGAGAAGTCCCTGTGGGTTGCCAGGAGGGGTTAAAAAGCAGCATCTGGCAAATGAGCTCCCAGGGAAGGTTCAGGAGGAAATCCAGGTTTAGCTGAGGCTACAAGAAAGAGCTGGAAAATACTAATACTACTAATAAATAATAATTATTATCATTAATAACACAAAGTGGTTCCTGTGGAGGAGCTGGGAGGCTGGAGAGCAGGGAGAGGAGCAGAGAGCTGCAAAACAAAAGCCTTTGAGCAGGGTAATGCTTTCCAGCTGCAAAAATACAGCCTGGGAGAGGAGCTTGCGTCACCCCCCCCGGCTCCCCAGCACTCTGCTGCCCCAGGATGGGCTGGGGCCCGACTGGGAGACCCCTGGGAGGAGCAGGAAACCCCCCCAGGAGGAGCAGAATCCCTCAGGGGGTGCAGGAACCCCCTAGGAGGAGCAGGACACCCCTCCCCCTAGGGAGGACTGGGACCCCTCGAGGAGGAGCAGGATTCTCCCAGGAGGAGCGGGACCCCTCTGGTGCTTCAGCTGGAGCCCAGAGCTTGCTTTGTCCCTTTCCCTCTGATCCCTGAGAAGCCTTTGTGGGACTCCTGGCCCAGCTGCAGGGACCGGAGGTGGCTGCAGCTCAGCAGCCCAGGGCTGGCGAGGTGGCAGCAGCCCCAGGCCGGCAGGCTGAGAGCAGCGGCGAGGTGGTGATGATGATGATGATAGTGGCCATCTGGGAGGAAGGCAGCGAGGAGCAGCAGCCCCATCCTGCAGCCAGGGAGGGCTGGAGGCCTCCTCTTGTCCTGCTCCCCATCATCCACCCCGGCTGGGCTCGCCCCCCCCCGCTGGGTCCTGTGACTGTGACTCAGCCCCGCGGGCGCCAGCCCAGACCTGCTGGGTTCGGGGAACTGTTGCACATCGCTGAGCTGCAGCCGCCCCTCCCCTGCTCGGGGCTGAATCAGGGCTGGGGGTGCAGGGGCAGCTGGGTGCTGGGCCAAGCACCAGGGTGCAGACAGCACCATGAGCCCGGCCCTGCCCTGCCCCAAGCCCCCCAGCCCAGGACCATTTTTGGGTGGTTTTCAGTGCAGAACCCCTCTGGCACCCAGGAGCAGGGGGTACAGGAGCTCTGTCTGCACTGGGAGCCCCAGCTTTGCCCCAGGAGCCCCCCACCAGCTCTGGCACGTTGGGCAGTGCAGCAGGGGCTGGTTTGAGGCCAATTCCTTGGCTTTTGGCTCTCCCCACTTGTTTTTATGAGCTGCATCAGGCTGGGTGGTGGCTGCGGGTGTCGCGCCCTCGCCCTTCCGGAGGGGAGGGAGGTTGGTCACCAGCTGGCCACCACCACTGGCAGGACATCCCCATCCCTGGGGACACAAAATGCTCCCTTGGAAGTGAGCAGACTCAGTCTGGCCACCCTGGGGGCTTGGGGTTTGGGTTTGTGCTGGGACAGGACCCCCCCACAAACAGCACTGTTCATCTGTTGGGTCTTATCAAAGGCCAAGGAGGACTTTGTGGTGCAGCAGCCAGGAAGGGCCTGAGCCCATGGGGCTGAGTCCTGTGAGCAGGGGAGCCTGGGACCTTGCAGAACCTCCTGGTTGGGGACATGTCCTCCCTCCCTCTGCACTGCTTTAAGGCTCAGCAGCACGTGGACAGGCTCCCCCAGGGCTGGCTGGGTCCTGCTGGCCACAGCTGGTTGGGCTCTGGGGCTGCTCCTGTCCCCATGGAGCTGCCGGGTCACTGCATGGGGTCTTGGGGGGCACCAACCAGAGGGATGAGATGTTCAAACGCTTGGCATCATCTCCCAGGGCCCCCAGGAGCTGCAGCCCCTCAGCCTGACCTTTGGGCTGGGGGGTGCTGAGCAGCTGCGGGCACCGCGCTGGGCACAGGTCAGAGCCCACGTGTGGGATTCCTGGCTCCATCCCTGCCCTGCTTGACCTCTGCTCCTCTCTGCCCCCTCCCAGACGTGGAGCAGATGGCCATTGACTGGCTCACAGGCAACTTCTACTTCGTGGACGACATCGACGACAGAATCTTCGTCTGCAACAGGAACGGCGACACCTGCGTCACCCTGCTGGACCTGGAGCTCTACAACCCCAAGGGCATCGCCCTGGACCCAGCCATGGGGTGAGGGCCTGGGCAGGGGAGGGCTCCTGGGCACGCACCATCCGGCAGGGCAGCTGCAGCAAGGCAGGAGAAGTGACTCCTCCTCTCCCTGGGGTGCTGCTGGGCTTTGGGGGCTGCTGGGGGCTCCTCTGCCTGCCTGGCGCCGGTGGGGTCTGGGTCTGAGGGTGGCGGCCAGGCTCTGAGCCCTCGTGTTTGCCTCCTGCTCGTGCAGCAAGGTCTTCTTCACGGACTATGGGCAGATCCCCAAGGTGGAGAGGTGTGACATGGATGGGCAGAACCGAACCAAGCTGGTGGACAGCAAAATCGTCTTCCCCCACGGCATCACCCTGGACTTGGTCAGCCGCTTGGTCTACTGGGCTGATGCCTACCTGGACTACATTGAGGTGGTGGACTACGAAGGCAAGAACAGGCACACCATCATCCAGGGCATCCTGGTGAGTGCTGGAGGCCTGGCCTGGCTGGTGCAGCCCAGAAAGGTGGGATAGGGTAGGATGGGATAGGATAGGATAGGATAGGATAGGATAGGATAGGATAGGATAGGATAGGATAGGATAGGATGGAACAGGATAGGGTAGGATAGGATGGAATAGGATAGGATAGGATAGGATAGGATAGGATAGGATAGGATGGAATAGGATAGGATAGGATAAGATGGAATAGGATGGGATACAATGAGATGGGATGGGATGGAATGGGATAGGATAGGATAAAACACAACAGGATGGAATAGAATTTAACCAGGTTGCAAAAGACCTTTGAGATCTTCAGGTCCAACCTCTCACCCAGCACCATCTAATCAACTAAACCATGGCTCCAAGGGCCTCATCCAGGCTCCTCTTAAACACCTCCAGCGATGGTGACTCCACCACCTCCCTGGGCAGCACATCCCAAGGGCCAATCTCTATTTGTCTGAAGAACTTCATCCTAACATCCAGCCCAAACCCTCCCCTGGCACAGCTTGAGACTGTGCCCTCTTGTTATGGTACTGCTTGCCTGGGAGAAGAGACCAACCCCCATCTGGCTACAACCTCCCTTTGGGGAGTTGGAGAGAGCAAGAAGGTCTCCCCTGAGCCTCCTCTTCTCCAGTCTGAGCAACCCCAGCTGCCTCAGCCTCTCCTCACCGGGCTGTGCCCCAGACCCCTCCCCAGCTTTGTTGCCCTTCTCTGGAAGCTGCTGATCCCCAGCCAGCCCTGCAGCACCTCCTGCCTCAAAGGAGAGCAGGGCCGGAGCCGTGGGGGTGGGAGCAGGGCAGGATCTGGAGTGGGGGGGGGGGCTGGGAGGTGGACTTGTGGAGGTGCTCTCCTTCTGAGCTGCTTGCCTGGTGCCCCCCAGATCGAGCACCTCTACGGCCTGACTGTCTTTGAGAACTATCTCTACGCCACCAACTCGGACAACGCCAACGCGCAGCAGAAGACCAGCGTGATCCGCGTGAACCGCTTCAACAGCACCGAGTACCAGGTGGTCACCAGGGTGGACAAGGGAGGGGCCCTGCACATCTACCACCAGCGGCGCCAGCCCACAGGTGGGACCCTGCCTGGGCCCAGCACAGGCTGGGGGGTGGGGGTGGTGCTGCTGGGAGGGACCCTGCTGCGCTTCCCAACTTCCCTCTCCTCCTGGAGCGAGGCCCCCCCGGGATCGTGGAATGGGTTTGGGTGCCTAAGGTCACTGAGTCCAACTCTTGACACCACTGTGGCCGTTAAGCTGTGTCCCCGGGTGCCGTGGCAGGATGGGCCCAGGTGCCCAGGAGCCTCCATCAGTAGCCCCCTGTGGCCCTGATGTGTCCTTGCCCAGGTCCCACCAGCGCCTCCAGTTCTCCATGCTGGGCCGTAGTGGGACCCTCACTCAGGATGTGGTTGATCAGCCAAGAGCTCCAGGGTGGGGATGGGACCCTCCTCAATGCTGGATGAGACCAGGTCCATGTCACTGCACTTGCATCCTGGTGTCCCCTTCCTGGCTGGCATGGCCCCGGGGTGGGGCAGGACAGCCCTGGGCTGGGGCAGAATACCACTGTGAGGGGCAGGACAGAGCTGGGAGGGGGCAGGACCGCCCTGGGCTGGGGCAGAATATCACTGTGAGGGGCAGGACAGAGCTGGGAGGGGGCAGGACCGCCCTGGGCTGGGGCAGAATATCACTGTGAGGGGCAGGACAGAGCTGGGAGGGGGCAGGACCGCCCTGGGCTGGGGCAGAATATCACTGTGAGGGGCAGGACAGAGCTGGGAGGGGCAGGACCGCCCTGGGGTGGGTGGGACAGCCCTGCAGCGCTGCAGCTGCCCCTGCCCCGTTGCAGTCCGCAGCCATGCCTGTGAGCCAGACCAGTTCGGGAAGCCCGGGGGCTGCTCGGACATCTGCCTGCTGGCCAACAGCCACAAGAGCCGCACCTGCCGCTGCCGCTCCGGCTTCAGCCTGGGCAGCGATGGCAAATCCTGCAAAAGTGAGTCCTGGGAGTGCCAGGGGGCGCGGGGGCGGCTGGGCTGGGCGGGGGCGGCGGTGCCAGGCCATGTGGAGCGCGGGGGTGCGAGCGGCCTGGGCTCGGAGCTGCTGGGCGCAGGAGCCGGTCGCCGCCTTGGCACGGAACCCCCGGCAGCGCCATCGCCGCGGGCAGGGCTCTGCCCTCCGCCGCTCTGCCCGGCGGGGATGGCTCTCAGCACCGTGCCCCAGCGCGCGGGGCCCTCCGGAGATGGCAGGGCGCCGCCCCCGCTGCGGAGCAGGTCGTGACCCCCGGCGGTGGCCGTGCCCTCCCCGCAGAGCCGGAGCACGAGCTGTTCCTGGTGTACGGGAAGGGGCGGCCGGGCATCATCCGTGGCATGGACATGGGTGCCAAGGTGCCAGACGAGCACATGATCCCCATCGAGAACCTGATGAACCCCGGGCCCTGGACTTCCACGCTGAGACCGGCTTCATCTACTTCGCCGACACCACCAGCTACCTGATCGGGCGCCAGAAGATCGACGGCACCGAGCGCGAGACCATCCTCAAGGAGGGTGGGTGCCGGGGACCCCCTCCTGCCGCCCCCACCGCCTGCCTGGGTGGCCCCCCCGTGGCCACAGCGGTGCCCCTCAGTGTGCCCCCCAGAACAGCAGCTTCTGGCCTCTCCCTTGGGTCTCTGAGCCTTCACGTGAGGGCCTGGAGCTGCTGTTTGGGTTTGCCTCAGGTGTAGTCCCTGTGGCCCCAGCAGAGGTGGGAGAGGGGCCCCAGGCTGTTCAGATGGGAGGAGGGAGGGAGGATCCTCAGGTAGGGTCTCCAGGCTGCAGCCAATCCATCCCCATGCTGCCAGCTGGGTGCTTTTGTCTTGCCTTGGGGTGAACCAGCCAAGGGTGCTCCTGGTTTGGCTTTCCCCAGCCCAGGCACCCCATGGCCGCGGGGGGCCGGTTGGGCTCCGTCGTCCTCCTCGCTTTGTGCTGGGTGAGGCTCATGGAGGAGTCGCTGCCCCAGCTGGGCTGCAGCCCTGCTGACCAGCTCCTGCTGCCCCCCAAAGGCATCCACAACGTGGAGGGCATCGCCGTGGACTGGATGGGCAACAACCTGTACTGGACTGACGACGGCCCCAAGAAGACCATCAGTGTGGCACGGCTGGAGAAGGCTGCCCAGATGCGCAAGACGCTGATCGAGGGCAAGATGACTCACCCCAGGGCCATCGTGGTAGACCCCCTGAACGGGTGAGGGGGCCAGGGTGGGCACCTCCCCGCAGCCCAGCTTGCTCAGGGCCTCACTCAGCCTGGCCCCAGGCACCTCGCTGCTGCTGGGTGGCGGCCGCAGAGCTCACAGCTCGCTGGGCGGAGGCCGAGCTCTGCCCTCTCCAGATGGGCACTGGGTGGGCTCCGAGCCCTGCTGGCCATGACAGGTTGGTGTCTGTGCCAGGTGGATGTACTGGACAGACTGGGAGGAGGATCCCAAGGACAGCAAGAGGGGCAAGATCGAGAGGGCCTGGATGGATGGCTCCAACCGCAACATCTTCATCACCTCCAAGACCGTGCTGTGGCCCAATGGGCTCAGCCTGGACATCCCAGCCAAGATCCTCTACTGGGTGGATGCCTTCTACGACCGCATCGAGATGGTTTACCTCAACGGCACCGAGCGCAAGGCCAGTGGAGCCCCTTGGGCTGGGGGCAGCCAAGCTGCTCCCTCCTCTGCTGTGGTGGTGCCTGGGTGGTTCGGCATGGAGAGGAGAAGGCTCCAGGGCGACCTCAAAGCAGCCTTCTGGTGCCTGAAGGGGCTCCAGGAGAGCTGGGGAGGGACAAGGGCTGGGAGTGCCAGGATGAGCGGGAATGGCTTTAGGCTGGGAGAGAGGAGATTGAGAGTGGAGAGGAGGAAGAAATTCTTGGCAGTGAGGGTGGGGAGACACTGGAACAGGTTGCCCAGGGAGGCTGTGGCTGCCCTCTCCCTGGAGGTGTTCAAGGCCCTGAGCAACCTGGGCTGGTGGGAGGTGTCCCTGCCCATGGCAGGGGGTTGGCACTGGCTGATCTTTGAGGTCCCTTCCAACCCCAACCCATCCCATGGCTCCGTGCTCAGCCACACTCCACAGCCACCCATCCCTTCCTTGCCCCTCTTCTGCATCCCTTATTCCCCCAGGGTGGCATTTCCCTGGGCACCCCTCCTGGCTAACCAGCAGCCTCTGGGCTCCCTGCAGATCGTGTACGAGGGCCCTGAGCTGAACCATGCCTTCGGGCTGTGCCACTATGGCGGCTTCCTGTTCTGGACCGAGTACCGCAGCGGCAGCATCTACCGGCTGCAGCGCAGCGCCAAGGCCGTGGCCCTGCTGCGCAGCGAGCGCCCTCCTGTCTTCGAGATCCGGATGTACGACGCCCAGCAGCAGCAAGGTGCTGAGGGCACCTCGCCTGGCACCGCCTTACCTCGCCTGGCACCGCCACGGGGCCGGGGTTACCTCGCCTGGCACTGCCATGGGGCTGGGGGCACCTCACCCAGGCTGTGTCCTTGCTGCCCATCCATCCATCCATCCATCCATCCATCCATCCATCCATCCATCCATCCCTGTGTGCAGCTCCTGCCCTCCCAGCCCTTCCCCTCCTCCTCCTGCTGCTGCTCCCATGCTCTGCCAGGCTTCCATGGAGCCAGGCGTGGTGGCCCCTGGGCTGCCTTGGGTGGTCTGATGAGCTGGGGTCTGAGCTGGGGTCTGCAGCTGGGGAGGGCTCAGCAGTGCCATTCATGGTCTGATGAATTGGGGTCTCCAGCAGGGTGCCACCTGCAGAGCCCGCTGAGGGCAGGTGGGGTGCCAGGGGCAGCCAGCAGCCCCCGTGGCTGCCTGAGCCCTGCAGCCCTCACCCCCTGCCTGTCCTCCCTCCGCAGTTGGCTCCAACAAGTGCAGGGTGAACAATGGAGGCTGCAGCAGCCTGTGTCTGGCCACCCCCGGGGCCGGCAGTGCGCCTGCGCCGAGGACCAGATCCTGGCCGCCGACTCTGTCACCTGCCAGGGTAGGTGGGCACCCGTGGGAGCCTGAAGACGAGCTCCAGCAGCTGGAGCGTGTGGGTCTTAGTGTCTGTAGGGTCTCAGAGCTGTTGTGTCAGCATTGCAGAGCCCCAGCACGGTGAAGGGACCTCTAGAACTTACCCAGTCCAGTTTGTGCCCCTCGCCCCTCATCCTGTCCCTGGGCACCACTCAGCAGAGCCTGGCCTTAGCCTCTTGCCCCTCACAGCTCCTTTAGCTCTTGCTGGGCATTGCTCAGATCCCCTCTGGGTCTGCTCTCCTCCAGGCTCTCAGCCTCAAGGCTCTCAGCCTTTGATCCTCACAGAGCCGCTCCAGGCCCCTCAGCAGCTTCCCAGCCTCCTCTGGACTCTCTCCAGCACTTCCCTGGCCCGCTGGAGCTGGGCAGCCCAGAGCTGGACCCAGTCCTCACCGGGACAGAGCAGGAGGAGAACCTCCCTTGCCATGCTGGCACCACTGGCGTGTCCTCACTGCTGCCCTGTCTGGGTCTCTTGGCTCACCCCTGGCTGTGCCCTTCCCTTGCAGCCAACCCCTCCTATGTGCCACCGCCGCAGTGCCAGCCTGGGGAGTTTGCCTGCAGGAACAACCGCTGCATCCAGGAGCGCTGGAAGTGCGACGGAGACAACGACTGCCTGGACAACAGTGACGAGGCCCCGGAGCTCTGCCGTGCGTGGGCACCCCTGGCCTGCCAGGGGCCTGGCCTAGGGGGCCTCTGGGGGGGCACAACCGCAGGATGGGTTGGCTTGGATGGGACCTGTGAGTGCAGCGAGTCCCAACCCCCTGCATGGGCAGGGTCACCTCCCACCAGGCCAGGCTGCTCAAGGTCTCATGCAGCCTGGCCTTGGACACCTCCAGGGAGGTGTTCAGCACCGATCTGGGCCACAATCAGAATCATCAGGGCTGGGAAAGGTCTCTGAGATGTCCTTGGATGTGGTGCTTAGGGACCGGGGCTGGCAGCTGTGTAGAGGGAGGTCTCAGAAGGGTAGGGGTTGGAGGGCTCCTCTGGAGATCACCCAGTCCAACCCTGCTGCCAGAGCAGGGTCACCTCAAGCAGATCCCACAGGGACACATCCAGGTGCTCCAGGAGAGGGGTGGTGCCTCCAGCCCTCCCCCCAGGCAGCCTGTGCCTGGCTCCCCTCTGAGGCTCCTGCCCTTCTCCTGCCCACCGGCCGCGGGGGGGAGGCACGGGGGTGGGCTGGGAGCGTGGGGTGGTGCTGGGGCCAGCGTGGGGTGGTGCTGAGGCCGTATGTCCCCCCCAGACCAGCACACCTGCCCCTCCGACCGCTTCAAGTGCAGGAACAATCGCTGCATCCCCAACCGCTGGCTGTGCGACGGCGACAACGACTGCGGCAACAACGAGGACGAATCCAACTCCACCTGCTCGGGTGAGGGCAGCCCCAGCCCCTGCCCCATTTCCTGCCCCCGCCCCCATTCTAGCACCAGCCCCTGCCCAGCCCCCGCCCCACTTCCTGCCCCAGCCCCTGTGCCTGCCCCTGCCCCCCGCTTGCTAATGCTCTGTCTGTCTGTCCCTGGCCAGCCCGGACCTGCTCCCCCAACCAGTTCTCCTGTGCCAGTGGCCGCTGCATTCCCATCTCCTGGACCTGCGACCTGGACGATGACTGCGGAGACCGCTCCGACGAGTCGGCGTCCTGCGGTGAGCCGGGCGGCGCCGCGGGCACCGGCGGGGGGCGTTGTGCACCGGGGGTTCAGAGCTGCTGTGGGGCAGCCCGGGGGGCATGGAGCTCTTTTGGAGAATTCTGGGGGCACAGAGCCCTTCGGGGCAGCCCTGGGGGCTCAGGGGGGTTTGGGGCAGCCCTGGGGGCACAGAGCCCTTTGGGGCAGCCCTGGGGGCTCAGGGGGCTTTGGAGGGGAGTTGTTCCTCACCCCGCTGATGGGGCCTGGGGTGAGGGTTGTGTGCCCCCCACCGAGGGTGCCCTGCTTCCTCCACAGCCTACCCGACCTGCTTCCCCCTGACGCAGTTCACCTGCACCAACGGGCGCTGTATCAACATCAACTGGCGCTGCGACAACGGTGAGGAGCCCACCGGGGCCAGGGACACCCGGCTGGGCATGGCCACATCCCACACAGGGGTGCCAGCCTGGCAGGGCTTCCTGTTCCTGCAAGAGCCACTTCTCAGCCCCGTACCAAGCAGCAGAGCCCAGGTCCAAGGGAGGAGGTGTTGGCCGAAGCTCATCCCGCAGCACCAAGCCTACGATGTCTCCTTGGCTGCTCTTGGGGCACAGGGTGGCACAGGAGGAGGCTGGCAGGGATCAGCTCTGCAAGGTGGCCAAAACTCTGCCCCAGTGCTGGAGACCAGCGGGGGGAGCTGTGCTGGGGCTGTGCCAGGGCCTGCACCCCGGGGAAGGCAGCAGAGGTCTCCTGGTGAGCTGGCATCTAGCCCAGGATCTGCTTCTAGGGCCAGGTCTGGAAGGAAAGGAGCTTGCCCCGGGGTTGCTTTGCTCCCCCACAGCTTCAGTGCAGCCTTGGCAACCCTGGCACCGCTGGGTTTGTTCAGTGCCCACCTTAGAGCTGCTGGTGCAGGGGTCAGGGGGCCTGCAGATGCAGGGCTGTCCTTGGGGTCTTCCTGAGCAAACAGCCCCAGCCCATGGGGCAGCCCCACTGCAGCACCCCCACTTCAAGACCACCCACACCTCAGGACCACCCCTGCCAAGGGACATTCACGTTTCCTGGGTGCCCAGCAGTGCTGGCTGCCTTGGCACGGAGCACCTTGGTGCCTCACCCAGCACCCATGGGGCAGAGCTGCAGGAGGAGAGGCTGCCAGCCCCACTGCCCCACGCTCCCCAGCACCCTCTGCTGCTTCTGGTCTGCCCTCCTGTGCCCTCTGTGTGTCCCTCTCTGTGTTCAGCTGCTGGTGCCACCCCGTGTGTGTGCCCTGTGCTGGTGTTTGTCACTGTGCCCACTCCTGTCTGGTTGGTTCTGTGTTTCAGAAAAAGATTGTGGGGATGGCTCTGACGAAAAGAACTGTGCACAGCCTGCCGGTTAGTGCGGCCAGCATGCCCCAGCCCCGTGCCAGCCCCGTGCCACCCCACGCCCACACAGCTGGCAGCCCCTGGGCTGCGGCTCCAGACACTGGCAGTGCCCCCTGCCCGTCCCCCCATGCTCCCTGGCAGTGCCAAACTCGCTGGCAGTGTCCCTTGAGCTCCCTGGCGATGCTGCATTCTTGGGCAATGCCCCCCATGCTCCCTGGCAATGCCACTTGAGATCCCTGGCAAGGTCCCCCCGTGCTCCCTGGTAATGCTAATCAATCTCTCTGGCAGTGCCACTGTGTTCTTTGGTAATGCCACTCTCAGTCAATGTCCTCTGTGCTCTCTGGCAGCACCCCACAGGCTCGCTGGCGGTGCCACAGTCGCTGGCAGTGCCCCCTGAGCTCCCTGGCAGTGGCCCTCAAGCTCCCTGCAATGCCCCTCAAACTGCCTGCAGTGCCCCCTCTTGTCTCTGGCAATGCCACACACTCTGGCAATGTCCCTCAAGCTTCCTGGCAGTGGCCCTTGAGCCCCCCAGCAATGCCTCCCGTGCTCCAGCAGCCAGCTGGGGGAGCCTGGTGAGGTCGCTGGAGCCACAGCAGCCGTTGGTGCCATCATCCCCATGCCCACCTTGAGCGGCCCTGCGTGGGCAGTGATGGGCAGCAGGAGGCAGAGACCCTTTTCCAGCCCTGTGCCACATGCTCTGTGCCTGGTGCCAGCAGGGCAGGCACAGAGGCTGCATTGCCAGCATCCTGCCACCCCCGGACCGAAGCTCCCAGGCCATCAGCAGGTGCTGAGAGGTCCTCCGATCAAACCAACCCCCCCCCAAACTGGCCATTACCAACCCACACCCCCAGATGTCCCCCAGAAGGGGGTCCCCAGTGCCCCCTCCAGCTGTGCTGCGGAGCTGAGCAGCCCCCTTGGCGCTGTGCCCCCTGCCAGCCCCACCCTGGTCCGTGGCTGATCTGTGCAGTTTCTCTGTTTCCTTTTGTCTGTGTGGGGGAGGGCAGGGTGGGGGGCGGGGGGCTGGGGGCTCTCCTCAGCTCTGCCTCTCCGACTGGGGTGTCCCACCTGCTGTGTCTTGTCTACTGTCCTGCTCTGTCTGCCTCCCGTGTGTTCCCTGGCAGGCCCCTGGCAGCGCCCCTGGCAGGGGTTTGGTGTCTCTGCTTTGGTGCCTCCTCCAGCCTTGCCCCCCAGCTCCCCCTCCGGGCAGCTGAGCATTCCCTGAGCTCCCTCCTGCCGCCCTCTGCAGACAACGACTGTGGGGACAACAGCGACGAGGCAGGCTGCAGCCACTCCTGCTCCAGCAACCAGTTCAAGTGCAACAGCGGCCGCTGCATCCCTGTGCACTGGACCTGCGACGGCGACAACGACTGCGGCGACTACAGCGACGAGACTCATGCCAACTGCACCAATCAGGGTGAGCCCTGCCGCCTGCGGGCACCCAGCGCCTGCCCCGCTGCCCTGGGCATCCCCTCTGCTGCCCCCTGCCCTCCCTGAGAGCAACCAGCGCCTGCCCCGCTGTCCTGGGCATCACCTCTGCTGCCCCCTGCCCTCTCTGCGGGCACCCAGCACCTGCCTTGGTGTCCTGGGCATCCCGTCTGGTCCCCCCGTCCTCCCTGCGGGCACCCAGCGCCTGCCCCTAGCACACGGAGCCTCCTGGCATCCCCTCTGTGCTGCCGTCCTGCCTGGAGAGCCAAATCCCACCCCGCCTCCCCCCAGCAGAGCCCCCACACAGCCTCCTCTGCCCACCCTGTGTACCCCCCCGCCCCCCCACCTCTGGGTGTCCCCGAGCCCTCCCCGTGCCACGCCGATGCCCAGCCCAGCCCTCCCCCTGCCCCCCACCCCTCTGCCGGGGGCGGAGGCAGTGAGGTGGTGCTGGTGGCGCTGCGCAGCCACGCGGCCGCCCGGGGGTGCCACACGGACGAGTTCCAGTGCCGCCTGGATGGGCTTTGCATCCCCATGCGCTGGCGCTGCGACGGCGACACCGACTGCATGGACTCCAGCGACGAGAAGAGCTGCGAGGGAGTCACCCACGTCTGCGACCCCAACGTCAAGTTCGGCTGCAAGGACTCCGGTGAGAGCCCTCCCCCCGTCCCCCCGCCCCCCGGCAGCCTGCACGCAGAGGCTCCAGCCCCAGCGGCGCCTTTGGCGTCCCGGGCGAGCTGCCTGCCCCGGGCTTGCCGCTAGCCCTGCGCGGCTCGAGGAGCGGCCCTCGGGAGGTGCCAGGGGAGGGTTAGGTGCGGAGAAGGGTGACCAAGGTGGGGAAGGGTCTGGAGAGTTGTCTGGAGCTGGGTTGTGGGGGGGAGCAGCTGGGGGTTTTGAGGCTGGGGGAGAGGAGGCTGAGGGGAAACATTCTGGCTCCTTGCAGCTCCCTGAGAGGAGGCTGGAGCCAGGAGGGGCTTGGGCTCTGCTGCCAAGGGGAGAGGGACAGGAAGGCTGTTTGGTGGCCGCGGTGCTGCTGAGTTGATGCTTGTGCTCCATGATCTTAGAGGCTATCTCCAACCCAAAGGGTTCTGTGGTTAGCTCTTGGTGTGGCTCAGCTTGGGGGTGGATGGGGACAGCAGCTGAGCTCCCCCCAGCCCCTGAGCTCTCTGCGCTGCACCTCCGCAGCTCGCTGCATCAGCAAGGCCTGGGTGTGCGACGGGGACAGCGACTGCGAGGACAACTCGGACGAGGAGAACTGCGAGTCCCTGGTGTGCAAACCTCCCTCCCACACCTGTGCCAACTCCACCTCCATCTGCCTGCCCCCCGAGAAGCTCTGCGACGGCTCCGACGACTGCGGCGATGGCTCCGACGAGGGCGAGCTCTGCGGTGGGTGTGGGGCTGGGGCTGCCCCCCACCCGCCCCCTGGGGGGGTCTTGGTGGGCCAGGGGCTGGCTGGGGGCCTGACCTGCTGTCCCCTCCCCCCACAGATCAGTGCTCCCTCAACAACGGTGGCTGCAGCCACAACTGCACCGTGGCGCCCGGCGAGGGCATCGTCTGCTCCTGTCCCCTGGGCATGGAGCTGGGCGCGGACAACAAGAGCTGCCAGATCCAGAGCTACTGTGCCAAGCACCTCAAGTGCAGCCAGAAGTGTGAGCAGGACAAGTTCAACGTGAAGTGCTCCTGCTACGAGGGCTGGATGCTGGAGCCCGACGGCGAGAGCTGCCGCAGCCTGGGTGGGTGCCCGCGGGGCTGGCAGCAGGGCTGAGGGTGGTCTTGGGGCATGGCTTGAAGGTTGGACTGGGAGGGCTTGGGGGCCTTCTGCAGCTGAAGTGATTCTGTGATTGCTGGTGGGCATGGCCAGGGCCTTGGTGGAGAGGTTTGGAGGTGTTCAAGGCCAGGCCGGGTGAGGCTTTGAGCAACCTGGGCTGGTGGGAGGTCCCCCGGCCCATGGCAGGGGGTTGGCACTGGGTGGTCTTCAAGGTCTCTTCCAACCCAATCCATTCCATGGCTCCTTAGCCAGGGTTGGTGCCGTGAGCATGGGCACCCCTGCCTTGCCTGTGCCCCTCACTGACCCTTGCCTTGCTGTGCCCAGACCCCTTCAAGCCCTTCATCATCTTCTCCAACCGCCACGAGATCCGCCGCATCGACCTGCAGCGGGGGGACTACAGCGTGCTGGTGCCAGGCCTGCGCAACACCATCGCCCTGGACTTCCACCTCAACCAGAGCTCTCTCTACTGGACTGATGTGGTGGAGGACAAGATCTACAGGGGCAAGCTGCTGGAGAACGGCGGTGGGTAGCCCTCCCAGGCCCTGCTTGGGGGTGCAGCTTCCCCGCTGCTGGGTGGAGCTGTGCAGCACTGGGATGTGGTGGTGGAGGGCTGGGGAGGGGGCACCGTCCTGAGCCCTCCCTGGTGCTGTGCCCCACAGCTCTGACCAGCTTTGAGGTAGTGATCCAGTATGGCCTGGCCACCCCTGAGGGGCTGGCTGTGGACTGGATCGCTGGCAACATCTACTGGGTGGAGAGCAACCTGGACCAGATCGAGGTGGCCAAGCTGGATGGCACCATGAGGACCACGCTGCTGGCGGGGGACATCGAGCACCCCGAGCCATTGCCCTGGACCCCCGCTACGGGTAAGGCAGGGGGGCATCAGTCACTGGGACACTGCATCCAGCTCTGGGCTGCCCAGCTCCAGCGGGACAGGGAACCGCTGGAGAGAGTCCAGTAGAGGCTCTAAAGCTGCTGAGGGGCCTGGAGCAGCTCTGTGAGGAACAAAGGCTGAGCCCTGGGGCTGAGAGCCTGGAGAAGAGCAGCCCCAGATGGGAGCTGAGCAATGCTCAGCAAGAGCTAAAGGCTGGGAGGCAGGAGGCTGGGGCAGGCATCTGCTGAGTGGTGCCCAGGGACAGGACAAGGGGTGAGTGGCACAGGGTGTGCCCGTGCTGACCGTGCCTGCTGCTGTGCCTGGCAGGATCCTGTTCTGGACGGATTGGGATGCCAGCCTGCCCCGCATCGAGGCTGCCTCCATGAGCGGCGCTGGCCGCAGGACCATCCACAAGGAGACAGGCTCAGGGGGTGGCCAAATGGCCTCACTGTGGACTACCTGGAGAAGAGAATCCTCTGGATCGATGCCAGGTGGGACCAGCACACCCAGCTCTGCCCCGGGCTTCCCTCTGTGCCCATCCTTCTGGTCTCCTTTGGACCTTGTCCCTCCCCATCCCCTCTGGACCCATCCTCCCTGTGCCCTGCACCCATCCTCGGCTCTGGGTTTCTGCTCTGGGGGGGCTCAGGGCCTGCTGTCCCTCAGCCTTTGTGCCTCTCCACCAAGCTGAGCAGAGCAGAGGAGGTGGCTGCCCAGCCCCTGCTGGGGGTGTTGCTGCTGGGTCGAAGCCCTGGTGGCTGCTGGCCAGGTGCTGCCCTCCTCTCATGCCCTCCTGTCTGCCTGGCACAGGTCAGATGCCATCTACTCTGCCCTGTACGATGGGACAGGGCACATCGAGGTGCTGAGGGGCCATGAGTACCTGTCCCACCCTTTGCTGTCACCCTCTACGGGGGTGAGGTCTACTGGACCGACTGGCGCACCAACACCCTGGCCAAGGCCAACAAGTGGACAGGGCACAACGTGACCGTGGTGCAGAGGACCAACACCCAACCCTTCGACCTGCAGGTCTACCACCCCTCCAGGCAGCCCCTGGGTGAGCCTGGGGAGCTGCAGCTGGTGGGGTGGAGTGGGAGGAGGGCAGTGGGGAGGTGATGCCACAACCAGGTGGGAGCTGCTCCCAGCCCTGTGTCCCTTCTCATCCCTGGCTCTAGTGCCAGCCACCCGGCAGAGAAGGGTCCTGGGGTGAAGAGTGGATGGGGCAGAGCTCCTGAGTGGGGCAGGCAGGGGCTGGGAGCTTTCAGGGGTCTTCTCCTGGGTAGGTGTTCCTTGGGGCAGGGCCGTGGCTGAGTCTCCTTCTCCTTGCAGCTCCTAACCCTTGCGAGGCCAATGGGGGCAAGGGGCCCTGCTCCCACCTCTGCCTCATCAACTACAACCGGACCCTGTCCTGCGCCTGCCCCCACCTCATGAAGCTGGACAAGGACAACAAGACCTGCTATGGTAGGGCCTGGCCAGGCCCCCTGGGGCGGGGAGGGCCAGCAGCAGCCCCGGAGGCTGCGGTGCCAGCGCTGCTGCTCTCTGCCGCCCGCAGAGTTCAAGAGGTTCCTGCTGTACGCGCGGCAGATGGAGATCCGCGGCGTGGACATCGACCACCCCTACTACAACTACATCATCTCCTTCACCGTGCCGGACATCGACAACGTCACCGTCGTCGACTACGACGCCCTGGAGCAGCGAATCTACTGGTCCGACGTGCGCACCCAGACCATCAAGAGAGCCTTCATCAACGGCACCGGCGTGGAGACCGTGGTGTCTGCAGGTGGGGCTGCAGCGGTGCCGCGCTGCGTGGCTGCTCCCCTGAGCTTCCTGCAGCAGTGCCGCGCTGCGTGGCTGCTCCCCGGCCTCCTGCAGTGGTGCCGCGCTGCGTGGCTGCTCCCCCGGCCTCCTGCAGTGGTGCTGCGCTGCGTGGCTGCTCCCCCGGCCTCCTGCAGTGGTGCTGCGCTGCGTGGCTGCTCCCCGGCCTCCTGCAGCGGTGCCGCGCTGCGTGGCTGCTCCCCCGGCCTCCTGCAGCAGTGCCGTGCTGCGTGGCTGCTTCCCCTGAGCTTCCTGCAGCGGTGCCGCGCTGCGTGGCTGCTCCCCCGGCCTCCTGCAGTGGTGCCGCGCTGCGTGGCTGCTTCTCTGAGCTTCCTGCAGCGGTGCCGCGCTGCGTGGCTGCTTCCCTGAGCTTCCTGCAGCGGTGCGCGCTGCGTGGCTGCTTCCCTGAGCTTCCTGCAGCGGCTGCCTGAGCTTCCTGCAGCGGTGCCGCGCTGCCTGGCTGCTCCCCTGAGCTTCCTGCAGCGGTGCCGCGCTGCGTGGCTGCTTCCCTGAGCTTCCTGCAGCCCTTGAGCCCTCCGCAGGCTTCAGCTCCATGAGGGTCATGGGAGGGGGTTGGGTGGGAAGGGACCTTCAAGGTCAGGCAGTGCCATGGGCAGGGACCCCTCCCACCAGCCCAGGTTGCTCACCCAGCCTGCCCCTGGGCACCTCCAGGGAGGGGGCAGCCACAGCCTCCCTGGGCAGCCTGCTCCAGAGGCAGCCTTCAGCCCTTCATCTCAGCACCCTCTCCGCTCCATTCTCTCATCTCAAGGTCTCTTTGCTCTGCTCCCTTCCAGACCTGCCCAACGCCCACGGCCTGGCTGTGGATTGGGTCTCCAGGAACCTCTTCTGGACCAGTTACGATGCCAACAAGAAGCAGATCAACGTGGCACGGCTGGATGGCTCCTTCAAGAATGCTGTGATCCAGGGGCTGGACAAACCTCACTGCCTGGTGGTGCACCCCCTGCAGGGGTAGGTCTTGGGGGTGCACAGGGTCAGGGGGCTTGGGCTTGGGCCAGCAGTGTTGGGGGAGGAGCAGGCACAGGACCCCTGCGTGGTGAGCAGGGGACAGGTTGCTGCCCTTGGGCAGGAGGTGTGTGAGGAGCTGAGGCCAGCTCGAGCTGGGGGTCTGGTGGGAAGCAGCCAAGTCTGGGGCGGGGGCTGGCAGAGTTGGGCAGGATGGGAGGTCCCCAAGCTGCTTGTGGCTGTGGGAGCCCCCCACGCTCAGTGTCCCCTCCGTGGCTGCAGGAAGCTGTTCTGGACGGATGGAGACAACATCAGCGTGGCCAACATGGACGGCAGCAACCGCACCCTGCTCTTCACCAACCAGAAGGGGCCTGTTGGTACGACCTCCCCCCGTGCCCCCCAGTGCCACCCCACCTCCTGGTGCCCTTCCTGGCCCAGAGAGTCCTAAGCATCCTTTCTGGGTCCCTGGGGCTGGCAGCTGCTTTCTGCAGGGTCGCCCTGGCCTCATGTGTCCATTCCCTTCTTCACCTCGTCCTCACTGCTGCTCCCATCCCACCTCCTGGATGGTGCCAGACCCTTGGTGCCAGCTGGGCACCGATGGTCCCTCCCTTTCCAGGCCTGGCAATTGATTACCCAGAGAGCAAACTCTACTGGATCAGCTCTGGCAATGGCACCATCAACAGATGTGACCTGGATGGCAGCAACCTGGAGGTGATCGAGTCCATGAAGAGTCACCTGGCCAAGGCCACCGCCCTGGCCATCATGGGTGAGAGCTGGCAGGGTGGCAGCTGGCAGGGGCACTCACCTTGCCCCTGCTTCTGGCCCTGCCCAAGCACAGACAGCTCATTGCCACCTCCAGCAGCCCGGGAGGAGGGGACGCTGCCCATCCAAAGCTGAGCTCCATCCCTTGTTTCCAGGCCATTGGATGGGAGCCTGTGTGGAGCCAGCACTGCTTGCAGCTGGGGTGGAAGGGGATGGGGAGAGCTGCTGCATGCTGCTGCCTTCTGCTCTCAGGTGATAAGCTGTGGTGGGCAGACCAGGCCTCGGAGAGGATGGGCACCTGCAGCAAGGGGGACGGCGCCGGGGTGCAGGTGCTGCGCAACAGCACCACGCTGGTGATGCACATGAAGGTGTACGACGAGAGCGTGCAGCAAGGTCAGCAGGGGCTGCCCCGGGGGGTCTGTGGCACAGGCACCACCCAGCCCTCACCAGGGTCTGGCCTGTGCTGCCCAGGTGGCCTCTGGACCCTCTCCCTTCCTCTTGGCCCCAGCCCGGCCCTCAGCCCCAGCCCAGGTCGTCAGAACGTGGGCTCACAGCATTTGGGTTGGAGACCTCCCAGACCCTGCCCTAACCCTGCCAAGGCTGGGGCTGGCTCATGGCCCTCAGCACCACAGCTCTGCCTCCTTGAGACCCCTCCAGGGGTGGGGGTTCAGCCACCTCCCTGAGCACCCTGGGCCAGGCTTTGGGAACCCTTCCAATGAAGAAGTTTCTTCTGATGTCCAACCTGAACCTCCCCTGGGGCAACTTGAGGTCATTTCCTTTTCTCCTGTCCCTTGTTCCTTGGCAGAAGAGCCCAACCCCACCTGGCTCCAGGCTCCTCTCAGGGAGCTGCAGAGACCCAGGAGGTCTCCCTCAGCCTCCTCTCCAGACTGGACACCCCGACCTCCCTCAGCCTCTCCTTGCTGACTGGCACAGAGCACTCCTGTGCCCTGCGGCCATCCTAAGCAGTGCTGCCCCCAGCCTCTCCCCAGTTGCCCACAGTCCTGGGGGGGGATGTCTCCTGTCCCCTGGCTGTCCCTCACCCTGTTTGTCTCCCTGGCAGCTGGAACCAACCCCTGCAGCCTCAACAATGGTGACTGCTCCCAGCTCTGCCTGCCCACGTCCGAGACCTCTCGCTCCTGCATGTGCACCGCAGGCTACAGCCTCAAGAGTGGGCAGCAGTCCTGTGAAGGTGGGCAGCACCCTGGGCCCCCACCCCTTCTGAGCAGAGAGGACCCCCTGGCCACACTTGCTGTGGGCAGTGGGTTTGGGTCACTGACTTGCCACCACCACCACCACCACCAGGGATGTTGGCTCTGCACAGCCCCAGTCCCTGCCCAGTTTGTTACCATCTCCCTCAGGAAAGAAGAGCCTCCCCTCCCCCTGCTCCCTGGGCACTGCCAGGGCCTCTCAAAGGCTGTTTGTATGCAGAATGTTCTGGGTGGTTTTGGAGGGGCTGGCAGAGCTGTGGCACCATCTGGGGCAGGGCAGGGACTGAATACCAAACGCTTGTCCTGACCCAGATGCAGCCCAGAGCCTTTGCCAGGGCTTGGGGGTGGAGATGGCTCTGGAGAGGACCTCTTTTGTGCCTCCCTGTGCTCTGGTGGGGGGCAGGACCCCTTGAAGGGGCTGCTTGGGAGCTTGCAGCCCTCCAGGGAGGCCCAGGCAGGGCTTGCTGGAGCCCAGCCCTGTCCTATCTCAGCCCACCCCATCCCACCCAATCCATGTGCTTCTCCGTGGAGCTGCTGTTGTGGTTTGCCATGTGCTGGGACACTGTGGGACACCTCTGCCTGTTCCAGGTGTTGGCTCCTTCCTGCTGTACTCTGTCCACGAGGGGATCCGTGGCATCCCCCTGGATCCCAACGACAAGTCCGATGCTCTCGTGCCGGTGTCGGGGACCTCCCTGGCCGTGGGGATCGACTTCCACGCAGGTGACAAAGGGACTGGGAGCTGGAGAGCCTGGGAGGGGGAACCACAGAACCATGCAGTGGGTTGGGCTGGAAGGGACCTTGAAGATCATCCAGGGCCAACCCCCTGCTGCCGGCAGGGACACCTCCCACCAGCCCAGGTTGCTCAGGGTCTCATCCAGCCTGGCCTGGAACACCTCCAGGGAGGAGGCAGCCACAGCCTCCCTGGGCGGCAGCCTGTGCCAGGCTCTCCCCAGCCTCACTCTCTAGAATTTCTTCCTCATCTCCAGTCTGTCTCCCCTCTCCCAGCTCAAAGCCATTGTCCCTTGTCCTGGCACTCCCAGCCCTTGTCCCAGGTCCCTCCCCAGCTCTCCCGGAGCCCCTCCAGGTGCTGGGATCATGAAGGGAAGCACCACCAGACCCCGGAGCATCCCTGAGCAGCTCTGGGCGTGGGAGAGTTTCAGGCCTCAGGCCAGGTCTGTGTCACCCAGAGGTGGCTACTGACAGCCACTCTCCTGCCTCTCAGAGAACGACACAATCTACTGGGTGGACATGGGGCTGAGCACCATCAGCCGTGCCAAGCGGGACCAGACCTGGCGCGAGGATGTGGTGACCAACGGCATCGGCCGCGTGGAGGGCATCGCCGTGGACTGGATCGCTGGTGAGGGCAGCGCCGGGCAGCGGGGTGGGCAGCTGGTGACAGGGTGGGGAGCAGGGTGGGCAGCTGATGCTGAGCACCCCTGTGTGCAGGGAACATCTACTGGACAGACCAAGGCTTCGACGTGATCGAGGTGGCCAGGCTGAACGGCTCCTTCCGCTACGTGGTCATCTCGCAGGGCCTGGACAAGCCGAGAGCCATCACTGTGCACCCAGAGAAAGGGTGAGGCAGGCACAGAGCCACCCGTGGGGGAGCATCAGCTGGGGTGGGCATGTTCTGGAGACCCCTGGCACCTTTCCTGGCAGAGCTGTGCCCTTCGGACGTGGGGGAAAGGACTGCTGGTGGGGGACCCATGGGGCTCCTGTCACACCAAGGAACAGGGTCAGGGCCCAGACCAGCTGGGGCTAAGCCTCCCACTGGTGGGCTGAGCCCCTGGGTGCTGGCAGCGGCACCCAGGCTGCAGGCTGCTGCTGCAGGGGGACTGTGTGGCGCTGTGCTGCAGGTATCTGTTCTGGACGGAGTGGGGGCAGTACCCTCGCATCGAGCGGTCGCGGCTGGACGGCTCCGAGCGCGTGGTGCTGGTGAACGTCAGCATCAGTTGGCCCAACGGCATCTCGGTCGACTACGAGGTACAGACACAAGCTGGGGCTGGCCAGGAGCCTGTGCCCCCCGGGGTCCCTGCTGGAGGGGTCTCTGGGGCCACAGCTGCCCTGCCCGGGGACCGGGGGCTCCCCTGCAGCGCGGGGAGGGGCGTGCAGGGCACTCGCCTGGACAAGAAGACGACCTCAGACCTCCTGCCAGACAGGGCGGGAGTGTGTGTGTGGGGGTCTTAGTGCCACCCCCTGCCGTGCCCCGGGGCTGACTGGGCGCTGTGCCCCCCACCCAGGACGGGAAGCTGTACTGGTGCGACGCCCGGACGGACAAGATCGAGCGCATCGACCTGGAGAGCGGCGAGGGCCGCGAGGTGGTGCTGAGCAGCAACAACATGGACATGTTCTCCGTCTCCGTCTTCGAGGACTACATCTACTGGAGCGACAGGTGGGCACCCAGGGCGCTGCTGCTGCTGCTGCCAGGGCTGCTGCGGGCACCGGCGGCGCAGAGGCTGGCGAGAGCTGCGGGCCAGGGGGTGGAGCTGGGTCCCACCATACCCTGCCACTGCCAGGGCCCTGTGCTGGTCGCTCAGCACCCCTGGTCCGTTCCTAGGACTCATGCAAACGGCTCCATCAAGAGAGGCAACAAGGACAATGCCACTGAGTCAGTGTCGCTGCGGACAGGCATCGGAGTGCAGCTCAAGGACATCAAAGTCTTCAACCGGGCACGGCAGAAGGGTGAGCCCAGGCTGCTGGTCCCTCAGAGGGCCACAGGGGGTTGGAAGGGAGCTCCAGAGATCAGCCAGTCCAAGGCCAGAGAAAGGTCGCCCAGGGCAGGAACGCATCCAGGTGGGGTTGGAAGCTCCCCAGAAAAGGAGGCTCCACAGCCTCTCTGGGCAGCCAGCTCCAGGCCTCCAGCAGCCTCACACCAGGGAGGTTTCTCCTCCCGTTGAGGTGCAGCCTCCTGTGAGTGCGTTCCTGTCCCTCGCCCTTCATCCTGTCACTGGGCATCGCTGAGCAGAGCCTGCCCCTTCATCATCCTCACAGTCTCCCCTGCACTCTCTCCAGTAGTTCCCTGTCCCTCTTGAACTGCGGAGCCCAGAACTGGCCCCGGTGTTCCAGATGTGTTCTGAGGGAGGCTGCTGCAGAGCAGCTGAGCACCGCAAGGCCACCTGAGGCTGGGCTGGGGCCAAGCAGGCCCACGGTGCCCTCCGGCAGCTGCTGAGCTGCTTTCCTCAGCCCCTTCCTCTGGGAGCGGCGAGGGGCAGGGACCCCCAGAGCTCACCCAGCCCCTCCGACCCCTGCCCCGTCCCTCCCCAGGCACCAACATCTGCGCCCAGAGCAACGGAGGCTGCCAGCAGCTGTGCCTGTACCGCGGGGGCGGGCGGCGGAGCTGCGCCTGTGCCCACGGCATGCTGGCCGAGGACGGGCTGGGCTGCAGGGACTACGACGGCTACCTGCTGTACTCGGAGCGCACCATCCTGAAGAGCATCCACCTGTCGGACGAGAACAACCTCAACGCCCCCATCAAGCCCTTCGAGGACGCCGAGCACATGAAGAACGTCATCGCCCTGGCCTTCGACTACCGCTACGGCTCCAAGGGCAGCAACCGCATCTTCTACAGCGACATCCACTTCGGCAACATCCAGCAGATCAACGACGACGGCAGCGGCCGCAGGACCATCGTGGAGAGTGAGCTCTGCGGCCCCTTCCCCTTCCCCTTCCCCCTTCCCCTTCCCCTTCCCCTTCCCCTTCCCCTTCCCCTTCCCCTTCCCCTTCCCCTTCCCCCTTCCCCTTCCCCTTCCCCTTCCCCTTCCCCTTCCCCTTCCCCTTCCCCTTCCCCTTCCCCTTCCCCCCCTCCCCTTCCCCTTCCCCTTCCCTTCCCTCACCCTTCCCCTTCACTTCCCCTTCCCTTCCCCCTCCCTTCCCCCTCCCTCACTAAGCCACATCCCCAAGGGCCACTTCAAGGTTTCTGAACCCCTCCAGGGATGGTGACTCCACCACCCCCTGGCCAGCACCGGCTGGGCAGCGTGGACCGGGCAGGCTGGCAGGAGGAATGGGGTGGGTGTGACCTTGGCTGTGCTTTCCTGCAGACGTGGGCTCCGTGGAGGGCCTGGCCTACCACCGGGGCTGGGACACACTCTACTGGACCAGCTACACCACCTCCACCATCACCAGACACACCGTGGACCAGAGCCGCATGGGGGCCTTCGAGAGGGAGACTGTGATCACCATGTCTGGGGACGACCACCCCAGGGCCTTCGTGCTGGATGAGTGCCAGAAGTGAGTGGCCCCTTCCTGGGGGGTCCAGCCATCCTCCGATGGTTCCAGCTGGTCCCAAGGCCCAGGCAGACCACCTGCACAGGTGCCCAGCAGAGACTCTTGGCCCCCAAGAACACAGAGCTCTGTCCCAGCCCTTTGTGGCACCATGGAATGATTTCAGTTGGGAAGGACCTCTGAGGTCATCAAGTCCCAGCAGCAACCCAACACCCCCGTGGCCATCAGCACAGAAGCTCCATCCCACCAGGGGTGTCTCACCCAGGGTACCACAGGGTGCCATCCTTGCCAGCTGGCTCATTCAGCCCTTTGCGAGCCCCAAGTTCCTGGGGCTCCATGGCAGCAGAGGGAGGGCTTGGCACAACCCCTGGGGGCTGCTAAGGCATCAAATGTCTCTTCCCTTTCCAGCTTGATGTTCTGGACCAACTGGAACGAGCAGCACCCAAGCATCATGCGTGCCACCCTCTCTGGTGCCAACGTCCTCATCATCATTGACCAGGACATCCGGACCCCCAACGGCCTGGCCATCGACCACAAGGCTGAGAAGATTTACTTCTCTGATGCCACCCTGGACAAGATCGAGCGCTGCGAGTACGACGGCTCCCAGCGCCACGTGAGTGCCAGGGCGGGGCAGTCGGGGCGTGGCGGGGCTGGGGCAGCCAGGGGGCGCAGTGAGGCTTGGGCCGCCAGCGGGCACAGCAGGGCTGTCCTGGGGGTCAGGAGATGGAACCTCACAATGGACCCCTGGGCATCACCCAGTCCAAGCCCTGTGCCAGAGCAGGGTCACCCAGCAAAGGTTGCCCAGGATGGAGTCCAGGTGGGTCTGGAATGACTCCAGAGATGGAGACTCCACCACCTCCCTGGGCAGCCTGCTCCAGGCTTCCAGCACCCTTCAGTTCCAGAAGTTCCTCCTCATGTCTGATGGAACTTCTGATGCTCCACTTTGTGCCCCTTGTCCTGTCCCTGGGCACCGCTGGCACAAGCCTGGCCCCATCCTGCTGCCCCCAGCCGTGACCAGCATGGAGGGAATCCCTGCCGAGGCGGCAGCCGGGGTGTCCCAGAGCATGCTGAAGGTCTGTGCCCCTCAGGTGATCCTGAAGTCGGAGCCTGTGCACCCCTTTGGCCTGGCAGTCTATGGGGATTACATCTTCTGGACGGACTGGGTGCGCCGCGCCGTGCAGCGTGCCAACAAGTACGTGGGCACCGACATGAAGCTGCTGCGCGTCGACATCCCCCAGCAGCCCATGGGCATCATCGCCGTGGCCAACGACACCGACAGCTGTGAGCACCCCCTGTGCCCCACCCCCTGCCCTCACCCCTGCCCAGCCCGGAGAACCAGAGAACCATGAAGGCTGCAGAAGCCCTCTGAGGTCCAACCAGCAACCCAGCACCACCCTGGGCACTGAACTGTGGCCCCAGGTGCCATGGCCACAGGGTTCTGGAACCCCTCCAGGGATGGGGACTCCACCACCTTCCTGGGCAACCTGTGCCAGCCCCTGACCACTCTGGCAGGACAGAAATTGTTCCTCATGGCCAACCTGAACCTCCCCTGGGACCCTCACACCAAGGTGTGGCTGTCTCCAGACCCTGGGCAGGCTGCAGGAGACAATTTGCCGCATTTATGATCTTCCTAAGGAGCCCTGGGGCAGCTGGGTGCCCCCAGCCCTGCGTCCTCTGGAGCCCCGGCCTGGGGAGGAACCCAAACAGTTCCTCTCCCCAGCCAGGCTGGATGAGGCCTTAGGCAGCCAGGTCTGGTTGAGAGGTGTCCCTGCCCGTGGCAGGAGGTTGGAGCAGATGAGCTCTGAGGTCCCTTCCAACCTGAGCCGTTCTGTGGCAGCTGGCAGTGTCCCTGTGGTGACTGCTCTCTGTCCCTCCCAGGTGAGCTGTCCCCGTGCAGGGTGAACAATGGCGGCTGTCAGGACCTCTGCCTGCTGACACCCAAGGGCCACGTCAACTGCTCCTGCCGCGGGGAGAGAGTCCTGCAGGAGGACTTCACCTGCAAAGGTTCAGATGGCGAGCTACAAGTGGGAGCTGCTGGGGGTGGGGAGGGGAGGTTGGCCTCAGCCTGGCTGAGCTGACATTCCTGGTGCCCTCCCAGCCCTGAATTCCAGCTGCAGGCTTCATGATGAGTTTGAGTGTGGCAACGGTGACTGCATCGACTACAGCCTGACCTGCGACGGCGTCGTGCACTGCAAGGACAAATCTGACGAGAAGCAAACCTACTGCAGTAAGGTTCCTCCTGCTGCTGCTTTGCTCAAACACCCCCCAGCACCCTGCTCCCTCCTGGCAGCAGCCAGCACTCCTGGGTGTCTCTTCCTATCCCTCCCTTGCCCACGGAGTTCATGGATGCTCCCTCCCTGGAGGTGTCCAAGGCCAGGCTGGATGAGGCTCTGAGCAGCCTGGGCTGGTGGGAGGTGTCCCTGCCCCTGGCAGGGTCTCTCCAACCCAACCTATTCCATGATTCTGTGCCCTCCCAGTTGGGTTTTAAGAGCTCCAGATCTGCCCTGGCTTTAGGGGAGCTGTAGCTGCCCCAGCTGCAGTTTTGCCACTAACACCAGCCCTGGGAAGGAGCTGTGCTGGTTGCAGGCCCAGCTTGACCTCATGCTGTGGCCACCACACCATGGGGTAGCCTGCCTGGGGAGGCCCTTCCGTTTGGAAGGGTCCCCAAAGGGCTGAGATCTGGAGTTTCCAACCCTTGTGCTCACCTCCTCCTCCTTCTTTTTGTCCTCCTCCTCCTGTCTTCCTCCTCTTTTTCCTGTCCTCTTTTTCCTCCTCTTTTTCCTGTCCACTTTTTCCTCCTCTTTTTCCTGTTGTCCTCTTCCTCTTTCTCCTGTCCTCCTCCTCCTTCTCCTCCTGTTCTCCTCCTGTCCTCCTCCTCCTTCTCCTCCTGTCCTCCTCCTCCTTCTCCTCCTCCTCCTGTCCTCCTCCTCCTCCTTCTCCTCCTGTCCTCCTCCTCCTCCTTCTCCTCCTGTCCTCCTCCTCTTCCTCCTTCTCCTGTCCTCCTCCTCTTCCACCTTCTCCTGTCCTCCTCCTCTTCCACCTGTCCTCCTCCTGTCCTGCTGCTGCTGCTCCCCTCCCGGCGCAGGCATCCGCCGCTGCCGCCGCGGTTTCCTGCACTGCATGAATGGACGCTGCGTCCCCAGCCGCCTCTGGTGCAACGGCGCCGACGACTGCGGGGACAACTCGGACGAAGTGCCCTGCAACAGTAAGTCCCTCAGGCCACTGCTGGCCACCAGCCAGCCCTGCCAGGGACGGGGACAGCAGCTCTGGGAAGGAGTCACCTTCAGCTTGACAGCAGCGGAGCAGAGCCAGGGCTTCCTGGAGAGCCAAGGTCTAAACCTTGTGCCACCAAACGTTTTGGAAGGAAGCTCCACAGCAGCTGGGAGGAAGAGGTCCTAGATGGGGCCACCCAGCACCCAGAGCCTCCTGAGAGCGGTGCTTTGACACCCAGCAGGGGCACAAGAGGATGGCAAGAGGCAGTGTCACCATGGCACAGAATCCTCCAAGGGCTGCAGGAGCTCATCTGCTTGGTTCAGAGCCAATGGGGCCCATCCAGCTCTGGTAGTGGCCATCCAGGAGCTTCCCTGAGCCCATCCAGCTCTGGTAGTGGCCATCCAGGAGCTTTCCTGAGCCCATCCAGCTCTGGTAGTGGCCATGAGTAGCCCATCCAGCTCATCCAGGAGCTTCCCTGAGCCCAGGAGCTTTCCAGCCCTCAGGTCTGGTAGTGGCCATCCAGGAGCTTCCCTGAGCCCATCCAGCTCTGGTAGTGGCCATCCAGGAGCCCATCCAGCTCTGGAGGCCATCCAGGAGCTTTCTGAGCCCATCCAGCTCTGGTAATGGCCATCCAGGAGCTCCCTGAGCCCATCCAGCTCTGGAGCCCATCCAGCTCTGGTAGTGGCCATCCAGGAGCTTCCCTGAGCCCATCCAGCTCTGGTAGTGGCCATCCAGGAGCTTTCCTGAGCCCATCCAGCCATCCAGCTCTGAGTAGTCTGGTAGTGGCCATCCAGGAGCTTCCTGGGAAGGAATGTGCCCATGAGCTCTGGTAGGGGGAGGCCCATCCAGCTCTGGTAGTGGCCATCCAGGAGCTCTGGGGAGGGAGTCTGGGAAGGAAGTGAGCTGGGGGGGGCAGCTCTCTCTGGGGAGGGAGTCAGGCAGTGCTGGGTCTGGGTCTGTGGGGTACAGCTGGGACCCCCAGCCCAGGCTGACCCCTGCTGGGGCTCTTGCAGAGACCAGCTGTGCCCCAGCGAGTTCCGCTGCCGGGATGGGAGCTGCATCGGGAACTCGAGCCGCTGCAACCAGGTCATCGACTGCCAGGATGCCTCTGATGAGATGAACTGCAGTGAGTGTGCCAGCAGCGCTGCCCGCCGCCCGCCTGGCACCTCGGCACACGCAGCCCCTCACAAGTGTTTCACCGGTCCCAGCAGCTGGGGACACTGGTGGGACAGAGTCCCCTCGGTGCTGCCAAGGGACGGGCAGGGTGGTTGGCAGCAGGGTGAGGGCTGTGCCAGGCCGTGGGTGCTGTGCCAGGTGAGCCCTCTCACCCTGGGCTCCTGCTCTGCCTCCTTGCAGCTGCCACTGACTGCAGCAGCTATTTCCAGCTGGGGGTGAAGAGGTTGAGCTTCCAGCCCTGTGAGTCCACCTCGCTCTGCTATGCTCCCAGCTGGGTCTGCGACGGTGCCAACGACTGCGGAGACTTCTCGGACGAGCGCAACTGCCCTGGTGAGGGGCACAGCCCTGGCATCGAGTCCAGCCATCAGCCCAGCACCACCATGTGCCCAGGGGCCATGTGCTCTCCTGTGGAGAAAGGCTGAGAGCCCTGGGGCTGTTTGGTCTGGAGAGGAGAAGGCTGAGGAGAACTGATCGGTGCCTGAGGATACCTGAGGGGTGGGGGTCAGGATGAGGGTGCCAGGCTCTGGTTGGTGCTGCCCAGTGACAGGATAAGGAACAAGGGGCACAAGCTGGAACCCAGGAGGCTCCACCATGAGGAGAAACTTTGATGTGAAGGTGCTGGAGGCCTGGAGCAGGCTGCCCAGAGAGGCTCTGGAGTCTCCTTCTGTGACAGCATCCAGCACCCACTGTTTGTGTCCCTGGGTGCCCTGCCCTGGGTGCCCCTGCTCTGGCAGGGTTGGACTGGATGGTCTCTGGGGGTCCCTTCCATCCCCAGCACTCTGTGATTCCCCTCCCTGAGAGAGGTGAGGGGCTGGGGGGCAGCAGAGCATTTTGCCCCTGGTTGGGTCCTGGGGGTCCCTGTTGGGCACCATCTGGGTGCTGCACACAGGAGTGGGCTTCTTTCCCTGCACAGCTCCAACGTGGAGGGTGCAGGACCTGTCTGTGCCACCCTCCTTACTGCTGTTCCCTTCCCAAAGCAGGGGAAGGAAGCCCAAGTGCCCTGCCAACTACTTTGCCTGCCCCAGTGGGAGATGCATCCCCATGACCTGGACCTGTGACAAGGAGCACGACTGCGAGAACGGCGAAGATGAGACCCACTGCAGTGAGCGGCAGGGTGGGAGAGTGAGGGACCCGGGGTGCCAGCTGGGGGTGGGCAGAGTGAGGGACCCGGGGTGCCAGCTGGGGGTGGGCAGAGTGAGGGACCCGGGGTGCCAGCTGGGGGTGGGCAGAGGGAGGGACCCGGGGTGCCAGCTGGGGGTGGGCAGGGAGGGACCCGGGGTGCCAGCTGGGGGTGGACAGGACCTGCAGTTTTCACTTGAACTTAAGGAGAAACTTCTCTGGTGTGAGGCTGCTGGAGGCCTGGAGCAGGCTGCCCAGAGAGGCTGCAGAGTTTCTTTCTCTGCAGAGCTTCCAGCCCCATCTGGGTGGGCTTCAGAGGTCCCCTCCAGCCCCACTGTGCTGGGATCCTGAGCCCCAGCCCCTGTGCTCTGCTGCCATGTCCTTCTCCTGGCATCCTGGCACCACCCAAGCCCTGACCTGGCCCCTCCTGCTCCCCCAGACAAGTTCTGCTACCCGGTGCAGTTCGAGTGCAGCAACCATCGCTGCATCAACAAGCTGTGGGTGTGCGACGGTGCTGACGACTGCGGGGACGGCTCGGACGAGGACAGCCGCTGCCGTGAGCGCCCCGCCCTGCTGCCTGCCCCGCCCTGCTGCCTGCCCCCCTGCTGCCTGCCCTGCCCTGCTGCCTGCCCCCCTGCTCCCCCACCTCCATGTGCTCCTGCCCCATCTCAGTGTCCCCCTGCCCATCCTTCTCCCCACCCTTCCTGCCCTGGTCCTCCCTCCTCTCCTGGGCTTGCCCCAGACTTGGGGACACTCAGCCTGGCTCTGCAGCACGGGGGGTGGCTGAGCGGCCTGTGTCCTGCCTCTGCCCTGCCCAGAGCTGACCACCTGCAGCGTGGGCTCCTTCCACTGCCCGGGCAGCCACGTCTGCGTGCCCGAGCGCTGGCTCTGCGACGGGGACAAGGACTGCGCCGACGGAGCCGACGAGACCCTGGCTGCTGGCTGCCGTGAGTCCCCCAGGGCACAGGGGCTGGGCTCAGCAGAGCTCCAAGCCTGGAGGTGTTCAAGGCCCAAGCTGGGTGGTGCCTTGAGCAAGCTGGGCTTGGGGGGAGGTGTCCCTGCCCACGGCAGGGGGTGGAGCTCGATGACCCTTTGAGGCTTCTTCCCAGCAGCCCCACTCTGCGATCAGCCCAAGCAGCAGCAGCTGAAGGCACCACAGTGCCTGGGTGCTGTTCACAGACCTGGGCACAGGGTGGGGGCGAAGGGGTGGGACCCTCTGCTCCCTCAGTGTGCCAGGGTGCGGGCAGGGGGTGCCAGGGCTGACGGAGCTGCCTGCCTGCAGTGTACAACAACACCTGCGACGAGCGCGAGTTCCTGTGCCGCAACCGGCAGTGCATCCCCAAGCACTTCGTCTGCGACCACGACGACGACTGCGGGGACGGCTCCGACGAGTCCCCCGAGTGTGGTGAGTGGCCCTGTGACCAGAGAGGGTAGCTGGGGCCAGAGAGAGCAGCCAGGGCCTCTGGCACTGCCCCTGGGCTCCCTGGGCTGGGAGATGGCATCCTGGAAGGGTCTTCCTGGGTGTGGGATTGTGAGCTCCAGTTCGGCTCCGGGTCAGGTCCTGGTGAGTGGTTGGACTTGGTCTGAAAGGTCTCCTCCAGCCCTGGCAGTTGTGTGGTTCCATGGTCCTGTGGTCCAGAAGGGATTTGATGTGAGGGAAGAGTGGGGGGAAACAGGAGAAGGAGCAGGAGGGGTCAGTGCCGGAGAGCCACAGGAGAGCTGCCCTCCCAGCTCCACCACAGGGCATCCACAGAATCCTCCTGGAGACAGCCAAACCACATCTGCCACCCTGCTGGCACTGCAGCACGGCCTGCAGCCACACCTGGGCACCTGTGCCACAGAACCAATTGGCTCAGGAGGGTGGTCCCTGCCCACTGAGCCAGCCCCACCCTGAGCCAGTCCCCCCTGCAGAGTACCCAACCTGCGGCCCCCACGAGTTTCGCTGTGCCAATGGTCGCTGCCTCAGCAACCGGCAGTGGGAGTGCGACGGAGACTTCGACTGCCACGACCACTCTGACGAGAAGCCCAAGAACCCTCACTGCAGCAGCCCAGGTACCCCTGGGGCCAGGCTGGGGAGTGGGGCTGCCCCCCCTGCCCCACACTGACCACCACCAACACCACATCTTGCCTCTTTCCTTGCCTCTTTCCTTTCCTCTTGTCTCTTTCCTTGCCTCTTCTCTCTTTCCTTGTCTCTTTCCTTGCCTCTTGCCTCTTTCCTTGCCTCTTGCCTCTTTCCTTGCCTCTTGCCTCTTTCCTTGCCTCTTGCCTCTTTCCTTGCCTCTTGCCTCTTTCCTTGCCTCTTGCCTCTTTCCTTGCCTCTTGCCTCTTTCCTTGCCTCTTGCCTCTTTCCTTGCCTCTTGCCTCTTTCCTTGCCTCTTGCCTCTTTCCTTGCCTCTTGCCTCTTTCCTTGCCTCTTGCCTCTTTCCTTGCCTCTTGCCTCTTTCCTTGCCTCTTGCCTCTTTCCTTGCCTCTTGCCTCTTTCCTTGCCTCTTGTCTCTCTTTCCTTGCCTCTTGTCTCTTTTCCTTGTCTCTTTCCTTGCCTCTTGTCTCTTTCCTTGTCTCTTTCCTTGCCTCTTGCCTCTTTCCTTGCCTCTTGTCTCTTTCCTTGCCTCTTGCCTCTTTCCTTGTCTTTCCTTGCCTCTTGCCTCTTTCCTTGCCTCTTGCCTCTTTCCTTGCCTCTTGCCTCTTTCCTTGCCTCTTGCCTCTTTCCTTGCCTCTTGCCTCTTTCCTTGCCTCTTGCCTCTTTCCTTGCCTCTTGCCTCTTTCCTTGCCTCTTGCCTCTTTCCTTGCCTCTTGCCTCTTTCCTTGCCTCTTGCCTCTTTCCTTGCCTCTTGCCTCTTTCCTTGTCTCTTTCCTTGTCTCTTTCCTTGTCTCTTTCCTTGTCTCTTTCCTTGTCTCTTTCCTTGCCTCTTTCCTTGTCTCTTTCCTTGCCTCTTTCCTTGTCTCTTTCCTTGCCTCTTGTCTCTTTCTCTTTCCTTGCCTCTTGTCTCTTTCCTTGCCTCTTTCCTTGCCTCTTTCCTTGCCTCTTTCCTTGCCTCTTTCCTTGCCTCTTTCCTTGCCTCTTTCCTTGCCTCTTTCCTTGCCTCTTTCCTTGCCTCTTTCCTTGCCTCTTTCCTTGCCTCTTTCCTTGCCTCTTTCCTTGCCTCTTTCCTTGCCTCTTTCCTTGCCTCTTTCCTTGCCTCTTTCCTTGTCTCTTTCCTTGTCTCTTTCCTTGCCTCTTGTCTCTTTCCTTGCCTCTTGTCTCTTTCCTTGCCTCTTGTCTCTTTCCTTGCCTCTTGTCTCTTTCCTTGCCTCTTGTCTCTTTCCTTGCCTCTTGCCTCTTTCCTTGCCTCTTTCCTTGCCTCTTTCCTTGCCTCTTTCCTTGCCTCTTTCCTTGCCTCTTTCCTTGCCTCTTTCCTTGCTTTTTTCATCTCCCTTTTCCTTGCCTTTTTCCTTTCCCCCTTTCCCCTTCCTCTCTCCCTCTCCTTCCTCTTTCTCTCCTCTCCAGAGAACAAGTGCAACGATTCCTTCTTCCTCTGCAAGTCCGGGAGGTGCATCCCAGAGGCGCTGCTCTGCGACAACAACAACGACTGTGGGGATGGCTCTGATGAGCTCAATTGCTTCATCAATGAGTGCCTCAACAAGAAGCTGAGTGGCTGCTCCCAGGAGTGTGAAGACCTCAAGATAGGCTACAAGGTAGGGGCCTGCAGGCTGAGACCGGAAGTAAGGAAGAGCTTTGGAGTGTTGAGGGTGGTGAGACCCTGACCATAGAGGTGGGAGATGCCTCTGGAACCATCCCAGGTCAGGCTGTCTGGGGCTCTGAGCAGCCTGCTCTGGTTGGGGATGTCCCTGCTGCCTGCAGGGAGTTGGCCTGGATGACCTCTGAAGGTCCCTTCCAACCCAAACCACTCTGGGGTTCCATGAGGGATGCTCTCCCAGCTTGCCCAGGGCCACAATGGCCAGGGGGGTTGGAAGCTCTCCAGAGAAGGAGACTCCACAGCCTCTCTGGGCAGCTTGCTCCAGGCCTCCAGCAGCCTCACACCCAAGCTGAGGCTGAGCCCATCCCGTGGTGACTGCTGCCAGCCCCAGGCTGCAGCTCCTGCCTGTCGCTGACAGCCTCTGTCGCCTCCCGCAGTGCCGCTGCCGCCCTGGGTTCCGGCTGAAGGACGACGGCAGGACCTGCGTGGACATCGATGAGTGCTCCACCACCTACCCCTGCAGCCAGAGGTGCATCAACACCCTGGGCAGCTTCAAATGCCTCTGCATCGAGGGCTACAAGCTCAGGCCTGACAACCCCACCAGCTGCAAAGCTGTCACAGGTGAGAGCCAAGGGAGAGCCTCTGGCAGCCACGAGGTGCTGCCAGCCTTGGAGCTCTGCAGGTCAAAGTGACTGCTCCTGACTGGTGGAGGAGATCTGGGGTGCAGTGGGGCAGGGGATCTGACCATGTCCAACCAGCCCAGCTGCCCTCACACTTCTGCTGGTTCCCTCTGCAGATGAAGAGCCCTTCCTCATCTTTGCCAACCGCTACTACCTGAGGAAGCTCAACCTGGATGGTTCCAACTACACCCTGCTCAAGCAGGTGGGAGCAGCAGGGGACCCCAGCCCCGTGGGGCTATGGGTTTGGGGCTGGAGAGAGGCTCTGTGGGGTAGGAGAGCAGCTCCAGCTCTTGGCTTCAGGTGGGGGATCTGCTGCCACAGCAGCTCTGGCTGAGAGGTGCAGGAGGTCCCATGGGAGTGGGACCAGGAGTCAGGGCTGAGGGCCGTTTGGAAGCCTCCATGGCTCTGTGCTAGCTCCTGAGGCCCTTCCAACTCTTCCCCTCTGCCCCAGGGGCTGAACAATGCTGTGGCTCTGGACTTTGACTACCGGGAGCAGATGATCTACTGGACAGACGTCACCACGCAGGGCAGCATGATCCGGCGCATGCACATCAACGGCAGCAACGTCCAGGTGGGCACTGAGGCTGCCCCCTGCGTGCCCTCGGCCTGGGCAGCTCAGAGCCTGCCAGGGAAGAGGGCACAGGCCCTGCTGTGGGGCCACCGTTGGGCTCAGGCTGCTCCGGGGATGTCTTGCAGCAGCAGCCTGGGCAGAGGTGGGCTCCATGGTGCCCCTGAGCGGTGGGCAAGGAGGAGACTGGGCTGGGGGGGTTGGAGGAGGTGATCTCTAAGGTGCCCTCTGACCCAAGCCCTCCTCTGGTGACCTGCAGGGAGGCTGCAGGGGAGGGGGAGGCTGCTGGCACCTCTGGGGCACCAGGGCAGGATCTGCTGCTCCCCGTCCAGCCCCAGCACCTCCTGCTCTCTCCCAACAGGTTCTGCACCGCACTGGGCTCAGCAACCCTGATGGGCTGGCAGTGGACTGGGTCGGGGGCAACCTGTACTGGTGTGACAAGGGCAGGGACACCATCGAGGTGTCCAAGCTGAACGGTGCCTACCGCACGGTGCTGGTCAACTCCGGCCTGCGCGAGCCGCGGGCGCTGGTGGTGGATGTGCAGAACGGGTGAGGGCTGGCACTGGGGGCACCTCTGCTGGCCTGCGGGGACTCAGCAGCTGGCAGATGGGAGGGGATGGGAGGGGCTGGGAGATGGGAGGGGCTGGGATGGGGATGGGATGGGATGGGATGAGGATGGGATGAATGAGATGGGGGAGGGGGGATGAGGATGGGACGGGAGATGGGATGGGGGGAATGGGATGGGCTGGGAGATGGGATGGGATGGGATGGGATGGGATGGGATGGGATGGGATGGGATGGGATGGGATGGGATGGGATGGGATGGGATGGGATGGGATGAGATGAGGTGGGAGATGGGACAAGATGGGAGGCTGGGAGATGGGCCCAGGCCAGCAGCTGGACCCTCCTCAGCTCTGGAGCCAGTGGCTGCCTCTCCCTGCCCTGCACCCAGGCGCCTGAGCTCCTCAGTTCAGCCACAGCCAGCAGCGCCTGGGCACCGCCGGGCCAGACTCAGGCTCTCTCTGCTCTCCTGTGCCCAGGTACCTGTACTGGACAGACTGGGGAGACCACTCTCTGATAGGCAAGATCGGGATGGACGGCACCAACCGCAGTGTCATCGTGGACACCAAGATCACTTGGCCCAATGGCCTCACCCTGGACTACATCAACAGCAGAATCTACTGGGCCGATGCCCGCGAGGACTACATCGAGTTCGCCAGCCTGGACGGCTCCAACCGGCACACAGGTGAGGGCCCCACGGGTGGGGGTCCCATGGGTGAGGGTCCCATGCAGCTCTGCTTTGGTTGTGACAGTCATGGAATGGTTTGGGTTGTAAAAGGCCTCCCAAGACCATCCAGTCCAGCACCAACCCAACCCCACCACGGGCACCAAACCATGGCCCCAGGTGCCATGGCCACAGGGTTCTTGGACACCTCCCAGCATGGGGACTCCACCACCTCCCTGGGCAGCCTGTGCCAGCCCCTGACCGCTCTGGCAGGACAGAAATTGTTCCTCATGGCCAACCTGAACCTCCCCTGTGGCAACTTGAGGCTGTTTCCCCTTGTCCTGTCCCTTGTCCCCCACCTGGCTCCAGCCTGCTCTCAGGGAGTTGCAGAGAGCAATGAGGTCTCCCTCAGCCTCTTCTCCACACTAAACATCCCCTGGTCCCTCAGCTGCCCCTCACCAGCTCTCTTCTCCAGGCAGGAGCAGGAGCCAGGGCTGCTGGGAGTGGTGCCCGGCTTCAGCAGCTGCTCTGGTTCAGGGCAGAGGTTTGGTCCCTGGAGAGCTGTGGGATGGGTGCCCAGGGCAGTGCCTCACCCAGCCGCCCTCTGCCCTCTGCAGTGCTGAGCCAGGACATCCCCCACATCTTCGCCCTCACCCTGTTCGAGGACTACATCTACTGGACAGACTGGGAGACCAAATCCATCAACCGAGCCCACAAGACCACGGGGGCCAACAAGACTCTGCTGATCAGCACCCTGCACCGCCCCATGGACATCCACATCTACCACCCCCACCGCCAGCCCGACGGTCAGCAGCGGGCTGGGCACGGCTGGGGAGGGGCCCCCGGGCTGGGCAGGGCTGCAGGAGGGGCTGGTGGGAAGCTCCTGCAGCCGGTGGTCCATGAGGGTCTCCTGCCTTGGTGGGACTCAGGGTCATCTCTCCCCTCTCTCCTCAGTTCCCAACCATCCCTGCAAGACCAACAATGGTGGCTGCAGCAACCTCTGCCTGCTGTCACCGGGCGGGGGGCACAAATGTGCCTGTCCCACCAACTTCTACCTGGGCAGTGATGGCAAGACCTGCGTCTCCAACTGCACAGCCAGCCAGGTAACTGCCTGCCCCCTGCCCCTGCCTGCCCCTGCCTGCCCCTGCCTGCCCCTGCCTGCTGGGTGCTGCTGTGCCACAATCTGCCCCAGCAGCAGGCAGTGCTCCCCTCGCCTGGCACTTCCCAGCAGGTACAGGCTGCAGGGGCTTGGGGCTGCCTGGGGCAAAGCATCCTGGGGCTGTCCCCACTGGAAGCCAGCCCTCAGCAGCTGTTCTTGCACCCCAGTTTGTCTGCAAGAACGACAAATGCATCCCCTTCTGGTGGAAATGCGACACAGAGGATGACTGCGGCGACCGCTCCGACGAGCCCGAGGACTGCCGTGAGTGCCCGGGGGTGCTCCTGGCTCCTGCCAGCCCTGGGGGTGCTCCTAGCTCCTGCCAGCCCTGGGGGTGCTCCTGGCTCCTACCAGCCCTCCAGCATTTGTGTCGTGCCTGCAGCAGCCTGGCACTGCCCATGCAGCCAGTGCCCAGTGTCCTGCTGCTGCTTGGGCCCTGGGGGTAGCCTGGTTCTGGGGTGTCCCTACCCTGGGAGAACTTGGCTCTGGGACAGCCTGGCACCAGCACAGCCCTGCTGCTCCCTGCTCAGCTCTGGCAGAGAGGAGCTGCCCCATTGCCAGGGGGGTTACCCCATTGCCAGGGCTCAGAGCAGCAGGGTAAGTCACTGTCCCTGCCTGGGGCACTGCCCTGTGGAGGACAACAGCCACCTGCTGCCCTTGGAGCAGCTGCCCCTTCGCTGTGCCAGAGCCCAGGGCTGGGGGCTGGATCCCTGTTGAGGTTTTCCCCTGCAAAATGCCCCCCAGAGCAAACGTTTGCCCCTCTCTGCCTCCCCCCAGCTGAGTTCAAGTGCAGACCAGGGCAGTTCCAGTGCTCCACTGGCATCTGCACCAACCCAGCCTTCATCTGCGACGGAGACAACGACTGCCAGGACAACTCGGATGAAGCCAACTGTGGTAGGTTCTCCACCTCCTCCCACGGCCCTCCAAGCCCAGCAGGGCTGCAGCTGAGGTGCACCCTGGCAGCTTCCTCTCTCCCTGCCCAGACATCCACGTCTGCCTGCCCAGCCAGTTCAAATGCACCAACACCAACCGCTGCATCCCCGGCATCTTCCGCTGCAACGGGCAGGACAACTGCGGCGACGGCGAGGACGAGAAGGACTGCCGTGAGTGGGGGGCTGGGGGCCTGGGGGGGCTGGGGGCTCACAGACTGATGGGAGGCCTCGGGTTGGCAGGGACCTTAAAGATCCCCCAGTTCCAACCCCCTGCCATGGGCAGGGACACCTCCCACCAAGCCCAGGCTGCTCAGGGCCTCATCCTGCCCGGCCCGGAACACCTCCAGGGAGGAGGCAGCCCCGTGGTGGTTTCTGGGGGTGTCAGGCCCCCCCATTGCCCCCCTGCTGACTCTGCTCCTCGCTGCTGCAGCGGAGGTGACCTGTGCCCCCAACCAGTTCCAGTGTGCCATCACCAAGCGCTGCATCCCCCGGGTCTGGGTGTGCGACAGGGACAACGACTGCGTGGATGGCTCTGACGAACCTGCCAACTGCAGTGAGCACCCTGGGGGCTGGGGGTCCTGGGGGCTGGGGGGGTTAACCCCCTCATGGGGAAGAATTTCCTCCTGTCTCACCTAAATCCAGCTCAAAGCCATCCGCCCTTGTCCTGTCACTCCCAGCCCTTGTCCCAAGTCCCTCCCCAGCTCTCCTGGAGCCCCTTCAGGCACTGGGAGGCTGCTCTGAGGTCTCCTTGGAGCCTTCTCCTCTCCAGGCTCCACAGCCTAAACTCTCCCAGCCTGTCCCCACAGGGGAGGTTCTGCAGCCCTCTGATCATCTTCATGGCCCCCTCTGGACCCTCTCCAGCAGTTCCACGTCCCCCTCACGCTGTCCCCTTGTTGCCCCCAGCCCAAATGACCTGCGGGGTGGACGAGTTCCGCTGCAAGGACTCGGGGAGGTGCATCCCTGCGCGCTGGAAATGCGACGGCGAGGACGACTGCGGCGACGGCTCCGACGAGCCCAAGGAGGAGTGTGGTGAGCAGGGGCCTGGGAGAGCAGCTCAGGCGGCAGCTTGTGCCCCTCAGTGCCCCAGTCACAGGATGGTTGGGTTGGGAGGGACCTCTGGAGCTCATGCGGTCCAGCCCTCCTCAGTGTGCCAGCGCTAGGGGAGCTCCCTGCCAGCCACCGTGCCCAGCCCTCCCCTTGTGCTGAGAGCCACAGAGTCATGAATGCTGGAGAGGGCCTCTGCGGTCTCCAAGTCCAACCATGAGCCCAGCAGCACCCTGGGCGCCCAGCCCTGTCCCCAGGGTGACCTCTGGCCCTGTCTCCTCCCCCAGACGAGAGGACCTGTGAGCCCTACCAGTTCCGCTGCAAGAACAACCGCTGCGTGCCGGGGCGCTGGCAGTGCGACTACGACAACGACTGCGGCGACAACTCCGACGAGGAGAGCTGCAGTACGTGTGCCACCTGCCCCCCTGCTGCCAGCCCTGCTGCCGGGCGTGCCAGCTCTGCGCCGCAGAGAGGGTCGAGGCCCCCCAGAGCCCTGCCTGCCGCCGCTCCTGGTGTCGATGGAGCAGCCTGGGGCCGGGGAGCTGTTGGAGCAGCTTCTGTCCCCCAGCCACAAGGTGCCTGGTGCTGGGGTCTGGCCAGGCTGGTCCCACAGCCAGGGCTAGGAGAGCCCCAGGTGGGACAGGTGAAGGGAGGAGGTGACCTGTGGGGCTCGTGGGTGCCTCATCCAACCCCTGTGAGCATCTTGGCCTCAGACCATCAGCCCTGGGCAGCCTGGCAGGCAGCACCCTGAGCTTTGCCCTGGGAAGGTGGTGGGGACACAAGAAAGCTTGGGGGGGGGGAGCTATGGAACCCCCTGGAGCTGGAGCAGCCTGTGGGATGCTGGCTGCTTCCCAGAGGCTGTGGGCAGGTGCTGGAGTTGGTGCCTCTGCTGAGAGCTGTGCCAGCACCTGCCCTGCTGGGCAGCGGAGGACCATGACCTGAGGTGGTTCCTGGGGCTCTGCTGCCAGCTGGTTTGGGCTGGAAGGGACCTGAGAGATCATCCAGAACCAGCCCCTGCCCTGGGCAGGGACACCTCCCCTGGCCCAGGCTGCTCAGGGCCTCTCCCTCAGGAGGTGCCCATGGACAGCACCAGGATCTGCTGCCTGCTGCAGGAGCCTGGGTAGAGCCAGACCCCCCCAGAGCCCACCCTGGGTGCCTCCTGTCCCCGTGGCAGCTGTTTGCAGGGTGCAGTTTGGTTTCTGTTGTGTTGCTCTCACGTGCTGGGCTTCACCTGGTGCCATTTCACCTCATCTTATGTTTTTCTCCATTTCCACACTGTCGTTCTGGGGCGCTCAGAGGTAGGTTCCTGCCAACATCTTTTGATTCCCTCTGCAGTCTCTCAAAAATAAACCAAGGCACAAAGTCCTAGGTGAGGGCAGAAGGGCTCAGGACTGGACAAGCTGAGCGTCAGCACCAGCATTTCTCCCTCCACTGGAGCTGCAGTCAGGGAGGGTCTGATCCTGCTGCCTTCGCTGCCAGGGCTCATGCATGGCTCGGTCTCTGCTCCAGAATCTGTCCCCACTTTGACCTTTCCTGCTCCAGCTGGACCCTCCCTGCCCCCCTCTTCCCCAGCAGCCCTCGTGGCTTCTGCACCGTGCCCAGGGTGGCTGCTGGCGCCAGCGTGTCCTGCACTGCAGGGAAGGGTCCCCAGAGCCATCCCAGGTGGGTGGCCACACTGTGTGCCACCCTCCTGCAGATGGATTTGGCACAGCCTATGCCAGTGTCAGCCCAGAGGGTGCACTGAGTTGTGAGGGGTTTGCCCCATGCCCTCTAAGGAGGGGACAGGGGGGATGGCTCTGCCAGACCTGGCCAGGGCCCTTTCCTCCTGCTGGGACTGTGGGGAGCCGTGGGGCTGCCTTCGGTGGATGGTGATGTGGAAGCTGCCAGGAGTGAGTCTGTGTGGCTGCAGTGCCCCCAAACCCTCCCAGAAACCTGGAGGTGGTGCCAGCTGTGCCCCTCTCTGGCAGCTCCCCTGGCTCCGCTTGCACCCTCCTTGTCCCCAGTGCCACCGGACGTGTGTCTGTGTCACCTGTGCCCCCTGCTCCTCCAGCTGCTGGCCAGGGAGGCCTGGTGCCCTGGCAGCCCGGGCTCAGGGGGCACCCTGTGTTTGTGTGCCCAGCACCCCGGCCCTGCTCTGAGAGCGAGTTCTCCTGTGCCAACGGACGCTGCATCGCCGGCAGGTGGAAGTGCGACGGCGACCACGACTGTGCCGACGGCTCCGACGAGGTACCGAGGCCAGGGGCACCCTGGCACCACCCCCACCCTGCTGGGAGCACCCTGGCACCATCCTCACCCTGCTGGGAGCACCCTGGCACTACCCACCCTGGGGAGCACCCTGGCACTACCCCCAACCTGCCAGGGGCACCCTACCACTGCCCCCACCCTGCCCACATGTGGAACCCACTTTGCCCGTGGTCCCCCACCACCAGCAAGCAGGGGCCGAGAGCTGGGTGCTGGGTGGCAGGCTGGCACAGGAGGTGGGCACAGCTGGCACCGTCCCTGCTGAGCCTGGTGCCCTGCCCTCCCCTGCAGAAGGACTGCACCCCCGCTGCGAGTTCGACCAGTTCCAGTGCAAGAACGGGCACTGCATCCCCATGCGCTGGCGCTGCGACGCCGACGCCGACTGCATGGATGGCACGGACGAGGAGAACTGCGGCACCGGGGGTGAGGGCAGCCCTGGCGCTCCCCTGTGCTCCCCCTCCCCACCCCACCCCCTCCTGGCCCTGCTGGGGGTGTCCCTGTGGCTCTGCCTGGCCCCAGGGCACAGGCAGAGTTCCAAGACGCACACCACACCCCACACCCCCACCCCGGCTTGGCTGGCAGTGGGGGTTTGGCCCCAGCCTGGCACTGCTGGCACCGGGTGACCTGTGCCCGCTGCTGTGGCAGTTCGCACCTGTCCCCTGGACGAGTTCCAGTGCAACAACACCCTCTGCAAGCCCCTGGCATGGAAGTGTGATGGAGAGGATGACTGTGGGGACAACTCTGACGAGAACCCCGAGGAGTGCTGTGAGTGATGCCGTGAGGCCACCCCCTGGCACCTCCCTGGCACCCCTCTGCCCCGAGTACCCTCACACTGGGCACAGGTGACAGTCCTGCAGCTGGGTCACTGCTGCAGGCACCTGGAGAGGGGGTGTGGGCACCTCTGGCACCTCCAGACATCCCCTTGAGATGGCCAAGGGGTGGCTGGTGGGGCCAAGGGGACAGGAGGTGGCTTTGGTTGAGAGAGTGGTGTGGCAGAGACTGCGGCAGGCAGGGGGCAGGAGGTGACCCTGGAGGAGTGGCAGAGGCTGAGGCAGGCAGGGGGCAGGAGGTGACCCTGGAGGAGTGGCAGAGGCTGAGGCAGGCAGGGGGCAGGAGGTGACCCTGGAGGAGTGGCAGAGGCTGAGGCAGGCAGGGGGCAGGAGGTGACCCTGGAGGAGTGGCAGAGGCTGAGGCAGGCAGGGGGCAAGAGGTGACCCTGGAGGAGTGGCAGAGGCTGAGGCAGGCAGGCAGGGGGCAAGAGGTGACCCTGGAGGAGTGGCAGAGGTGAGGCAGGCAGGGGGCAGGAGGTGACCCTGGAGGAGTGGCAGAGGCTGAGGCAGGCAGGCAGGGGGCAAGAGGTGACCCTGGAGGAGTGGCAGAGGCTGAGGCAGGCAGGGGGCAGGGGGGAGGTGACCCTGGAGGAGTGGCAGAGGCTGAGGCAGGCAGGGGGCAGGAGGTGACCCTGGAGGAGTGGCAGAGGCTGAGGCAGGCAGGGGGCAGGAGAGGTGACCCTGGAGGAGTGGCAGAGGCTGAGGCAGGCAGGGGGCAAGAGGTGACCCTGGAGGAGTGGCAGAGGCTGAGGAGGCAGGCAGGGGGCTGGAGGTGACCCTGGAGGAGTGGCAGAGGCTGAGGCAGGCAGGCAGGGGGCAAGAGGTGACCCTGGAGGAGTGGCAGAGGCTGAGGCAGGCAGGGGGCAGGAGGTGACCCTGGAGGAGTGGCAGAGGCTGAGGCAGGCAGGGGGCAGGAGGTGACCCTGGAGGAGTGGCAGAGGCTGAGGCAGGCAGGGGGCAAGAGGTGACCCTGGAGGAGTGGCAGAGGCTGAGGCAGGCAGGGGGCAGGAGGTGACCCTGGAGGAGTGGCAGAGGCTGAGGCAGGCAGGGGGCAGGAGGTGACCCTGGAGGAGTGGCAGAGGCTGAGGCAGGCAGGGGGCAGGAGGTGACCCTGGAGGAGTGGCAGAGGCTGAGGCAGGCAGGGGGCAGGAGGTGGGGAGTGGAGCCTGGGTGTCAGGGGCTGGGTGAGGACCCTCCTGCCCCCCGGGGCGATTTTCTTTGCTTCAATCTCTTTGTTCAGCCTCCGGAGCCGCTCGCCCTGGAGGGCCGGGGACCCTCCCCCGGGCCACGGAGAGCAGGCCGAGGCCGAGCAGCAGCTCGGGACACGTGTGACAGCCTGGCTCCGGCGTCTCCTTTCACCGCCACCGTTTGTTTCTGTTTGCCGGTGCAGTGAAATTCCAGTGTCCCCCCAACAGACCGTTCCGCTGCAAGAACGACCGCGTCTGCCTCTGGATCGGGCGGCAGTGCGACGGCGTCGACAACTGCGGCGACGGCACCGACGAGAGGGACTGCGGTGAGCGGCGGCGGGGGGGGGGGAGCACTGCCCTGCTGCTGCTGCCGCGGCGGCCGGCTGGGGGCGCTCTGGAGCAGGCTGCCCAGGGAGGCTGTGGCGTCTCCTCCACTGCAGAGCTTCCACCCCACCCTGGCCGCTGGGCAAGCCGCTGTGGGTGCCCTGCTGGAGCTGGGGTGCCAGCTGGGGTGGGCAGAGGGAGGGACCCGGGAGCCAGCTGGGGAGGGTAGGACCTGCAATTTTCACTTGAACTTAAGGAGAAACTTCTCTGGTGTGAGGCTGCTGGAGGCCTGGAGCAGGCTGCCCAGAGAGGCTGCAGAGTCTCCTCCTCTGCAGAGCTTTCAACCTCCCCTGGCCGTGGTGCCCCCGGGCAAGCCGTTGTGGTGCCCTGCTGGGGCGGGGGGTTGTGCTGGGTGATGCCCAGAGGTCCCTAAGCCGGCCTCGCCGTGCTGGGTCCCGCGGGGCCTGGCACATCACAGCCCCTGCCCGTGCTCCTGCAGAGTCCCCCACGGCCAAGCCCAGGAGCTGCAGCCAGGACAAGAACGAGTTCCTGTGCCACAACCAGCGGTGCATCAGCGCCAACCTGCGCTGCAACTTCTTCGACGACTGCGGCGACGGCTCCGACGAGGAGTCCTGCTCCCACGGTGGGTGCCAGGGCTGGGCAGGGAGGCTGCTGGGGGCGCAGCAGGAGGCTGTGGTGCTGACAGCTCTCCTGGTACCCCGCCCTCCCCTCCCCAGACCACAAGTCCTACGACTGCGTGGCCAACAGCAGCATGTGTGGGGACGAGGCGCAGTGCGTCCAGACGCAGGGCGGCTCCTACTGCAGCTGCCGCAGAGGCTTCCAGAAGGTGCCAGACAAGAACTACTGCCAAGGTGAGGGGGTGCCCGCCGCTGCTGGGGGTGGGGGTCCAGAGGCAGGTTTGTGGTTGGGTTTGGTAGTCACAGGGTTGTTAAGGTTGGGATAGGCCTTCAAAATTAAGTCCAACAACAGCCCAGCAGCACCGTGGCCCCCAAACCGTGGCCCCAGGTTTCTTGGACGTCTCCAGGGATGGGGACTCCGCCACCTCCCTGGGCAGCCTGTGCCAGCCCCTGGCTGCTCCTGCAGGGCAGAAATTGTTCCTCCTGGCCAAACCTCCCCTGGAGCAACTTGAGGCTGTTTCCTCTTGTCCCATCACTGAGGACAGGAGATCTCAACCCCGACCTGGCTCTAGCCTCCTCTCAGGGACCTGCAGAGAGCCAGAAGGTCTCAGAGACCCTCAGCCTCCTCTTTTCCAGGCTGAACCCCCCAGCTCCCTCAGCTGCTCCTCCCCAGGCCTGCTCTCCAGACCCTTCCCCAGCTCTGTTGCCCTTCTCGGGGCCTGCTCCAGCCCTCAAAGTCCTTCTGGCAGTGAGAGGCCAGTAAGATGTGTCTGGGGCATCAGAAACGGTGTCCTTGGGGCACAGGCATGAGGACTGGGGTCTCAGAGCCCTGGCTGGCTTCGGACATCACCCAGGGAGGGGCAACCTGCACGAGGCACACCCCCCGGTGTCCCCCTGACTGCCATCTCCTGCCCAGACATCAACGAGTGCCTGCGCTTCGGGACCTGCTCGCAGCTCTGCAACAACACCAAAGGCTCTCACGTCTGCAGCTGCGCCAAGAACTTCATGAAGACGGAGACCATGTGCAAGGCGGAAGGTGAGGAGGGGTCGGGCACCTCCCCCAGCCCTCTGCCCATCCCTGCTCCCTGTGCCACCCTGCAGCGCCCGCTCCACCCTCCCCGCTCCTCCTCCTCCTGCCCCGCTGCGGGTGGGCTCCAGGCTCCGCCGGAGAGCTGCCAGGCCGCGGTGACGCCGTGCAGGGGGCCGGGCAGACCCCTCGCTCCCCCCTGCCGGTGCCACAGCCGCGGCTGCCCCGCAGGCTCGGAGCACCAGATCCTGTACATCGCGGACGACAACAAGATCCGCAGCATGTACCCCTTCAACCCCAACGCCGCGCACGAGCCCGCCTTCCAGGGCGACGCCAGCGTCCGCATCGACGCCATGGACATCCACGTCAAGGCCAACCGCATCTACTGGACCAACTGGCACACGGGCAGGATCTCCTTCCGCGAGCTGCCCGCCTCCTCCAGCGCCTCCACCGCCTCCAACCGCAACCGGCGCCAGCTGGACGGCGGCGTCACGCACCTCAACGTGAGCCGCGCCGGGGGCAGGGGGAGGGGGAGGGTGGTGGTTTGGCCCTGGCCTGGAGGGCAGATGCCCACCAAAGCTGCTCTTATCGCTGCCCCTCTTAAATGGGCAGGGGGAGAGGGGGGAAATGGTACAAAAGGCAGGGGTGAGATGGAAGCCATTTAATAACAGCGATGAGAAGGAGCAATGGATGGCACGGAGGAGGAAGCAGAGGGAGAGAGGTTGGCCTCTGCTGCCCATCAGCAGGACAGGGTCGGTCTTGGGCAGCAGGGCTCTGAGCTTAATGGTTCCTTAAGAGGACATGCCATGGAGGAAAACCCCACCTCCTTCTTTCACTTCATTCTTACATCTGAGCTGACCTCACGTGGCATGGAGCACCTCCTTGGCAAGCCTGGGTCCGCAGGCTCAGCCCTGTCCCCTCCCAAGGTCTTGCCCTCCCCTCAGTGTACTCTTGGGGCAGGGAAATGTTGAAAGGACACAGCCTGGAGACTTACTCAAGGGTAGCCAAAACACTGCTGCCTTATCAGCTGCTGCTGCCACACCCAGCGCTAGAAAGATGCTGTGGGGAGAATGAACTCCAGCTCAGCCAAACCCAGCACAGGGGTGGGGCTGTGCTCTGCCCCCACCCCTGCTCCCTGCCCCCACCCCTGCCCCCACCCCTGCCTGCTCCCTGCTCCCCCCCCACCCCTGCCTGCTCCCTGCCCGCCCCCCCGCTCCCCCCCTCACCCCTGCTCCCTGCCCCCACCCCTCCCTGCCCTCACCCCTGCCCGCTCCCCGCCCTCACCCCTGCCTGCTCACCCCTGCCTGCTCCCCACCACCCCCACCCTCACCCCCGCCCGCCCCGCCCCCGCCCTCACCCCCACCCACTCCCGCCCGCCCTGCCCTCAGCCCTGCCTGCTCCCCGCCCGCTCCCCGCCCCCCACCCCTGTCCCTCCCACCCTCACCCCTGCCCGCTCCCCGCCCTCACCCCCGCCCACTCCCCGCCCGCTCCCTGCCCTCAGCCCTGCCTGCCCCCCACCCCTGTCCGCTTCCCACCCCACCCCTGCCCGCTCCCTGCCCTCTGCAGATCTCGGGGCTGAAGATGCCACGGGGCATCGCGGTGGACTGGGTGGCTGGCAACATCTACTGGACGGACTCCGGGCGCGACGTGATCGAGGTGGCACAGATGAAGGGCGAGAACCGCAAGACGCTGATCTCGGGCATGATCGACGAGCCCCACGCCATTGTCGTGGACCCCCTGCGCGGGTGAGGGGCTGCAGCACCTCCTCCCTGCCTCTGCTGGCCTCCTCCCACCGCCAAGAGCCCATCTGAGGTGGGAGGTGCCCAAACTCCACCATGGATCTCCAGCCTGAGCTGCTGGTCTTTAGGGTCGTGCTGGTGACTCTAGGACAGTGTGAGGAGCATGGACTCAAGGCATGGGTTGGGTTGGAAGGGACTTTAAAGCTCATCCAGTTCCAGCCCCTTGCTATGGGCAGGGACACCTCCCACCAGCCCAGGTTGCTCAGGGCCTCATCCAGCCTGGCCTGGAACACCTCCATGGAAAGGGCATCCACAGCCTCCCTGGGCAACCTGTTCCCTCACTGTCTCTCCAACCACCATAGTGTTGGACTGCCCTGTTCTCCCCCTCTTGCTCTCTGCTGGGAGTGACCCCCTCTGTGTCCCCCACAGAACCATGTACTGGTCAGACTGGGGCAATCACCCCAAGATCGAGACAGCTGCCATGGACGGGACCCTGCGGGAGACCCTGGTGCAGGACAACATCCAGTGGCCAACAGGTGAAGGGAGATGGGGGCCAAGGAGGGCCGGGTGTGGGAGGGGCGGAGGGACTGCTCTGCTGGTCACCTGGTCAGGAGAGGCTTGGGGCCTGTTGCTCACCACAGGGGGGTTGTGCCCTCAGGCCTGGCTGTGGACTACCACAACGAGCGACTGTACTGGGCCGACGCCAAGCTCTCCGTCATCGGCAGCATCCGGCTCAACGGCACCGACCCCGTGGTGGCCATCGACAGCAAGAAGGGTGAGCACCTTCTGGACCTCCATCCTCTTGACCTCCACCCTTCTCCTGGGACTGTTGAGCCAGGAGAAGATCAGCCCCGGAGGGGATCTGATCAATGCTGATCAATACCTCAAGGGTAGAGGTCTGGAGGCTGGGGTCAGACTCTGCTCCAGCAGTTTCTGCTTCTTTGGTGTGAGGGTGCAGAGCCCTGCAGCAGGCTGCCCAGAGAGGCTGTGGAGTCTTCTTCTCTGGAGAGCTTCCCCCTCCCCCCAGCCCCTGGCCATTGTGCCCCTGGGCAAGCTGCTGTGGGTGCCCTGCTGGAGCTGGGTGGGGTTGGGCTGGGTGAGCTCCAGAGTTCCAGCCTCGCTGTGCTGAGGTTCTGTGACCTTAAAGCTCTTTTCCAAGACCATTCTGTGTCCCCTCTCGGCCCCCCCTAGGCCTGAGCCACCCCTTCAGCATCGACATCTTCGAGGACTACATCTATGGGGTCACCTACATGAACAATCGCATCTTCAAGATCCACAAGTTCGGGCACAAGGCTGTCACCAACCTCACCTCCGGCCTCAACCACGCCACCGACGTGGTGCTGTACCACCAGTACAAGCAGCCAGAGGGTGTGTGCTGGGCTGGGCACCCTCACCCTGCTGCTCTGGGGGGGCAGGGAGGTGCTGATCTCTGATGTGTGCTGACAGAGGGTGAGGGGAGCTCCGACAGAGCCGGAGGCAACCCAACTTCCCTGCCCGAAGTGGAGGGCGTCTGGATGGGCAGAGCAGGGGTGGGTAGGGAGGAGGTCTGGTGGGCTGGGCACAGGGCTGGGGCAGCTGTAGGGGTGTGGGGGATGTCCTGAGGCTGCTGGGGGTGATGTTAGCCAGGAGGGCCAAGGGTCACCCTGCAGTGTCCCCCTCCTGGCAGTGACCAACCCCTGTGACCGCAAGAAGTGTGAGTGGCTCTGCCTGCTGAGCCCCAGTGGCCCTGTCTGCACCTGCCCCAACGGCAAGCGCCTGGACAACGGCACCTGCGTGCTCATCCCCTCCCCCACACTGTCCCCTGTCGGTAGGTGGGCTGGGGGGAGGGGGAGGGGAAGGGGAAGAGGAGGGAAAACGGGAGAAGAGAGAGAAGGAGGAGGAGATGGAGAGGGAGGAGGAGGAAGAGGAGAGGGAAGAGGAGAGGGAAGAGAGGGAAGAGGAGAGGGAAGAGAGGGAAGAGGAGAGGGAAGAGAGGGAGGAGGAAGAGGAGAAGGAGAGGAAGGAGGAAGAGGAGAAGGAGAGGGAGGAGGAAGAGGAGAAGGAGGAGGAAGAGGAGAAGGAGGAGAAAGATGAAGAGAAGGAGGAGAAAGATGAAGAGAAGGAGGAGAAAGATGAAGAGAAGGAGGAGAAAGATGAAGAGAAGGAGGAGAAAGATGAAGAGAAGGAGGAGAAAGATGAAGAGAAGGAGGAGAAAGATGAAGAAGAAGGAGGAGAAAGATGAGAGGAAGAGAAGGAGGAGAAAGATGAGAGGAAGAGAAGGAGGAGAAAGATGAGAGGAAGAGAAGGAGGAGAAAGATGAGAGGAAGAGAAGGAGGAGAAAGATGAGAGGAAGAGAAAGAGGAGAAAGATGAGAGGAAGAGAAGGAGGAGAAAGATGAGAGGAAGGAGGAGGAAGAGGACAAGGAGAGGGAGAAGGAATGGGCGAGGGAGAAAGAGGAGGAGGCAGGGGAGCGGGAGGGGCCCCTGACCTGGCCCTGCTGACCCCAGTGCCCCTCGCCAGTGCCCACCACGGACACCTGTGACCTGGTCTGCCTGAACGGCGGCAGCTGCTTCCTGAACGCTCGCCGGCAGGCCAAGTGCCGCTGCCAGCCGCGCTACAACGGCGACAAGTGCCAGGTGGACCAGTGCTGGGACTACTGCCAGAGCGGCGGCACCTGCGCCGCCTCCCCCTCGGGTGAGCCTGCGCCGCGGGGCGGGCGGACAGGCAGACGGACAGAGGGGTGGGCAGCGGGGCGGGAGGGGTGGGCAGCGGGGCGGGAGGGGTGGGCAGCGGGCTGACCTCTCTCCTCCCCAGGGATGCCAACCTGCCGCTGCCCCACGGGCTTCACCGGGCCGCGCTGCAACCAGCAGGTCTGCAGCGACTACTGCATGCACAACGGCAGCTGCAGCGTCAACCAGGGCAACCAACCCAGCTGCCGCTGCCCCCGGCTTCATCGGCGACCGCTGCCAGTACCGTGAGTGCCAGGGCGGGGACTCTGCTGGGCGCTGCCGGGGATGGCGCCTGGCAGCTCGGGCACCCAGGTCCTGGCTCTCCAGGGGGATGCTCCATGGGGATCTCACCTGAGAGGTTGGGCTCCTCCACAGCCCTCCTGGGGAGGCCTCACCCAAGAGGTTGGACCCCAGGACTCCCCCTTCTCAGCAATGCTCTTTGGGGACCTCACCCAAGAGCCTGGGCCCCCAGGACCCCCCCTTTTGGGGGATGATCTCTGAGGAGCTGGGGTGGTGTGGTGCTCCGTGGGGGGCACAAGGGGCGGGTGTGGGGCTGCCCACCCTGACCCCAGCACCCACTGCAGGGCAGTGCTTCGACTACTGCGAGAATGAAGGCATCTGCCAGATGACTGCCAGCGGTGCCAAGCAGTGCCGCTGCCCGCCGCAGTTTGAGGGCGCCCAGTGCCAGGACAACAAATGCTCCAGGTGCCAGGAGGGCAAGTGCAACATCAACAAGCAGAGTGGAGAAGTCTCCTGCATGTAGGTACCAGGGACATGGAACCCAAGGGAGGAGGGAAGGGGTGGTGGGCACAAGGACTCAAGGGGACGCCTGTGGCTGGATGGTTGGGGATCAGCCGTGGCTGACAGGATGCCACGAAGCTGGGGGGCACAGGCAGGTTGGGGGTACACCTGTGCCTGATCATCCTCTCTGCCCCACAGCTGCCCAGATGGCAAGATAGCCCCCAGCTGCCTGACCTGTGACAGCTACTGCCTGCATGGTGGCACCTGCTCCATCAGCGACAAGACACAGCTGCCCGAGTGCCTGTAAGCAGGGCTGGGGCTGCGGGCTGGGGGGGCTGCTCACCCCTGGGGCAGAGACAGCTCTGACTGACAGACCCTGCTCTGTGTGCCAACCCCTCCCTGTCCTGTCCCAGGTCTGTGCCCTCCCCCACCTTGCCCTCGCCCTCCCTGCATGCCCCTGCTAACCCTGCTGCTCTCCCTGCCCCTGCAGGTGCCCGCTGGGGCTGACAGGGACACGCTGCGAGGACTTCATCGTTGGGGAGCAGCAGAGCAGCCGTGAGTGCCCACAGTGCCCACAGTGCCCCCAGGCAGCCCTGCCCGGGGGTGCACCGTGGGGCTCAGCACCAAACCCCTGCAGCTGCTGAAGCCCTTTGGTGGGGCAGGGCCAGGTCCTTCCCCGTGGGGCAGGGCTGGGCCTGCTGCTGCCCCAGGGCCTGTGGGGCTGAGCAGACCTCTGCTCCTGCAGGCACAGCCTCCATCGTCATCCCCATCCTGCTGCTGCTCATCCTGCTCACCGTGGTGGCTTTTGTCTGGTACAAGTGGAGGATTAAAGGGTGAGTGGGGCCAGGGCATTGGTGGTGCCCCTGGACTGGGCACTGGGGGGGGGGCACAGCTGGAATCTTGGGGTCAGTTTTGGACCCCTCCTGCCCTTGAGGCTTCCACACCCATCAGTGGTGCAGGACAGAGGGGCAGGGGGGTTGGGGGCTGCAGCCTGTGTTGCTGACCCTCCCTCTCACCCTCTCCCCCACCTCCCAGTGCCAAGGGCTTCCAGCACCAGCGGATGACCAACGGTGCCATGAACGTGGAGATTGGCAACCCCACCTACAAGATGTACGAGGGGGAGCCTGACGACGACGTCGGGGAGCTGCTGGACGCCGACTTCGCCCTGGACCCCGACAAGGTGAGGGGCAGGGGGCACCAAGGGGGGCTGCCAAGGTGGGGAGTGTCACTGTGGTGGCTGTGGGAAGCTCTGAGGGGTGCCAAAGGCTGGGTGGAGGCGGTGGGCAGGGCCGGTGCCAGCGGTGGGCTCAGGGCTGCTGTTCTGCAGGGAGGTTGTGGCTGGTGCCTGGCGCTCACCGAGGCACCGCAGGGCAGGGGGCACCTCGGGGCACCTCTCTGCTGGGGAGAGAGGTATCTGTGCCCCCTCCCACACCCTCCCCCAACTCCCCACAGCCCACCAACTTCACCAACCCGGTCTATGCCACGCTCTACATGGGTGCCCACAACAGCCGCAACTCCTTGGCCAGCACGGACGAGAAGAGAGAGCTGCTGGCGCGGGGCGCGGACGATGACCTGGCAGACCCCCTGGCATAGGGGCAGGATTTGGGGAAGGGGGGGGGAGGGGACGGGGAGGGAAGAAAAAAGGGCCAAGCGGGCAGCCGTGCCCAGGCCTGGCACAGACAGCCGTGGCAGGGGGCGGGCAGGGCTGGGGGCAGCCGGGAGCCGCTGTATAAATGTACAAATGAAGGATTATTACTTTTCTATGTGAGCAGTATTATTACCTGTATATTCCCCTGGCACCCAGCCCGGGCACCCAGCCCGGGCACCCAGCCTGGGCACCCAGCCCCTGGCCAGACCTGCCTCTGGTTTTATTTTAAATCTCTTTACATGGCCCCCCCTCACCCCCCAAAGCTTCTTCCCACCCTGCCGTGGGACGAGCAGGGACAGTGCCGCGCCAGGAGGTGCCACGGTGGCAGTGCCAGGGCTGCGGCTGCGTGGGGCACGGGCAGGGGGCGTCAGAGTGGGGGCTACGCTCCCCCCAGCTCTCAGCTTTGCCCCCCTCCAGCCCTCTCCAGGGTTTCCTCCCCCTCCTCAGACCACCCCCTCCCCATGTCCCCCTCTTTTCCCCTGCAGCTTGGCCTCTGCAACCCCCACCCTGGACTTCCCTTACCTCCTCCCCCCGCCCTCTACCCGACTGTTACAGGGGACAAGGACAAAGCCTCCCCCTCCCCTTCCCCAAACCCTGCTGCCCCCAGCCCTGGTGGGGTGCAGAGGGTCCCCGGCGGGCCCCTCCCCCAGGCTTGTCTCCTGCAGCCCCCCTCCAAAATGCACATTTTTTAACAGGAAAGGAACAAAAAAACCCCTCCCCCTTTCCCCCCCCGCCCCGGCAGCGCCCTGGCTTTTGTAGTAGAGATAAAGGAAAGCATGTGGGGGGCGAGGGGGCACCCTGGGGGGCACCCCCAGCCTTTTACTGGGGGGGGAAACGTTTTAATAATTTTTGCTGGATTTCCTTTACAACTAAACACAAAAAAACAGATATTGTTATAAATAAACTTTGTAAAAACTGAGCCCAGGCTGCTGCATGCTGGCAGAGGGAGGGGGCACGGGAGGGGCACGGGAGGGGGCACTGTGGTGCTGGGGGGAGGCCTAAGGAGTGCCAAGCTGGGGGGGTGTGGGGGGAGAGGGGTGTCACTGTAGTGCTGTTGGGGCTGTGGGAGCTCTGAGGGGTGCCAAAGGCTGGCTGGAGGTGGTGGGCAGGGATGGTGCTGGGGGGACCTGGGGGTGTGCCAAGCCCTGGTACCAGCTGGGCACCGCATCGCTGGGCATTGTGGTGCTGACACCTTCGAAGCCCAGGGTGATGAGGTGGGGAGGTGAAGGCAGTAGGATGCCACTGGGGCGGGGGCACAGGAGCCTCCATGCAGCACCCTCCCGATGGGTGAGCTGGGCACACCGTGTCTGCTGAGGGCGTGCTGGGGGTGGCGGTGCCCACGTGCCATGTTGGGTGATGCATGTATGTGCACACAGGTGTGTGACAGCTCCCTGCGGCTGGAGGCACCTCCCAGGGCACCCTGAGCTGCCATAGCTGCCACACTGGCTCCTTCCTTCCCGGCAGAAACACCGGGAGGCGCTGGGCATTGAGCAGTGGGTACCAGCTCCGGGCGCTGGGCACTGGACGCCAGCTGCAGGGCACTGAGCGCTAACCACCGAGCCCTGGGCGCGCTCCCGCCAGACGCCACCAGATGGCGCCGCTGCCCTCAAGAACGGAGCCGGGGGGGGAGGCTGTCTGTGCCCCCCCGTGTGCGGTGCCCCCACCGCTCCGTGTGCCCTTCGTGTGCCCTCATGTGCCCTCACCTCTCCGTGTGTCTCTGTGTGCCCCCACCCCTCCGTGTGTCCCCCACGTGTGCCACCACCCCTCCCTGTGCCCCCTCCGTGCGTCCCTCCCCGGCTCCATGTGTAGGGGCACAGGGCCCCTTCCCACCCAGCCTCTCACGGGGCAGTGTCCGGGGGTCGCTTTACCCAAGGTCCGTCCCCTCCCCGCTGACCACTCTTGTGTCCCCACCCCGCCCCTCACCCAGGCCACACTCCCTCCGGCATGGCACTGGGCACTGGGCACTGCCAAGCACAGCCAGGGCAGCAGTGGGGGCTGGGTGGGGAGACTCTGGGGACCATCTGCAACCCTCAGCCGATGGCAGGGCACTGAAGGGCAGGGGCTGGGGGCTCAGAGCCACCCTGGTGGGCTTAAGCTGAGGAGGAAGGGGCAAGGGCTGGCACGTGTCGGGGGCACCAAGCCCTCAAGCCGGCAGCCACGCCTGGGCACCCTCAGCATGTGCCCGGAACGCAGCAGGTCGTGAGGGGAGCCCAGGGTCATGGCGGGACCTGAGGTACCCCCAGCCTGAGGCTCGGCCCTTGGCACCCTCTGTGCCAGCTTCCTCCTTGGCATCACCCCCACCTCCCCCGGGTTCCCCCGGTGCCAGGCTGGTGCCTTTGAAAGCCCCGAGCCCCTCGGCAGAGGCTCCGCGGCCTCAGATCTATTTCGGCAGCAGCTCTTTGTTCCATTATCGCTTCCTTTATCTCCTCCGGAGCCTTTCTTGCTTCCCCCCCCCCCCCCTTTTTTTCCCTTCAATCTCTTCACATTTTTTTCACACACAGACCACCCCCCCCCCCCCCCCCCGCGCCCCTTCCTCTGCCCTTGGCTGCTAATTGTGTGGGAGGGGTCTTCCCACGGCCCCCACCCCGGACCTCTCACGGTCCTTTTGCTCCCTTGGGAGACCCACAGAGACCCCAGGGACACCCCCCCCCCCCAGCGGTGTGGGTGAGGTCCTGGCTGCACAGGGGCGGTGGGTCCGGAGTGGGGGCAGCTTGGAGGACCCCCCAAGCCTGCTGCCAGGGCTCAGCTGCCCCAGGCCCGGGGCAAATGGGGAGAATGCAGCCCTGGGGGGCAACCAGCCCGCGGCAGGTAACCAGCCTGGGAGGGAGCAACCAGCCGGGGGAAGCAACCAGCCTGGGGGGAGCAACCAGCCGGGGGGAAGCAACCAGCCGGGGGGGGTCCCAGCTGGGCAGGGAAGACCCTGCCAGTGCAGAAGGCAGGGAGCTGGAGAGGAGCAGGAGCCCGGCCGTGGGGCTGGCAGTGGGTCTCACGCCAGCTGCTAGCATTGGCACCAAGCTGGCACCACGGTGGCGGCTAGAGAAAGGCTGGAGGGACCTTCCGTGGAGAGGGGTGGGGGCACTTTGCACCCCAGCTGCAGACCCCAGACCCTGAGACCCGCAGGGAGCTGGCACAGATGGGCACTGCAGTGCCCAGGCCTGCTGTGGGGCTGCTGTGGGGCTGGCATGGGCCTGGCCGCAGGGTGCCAGGGCTCCTGTACCCCCTCCCGCCGCTGCCCTCTCCTTTCCCTTCCCCTTCTTCCCTGTTTTCCCTCGTTTTTCCCCCATTCCAGCGCTTCTTTCTCCTGCACCTTTTATTCATTCCAGCTCCACACGTCCGCAATGCCCCCCCCAGCCCCTGCTCGGCTCCCCCCAGCCCCACAGACAGCGAAGCCCCCCCCCCGTGCCCAGCAGCTCCCCGGAGGGTGGCTGGGGGGGGTCGCAGCAGTATCGGTAATGACCACAGCAGCAATGGTGACAAGCAAATTAATAGGGGGGGGTCCCTCTGCTGAGTTGGGGGCGCTGAGGATGCCTAGCAGGACACCCCCCACCCCCAAAAGCAGGGGTGAGCACACACGCGTGTGACACTGACAGGGGCCGTGTGCCCGGATTGGGGTGCAGCCCGGGGGGGTTTATCGGGGGGGGGGGGGGGCTGTGTATATGCTCTGGGGTGCGCAGGGCCCTTGGGGTGTGTGCAAGGCCTGAGGACTGTCCCCCAAAGACCCCCAAAGGGGTGGTCCCCGCTCTGTGCTGGGCTCTTGGTAGGGGCCAACACCAGGGGACCCCCTCCCCAGGCACTGGACGGGGATAGGCAGGGCTGTGCCCCCCCCTCCCACCCCCTCCACGCTGTGAGCGCATTCCCCAAGCAGGGACAGCACCGGGAGCGTCCCGGGGTGCAGGGCTCCGCCGGGAGAGGGGGGACCGCACCGGGAGTATCCCTGGGGGTTGGGGGGCTCCTGAGAAAGAGAGGTGGGGGCAGCCCCTTTCTGACCCCTCCCCGGCCCCAAACCTGACCCAGAGCCTCCTCTGGCTGCGGGCAGGTGCCGGTTCCCGGGCGCATTGCCCCTAGGGAGCCTCCGCCGCCCCCTCCCGGTACCCGGTTACCGGCGCTCCCCCCTCCCGCTCCCCCCCCCCGCGGGTCGGGATTGGCGGGGGCTCGGCGGAGGCACCGCCCGGCCCCAGCAAGTCTCCAACTTTCTTCCTGCCTCCCGCCGCCGCCTCCCGTCGCCACCCGCCAGCCCCGGAGCCCCGCGATGCTCCGCCGCCGCCTGCCCCGCTTCGGGCCGTGGCTGCTGCCGCTGCTGCTGCAGGTACCGGGAGGGGACCGGGGCTGGAACCGAGGCTGGAACCGGGGTTGGTAGTGGTGGTGGGGGGACACAGGGGTACGTCCCGCCCGCGGGAGGCAAAGTTGCTGCTGCCACCGCACCGGGATCTTGGGGTGGGGGCTACCGGGGGGTCCCATTCCCGGGGGTTGTAATTACCGGGGGAGTGTAATTACCGAGAGGTAATTACCGGGGGTGGGTGGCAGTGTTGGGGTGTCCGTGCAATTAGCGGGGGTGGGGGGGGACGGTGCTGAAGGGTAGCAATGTCGGGGTGGGGGCTGCAGCAGTCACCGGGGGGGGGGCAAGAGTCGGGGTGGGAGGATCGGGCAGTTACTGGGGGGTGACAATGTCGGGGGGAGGGGGATGTTGAAATTACCGGGGGGGGGTGAACGGTGTCGGGGGAGCAGGGGAGGTGTCGTGCAATGACCGGGGGGATGCTGTAGTTTGGGGGGGGAAGTGTCCTGCAATTATTATAGGGCGTGGGGGGGGACAATTTCGGGGGTCGGTGCAGTGCTGGGGGGAGTCGCAATTACCGGGGGGTGGCAGCTCCGGGCGGGGGGAGGGGGTGTCCTGCAGTTATCATGAAGAGGGAGATACAATTTCGGGGGTCCATGCAGTCCGGGGTGGGGGAGGGGGTGTCGTGGGGTTATTGGGGAGACACGCAATTGGGGGGGGGGAATCGTGTAGTCTCCGGGGCTCGGGCTGCCACGGAGGCAGCAGATAATGGGGGGGATGCAATTTTGAGGAGGGGGTCATGCAGTGATTTGGGGGGAGGCGTTTGCAGGGAGGTGAATGACAGAGGTGCACAGTGCTGGGGGGGGGGGGGCAGGGATTACACAGCTGCGGGGGGAGTCCTAAGTTGGTGAGGGCCTGGGGCTGTCCCGGACTCTGTGGGGTGGGGGCCGCCGCTCCCGGGCACCGCGAGGAGTTGGTGGCCGAGAGGGGAGGGATTCGTGGGGCGGGGGGTCCCGGTACATCCCCGGTCACAAGCAGCCTCCTCCCCCCCCCCCCCCATTGCAGAGCACAGAAGGCATCGTCTGGCAGGTGCTGGGGGGGGCAGCGAGACAGATCCACGCGTGGGAGAGGGGATCCGGAGCACTTCACATCCCACACCTGCGAGTGGGAGCAGTGGGCAGGGGTGGGAGGCAGGGTGAGACCCCCTCTTTCCCTGGCTGGCTGAACTGGGGGTGCTGGGTGAGGGTCCAGCTGCCGGGGGAGGGGGCGGGGGGAGGAGCTGTGAGCACCAAAACCACCTGCAGGGGAGACCTCAACTCATCCCTGTCGTGACTCGGTGCAGGCTCAGCTCCTGAGCTGGGTGGGGAGCAACTCTCCCCCCCGTGCCCCCCACCCCACCAAAGTGCCGCCTGGGCTTGGCTGGGGGGCGCTGGGCATTTACCCCAGGACAGGATTGACCTTGCCCAGCTTGGGGCCGGGGGGCTTCGCCTGCTCTTGCCCCTTCACCTGTGTGTGGAAGGGGAGGAGCAGCTGCAGACATCCCCTCACCCCCTCGCCCCCCTCTCAGAACCGCCCCCCTCCGCCCCCCATGTCCCCAGGCCCCAGATGCTCCCCCAGGCCACTCACCCTTGCCTGTGTCCCCTCCTCCCTGCCGCCTCCTCTCGGAGCCCAGCGAGGCTTCACCCCCTCCCCACCACGGGAGCTGCCAGGGGCTGGGGGCTCCAGCAGGCTCTGGTGCCGGTGTCTGTGGTGGTCATCAATAAGCGGGGGGGGGGGGGAATCTGTGCGCCCCCCGCAGCTGGGGAGGGGGCTTGGGGGGGGGCAGGCTCATCACCCAGCATCTGCGATTTCCTGACACTCCATTTTTACTTTCTGTGTTTCATGAATAAAATCAAACGAGTCAATTCCCTCTCGGGAATTGGATGCACATCAGGGACACCCCCCCCCCCCTCCACCTCCCACCAGCCCCCCCCAACCCCCTCCCCAACCCTACACAACCCTACCACCCCCCAGGCACAAGCTCTTGCAACTTGTCTCTCCCTGCCACGCTCCCCTCGCCGGGCACGGAGCTGGGGATGGATTTGTCGTGTGGCTGTGTGTGGGGGTGGCTCTGCGTGACCCCCCCCCCCCCCCCGCCCGCCGCCCCCTCCCCGTGTCCATCTAACGCGGAGCATCTGTCGGTGCTGGAGCTGCTTCAAGACAAATGGGTTTGTTTTGATGGAATCAGGAGCAGGGCGCTGCCCCTGCCCCCCCCCCCCCGCCCGTGCTGGCAGAGGGGGTGCGGGTGAGGTGGGGGCTTGCAGCTGGGGGGACCGGACCCGTCCTGGGGTACTGGGGGGTGAGGGGGTGTGGCGTAGCCGCGGGCAGTGCTGGCAGGAGTGGTGACCCCCAGCCCCTCTGCGGTTGCTGCTGTGGGGAGGGGCTGCTGGAGGAGGCTGTTCCTACCCCTCAATCCTCTGCGTTTGTGGGGGCAAAACTTTCTTGGGGGACAGGAGGCAGCTGGATGGGGGTGGGGGGTCCCCACCGGCGCCCCCCAGCCCCAGCTGCTGCGCTGGACCTGAGCTCCCCAGCCCTGTGTCCCAGCAGGGCTGTGGTGGCAGCGAGGGGGCAGATGCGGCTGCAGGGGTCGCCTTCACCCCCGGGTGGGTGTCTGTGGACACCCCCAGGGTGTCCTCCTCACCCAGACTGTCCCTGCTGGGTGCCTATCTCCCTGCTGCCATGGGGCCAGCTCTTGGGGCCTGGTGGGTGCCCGGTGGGGGCCTGTGTTGTGTGTTTGTGGTGCAGATCACCTCCTCTCAGCACCCCACCTTCCACCACTGCTGCTGCCCACGATTTGCCTTCACGCTCCTAGTGCCAGGGCTGGGGCTGGCAGAGCTTGGACTGGTGGCAGAGCTGCTGTCCATGGGCCAGCTCCTCATTCTCCCCTCCCACCACCCCCTCCAGGCTGCTGCTTTATAGCTTAGAATCTGGATGTGCTTTGAGCATTAAATCCTGGGGGGCCCTCAGAGTGGGGCTGGCCTGGCTACCCCCTGCTTTGGGGCCCATCCTGCCCAGCCCAGGTGCACTGGCAGCAATGGGAGAGACACTTCCAATGGGAGACACTCCCAATGGGAGGTGGGCTGGGGCAGGGGCTGGGGCTGGGGCAGGCAGGGGCTGGAGCAGGCTGGGGCAGGGGCTGGGGCTGGGGCTGGGGCTGGGGCTGGGGCAGGCAGGGGCTGGAGCAGGCTGGGGCAGGGGCTGGGGCAGGCTGGGGCTGGAGCAGGCTTGGCGCAGCTCTGTCCTTGGGCTCACAGAAGCAGCTGTCACTTTGCAGAGGAGGGACAATTCCTGGCCACAACCTCCTGGCCTCCTGGGATGCAGCTGCCAGCCTTAGCCCCACAGTCCCCGATGCCCAGGTGGCATCACCACCCACAGCAGTGCCAAACAAGAGCCAGCGGTGGAGGGGGGACTGTGTGCCACTGCCCCTGGAGCAGGCAGGAGCAGCCAGGCTCGGTGCTGGACCAGGGTGGGTGCCAGGGAGCAGCCTGGGAGGGGAGTGGGAGGTGGGGACTCGGAGGCAGGACGAGAGCCCAGCTCCAGCCCCGCTGCCATCCTGTGCCTCTGCAGGATCGTGCCTCCCTGGCACCCTGCCTCGGTTTCCCTCCTCGGGGAGGTGAGATGGTGGTGGGCGTCTGCGAAGCACCTGGAGTGTTGCTGGCAAGTTTCTCCTTCCTGGATTAACCCTTCCTAGGAAAATCCCCGCCTGGCAGTGCCTGGTGGCCGTGCCAGTGGCAAGCTGGTGGCGTGGGATGCCAGCCTCTGGGGAAACTCGCCCTGCTTCGTTCCCCTTCCCTCGCTGTCCCCCAGGAGCTGTCGCACATCTCCTGGGTGGTTGGCTGGTAGATGGCTTTGCTGCCAGCCCTTCCCGTGCAAGGACACCCCTGCCCACCCCCCAGCTCCCAGCAATGGGGAGAATTCAACCAGTTCATAGAGCCAAGGCATGGGTTGGGCTTGGAAGGGACCTTCAAGATCCCCCAGTGCCAGCCCCTGCCATGGGCAGGGACACCTCCCACCAGCCCAGGTTGCTCAAGGCCTCATCCAGCCTGGCCCTGAGCAGCTCCAGGGAGGGAGCAGCCGCAGCCTCCCGGGCAGCCTGTTCCATGGCTCAGATTCCGCATCTGGAACCAGGGGCGGGCAGATGAGATCAGGGTGGCAGCGCGGCCCTGCCAGTCCGGCCGGTGGTCGCTCTGGGCACAGAGCCGCAGGGCTGGGCGCTGAACGGTGTCCGGGGAGCACCTCCCGGCGTCCCCCTGCCGCCGGCTCCTGCGGCGCTCCGGCGCTGCCCGGCGCTGCGGCTGGGTGCTGCGTGCTGTGTGCTCGGCACGGCTGAGCTAATCCCGCGCCAAACAAACAGCCTCTGCGATTCCCGAAGAAGGTTTCCAAGCGACTCATTTCCCTTTTTTTAATAACTCTTCCCTCTGGTGCCCTTTGCACCCCGAGCTGGGAGATTCAATAAGGCTGGAGCCTGGAGCGTGGCGCAGCTCAGCCTCCCACCGAGGCGGGGGAGAAGCGGGGGGGGAGCAGCAGCTGGGGAGGAGGAGGAGGAGGGAGAGCACCCCTGGGTGCCCCCGGCCAGACCCAGTCCTGTTGTGCCACCGTCTTGTTCTGACTGGAATCTGGGGCCTGCTTTATTGCTTCCCCCCTGTCCCCCTCACCACCTCCCCTCTGATTTTTAATCACCAGTTTTCTGCCTGCTGCTGGGAGGGGGTGCCCAGAACTGGGACAACCACAAAGCTGAGCACCCATCACCCCCCCACCCCGCTAATCACACCGGTGCCAATTAACACTCCCTGATGAAGGACTTCTGTCGTGACCCCCTTCCCCTTCCCCTCCTGCTCCCCACATCTACAGCTCCTCTGGGGAGCCGAAGTCCTTGGCACTCAGTGACCCAGCCACGGGGTGATGATGGTGATGATGATGCCACATCAAGACCCCAGCAGCTGAACCTTCCAAATTCCTTTCCCCCCCCTCCCCATCCCCCGCCCCCACCCCTGCCTGCCCTGGCCAAGCTCCAGCATCTCCGACGAGCTGCTTGGCTCAGCCTTCGCGCTCGGGCGCCGAAGGTAAATGGCCCAGGAAAGATGAAGGTTCCTCTCCAGCCGCTTGGATTGCTGCTAAAGAAATAATCACGTCCCTGGGCTTTCGCTTCTTCCCCCCCCCCCCCCCCTACCCCCCTCCTTGCCTCTTTTTTTTTTTTTCCCTGATCGCTGTTGCAAAAGGAAAATCATTGTGGAAATGAGAGCCCAGCCTGCAGAAATGAGCAGCAGCAGCAGCAGCAGAGCCTGCGGGGCCCTGCGACGCCGCCGGAGCTGTCCCTCCCCTCCCCAGATAAATCCCAGTCAGGTCCCGCAGCTCGGACCGGGGCTGGCTGCTGCGCGCCCAGGCTCGGTGGCATTGCTCAGTCAGTGCTGCCACAGACCCCGGCTGGCCCCCTCGTGGATGTCCCCACGGCTGCACGGGTGCCACCGTGGGCAAAGACGCGCCCTCGTTGCCCATCCTGCCACCCCAGCGCTGGGAGGGGGTCCAGGCATCTGTCCTTGGCATCGCTGGGCAGCTGTTTGGGACCAGGACCTTGGGCAGGGGTGGGTGGTAGACAAACCACCACACACAGACCACCGTCTTCTACCCGACTCTGTGCCCTCCAGCACCGGGAGCAGGTCCTCGGCTTTGCTGTGCACCTGCTTGGGACTGGAAGCCTGGGCAGGGTCCTGTGTGCCAAGCAGAGCACTGGGGGCACGAGGGGCTCCTGGAACACCTCTGTCCCCTGCTCTGGTGCCCAGCCACAGTGGGGCACAGTCCTTGTGACCACATCATGGTGCGCCAGGAGGGGCTGTGACCCTCAGCAGTGGGGAGGGTTCCCTGCAGCCCTGGGTGTCTTGGAGGGTTTTAATCATCCTCTGCTTGCGGGGGGGGGGGAAGGGTGCAGGGGACAGCTTGTCCCTGCCACTGCTCCTCCCTTCTCTCTGCTCCTGGGGGAATAAATCCTGGCTGGCCCCGGGAATGGGTGGGGAGGGGAGGCGGTGCAGCGAGGGCGAGTTGGGGCAGGGAAGCAGGAGATGGGGGCCGGGAGGGTGCAGTGCTGGGGGTGTGGGAACAGGGATGGCATCCCCAGGGGCAGCCCCGTGTTCGCCTCTCTCTCTCTCTGGTGACCTTGGCACCAGCCCTGTCTCGCCTGGTGGGGGGAGGGTGTGGGGGTGTGTGGTGCAGGGGGAGGGAGGGGGGGGTCTGGCAATGCAATTTATGATCCCTTCTGATACGATCTTATAAAATTTCCCGGGCACACTCGAAATTACATTTCCATAGCTCAGGAGCAGCGAGCTCGGCGCTCCGGTACCTGCCACTTTTATGGCTACATTTATTGCAATAATAAAGTGAAATGGGGAAGGCTGGGGGGGGAGGCAGCTGGGCAGGAGGTGGGGGCTGTGTCCCTAGGGGCCTTCTACATTAGGTGGTGGTGGCTCAAGGGAAGCTGCCAATTCTTCGCGCCCCGCAGAAAGATGTTGCCTGCCAAAGAGCTGGGCAGGGCGGAGGGAGCCCTGAGCTTGCTCTGCTGCAGGGACACTGAGGGAGAGCTGCAGGGGCGCTGAGGCAGAGCCCCAAGGACCAAGGTGAGGGTGTCCTGGCTGGACAGCCCTGGCGGCGAGGGGCAGTGGGGTGTCCTGGCTGGACAGCCCTGGCGGCGAGGGGCAGTGGGGTGTCCCTTCTGGCTCTGCCTCCATACCCACCCAGGTGAGCTGCCCATGTCTGCCCACTCCTGAGCACAAGGGGCTCAGCTGAGAGACCCTCAGCTCTGGCACTGTGCTGAAGTGGAACAGCCTCTCTCCAGTGCCTCCCACCCCCTGCCACCTTCCGCTTGCCATGCCAGGCCCCACCAGCCAAGCCAGTCTGGGCATTGCAGGCAGTCTGGGCTCCGGCTGGCACCAGAGATGCTGCCAACAGGCTGCCTGGCTCAGCAGGATTCATTTCTCCCGAGCCCATCAGCCCATGGTCCCCATTCCTGCTGCCACCCCCGTGCCCCCCTCTCCTGCACACCCCTCTCCCTTCTCCCTTTTGCTCCTCATTTTCCCATTCATTCTTTTTTCTTCCTTGAGTCCAATGAGTCACACAAGCCCTGAATCCTTTGCCTGCTGCTGTCTCCTCCCTTCTATTATATTTTTTTCTTTCCTTTGCTCTTAACAGCACTTTTCTTTTTCACCCGTGGGGGGAGAGACTGGGGATGAACAGGTTTGGTGGGTTTTTTTTTCCCCTCCCCCTCCCTGCTTCCCCCTCCCCCCGCCCCCCCCAGCCACCTACCAGCTCCTGTCTCACCGCCGAGCCCTTAAAAAGTAATAAATAAATAAAACAACGGCTGAGAAAAGAAAAGGCAGGAAACGAGTGACAGGGAAAAGGAACCAAAACGAAAAGAGAGAAGAAGGAGGAAGGGGGAAAAAAAAAAGAGAGAGAAGAGAGAAAAAGTCCTACTCAGGCTATGAAATATTTATCAGCCAGCGCGTGCCGAGCGCCTTAATGACGCCGCAGCATTTGCATACCCTGCGAGGAGCGAGGGGGCTGCCCGGGGGCTGCAATGGGCTCCCTCCTGCCACCACTCAGGCCACGCTCCTGCACATCAGTGTCGCCTGGAGCTGGCTGTCTTCCCCCAGAGCGGGAGCCCAGAGTGGGTGCTGGCAGCTCCGGCAGCCCCCGTGCCACCGTAACCACCCCCAGGGGTGGGTTTGGGTCTGGGCAGCTCCTCCGGAGCCTTCCCTCTCCAAGGATGTCCCACGGCTGGCTTTGCCCAGCCCAGTGCTGGATCTTCCTGTGCTGGTGCTGGGGGCCTGCAGCTGCCTGCCCACCATGCTGCATGGGGATCCTGGCCAGAGGGAGGGGCTGAGTGACACTGGGGGGCTGCAAGGTGAAGAGGGGATGGGAAGTGGGGTGTCTGGCTGTGAGGTGAGCTGCATGATGTGGGTTGCTGCTGTGTGTGGCAGGGCTGATGCCAGCTGTGCCAATAAGGGCCCAGCCCTCCCCCCCTCCTCCCGGGGCCCTGGAGCTGCTGGCCATGGATGGGTTTTGAGTGTCTTTGGGTGGGGAGGCAGTGGGACACAAGGGTGGGAGCAGCCAGCTGGGCTTCTCCTCTTGCCCTTTGAGACTGTCCTGCATCCCATTCCCACACTCCCTGCCCCAGGGCACCCTACAGCCCTCCCCGTAGACCCTCTCCCCTGCCCCACTCCCCATCCTGCAGCCCTATCCTGTGCCCTTGGCCACAGCCCCCGGGGGAGCCAGGCTGGGACTCACCCTGCAGCCCTCAGCCTCCTCCCAGCTCCACCAGCAGCCTGGACCCAGCTCGAGTGTGCCCAGTACGTGGGGCTGGGCATACCCAGCTTAATCCGTTGCCCTGGCACCGAGGAGTCATCGCTGCAGATTTGCCTTCGGGGGACTTGCATGAGCAGCACCAACCCCATCTGCGCTTGCGAGGCGGCGGCAGCCGGGCGCAGACCTTGGCACAGCCGTACCTGACACCTCCCGGGGCAGGAGGCACCGGAACGCGTCCGCCCTGGGGGCGCACAGGGAGGAGCAGCTCCCCTGCAAGGGCAGGCAGGCTCCGTGTATGCAACCACGCAGGCAGGGACAGGCAGGGACACGCAGGACACATGCAGACGTCTGTGCCCCCTCTGCTGCTGCTGCATGGGCAAAGGCTTGCTGCAGGCGCACGCTGGGCCGGGCGGGCACTGGGTGATGCCCTTGGCACCCTGCTTGCTGGCACACGCAGACGTGGGGACGCTCGATCAGGCGTTTCGCTGCAGGCTGGGGCGTGTGCCTGGGGGCCCTGCCGGCAGCCCACCCTGCACCGCGGCCTCACCCTGCCGCCACCGCATTAGCACCCGCGCCGTGCCGGGAGATAAATGGAAGCTGTCAGCGGCACCTTGTTTGCTGCTAACCTTTGGAAATGCCACACGGCCCCGAGCCGAGCCGCGCCGGGGGGAGCCAGCCCGAGGGGATTGTTCCTCAGCACCTCCAATTAATCTCCCGGTGCTAACGAAGGCAGTGGGGTGACAGGGGAGAGACCGCATTGACCCTGTTCCCCTAGGGAGAGCTGGAGACCCCCATCAGCAGATCGATGCCGCTCTGACACTGACCCCCACCCAGGTGGGGTTCAGCTTGGAGCCAGGCTGCGGATGTGGTGCTGAGGGAGGTGGTTTAGCACCAGGCTGGGCGGTTAGACCCAGCTCGGACTGGAGGATCTCAAAGGTTCCAGCTCAAATGCTTCTATCTTTCTACAGAGACGTTCAAGACGAGACTCGGGGTGGCCCTGGGCAGCCAGCTCCAGCTGGAGGGGTCCCTGCTCACTGCAGGGGGTTGGACAGGATGAGACGGGAGGGTCCCTTCCAGCCCGGTGCAGGCTGTGGACTGCAGGGCCTTCGCTGAGGGCTGTCACAGGTGGTGTGCTCCTGGCACGGGCAGAGGCTCTTTGGCCTTCAGCTGGTACCCCCAAAGCCACAGCCCTGTTCTTGGGGTGCCGGGAGCTCACCGCAGCCCCTCCCCGCCGATCTGCTCCCCTCTGCCAAGGTGACCGCGGGTCTCGGGGGAGCAGCTGCCGGCACTTTGGTCCTGATGGCAAATGGGATGTGAGTGGCCATCACTGCCGGTCCTGACAAGCCAAATTGATGCCGGCACCGAGAGCCTTCCCAGTCCCTCCCAGCCTTTCCCGTACCCTTGCCTTGCGCTTGAGCGCGGCTGGAAGTGACAGGCGGGTGCCCGCAGACGCATGGCACAGCCCCGGCGCAGCCCTGCAGCCACGCAGTGAAGTGCACCGGGGCTGGAGAGCAGCAAAAGCGTCTCTCCGTGTCTGGCGGCCACGCGTGGATGCAGCAGGGTGGGTGTGGAACAACAAACCCAAGGGCAAACAGGCAGGAGCGGTGGAGCCCTGCACATCCTGGAGCTGGGCATGGGCCCTCCTCTGGCTCAGGGACAGATCCCGGCGTGGTTGTGGCGGAGGAGGGAGGGCCAGGAGGCACTGGCACCCCCGTGAAGCGTGTCCGAGCTGTTCCTGTGCGTGCTGCACCCCAACTGCTCGCAAGCAGAGCCATGAATATTGAACACGAGGTGCAAGCAGGACCTGCCCTGCATGCCAACAGCGCTGCCAGGGTGCGGGGGGGGGGGGTCACCCTGGCTCCTCTCGGCTCTTGCCATGGCTCTGTTTTACTGTGCTCCTTGCCCACAGGCTCCGACACCCCCGGGCAAGTGGGGAAGCCATGCTGGGGTGCTCTGAGGGCCGTGGGGGTGAGGGTCTCCCCATACCCTGTGCTGCCCGCGGCCCCTGGCTGCGCTCACGCAGCAATCGATAGCCCTGGCTGCAGCCCTGCCCTGCTCTGCAATTCCCTTTCATCCCCCAGCAGTTCCTGGGGAGGGACCTGGGGGTGGGGGGAGGCTGCCAGCATGGCCCCTTGCCCTGCAGGGGCCACCTCTCTCATATCCCCCATGGGGGCTGCAGCCTCTGTGCTGCTCCCTGTCCCCTCCTCTCCCTGGGTGCAGGTGGGTTTCAGGGGTTCCTCTGCCAGCTGGGGGTTACTGGTGCCCCCACCTGCCTGGGCTCATCTCATGAGGAGGGAGGACCAGGTCCATGTTGGGCTCCTGGGGTGAGGGTGATGGAGTCCCCATCCCCAGAGGTGTTCCAGAAAGGTGTGGCCATGGCACCCAGGGCCAGGGTTTGGTGCCATGGTGGAGTTGGGTCGGTGCCAGGACTCTGTGATCCTGGAGGTCTTCTCCAAGCAGAACAGTTCCATGGTTGTGATACCTGAGTGGGGTTCCTGATGGAGCATTGGCAGTGTGGAGGGGGCGCAGTGGTCTCACCAGGGCCACTGTGTCCGTGTGTGACCCCCCCGCCTTTCCTGGCTGGAGGGGTGCTGGGGGGCTGCCCTTCTCCCCCTCCCCATTTATCTTTCCATCCGCGCTCGCTGCCTCGCTCCCTCCCTGCCTGGCACAGGCACCAGGCTTTGAAGCTGCCTTGAAATATAGATAAGGGCGAGAGCAGCAGCGGCGCTCAAAGAGAGGCTGGGGAGGGAGCTGGGGGGCTGCTCAGCTGCAGCTTCTCCCTGCACAGCCCCCCCCGGGCAGGCTGGCCTGAGAACCCCCCCCAAACCCTCCTCTCCTGCCCACAGACCCCAGGCTGCAGCTACTGCTGGGTGATAATGGGCAAGAGTGGGGAGATGCCCAGGCAGATTCAGCCTGGCACATGTGGCACTGCTGGGATGAGGGAATGGATCCCAGTGGATAGATCCCAGTGAATAGACCCCCAGGAATATATCCCTGTGAATAGATCCCATTGAATAGATCCCCATGACAGCTGAGCACAGCCTGGCTGGAGACCTGCTTGATGTTGGACTGGATGCTCCTGGAGGCCATTTCCAGCCCAAGTGGTTCTGTGATCCGATGAGACCCCAGCGATGGTGGGCAGCTCCTGCCCGGCTTCCAGCTCCACCAGCCCTGATCCATGCCCCAGTCTCCCACGGGAACACAGCCCCCCTGCTCCCCCCGGCCCATCCAGCTGGCTCCTCCACCCCACACCCCCTCGGGAAGGAGGTCATCGAGAGCAAGAGCTGCCAGAGCAGCCCCAGCACCTGCCAGCTCCGGGGTGACAGTGATTGACGAGCCCGGGGCTGACAGAGCAGCATCCTGCACGCAGGAGCAGCTGGCAGGGCAGGCAGGGCACGGCGGGCACCGGGGAGGTGCAGAGCCAGGAGCAGTCAGGCTGAGGGACAGGGAAGCAGGGGGGCAGGGGGGGCTCGGGCAAGGAAAGGACAAGGGACACGTCAGTGATGGGGTCCCAGGGCTGAAGAGGTGCCAGCTGGCTCTGCTCACTGCTGCTGAGCTGTGCCATGGCCTGGCAGCTCACCTGGCAGTGTGGAGAGATCCATCTCCATCACAGCTCCCTGCATGGGCAGGGTGCAACCATGCTCAGCTCAGGGCATGGCAGCGGGCACGGTGGATGGGAGCGGGCAGTGTGGAAGTGGGGTGTGGTGCTGGAGGGGTACACGGGCACAGGAGGGGGCAAGAGGGGTACATGGGCACAGGAGGGTACGTGGGCACAGAAAGGTGCCTGGGCACGGCCAGGATGACAAGGCAGGGGCAGGAGGATGAGCAGGGGGGTGCCAGGCGCAGCTGGTGCAGTCTCCACCTTCTCTTCCCAGCCCGTGTGTGCTGGGGGCCACATCACCAAGACCCTGGGCTACCTGGAGCTGGGCACCACGGGGCTCCTGAAGGATGTCCCTTACGGTAGCCTGAAGCCCCCAGCGCTCGATGCTGGGCGGCTGATTCCAGCCGAGCTCCCCGGGGCGCGGGGACCCCCTCGGGGGCGGCGCGGAGCCCCTGGGACTGGCAGAAGAACCAGACCGCCGGAGAGCTGCTGGGCGGCCGCGCCCGGCGCAAGCCGGCGCTCAAGTCCGGGCGCACCAAGAAGATCTTCGGCTGGGGAGATTTCTACTTCAACATCAAGACGCTGAAGTTCAGCCTGCTGGTGACCGGCAAGATCGTCGACCACATCAACGGCACCTTCAGCGTCTACTTCCGCCACAACTCCTCCAGCCTGGGCAACGTCTCGGTCAGCATCGTGCCCCCCTCCAAAGCCGTGGGGTTCGAGGTGCTGGTGCCCGGCCCCCTGGTGCCCCTCCCGCCCCCCCAGCAGAGCACCCTGCCCGAGGGGCGCCCGGCCAAGGCCCTCAACTGCCACGTGGAGTACGAGAAGACCAACCGGGCACGCAAGAACAAGCCCTGCCTGTACGACCCCTCCAAGGTCTGCTTCACGGAGCACACGCAGAGCCACGCCGCCTGGCTCTGCGCCAAGCCCTTCAAGGTCATCTGCATCTTCATCTCCTTCCTCAGCATCGACTACAAGCTGGTGCAGAAGGTCTGCCCCGACTACAACTTCCAGCACGACCACCCTTACTTCGGCTGAAGCCGCCGGAGCCGGATGGAGGTTGGGGTCTCCTGCACCTTGGCCTCGGCTGGCCGCCAGAGCTGGGGGCAGAGGGAGGCTGGGGTCTCCTGCGCCTTGCCCTGGCTGCATGGTGCCCCCCTCCCATCACCCCTGCACTGGGCTCCTCTTCATCGCAGCAGCACTCCTGGGGTCAGGGATGGCCCACCCAGGGCACAGCTGGCACCGGGGGTCCTGATGTCCACTGTGGCCACGCTCCTGTCCCTGCAGCTGGGTTGGGGATGCAGGGGCTGGGGTCCCTGGGGGTGGTGTGGGTGAGTCCGGGGGTGCAGCCCCGCATGATGCCATCGGCCGGGTGTGTGCCACCTCCAGGGTGGGCACAGAGGTGGTTGTACTGGGGGAGGGTTCCACTATGATCATGGTGCTGGGGGTGCATCCCCTTACCCTGTATTTGGGGGGCACCTAGCCAGGTATTCCAAAGCTCTCCCCCCACCTCCAGGGTGAGGCAGCTTTGGGGCTCCAAACCCCCCATGGAACACCCCCCACACACACACTGGGAGACCCCTGCCCAGATTCACCACCCCAGCCCAGGTCTGCAGCCCCTGTCTCCGGTGCTGCCTGCACCCAACCCCCACCACGCAGAAGAGCCGCATCGGGGGCAGGGCCCTGGGGGTCCCTGGGGGCTGCTCCCAGCTCCCCCAGGCAGGGCTGCCTTCATATTTTTTTAAGAAAATTAAAATGGAAAAAAAAGTGGAAAATAAAGAAAAACATTGGAAAAAAATAAGAAAGAGGCGAAGTGTGCTGAGGCCGGGACCCCCCCGCGGGGAGCCCCCGGAGGGAGGGGACAGGGGGCAGGGATGGAGGGGTCAGAGACTGGGATGTGGGAGGAACCCAAGGTGGGAGCGTGGGGGACGGGGATGGGGGTGCGGGGGACAGGGATGGGGGTACGAGGGCGCGAGAACTGGGGGCGGGGGGCAGGGCCGCGGGTGCGGGAGGAGGTCAGAGGCCGGGATTCGGGGGGTGGGGGTCAGGGATGGATGTTGGAGGGGGTCAGGGATGGATGCTGGGGGGGTCATGGATGGGGCACCCCAGGTCAGCGGGGGATGGGGGCTGCTTCGGCACCTCCAGTTTCCCATCAGCCCCCGCGGTACCGGCGGCCCCTTGGCCCCGCCCCGGCGGCGCTCGTGCCGCCTCCCGAGGGGGCGGGGCCGGGGCAAGGAGCGGGAGCGGGACCGGGACCGGGACCGGGAGCCGGCCGGGACGCGCCTGCAGCGGGAACCGCGATGTGGCCGCTCCGCCTGGGCAGGGTGAGGCTCGGAGCTGGGCAGGGGCTCCCGGTGCTCCGGGATGGGAGGGTCCCGGTATCCGCGGAGTGTCCCGGTGCCCCCAGGGCGTTCCAACACCCGGAAAGGGTTCCCGGTAACTGGGAGATTCCCGGTCCCCGCAGGGTATCCCGGTCTCCGCAGGGTATCCGGGTCCCCCGGGATGACTCGGTGTTCGGTAGCGGGGTCCCGGTGCCCGTGGCGGAGCGGAATGGGGCGGTGTGGCGGTTCCGGCTAACCACGAGGTCTGCCGGTAGCCGGTGGCTCGCTGCCTAAGTTCTCCCGGTTCCTCGCTTATCCCGGCATCCGCATCTCCTGCCCGGGGGTCGGGGCAGTGATGCCCCCCTCAATCCCGGTCCCCGTCCCCGTTTCATCCCCCCCCAGCCCGGCTGACCTCCCCCTGGACTTTGCATCCGTCCCAAAGTCCCCGGTACCGGGGCAACCACCGTCACCGGCCTTGGCCCCTGCCCGGTGTCCACGGTCCCGCGGGTGATGCAATGAGGCGGAGGCGGTTACATCACCCGGGCACCAGTTTGGCCTCCCCTTGGCTGATGGGAGCAGTGGGAGACCCCTCTCGTTGTGCACGGTGCTGCTGGGGGGCGGGTGTGCTCCGGGGGGGGCCCCCGCAGCACTCTCCCAGCAGCAGCCCCCAGCAGCACCGTGCACAACGAGGAGGTCCCCGTGTGCCCACCCTGCGGGGTGGTGCTGGGGCCTTGCTCCCGGCGCTGTCTCTCCCTGGTCTGGGAGGGTGCTGCAGGGGGGCACAGGGTCTTGTTACCCTCCCGTCAATGTCCTCCGCAGGCCCTGCAGCGATGTGGCGGTCAGGTGGCCGCTGGCAGCAGCCGGAGGGCACAGCATGGCACGGCTGCCGCGGCTGCCACGGGGCACATGCCAGGCTGGACGGGGCAGGAGAGCCTGGCAGAGAGCGACCCTGAGGTCTGGAGCCTGGTCCAGAAGGAGAAGGATCGGCAGTGCCGGGGGCTGGAGCTCATCGCCTCTGAGGTGGGGTCTGGGCTGCTTGGGGCAGGGGTGGTGGTGGTCCTGGGGCACCCGTGCTGAGGAGGGGGCTCTGCTGACCCAGCTCTGAGCCCCTTTCTGCCCCCCAGAACTTCTGCAGCCGGGCAGCGCTGGAGGCCTTGGGGTCCTGCCTCAACAACAAATACTCAGAGGGGTACCCTGGAAAGAGGTAAGGGGTCAGCAGGTGCTGGGTGCCAGCTTGTGCCCTGTCCCTGGGCATCACTGAGCTGAGTCTGGCCCCAGCCTCTTGCCCCCCACCCTTCAGCTCTTGCTGAGCATTGCTCAGCTCCCCTCTGGGGCTGCTCTCCTCCAGGCTCTCAGCCCCAGCCCCCTCACAGAGCTGCTCCAGGCCCCTCAGCATCCTCCCAGCCTCCCCTGGACCCTCCCCAGCAGTCCCTCTGCCACGGGGGAGCCCAGGGCTGGACCCTTGTCACCAGTTCCCTTCTGCTGCAGGTACTATGGCGGAGCAGAGGTGGTGGACCAGATCGAGCTGCTGTGTGAGCAGAGGGCTCTGGAGGCCTTCGACCTGGACCCTGCCCACTGGGGAGTCAACGTCCAGCCCTACTCGGGGTCCCCGGCCAACTTCGCAGCCTACACAGCCCTGCTGCAGCCCCACGACCGCCTGATGGGGCTGGACCTGCCCGACGGGGGCCAGTGCGTGGGGGGCTGGGGAGCCTGCACCCCTCTGTGTCCTGGGGGGCCCAGCCTCACCCTGCCCCCTCTGTCCTCTCCTGCAGCCTCACCCATGGCTACATGTCGGACACCAAGAGGGTCTCGGCCACCTCCATATTCTTCGAGTCCATGCCCTACAAACTCAACGTGAGCCACGGAGGGGGCAGGGAGGGGGCTGCTGCCCAAGCTGCTGACCCAGTGGTGCCCCTGAGATGCCCCAGCTGCTCTGCCATCCCCCTGACCTACCCCTCCCAGTGTCCCCAGCTCCTTCCCAATGTCCCCAGCTCCCTGCCGGTGCCAGGGAGGGCTTGGGAGCCAGAGATGCTGTGCTGGGGTCAGAGGAGATGCACGTGCCCCAGCAAGCTGTCTGTCGGTCTGTCTGTCTGTCCCTCACAGCCAGCCACGGGGCTGATCGACTACGAGCAGCTGGAGCTGACCGCCAGGCTGTTCCGGCCCCGCCTGGTGATCGCCGGCACCAGCGCCTATGCCAGGCTCATCGACTACGCCCGCATCAAGAAGGTTGGTGCTGGGCTCCATCACCCTCTGCAGCAGCCCCAAGGCGGTCACAGCCTGCTCCTGGGGACAAGAGACAGCTGTGACTCGTGGTGCCCCCAGGTGTGTGAGGAGGTGAAGGCCTACCTGCTGGCAGACATGGCACACATCAGCGGGCTGGTGGCAGCCAAGGTCATCCCTTCGCCCTTCGAGCACGCGGACCTGGTCACCAGCACCACGCACAAGACCCTGCGCGGGGCCAGGTGAGGCTGTGCCCTGCTGCCCCCTCCTCCAGAGGGTGCCCCACGGCCACAGGGCAGATGTGGCATCTCTGGGGCCAGAGCTGAGCAGGAGGGACCTGTGGGAGGGTGGCAGGGCAGGAGCCATGGGAGGGTGGCAGGGCAGGAGGAGCCATGGATGGCTGGCAGCGGTCTTAGTGCTGCCCCACGGTGCCAGGGAGCCAAGGCCTGGCTGTGGGGCAGTGGCACGCAGGAGGAGCAGCGCCGGCTCTCTCTTGCCACCAGGTCAGGGCTGATCTTCTACCGCAAGGGCGTGCGCTGGGTGGACAAGAAGAGTGGCAAGGAGACCCTCTATGACCTGGAGGACAGAATCAACTTTGCTGTCTTCCCCTCGCTGCAGGGGGGACCCCACAACCATGCCATAGCTGCCGTGGCCGTGGCGCTCAAGCAGGTCTGTGCCAGGGCGGTGGGCTGGGGCCGGGGGGAACCAGGCCCCGCGGTGACGTGGTGCCCCTCGCAGGCCAGCTCGCCAGCATTCCAGCAGTACTGCCAGCAGGTCCTGAGGAATGCCAAAGCCATGGCACAGGCCCTGCTCCAGCGTGGGTACACCCTGGTGTCAGGTAGTGCCCCCTTGCCTGTGCCTCTGGGGACGAGGAGGGGGAGGAAGCAGCAGGTCACAAGTGGCACCGCTGGCCCTTGGGGAGTGGGGTGGGGGGCAGAGGATGGGGGTTCAAGGCAGGGCAGGGCCCGGGGGATGGACTGGGTGTGGCAGGGAAGGGGTTGGGATGTGGGGTGGGAGGCAGGGGGTGCTGGGGCTTCTCCTCACCCCCTTCCTGTGCCCCCCAGGTGGCACCGACAACCACCTGGTGCTGGTGGACCTGCGGCCGAAGGGCATGGACGGGGCGCGGGCGGAGCGGGTGCTGGAGCTCGTCTCCATCACTGCCAACAAGAACACCTGCCCCGGGGACAGGAGCGCCCTGACGCCGGGGGGGCTGCGCCTGGGTGAGGCCTGGGCGGTGCTCTGCCTGCCCCCACCCTGCCCCTTGCCTGGGGGCTCCCCGGCCTCCCCCCTGGGGCATCCCCGCTCGGTTCCGGAGGTGGTTCCTGGCTCAGACTGGGCACAGGCTGGTGCCGTGGGAGCCAGGACCTGGGGAGCCCTGTGGTGGGGTTGGCTTCTGCGCCCCCCCTCCAAGCAGCTTCTGTCCCCTGATGGTCTCTGTCCCCCAGGTGCCCCTGCCCTGACCTCTCGCCACTTCCGTGAGGAAGACTTCCAGAAGGTTGTGGCCTTCATCGATGAGGGCATCAGCCTGGCGCTGGACGTCAAGAGCAAAACCGGTGAGTGAACTGGGGTGGGGCCCCCTTCCCCCCCGTTCTTGGAGTTTGGGGTGCAGGGACTGTGCCCCGAGCTGCTGCCAGCCTCCCCCTTTGCAATCTGCAATCCTAGAGGTTAGTGAAGCCCCTGGGATCCTTGAGCCCACCCAGCCCTGCTCCCCAGACCCTTCCCCGGCTCCGTTGCCCTTCTCTGGCCCTGCCCCAGCCCTCGAAGTGCTTCTGGCAGTGGGGGGCCCAGGCCTGACCCCCAGGCTTCCAGCCGTGGCCTCCCCAGCGCCCAGCCCGGGGGCACCTTCTCAGCCTCTGCCTCCTTGTGCCCAGGCAAGCTGCAGGACTTCAAGAGCTTCCTGCTGCAGGACGCGGAGACGCAGCAGCGCCTGGCCCAGCTGCGGCAGCGCGTGGAGACCTTCGCCCGCGGCTTCCCCATGCCCGGCTTCAGCGACCGCTGAGCACAGCCCGGCACCGCCTGGGGGCCAAGGGGAGCCTTCGAACCCCCCTCTGCCTTCCCCACAGCCCTTCATCCCCCACCAGCACCTTTGGGATCCCAGGGTAGGGGGCAGCCTTCCCCCATCCTGCTGTCAGTGTTAGGGGACAGAGGTCCCCCCGCGGAGATGCTGCTGGGGGAGGGTCCAGTCCTGGCCCCAGCCTTGTGCCCTCTGTCCCAGCCTTGCACTTTTCTACCCGGGGGGGGGGGCGCTAATAAAAGTGGGTCAGAAGCTGTTGGCACAGAGATCTGTGGGTGCTGAGCTGGGGTGGCGCCGGGACAGCGTCCCTGGGGACAGTGCCAGGGTGCTGGGGGTGGCGTGGGCACAGAGCTCTGTGTCTCACTGCCCATGGTTGTGCCCCAGACTGGGATGGGTATGGGGGGCGGGGGGGCTGTGGCCTGGCTGCTCTCAGCTGTGAGATGCAGACCCTCCCCCACTGGCCAGACCCCCGTTGCTCCCTGTGGCCCTGCCAGGCTCTGGCATCACAGCACATCCGCACTGGCACGTCGCCCTGGCACATCCCACTGGCACACCCCCTGGCACATCCCCACTCTTTCAGGTCGTCTGGCCACGAGTTCCTGACAAGGCTTTGGCCAAACCAAACAGCACCAGGCAGGATTTACCCCTCCCACCCCCCACCCCCGGCAAAGGCCAAGCTTCTGCCCCACGCCTGTGACTCCTGTTGGCCCCAGAGGCCTCTTTGCCTCTCTCGGGGGGGGGCTGGGTTGGGAGCAGGGTGGTCCCCAGGCAGCCCCTGGAGCGTGGGAGAGCGGAAATGCTGCTTCCAGCAGGCTGGGAACCCCCAGCCCAGCCCTCCCCGGGCGGGGGGGGGCAATGTCCCCTGTGTTTATAAGCCTGGGAAGCAACACAGCCTCACACCCTGCCCTGTGCCCCCCCCCCCGTTTATTGCTGTCCCATGGCACCCTGCAGCGTGGGGGGGTCATGTGGCACCCACAGGGATGTGTTTATTTGGGGGGGGGGAGGGAGGGACACGGCCCCAAGGTTTGGGGGTGCTGGGGGAGCAGATTGTGCGGTGACTGCCGTGGAGCTGGGGGTGCTGCTGGAGGTGGGGGTGCTCGAGGGGGGGCCACATTTCCCCCTGCACATCCTCAGGATGGTGGGGGGGTGTCAGCTCAGAAACTGGGACGTTCCTTCTTGAGGTTCTTGTAGTCAGTGGAAATTGCCAGAAACTGGAGAAGGGGAGGGGGGCAGGGGGTGAGAGAGGGTCGTGCATCCCCCTCCCACCCCACCCCATCCCCAGCCATCGCTGCAGGCTGTCCTCGCCTGTGGGGTGTGGGGAAGTCACCATTCAGCCCTCCCCCCCCCCAAACTCTGGGCACACAGAGCTGGAGGGCTCAGGGTGATGCCACCTCTACCCCTTCCTCAAGGAAGATGTCCTGAACGTGGCAGTTCCACCCCCTGGTGCCAGGACCCCCAGGACCCCCTTCCCCAGGGCTCACTTTGTACTGGTCCGTGGGGCTCAGCTTATTCCAGGGCTCAGGATTATTTTTTCGGTCCCAGCTGCAAGGGGGGTGGGGGTGGGGGATGACACCATCAGCACCTGCAAGGGGGGAGAGACATCGCCCCCGCCTCCCATTTTACCCCCAGTAGTGCCCCCAGCTCCCTGCAATAATAACCCCAGATGCCCTCACAGCCCCCCGGTCCTGCTGGGGTTGGCAGGTTGGGGGGGGGGGGACTCTCTCCAGGTCCCTCCCCATCCCAGGGTGTGGAACTGGGGCTGGGGGCCGGGCAGGATCCCCATGAGGCTGCTCCCAGAGCATCGCAGTCCTGGCTGTGCCACAGCCGTGGCCTGACTCAGCCAAACCGCAGCCTGGCAGCCGCCCTGGCTCAAGGCTGGCCCGAGGTGTACGTGCGGGGGTGCACATCGGCCTGCCCCCCCGGCCAGCGCGGCTGCGGACACTGCCCTGCTCTGAGTGGGGGCACTGCCTACTCTGCCCCTCTCCTCTGGCCCCACAACCTCCCCAAGCCCCAGCGTCACCTGCCCCGGGTGTAAGGGTTGGGAGCGTGCAAGGGCTGGGAGCGTACAAGGGTTGGGATTATGGAAGGGTTGGGAATGCGCAAGGATTAGGAATGTGTGAGGATTGAGAACGTGCAAGGCCAGCCCGGGCTGGCTGCTGCCGGCTGGATGGAGCCTTCCCACGGAGGACTCGTCCCGTCCTGTCCCGTCCCGTCCTGTCCCGGGAGGGGCCGTGGAAGGGCAGCGAAGCCGTGGGATGGGTCCCTGGAGGGAGCGGCTCCTGCCTGCCCCTCTCTCCCGTCCCCCTGCAATCCTCCGGCCCCGGCCAAGAGCAAAATTTTCCATCTGGGAAGCGGCGCTCGTGTGTGCGAGCACGGCCGGGACGGAGCGGGGGCCTGGGGGGGCTGTGCTGCCAGGGCGGACCACTGGAGCTGGTTAACGGCACTGACGCGGGGGGGGTGCTGCTGTGCTCCCCCTCACACGTACGCACCCCTGCGTACCCCACCCATCAAAGCCGAGGTGCCTGGGCGCGCTAATTGCTGAACCAAGTGCCCTGGGTAGCTGGTGGCAAATCAAATCAATGAGCATCGTCCTGGGAGCAAACTAACCCTGGAGCTGCCCTGGGGACCCTGGGGCCGTGGGGAGCTGTGGGGCTGTGGGGGCCATGGGGCTACCGAGGAAAAGCCAGCCCCTGTGGCACGGTGCCCCGTGCCAATCCATCCATCTGCCCGCAGCCTGCCAGCCTCACGCCTCCTCCCCCTCTCCATTCATCCTTGCAGGCTGCTCTGTGTCCGTCCTTCCCTCTCCTCGCTCTTTCTCTCCCCATTCCTTCTCCACCCCTCCCCGCATCCAGCAGGATTCCCGTTCCTCTGTTCCCTCTCTCCCGGCACTCTTTCCCCGACTCCATCGTTCTCATTCTGCTTTTAGCTGCCTTGACCCCAGCCCAGCTGTCCTTGTCCCCAACCCATCCCTCCTTGTCCCCAACCCATCCCTCCCTGACCCACCTCCACGAAGGTGTCACACTGTGCCCAGGCACCCTCTGCACCCCAGCACCTGCTTGCTGCCACTGGGCATCACCTCTCTGCTACGGGGGCATGTGGCTTTGTGCCCAAGGGGTGCCCAGGGGCGCAGGATGTCCATGGTCATGAGGTGGGTGTCTCAGGGGTGCCCGGTGGCATGGGCGCCCACGGGACGCCCAGAGGTGCAGAGTGGGTGCTTGAAGGGTGAGGAGGGGCTCAGAGTGGGGTGCTCAGGAGGTGTCCACGAGCACCCCAGGCCATACCTGACGTCGGGGCTGTACAGGGCCAGCCTCAGCAAGTAGAGGACAGCGCTGCCCATGCCAACGCTGATGAAGCCAATGAGGGGAATGAGCTGCAGAGAGAGAGAGAAGGGAGGGTGTGGGGAGAGAGAGAGAGAGAGAGAGAGAGAGGGAGAGAAAAGAGAGAGAGAAAAGAGAGAGAGAGAAAATGAAAAATACCCCAATAAAATGAATATTTATCAGGGCGACCAGAGAGTGAAAGGGAGAGCTGACACCCCGGGAGATTTACAGGGGAAATATGGCAGAGCAATCCTGTAGCCAGGCTGCGGTACACAGTGTAGCTGTCAGCTTGAGTGACTGAATTAAAAGAGGGAGAGAAAAATCGGCTCGTGCTGAGAGGAATTGGATTTGGAATGAGGAATCGCTGCCTGCCGCTGCTGCCCCGGCGCCCACGCTGCCTGGCACGGCTGGGGGAGAGGGGCCGGGGTCTCCCTTCCCGCTGTCTGTGGTGCCCACTGGCCGTGGGTTGAGCCTCCGCCAGCGACTCCTCCGCCAATGATTTCCCTCTCGAGGGAGGGATGGAGGCTCGGCAGGATTTGGCCCTGAGCCACGCTGCCCACCCCGGCAGGTTTGCTGTCCCCACAGCCAGGCACTGCACCCCCAACACCCAGATGAGGAGGGGGTCCATTTACCACCCCCTGAGCCCCCACCAAGAATGAATGGACTGGGATGCACTGGGGCCGGGCACCACACCAGCGGCAGAGCAGCTGGGGCCAGAGCAAGCCGGGGGGACGTGGTGCCAGCATAGCATGGGGGGGCACTCAGTGCTCCCCCAGCAGCCATCCTTGCAAGCAGGAGGTGCTCTCTCCCCGCCCCATGCACGCCAGGGCTCTGATCACCTTCGCAGGTCCACCAGCTCCATCTTCTCATCTGCACTCCTGCTGCCAATCCCCCAGCGCCCAGGGGGACGCGGCCTCAATTCCGAGGCTGCCTTGACCTCCCCTAAATTGCCACAGCCTCCCCAATCCCCCCATGCCAGGGAAGGCAGCCTGAGCCTAATGAATCTCTCGCCAAGCTGTGCCCCTGGGAGGGCGAACGCGGCCGGGGCCTCTCCGTGCCCATTAGCGGGGAGCGGGGCCGTCGGGGCCGTGCGAGCCGCGCGGCTTCCATTGCCACCCCCTGGGCGCCCCCGGCTTAGATTTGCAGCTCTGCTCCTCAGCTTGAGCGCTACAAAACACCTCCAAGCACTGTGCTGGGACTCGGTTTCCCCACTTGGACGAGAGCGAGGTGGGGGCGACGCTAAGCCGTGAGGAAAAGAGGACCATAGAATGGGTTAGGTTGGAAGGGACCTTAAAGCTCATCCAGTTCCAACCCCCACCATGGGCAGGGACCCCTCCCACCAGCCCAGGGTGCTCGAGGTCTCGTCCAGCATGGCTTTGAGCACCTCCAGGGAGGAGGCATCCACACCCTCCCTGTTCCAGTGTCTCCCCACCCTCCCTGTCGAGCCAGGCAGCTCTCTGCGCTGTGCCAGCTGATGGAGCGCCGGGCAGGTGCCAGCACCAGCCTGGGAGGTTGGAGGCATCAGTGGCTAATGATCTTCTGCGCCGTGTGCGGCCAGGTGCCAGAGGATCTGGCAGTGGCCCCTGCCCAGCCGCTCCTGCTAATCAAGACAGCTCCGCAGCGCCGGGAATTGCGCCGGGAATTGCGGTGTCTGCTGGAGGAGATCTGGGGCGATAGGTTCAGTCTCACCATCTGCTGCTGACACCTTCTGGGTAATTAATGCCTGGGAAGAATTAAGGGTAAGGGGGAGCCGGGGAAGCAGCTCCTGCGGCAGCAGAGGGTCTCTGGAGCTGCAGGTTCCCCCCCATCCCCCTCAAGACAGGCACACAAATAAACAATGTGCGTGGAGAGCTCGACCCGAAGCCTGTGGAGAGTCACAGTGCTGCTGCTGGCTGTGTGCAGCATTTGCCTCCTAATCCACTTGTGGGGACCTCATGGGAGTGAGGTCAGAGCTGGCCTGCTCCCCAGGACCCCCCCGGTCCCACCACAGCCCCAGCCAACACCCAAGTGACCTGACAGTGAGCTGGCATCGGCTGTGCCAGGGTGGGGATCTGACTCTCTGTTCTCACTCCTCTGGCTACAAAAGCAGCAGGAAGGAGAAAACCACCCGGTGAGGAGGAGGCTCTGTGCCTGGGCAGGATGGGACCCTCATGCCAGGGTGAGGTCCCTTGGCACACGACCACATGCTGAGGTGAGTGGATGGTGTGACGCAGCGCTGAGCTCTGCCCAGTGCCCAAAAGGTGCCCACTGAGCAGTGCACCCCCCACCCCCGGGACTGTCATGCCAGGCAGGTTCTTGTCCTGCCGAAGCTCCTGCGATCACCCAGCGGTGCTGCACCTCCCTGCCTGGGGCATCCATCAGTGCCAGGTGGGCAGGCAGCTGGGCACGCTGCGCTGGGAGGGCCTCTTGCCAGGTGGAAGTGCTGCTGTGCCCCCCGCGTGAGCTGCAGCTGATGGTGTGTGATGGATGGCACAAGAACTGCCCCAGCACTAATCCTGCTGAGCAGCACTTGGGCACACGCCAAGCACTCAGCACCACCACCCCTTTACACAGACTCTTTGGGGTCTCTCTGTGCCCCCCTCCTCCCCATGTCACACACAGCCCTTTGTTTGACAGCTGGGCTAACCATGGTGGCATGGAGCCCCAAATTCCCCTGCTCTGCACCCAGAAACAGGCAGCAGTGCCCTGAGGGGGGCACAGGAGCCCTGCCCTGTGCTGTCCATCCGTTCACACCCGGGCAGCCTGGGGACCCATCCGGCCTGTGCCCGGGCTGTTGGCAGAGGGCAGGAATCTGCCTGTCGCTGGAACAGCCCTGCCCAGGGTGCCTCCTGCTCCAGCCCTGGATCCCTCCCCTCTGCTGAGCCAGGCGTCCGTCTGTCCTGCTGCCCAGCCGCGGCTCAGCATCCTCTCCAGCCCGGCTGCTCTGCCCAGCCCAAACCAGCTGCCAGCAGCTTACGTGAGCGCCTGCAGCTCCACAGCCCTCCCCGGCCACCAGCCCCTGCCAGGGCTCCGGGGGAGGGCACTGCGCTGTGGGGACAAGTGAGGGGAAGAACTGGGGACCCCCTGGCAAGGGTTGGGTCCCTGCTGCTGCAGGAGGGGATCCAGAGGCTCATCTGGGCAGGGCAGGGACACTCACCCGGCTGCCACCACCGCCGAGGGCCTCTCTTGGGGGTTTCAGCAGCTACATACAAAACCCCCAGCTCGGGGTGCTGAGGGCAGGGGATGGGGACGGATCTGAGCTGGAAGGACAGCTGGGAGTTGGCACTCCCAAGCTGGGGCTAGCAGGGAAGTGAGGAAGGGGCTCGATTTCCATTCCCACCCTCCCAAAAGCGCCCCCGAGCAGGGTGTGGCAGCAGGAGCACACCGAGCAGCATCCTTCACCCAAGCAGCTGCCAGCAGATGCGGTCAGGGGAAGTCAGCCCGGGTGGGGTAAACCTCGACGTGCCCAAAGCCCAGCCTGGCTCAGAGGAGGAGCCCAGTCCCCTCGGGTCAGGGTGATCTCTGCTCTTCTCAGTAAAGGAGGGCTGGGGCCCCCGAGATCATCCAGCTGCCCTGAGAGGTGCTGTCAGACCCGGGAGAGTGGCATGAAGGGCACACTGCAAGCAGGGACAGCTGGGAAGGGACAGTCAGGGCACAGGGAGCTGGACCAGGAGGCTGAGAAGTGGTTTGGGGAACGGGAGGAAGAGGGGGCCGGTGGAGGGCAGAGGAAGGAGGGATGGGGAGGTAGGAAGGAGGGATGGGGAGGTAGGAAGGAGGGAGAAGGACGTGGAGAAGGACAAGATCCCTAAGGCACAGGGTGGGAGAAGGGCAAGGATGAGCCTGGAGGGATGGGGGCTGTGGCGGTCCCTGGGAGGAGGAGTGGGGCAGAGGGATGGGGAGCAATGCGGGGGTCCCTGGGGGGGTGCGGGGTGACTCACCCGGGGTGCCGCTTGACATGCCGGGAGAACATAGCTCCGAGCAGGGGACCCTTCATGGCGAGGGGCAGGCGAGGTCCGGCTGCCGTTGCAGGTTCCCGAGTGCCGTGCGAGGATGGAGCCTGGGCAGGAGACGCGAGGGAGGCGTCTGAAGAGGGGCTGGGAGGGACGGGGCGGGACAGGACCAACATCCCGGCCCGGGGAAGCTGCTGCCTGGACTGCGAGCTCCTGAGCCTGCTGCACCCTACCCCATGACGAGCCCCAGGGACCGGGTCAGCGACCAGCTTTGGGTTTGGACTCCTGGGGTGCCCACAGGCTGCTGCTGCAGCCCAAGGCACCACCACTCGTGCCTCAGTTTCCCCTCTCTGAGCCGGCAGCCGGCCCCTTCCCTCTCCACGTTCAGATCCTCCAACTGCTGCCCCTGCACCTCGCTGCCAGGGCGAGGGATGAGGAACCTGATTTGTTATGACAACTTCGCCCATGTTTGCTGCCTCCCCTCAGCAGCCCCCTCCCCCCCCCCCAACCCCCCCACTTATGATAAATGACAGAACACCCAATTTACATTTAGCGATGCAGATCTGCCCGGCAGGAGCAGCTGCTGCTCTGCATATGGAAACCAGCGATTTGTACCTACTGGTTCTGAACAAAAGCCTGGGAAGGGAAGCCGGACGGAGCGGGCAGCCCGAGCGGGAGGCTGGGCCAGAGCAGGGGCTGGGCCTCCCAGGCCCTTATCAGGGGGAAACCGGTGGTGCTCTGGCAGCCCGCGGTGATCTGGCAGCCTGTGATGGTCTGGCAGCCTGCGTCTGAGGGCAGAGCGTGGCAAGGTGGCACATGATGGATGGTGCCAGTGCCACACACCTGATGGGCACAGCGTCACCTGCCCCTTAGCTGAGGGCTCTTGGTCAAAAGCCAGTGCCCCCCACACCCCCCATACCTCCCCCAGATGAACCCTTGCTCCTGCAGAGACACACATGTAGGGAACATGCATGCAGAGGCAGAGCCATGCATGCAGCGGAAGAAAGCATGCATGCAGAGGCAGAGAACATGCATGCAGAGGCAGAGAACATGCATGCAGAGGCAGGGAACATGCATGCAGAGGCAGAGAACATGCATGCAGAGGCAGGGAACATGCATGCAGAGGCAGGGAACAAGCATGCAGAGGCAGAGCCATGCATGCAGAGGCAGAGAACATGCATGCAGAGGCAGGGAACAAGCATGCAGAGGCAGAGCCATACATGCAGAGGCAGAGCCATGCATGCAGAGGCAGGGAACAAGCATGCAGAGGCAGAGCCATGCATGCAGAGGCAGAGAACATGCATGCAGAGGCAGGGAACATGCATGCAGAGGCAGGGAACATGCATGCAGAGGCAGGGAACATGCATGCAGAGGCAGAGAACATGCATGCAGAGGCAGGGAACAAGCATGCAGAGGCAGAGCCATACATGCAGAGGCAGAGCCATGCATGCAGAGGCAGGGAACAAGCATGCAGAGGCAGAGCCATGCATGCAGAGGTAGAGCCATGCATGCAGAGGCAGGGAACAAGCATGCAGAGGCAGAGCCATGCATGCAGAGGCAGAGAACATGCATGCAGAGGCAGAGCCATGCATGCAGAGGCAGAGAACATGCATGCAGAGGCAGGGAACATGCATGCAGAGGCAGGGAACATGCATGCAGAGGCAGGGAACATGCATGCAGAGGCAGAGCCATGCATGCAGAGGCAGAGCCATGCATGCAGAGGCAGGGAACAAGCATGCAGAGGTAGAGCCATGCATGCAGAGGCAGAGCCATGCATGCAGAGGCAGAGCCATGCATGCAGAGGCAGGGAACAAGCATGCAGAGGTAGAGCCATGCATGCAGAGGCAGAGAACATGCATGCAGAGGCAGAGAACATGCATGCAGAGGCAGGGAAACATGCATGCAGAGGCAGAGAACATGCATGCAGAGGCAGGGAACAAGCATGCAGAGGTAGAGCCATGCATGCAGAGAACATGCATGCAGAGGCAGAGAACATGCATGCAGAGGCAGGGAACATGCATGCAGAGGCAGAGCCATGCATGCAGAGGCAGGGAACAAGCATGCAGAGGTAGAGCCATGCATGCAGAGGCAGAGCCATGCATGCAGAGGCAGAGCCATGCATGCAGAGGCAGGGAACAAGCATGCAGAGGTAGAGCCATGCATGCAGAGGCAGGGAACATGCATGCAGAGGCAGAGCCATGCATGCAGAGGCAGAGCCATGCATGCAGAGGCAGGGAACATGCATGCAGAGGCAGAGCCATGCATGCAGAGGCAGGGAACATGCATGCAGAGGCAGGGAACATGCATGCAGAGGTAGAGCCATGCATGCAGAGGCAGGGAACATGCATGCAGAGGCAGAGCCATGCATGCAGAGGCAGGGAACATGCATGCAGAGGCAGAGCCATGCATGCAGAGGCAGAGCCATGCATGCTCAGCACCCCCACACGCGTGTGCACACACACAGAGCTCTGCAATTCACCTCCCCACGAGCCTGCAAGCCCCCACCTTGCACCCTTGCAGTGAAGCACCCCAAGGACCCTCCTGCACTCCCCCACCCGCCTCCAGAGCCCCTCCAGCTGCCTCCCCCCATCCCAAGCTCTCTGTCCCAGCTCAGCGCCCCCAGCCCCTGCCCGTCCCCCTCCTCCCCAATTCCTTCCATCGGGGTCTGAAAGGACAAAAGGGAGAAACTCCCGCGGAGCTGCGGGCAGGGAGGCAGCCGCGGCTGAGCGCGGCCGGCGGCGCCGTGTGGAGGCCTTCGGCGATACAATTAGGGTTTGGAGATAGGATTGATGAAGAGCCACTCCCGCGGCACGGCCGCTGCCCCCTGCCCGCAGCCCCCTGCCCGCAGCCCCCGCTGCCAGCGGCTGTGCAGCGCCGGGGTGCTGGGGGGTGGTCTGTGGTGGGGGCAGGGTCATGGCAAAGAGATGCAGGAGGGGTTCAAGAGTGGGGTTCAGAGGTCCCCTCCAGCCCCCACCCTGCTGGGATTCATCTTTCTTACAGCCAAATCTGCTGCCCAGCTGCAGAAGCTCTGGGAGCATAAAAGAGGGGCTCAGAGTTGGGTCAGCAGAGGTCCCCCCTCAGCAGGGGTCCCCCAGGACCACCACCACTCCCTGCCCCGGCCTCTGGTGGCACTGTGCAGAAAGAGGGCAGTCCCCATATGCCCAGCCTGCAGGGTGGCACTGCAGACACAACACTGGGGCCTTACCCCTGGCACTGTCACCAACCTGGTCTGGGGGGAGGGGGGATGTGTCTTTTGAGGGGACAGGATCTTGTCCCCCTCCTATCAGTCTCCTTCACAGCCCTGCTGTGGCTGGGTGGCCATCAGCAGCTGGAGGGCACAGCATGGCACCTTTGGAGCCCAGCACCAAAGCACTGGGCAGGGATCCCAAGGGGGTGCCCAGCAGTGTTAGGACCCCAGGATATTTTGGGGAAGGATGGGGGGGTGGGGGTGGGGGTGGTGGTTCCCAGTCCCATCACAGCCAGCTCTGCTTTGGAGCATTCTGCAGCCCAGCTCCATGCAGCTCCTAATTCCCCAGGACTTCCCCTGGAGCTGCAGTGGGATTCCCTGCCCACAGAGCCCAGCTGCCTCCATGCTCATTAATGACTGTAATTAAGAGCCAGTTTAATTCTGTGCTGCATTTCCCTCTTCATGCTGGTTACAGCTGCTTGGGACCCCCCCACCCCCCTCCCACCCCCTCCCACCCAACCATGGCAGGCTGCCTGCAGCCCTCTGTGGGGAGCAGCCATGGCAGGGGCTCAAGCTCCACAGAGCACTTGGAGGGGGCTCCAGTGAGATCCCCGGGTCTGGGAGACACAGAAACACCAAGAAATTGGAGCTGCTGGAGCTGTTAGGGCTGCTGGAGCTGCTGTGGGTGCTGCTGCTGCTGCAGCTGCTGCAGCTGCTGGGGCTGCTGCTGGAACTCCTGCTGGGGCTGCTGCAGCTGCTGGGGCTGCTGCTGGAGCTGCTGGGGCTGCTGCTTCTGGAACTCCTGCTGGGGCTGCTGGAGCTGCTGGGACTGTTAGGGCTGCTGGAGCTGCTGTGTGTGTGCTGCTGGAGCTGCTGCTGAAGCTGCTGTGGCTGCTGCTGGGGCTGCTGGAGCTGCTGGAGCTGCTGCTGGGTGCTGCTGGAGCTGCTGGAGCTGCTGTGGGTGCTGCTGGAGCTGCTGCTGGGGCTGCTGGAGCTGCTGGGGCTGCTGGAGCTGCTGCTGCTGGAGCTGCTGCTGCTGGAGCTGCTGGGGCTGCTGGGGCTGCTGGAGCTGCTGGGGCTGCTGCTGCTGGGGCTGCTGGAGCTGCTGGGGCTGGGGCTGCTGGGGCTGCTGGGCTGCTGGGGCTGCTGGGGCTGCTGCTGCTGGGGCTGCTGGAGCTGCTGGGGCTGCTGCTGCTGGGGCTGCTGCTGCTGGAGCTGCTGCTGCTGGGGCTGCTGGGGCTGCTGGAGCTGCTGGAGCTGCTGCTGCTGCTGGGGCTGCTGGAGCTGCTGCTGCTGGGGCTGCTGGAGCTGCTGGGGCTGCTGGAGCTGCTGGGGCTGCTGGAGCTGCTGGAGCTGCTGGGGCTGCTGCTGCTGGGGCTGCTGGTGCTGGGCGTGGCTGGCATCAGGCCGAGGCGATGGGTCAGCGATTTTGGGGGAGGAGTAAAACAGCCCCAAAACACCTTCTGGAGAGAGCAGGATGCCAGCAGCTGGCACGGGGAGGGGGCAGAGGGGAGGGCACCCTGCTGCAAGACAGAGCTGCCTGCATGTGCACGGCCAGGCAGCTCTGCATGCGCACAGAGGCATGGCCCTGGCTGCATGGCTGCACACACAGGCACATGTGTGTGCACAGAGGCATGGCCCTGCCTGCATGGCTGCATGGCTGCACATGTGTGTGCACAGAGGCATGGATGGCCCTGCCTGCATGGCTGCACATGTGTGTGCACAGAGGCATGGATGGCCCTGCCTGCATGGCTGCATGGCTGCACATGTGCACAGAGGCATGGATGGCCCTGCCTGCACAGCTGCACATGTGTGTGTGCACAGAGGCATGGATGGCCCCCTGCATGGCTGCATGGCTGTGTGTGCACAGAGGCATGGATGGCCCTGCCTGCATGGCTGCATGGCTGCACATGTGTGTGCACAGAGGCATGGATGCCTGCATGGCTATGTGTGTGCACAGAGGCATGGATGCCCCCTGCACAGAGCACAGAGTCCAGAGGCATGGATGGCAGCCCATGGCTGCATGGCTGCACTGGCCCTGCCTGCAGAGAGCTGCACCCACAGAGCCCAGAGTCCTCCCGTTTGGAGCAGCCCTCCGGGCTCCTCCAGTCCAGCCCACACCCCGGGGCCACCAAGCCCTGTCCCCAGGGGCCGTGGCCACAGGTTGCTGCAGGGGAGGGACTGCACACAGGGGTAGGGACACACGGACAGCCCCTCCCAAGCAGACAGACAGCCGCCCGGCCGCACGCTCACACGCGTGGCTGCGGCGTGGCCCGGCCCCTCGGGGGGGCTGTGGGGGGCTGAGGAGACAAATGGAGGCGGTGGTGGGGAGGGGCCGGTGGGGGTGCCTCTGCTGGCAGCTGCTGGGCAGGGTGATTTTACAACCACTCCAAAAATATTATTCAAGATGAAGGAGAATCAGGGCTGCTGCCGGCGAGCGCGGGGCCGGCGTGGGGGAATTCATCACTGGGAATTGGGTGCCCCCGCGCCCGGCCGCGGTGATGAAGTGCTTCATTAATGGGAGATGCTGCAGCTCGGGGGGGGCTGAACGTGCCTGCACCTGAGCACAGTTCCTCTGCCTCCCAGCCCCTGGAGCCACCCCCTGCGCCCCCCCCCCCCAGCACCACACAGCTCCAGACAGCCTCCTGGAGCCACCCACCGACATCCTGGCTCCACCACCACCACCTGCCCCCCCCCCCCCAGCCCCCAACACCACAGCTGGACAGGGGCTGCCCCCCAGCCCCCTGGCTCCCACAACCTCCCCCCAGCCCTCCTGATCCCACAGCTGGTACCCACCGGTTGTGCCCCCCGCCACCCAACCAGCCTCCTGGCTCCCACATCCCACCCTCATCAGAGGGGCTGCCCCCAGCCTCCCCCCAGCCCTCCTGACCCCACAGCTGGTACCCACCGGTTGTGCCCTCTCACCCCAACACCAGCACCAAGAGCTGGCAGCTATCACCCCAACCCCTCCTCCGATGCTGGCACGGGGGTCACCCCTCACTGCCAGCGGGGACCTTGCCCCCATTAAGGCTCTGCTGGGGGCGGTACAGCTCAGTGGGCTTTGGCGGGGGGTGCTGGAAGCCATCATAAAAAATTCATCCCCGCTAAAGCAAACAAACAATAAACAAACAGCCGGTAATTAAATGGTGAATTAGCGGGAGAGGCTCCGCGGCCCCGCGGAGCTGCGCGGCAGGACGGCCCCAGCCTGGGGAGAAGGGGCTGGATCCTGGGGGGGACCCAGAAGGATGGTCCTGGTCCTGGTCTTGGTCCTGGTCCTGCTGCTGCACAGGGCCACTCAGCCAGGACCCCCCTCGGCCAGGACCTCCTTCAGCCAGGACCTTCCTCAGCCAGGACCTTCCTCAGCCAGGACCCCCCTCGGCCAGGACCCCCCTCGGCCAGGACCCCCCCTCGGCCAGGACCTCCTTCAGCCAGGACCTTCCTCAGCCAGGACCCCCCTCAGCCAGGACCCCCCTCAACCAGGACCTCCTTCAGCCAGGACCTTTCTCAGCCAGGGCCCCCTCAGCCAGGGCCCCCTCAGCCAGGACCTCCTTCAGCCAGGACCTTCCTCAGCCAGGACCCCCCTCAACCAGGACCTCCTTCAGCCAGGACCTTCCTCAGCCAGGACCCCCCTCAGCCAGGACCCCCCCTCAACCAGGACCTCCTTCAGCCAGGACCTTCCTCAGCCAGGACTCCTCCCTCACAGGGACCTCTCACTGGGGCAGGTGAGGCTGGGCAGCACCATCAGCTCCACGAGGAGCACCACACATCAGCACTATCGTGACATGTCGTGAGGAACTGCACAGCCAGGTAATGGCAGAGCAGACACCTCCCTCCCCCCTCCCTGCCACCCCCACGGGCTGGCATTGTCCTGCCGGGAGCTGCGGAGTGATGTCACGGCCACCCTGCCATGTCATGGCCACCCCCTGATGTCACCAATCTCCATGGCATCGCCGTCGCCTCGCCTGCCTCGGAGCACGCCTGTCTGCCAGGCAGCCGGCCCCTGGCACCATCCATCACGGAGCGGGCAGTGGGCACACGTCGCTCGTAACTGGCACCTTCATTTAAGGACTAATTATCACCCTAATTCCCCCCATTAATCACGGGGCGATGGGTGAGCAGCACCGGGACAGCCAATAGCTGACCCCCACAGCTGCAGCGGGGGAGGAGAGGGGAGGGAGGCACCAACCTAACACCCCCTGGCAATGCTGTAGAAGGAGGGAGGGCTGGCACACACCCCTGCCCCTGAGCCAGCGCCTAAGGATCTCCCTTTGTGCCCCCAGCCTGGGCGAGGGCTAGGGTCTGGAGGAGGGGAGGGGGTCCCCAGCACAGCCCCCACCACAGAGGGCTGAGACCGCAGGGCGGGAGCCTCGGCTGGGGCGGGGGTTGGGCAGATACAGACATCGGCACCCCCCAGCTGCGGCGGCACCGGGAGGCGTTTCCCGGAGCCGACCCCTCGATTAGCAGCGGCTCGGCCCCGGCCCCGGATCGATTCCTCTCTTTTTTTTTTTTTTTTTCTTGGCTTTTTTTTCCCCCTTTCTCTCCTCTGCGATTCTCTGAAGAGAGAAAAAACCAACCTGAGCCCGGAGCTGCGATTTGCAGAGCTGGTTTATAAATAACCAGGGTCAGCAGCTGCCGATTGCGGGAACGCTGCCTCGATACAATTTAATAAACATCGTGTAATGGCCTCTTCCCTCGGCGTGACAAAGACACTGGTGGGGACCCAGGCGCGACGGCTGCCGGAGCACGGCTGGGGCACGGCGCACATGGCCGAGGCGGGAGCACACGGCTGGCACACGCACGGCTGGCACAGGGCTGGGACACACACACACGGCTGGGACAGCAGCACAGGGCTGGGACAGACAGACATGGCTGGGACACACACACACGGCTGGGACAGCAGCACAGGGCTGGGACAGACAGACATGGCTGGGACACACACACACGGCTGGGACAGCAGCACAGGGCTGGGACAGACAGACATGGCTGGGACACACACACACGGCTGGGACAGCAGCACAGGGCTGGACAGACAGACATGGCTGGGACACACACACAGGGCTGGGACAGCAGCACAGGGCTGGGACAGACAGACATGGCTGGGACACACACACACGGCTGGGACAGCAGCACAGGGCTGGGACAGACAGACATGGCTGGGACACACACACACGGCTGGGACAGCACACAGGGCTGGGGACAGACATGGCTGGGACACACACACACGGCTGGGACAGCAGCACAGGGCTGGGACAGACAGACATGGCTAGGACACACACACACGGCTGGGACAGCAGCACATGGCTGGGACACACATGGCTGGGACAGACAGACATGGCTGGGACACACACACACGGCTGGGACAGCAGCACATGGCTGGGACACACATGGCTGGGACAGACAGACATGGCTGGGACACACACACACGGCTGGGACAGCAGCACATGGCTGGGACACACACACATGGCTGGGACACACATGGCTGGGACAGACAGACATGGCTGGGACACACACACATGGCTGGGACACACATGGCTGGGACAGACAGACATGGCTGGGACACACACACACGGCTGGGACAGCAGCACATGGCTGGGACACACATGGCTGGGACAGACAGACATGGCTGGGACACACACACACGGCTGGGACAGCAGCACATGCCTGGGACACACATGGCTGGGACACACACACATGGCTGGGACAGACAGACATGGCTGGGACACACACACGGCTGGGACAGCAGCACATGGCTGGGACACACGTGGCTGGGACACACACACATGGCTGGCACACACACACACTACTGGGACAGCAGCACAGGGCTGGGACACACATGGCTGGGACAGACAGACATGTCTGGGACAGCAGCACATGGCTGGGACACACATGGCCGAGACAAGAACACACGGCTGGCACACACACACGGCTAGGACACACACATGGCTGGGCTGGGACACACGTGGCTGGGACACACATGGCTGGGACAGACATTGCTGGGACACAGCTGGGACAGCAGCACATGGCTGGGACACACATGGCTGGGACAGACAGACATGCCTGGGACAGCAGCACATGGCTGGGACACACATGGCCGAGACAAGAACACACGGCTGGCACACACACATGGCTAGGACACACACATGGCTGGGCTGGGACACACGTGGCTGGGACACACATGGCTGGGACAGACATTGCTGGGACACAGCTGGGACAGCAGCACATGGCTGGGACATAGCAGCACATGGATGGGACACACACAGCTGGGACAGCAGCACGGCTGGGACACAGAAGAACATGGCTGGGACACACATGGCTGGGACAGACAGACATGGCTGGGACACACATGGCTGGGACACACATGGCTGGGACAACAGCATGCAGCTGGGACATAGCAGCACACAGCTGGGACACACATGGTTGAGACAACAGCACATGGCTGGGACATGTATGCAGGTGGCTGAGATGCAAACATGGCTGAGTTGTGAACACAGCTGGGACATGCAGGAGCACATCTGGGACATGCAAGCACACAGCTGGGACATGCAAGCACACATCTGGGACACGCAAGCACACAGCTGAGCCTTAGGTGCACACAGCTGGGACCTGCCCTCTGGGCCGGGACAGGTCCAGGCCCAGGCCGGGGCTATGACGGTGGCCAGGCACATCCCCCCCACCCCCTCACACACACAGTCCCAACCCCATCCTCAAAACCCAGCCCCTCGGGGTCGCGCACGCACGTGCCCGCGGGACCGCTTCCGCGCGGGGCCTTCCCGGGGCCTCCGGGAGGCTTATGGCGCCCCCTTGTGGCCACCGGGGACCGGCACCGGGACCGAGACCGGGAGCGGGACCGGGAACAAAACCGGCACCGGGCCCGACAGCGGGCCCACGATCGGGCTGCCCTCGCTGCTGGGGCCGGGCAGGCAGCCCCCGGTGCCACGGAACACCCTGGGATGTGTGCCAGGGAGGCCAACCGGTGGCTCCCGTCGTGCTCCCGTAACCTGCACCCTCCGTGCAGGGCCCTCCCTGGGGCCGGGGGAGCCAGCCCGGTGCAAGGGACGCCCCAGCCCCCTCCCCCCCCAAAAAAAACCAACCCAGCACCCCCAGGAGGCAGCCGGGCGCTCGGGCTCAGAGGGGCACCCCCCGTGTCTCCACATCCCATCTCCCACCGCGTGGGGAAGCTTTGTGTGTGAGGAGCCCCCAGCAGCTGTGCCACCCCCCCCCCCCCCATTTTCCCATCTCCCACCCCTGGCCCTGCTGGCTCATGCCAGAGGCTCCAAAATCAATTCCCGTCCCCGCCAGGACACGGCGAGAAGGCGACAAATGACGGCGGCAGCTCCGCGGCCCCAGCGCCTCATTTTTCTTGCTGAGCTCCGGGAGCAGAAATCGATGGCAGAGGCTGCTGCCTGCCCCTCGCCGGGACAGGTCCTTGCACAGACAACCCCCCACCCCACCCCCGGCACCCTGCTCCCCTCACCAGCCTCCACCTCCGCTGGGGACCACACTGCAGGGCAGTTCCCTCCACCACTGGCAGGGCTGAACCCTTCCTTGGCTCTCCAAATGCCCCCAAAGACCTGAACCCTTCCTTGACTCCCCCAGAGCTCCCCGAGGCTCCCCAAAAGCTCCTCAAAAGCTCACAGAGGCTTCCCAGAGGACCCTCCCCCCAAAAATAAAAGCTTCTCAAAGGTTCTCCCCAAAAGCCTCCCAAAGCCCCCAGAGGACATCTCCCTCCCCACCCCCCGACTCCCGTCACGCCAGGCCACAGCACAGGGGCCTGGGAGCCCTAACCAGGGCCCTGCCACCCCCACCCCACCCCCTCCCCCCCCCCATCCCCCCCCATGTGGGTGAAGACTGGAGGCAGGGAGGGTGAAGCTCCCTGTGGGTGCAGATGTGCAGATGTGCAGCTGCGGGGAGGACGTGGAGCACTCTGTGGGTGCCGGTGTGCAGGAGGGGCTTGGAGCTCCCTGTGGGTGCAGATGTGCAGCGGGGGTGGGGGGGTTGGAGCTCCCTGTGGGTGCAGATGTGCAGCGGGGGTGGGGGGGGTTGGAGCTCCCTGTGGGTGCAGATGTGCAGCGGGGGTGGGGGGGTTGGAGCTCCCTGTGGGTGCAGATGTGCAGCGGGGGGGGGGAGGGGGGTTGGAGCACTCTCTGGGTGCAGGTTTGGAGGGGGCTGCTGTCACGCGGCAGCTGCAGCAGCCGCCGAAGGGCCGGGGCCGGGGGGGGCGGCTCCAATTAGCTGTAATCTCGCTTCCCCGCAGCGCCTGACACCGCCAAACCCACATCATTACCCGCAGCCACAGCCCAGGCAGGGCCGGCAGCTCGGCTTAATTGAGTGTTTACAGCCTTCCGAGGGGGGCCAGAGAAGCTCGACACAAATCAAACCCTCCGGACCACGGGAGACCCGCGGAAGGGACACACACACACGCACAACCCCACGGAATCACAGAAGCACTGAGGCTGGGCTCAGCCTTTGCCACAAAGGTTTGCTCTGTCCTCGCAGCCCCTCACTCCTCCCACCCAGAGGGTGTCCCCCTTTCCGCGGGGGTGTCCCCATCCCTGTCCCCAGGTAGACAGGACCAGGTAGCCTCTGCCACCGCTGCCGCCACCGCCGGCTCCTGCTTGACTTGCAAATGAAGCCGCAGGAGCTGGAGGTCTCGCTCCTGTCAGCCAGGCTGAAATCCCCGGAGCCGGCGGGGAAGGGGGGGTGTCCCCACATCCTGCTGTGCCCCCAGAGCTGCTGATGGGACGTGGGGACAGGCTTGGCCAAGGTCTGGGGCCTCCTGCAGCGGCAGAAGACAGGGGCACAGAGGGGGTGGCCAGGCTTGGGGTCACACCAAGGAGGCTGTGACAAAGCGACAGCATCAGACCCCACCCTGCCCCCAACGCCCACCTGTGCCACCCCCAGTCCTGGCGGACGCAGCTCCTGCCTGGCTGCTTCCTCCTCGTTAATCTTTCATGAGCTCGGTGACAAATCTGCTCCTGGCGTCGCCACAGCCCCACAGCAGTGAGCCGCGGTGGCACCCCCGGGGCAGGCAGCGCTGGTGGCAGGGGACGGCCGGGGCCAGAGGTCTCCAAAGGGGGCACGACCGGTGCTCTCCCCTCGACCTCCAGAATGATGTGCTCCTGAGTGGCATGTCTGGGGGCACACACAGGGGGCACACACAAGGGCACCCTCCCCTTCAGTCCTGGGTGTCCTGGAGGCCCCACAGTGTCTCACCCTGCAGGTGCCAGCCCTGGCACCTTCCCTGCCCACCCTGCCCAGACAGACGCCCACGGGATGGGGCAGCTGGGTCAGACCAGGGCTGTTCTCTGTACCCCACAACTGTGGACCCTCAGTGGGTGGCTGGGGAGGAGTGGGGTGCACTGATCTGTGTGTCCCCCCCCATGCCAGCCTGGAGGGTGCTCAGGCAGAGGCCAGGACGGTGCCCGCCCCACATCTGAGCAGTGTCACGAAGCAGAGCCTGGCGGTGCTGAGCAGGGAGCCCCAAAATAGAGCTTGGGAGGGAGGGGTGGGGGTGGTCCAGACAGCTTTCTGCCAGACCAAGACCTGCCCCCCGCCCCCCCCCAGGACGTCTGCCACTTTCAGCTGTGCCCAACCAGAATGGCTAATTCCAGCAGACCCAGGCTAGATTAATTTTCATTTCCCCATGCAAATCAGTGCTAATTAGGATGGATTTAGTTCACACCACCGGGGCTGCGGGGACAGAGCCTGCACACGGCTGGCACTCCCCAGCCAGGCTCCAGGGCGTCGCAGCCTTGCTTAATGATCTGGGAGGGTGGACCCCGGGCTGGAGGTCAGGAGCCAGGCCGGGAGCAGCAGGTGGCACAGGGGTTGCCCCCAGCTGCCTCTGACAGCGCTCAGGAGCCCTGTGCTGGCCAGAATACCCCTCCCAGCCCCAGGACATCCCCCTCCCCGCAGCACATCCCCCCTCCCAGGCCCCTGATCGATGCCCATGCTGGGTGTGACTGGGCCAGAGGTGATGGGCAAGACTGCTGGAGCCAAGCTTGGTGCCAGGGAGGAAAGGGCATCCCTGCACCCAGAGCCCCTGCGCTTGGCAAGGAGGTGCTGGGCTGCAAGGCTCAGAGAGAGCCGGGTGGTGACGGGGGGGTCCCTGGGGGAGGGGGCTCTTTGCCAGCAGCCTTTGAAATGGAGATGGATGGGGTTGGGCTGGAGGCTGGGGAGGACTTGATGGCCCAGCACTGGGCCAGCCCGCAGCGCCAGGCAGGATGAGACCGTCCCCGGCCAGCCCTGCTCCACAGTGGGGGCAGGTGACAGCAGGATGTGTCCCCCCACCCCCCCAGCTCCTGCAGATTCTGTCTCTGCCTCCTCCTTTGCCAAATATTTAACTAATTAACGCTGCCCGCAGGCTCCTGTTTACGCAGCTTGTTGTGAGCCAGGAAGGACTCCTGGCTGCTCGGAGCGGAGATGCTGCACACTGCAGACGGGACCCCCGGGCACACAGCTCACTCCCCCCTCAATTCCACCCCCAAGAGGGGCTGGGGCACCTCAGCTCTCCTAACCCGTGGGCTCCAGACCCTGCACTGGCAGCCCCCGAGGGGCAGGGGGCTCTGCGCTGGGCCACGCCGGGGGAGCGTGTGGGGGGGTCTGTGCAGCACGGTTTGGGGGCTGAGCAGGCATTCAGTGACAAACAGCCAGAGGCGCTGCCTGCCTCCTGCCCTCATTAAATCCCCCTAACGAGCTCAGCACTGAGCCCTGGGGGCCAGCTGGACTCGGAGCTGGTCATTAGGGCTGACAAGGACCTGTCAAAGTGGGAGCTGGGGGGATGTGTGAACCCCATGCACAGCACAGCCAGTGGGGATACACTGAGGGGGGAGCACCACGATGCTGGGGACACCTAACCCCCCCCCACCTTGCCAGCTCCCCTCGGGCCCTTCCCTGGGACCCAAGCAGGAAGATAACCGTGCCCACCCCTGCCAGGTGTGGGTGCAGGATGGGGACCCTCTCCTTGCTCATGCTGCTAGCTGGGGAGGGGGTGAGACTCAAGGTGAAGGGAGCTGTGTGGGGACCCCCGGGCAGCACTTGAGGGGGGAAAGGGAGGGGAAGGGGCGCACAGGCAGCTCCAGGGAGAAGCTCTGGGCCAGGTGGGTGAGGGCAAGAGGGCGACACTGTGCCAGGATGCCAGGAGGCTCTGTGCAGGAGGGCAGGACTGTGGGACAGGGCTGCTGCTCAGCTCCCCTCCGAGCTCCTCTCCCAGGGCCTGCCTGGAGCGGGAGAGATGAAGGCTGCCGAGCAGCGCCCCCCCGCCCCGGCTGCCCGGTTCCCGGGGCAGAGCTGCTCCTTCCCGGGAGCACCCCGGCACAGATAAGGAGCCCTGGCGATCCCCGGGGCACGTTTAATCTGGGCCAGGACAGTTATTGGATAAATACCATGAATATGTAAATTGCATTTATGCTGATTTATGGCTGGGGGGCAGGTGGGGAAGCTGAGACAGTTTAGTTTAGTTTAATGCATTTATTTCCCTGCCTGGAGATGGAGAACAACCTCTGAGCACCGCATCTGCCAGGCTGGAGGAGGTGGCTCAGGCAGAGCCACGCAGATGGGAGCAGCCCAGGGCCAGGCTGCTGAGGGGGGGGAGAGGGGTGGGAGGGGTGGGAGGTGGGGGAGGGGGAGGAAGGAGGGCTGGCTGGTGGGGACAGGCCAGGGGGTGCAGCACCCAAGCACCCCAACCTCATCCGTCCTTGGGGCTCGCTCGCCCTCATCTGCGTGCCACCAGGGGTGGGCAGGAGGCAGCTGCCCCCCCCCCTCCCCTCCCCTCCCCGCCAGCCTGCTCCTCTGGGATGATCTATGATGGATCCATGGATCCAGCACGAGACCACTGGGATTTCAATTAATTCCTGGGCCTGGCAAAGGCTCCTCCTGACCTTTCACGAGATGCAGAGGGAAATGGAGGTGATTAATCTGCGGGTCAGGGTGGCTGCTCCATCCTGACACCCCACCCCCGCGCGGTACATGGGGTGGGGTGGGCAGCAGACCCCTTTGCATAACCCAGGGGACTTGCCAGTGAGCTGCTGAGCCTGCCCCAGGCTGGCAGAGTGCCTGCCCCAGGCTGGCAGAGTTCCTGCCCCAGGTTGCAGAGTGCCTGCCCGAGGCTGGCAGAGTCCCTGCCCCAGGTTGCAGAGTGCCTGCCCCAGGCTGGCAGAGTGCCTGCCCCAGGTTGGCAGAGTGCCTGCCCCAGGTTGCAGAGTGCCTGCCCCAGGCTGGCAGAGTCCCAGCCCTGCTCTGCAAACGGCTGCTTCACAGCCAGGCTGTGGGCACCAGGAACGGGATGAAAAATAAGAGCAAGACCGAAGGCTGAACCTGTGCCACGCAGTCGTGCCCCTGAGGGGAGCACCCCAGGGTGCCTCTGGAGCACCTGTGCCCACACCAGGGGAGCAGCTGCCCTGGCACACCCAGCCTTGCCCACGCAGGAGGGCCCTGGCACTCTCAACCCATCACCTACCAGATGGAAATGACTCTCCCCACCTCTGCCTGCCCCTCACACCTCCCCCGGGCAGGAGGAAGGTGGCAAAGGCCCGGGCTGCAGCCAGCTGTGGGGAGCCACCTGGGCAGCTGGGATGCAGAAGATGGAACTGGGAAGGGAGAAAGGATTCAACCTCTTAATTTCCTATTAAATTCTGATCGATCCAATTAGATCCTGGATGTAATGAAGGCCATCTGCTCGGTGGGGCTGGGTCCCAGCGCTTGCCCCCCCCCCCCCAAAGCATGTCCCGTCCTGTGCACAGCACTGGCAGGGAAGGGTTTGGGAAGGGGAGGCTGATGGAGGGGGTCTACCCAGTTTTGCAGATGACTCTAATTAAGTTGTTCTCTTCAGCTGTTAAATTAGCTGGAGCCCTCCCCGCTTCCCTGGGTGGTTCCCCCCCCCCCCTCCCTACTCTTCAGATGCAGCAAATCAGCTTCCAGCCCTCCCCCCCCCGCAGGGCTCTGCAAATAAATAAATAGACAGGCCCAGTAAAATTAACCGTATGAGGAGCTGCAAATGAGGTGGAAAATTTTAATGGCTCGGCATTTAGAAGCTGTCTGACAGGAGGCAGGGATGGGAGCGAGCAGGAGGGAACAGTCCCTGGAGCGGTGCATGGCCCCCTCCTGCCCCCCCCTCCCCCCCCCCCCAATTTCACCAGCACTCTCTCCCAGCACCTCTCCCAGCTGCTGCCTGAGAGGCTGGGACTGGAAAGGAGATCACAGTGCGGGCTCCAGACACCTGCACCCCAGCCGGCAGCAGCCTCTGGGACACCTCCAGGGCCAGGAGAAGCTGCAGCCCTCGGCCCTAAGCGGTGCCAACGGGACCTGGCAGACGTTTAGTCGGGCTAAGCCCGGCCCGGTCTGAGGATCACAAAGTGGCCCCCCGTGAACTGGCAGGAAGCCCCCTGGGGGTGCCTCCTTCCGTGTGCCGTCCCCGGGCACCAGCGGCTCCAGTACAGCCCAGTTAGTGGAGGGAAGTGGGACCAGAGCAGAACCAGCCCCATGCCCTCCACCCCGGCTGGGGGGCCACGGGGAGCAACAGAGGCACCCCCAGACCCCTGCCGGGGGTGGGGGCTGTGGAGCAGCGGGACCGGCAGCACCACGACGCCTTCCTCGTGGGGGCTGCAGTCGGTGTCGGGGGCTTCGTCCTTGAATCTCCCTCCCCAGCCAGGGCCTGGCTGTGGATATTCATGGTGGTGACAGCGAGCGACAAGGACGAGGCTCAGCAAGCAGCGGGCTCCGGAGCAGGGGTGACGGAACACGGACAGGAAGCGACCCCCGGGTGGGTGGCGGCGGGTCCCGGGGAGGGGGAAGCTCAGCGTCAGCGTGCGCCATGCTAGCGGCTGTCCGCCAGAGGGCGCCACACCACCCGCATAGAATTGACAGAGCGCTGCGTGCGGCAGGGCGCACAGCGCGCCAGCAGCGCCCCCTCGTGGCACAACTGGCGCAGCGCCCCGGAGCCGAGACCCAGCCCCCGTCACCCGCGTCCCGCCGCCACCCTCCCCGCAGGTACTGGCTGGCCCCCGTCCCGCCGCTGCCTGTCGTCATAGCGACCGGTACCAGCCCCCCACCCCCGCCCGTCGCTATGGTAACCGCTGGCGTCACGGCCCCGGGACGTCACGGGCGGCCGCGGCCCCCTCCCGGGCACCTGTTCGGGGCTGGCGTCCCAAGGACTCGTCCTGTCCCCGCTCCTGTCACCTGTCGCCTGCGGTCCCTATTCGGGCTGCGCCGGGCGCTGTGCCAGCGCTTGGCCGGGCGGGGTGGCCCCCGGGGTGGGGTGGCCCCCGGGGGTGGGGTCCCAGCTGGGACTGCAGGGGTCCTGCAGGGGTCGTGAGGCTTGCATTGTGTGTGTGTGGGGGATATGGACTCACAGAGGGGTTTGGGGTAGAAGAGACCTTGGAGATCATCAGGTCCAGCACGGCCCCAGCACCACCAACCCCTGGCCCTCAGCACCACAGCTCCAGAGCCCCCTCCAGGGGCTCCCGCACTGCCCTGGGCAGCCTGGGCCAGGCCTGGACACCTCTCAGGGGGCAGAAATTGTTCCTCAGGTCCAACCTGGACCTCCCCTGGGCTGGGGTGGTTTTTGTGTGTGTGTGTGTGTGCAAGCACTGGGCAGCCTCCTGGCTCAGGCCACCAGCAGCAGGGGACAGCAGCAGCCCCCCAAGTGATACCACCCCACCACCCCAGAATCCACAGCAGGGCTCTCGGGGGGGGGGGGGGAGCAGAGCTGTATTGCCAAGCACAGGGTCACACACAGCAGCCAGGCAGGACCACGCTGAGCCCCCTGGAGGCACCTGACAGCCACCACCTCTGGCAAGGGATGGGGGGGGGGGGGGGCTGGCCTCCAAAGCGAGTCTGGGGGTGCCCCCTCCTTGCACCCAATGTCTCTGAAGGCACCAAAACCCCCAGGAGGGAAAGAGCCTGAGGTGCACCTCCCACAGTCCTCGGTCCTCACCGGAGACCACATCGCTGCAGGCATGGGGCACAGGGGTGCCCATGCCCAGCCCTGGCAGCTCCGTGCAGCCGGGGTGCAGCTGTGCCCCCCGGCTGGGGGGCCCTGGGACGCTGCCCCACTCAGATCTCCTGCAGGAAGTCCACAGGGAAGAGCCCAACTTTGCGGCCGGTGTAGACCTTGACGTAGCCATTCACCTCCTCCCCCTTCTGCACCACGATCTGGGGGCAAGAGGGGGGCAAGTGAGGCTCCCCCGGGGCCCCCAGGGCAGGGCAAGCCCCAGGCAGCGAGCAGGGGGCGGGGATGGGGCGGTGGGAGGAGGCCGGGGGCGGGGGCACCTCACCTGGTCCTTCTTGAGCGTGATCTGCCCAATCTCCCTGTTGCCCACGAAGGACCTGGTGACCTTGTGCACCCTCTCGCCCGCCCGCACCCGGATGATGAAGTTCGGGGGAAGTAGCCAACTTTCTCCCCGATCTTCCCCTGGAAGAAGGCAGGGGCAGGGCAGCAGGGGGAGGCTGGAGCCCACCGGCACCACCCCTGCTGACCAGGAGCCTGCAAGGCGGTGCTCGGCTGAGGGGCCAGGGGCTGTCCCTGCACAGAGTGCGGCTGGTTGACCTCTCCCCTGCGCCCGGGGGGCAGCAGCCTTACCCTCCACCACTCCTCATTGGAGTCATCCACCACCGTGATCTTCTCCCCTGGCCTGTGAGGGGAGAGAAGGGCTCAGTGCGAGGGACCCTCCCCCACCACGGGAGACCCTGGCTGGAGAATTGCTCTCCCCACAGCCCCAACGCCTCCAGCCCTCTGTGCAGGGAGGGGCCGAGAAACTCAAAGCCCTTGGAGGAACAAAGTCCTCAGCCTCCAGTGTGGGGTGCAAGAAAGCAGAGGAACCACAGCAAGACAACTGACCATGGAGCTCCAGGACCAGCAGCCCTGGGGATGAGGCTTGTGCCCCAAACCTGGGAGCTGGGAGAGGAGGCTCAGGAGGAGCTGAGGCCCAAGTTCAACCTGCAGCCTGCTGAGGAAGGCAGAGAAGTCCCAAAGCAGCACCAGCACGGCTCTAACTCCCTCCCTCCCTCCCTCCTTCACAGACCCCTCCTGACCCCGAGAGCCTCAATGCTGAGGTGAAGACTTCTCCTGCTCCCCACTGGCCCCTGCCCTCCTCAGCCCTGTGCCCACCCATGGCTGGGCACCTACGGGAAGTCCAAGTCATCCTTCTCCAGGGCTTTGAAGCGGTAGAGGGCCACGAAGTAGTGGGACTGGGGGAAGCCTGTCTGCAGCTTCTTGCTCTGGGTGGGGGGAAGGAAGGGTTCAGGGGGCAGAGAGGCTGAGGACAACCCTGAGGAGCCCAGCAAGGAGGTCCCTGCAGCCTCTGCCCACCCTGCTGCGACGCCTGGGGGTGCAGGGGGTGGGTGATGGCTACCTTGTCATCTGCTGGGCTCTTCTCAGTCTTTTTGTCCCCTTCAGAGGTGCCTGCAGGAGGGGGAGGGAGGTCACATCTCCCGGTGCTCCTCCCAAGGACCTCCTCTGCCCCAGGTCAAGGAGCGGCAGCAGAGAGAGCCCCAGGGTGGAGACTTGAACTGGAGCCCCCCGACCTGGTGGGTCGTCCCCCCTCCCCAGTACAGTCTCCCCAGCAGGCTCCCTGCCTGCCCCACGCTGCTGGCTGGAGCTCGGTTCCCCACCCCGGCTCCGTGCCCCCTGCACGCGGCCAGCACTCACCGCCCTCAGCCTTGCCGGCCACCGGCTTCGCAGCCTCAGGCTCCTCGTCCATCATAGCAGCCAAAGGCTGGAGGCAAAGAGCTGTCAGGGGGTGCAGAGTGGGCAGGGGGTGGGGGTGGCAGTGGGGTGCCAGGGTGGGGGTGCCAGGCCCCTTGCCAAGCCCAGGCTCACGTTTTTCTTGTCGTCCTGCCCTTTCTTGCGCTCCTTGTTGGCCATGATCACTCCTGTGCGCAGCGTCTCGAACACAGGGTCGCTCCTGGCGGCTGCTGCTGGGGCACAGGGATGCTGAGGGAGGGGTTCAGCCGCAGGGCAGCAGGAGGTGGGGGCCCCCGGCCCGGGGCCAGCACTTACAGAGCAGGTCCTTGCTGCCTGCGCACTGCTGGTCGCTGTAGAGGGGGGAGCTGTACGCCCGGCGGAAGCCTGGGGGCTGCCAGGAGAAAGGGGGGCAGAGCATCACCAAACGCACCCCCAGCACCCAAGGGTCCTCCTGTGACAGCTGAGGGTGCCCAGAGGGTGAGCACCCAGCGGTGGTGGCGCTTGGGTGTCCTCCTCAGAGCCAGGGAGAGAGGCAGGGTCACGGCACCTGGGTCGTGCCCGTGAGGACCACGCTGGCTGCTCCCTGCCGGGAGGTGCCCAAGGGGCAGGTGGGAGGGCAGGGGGCAGGGGGCTGGGGTCTCACTCACGATCTTGCCGAAGCAGCGCTGCATCTCCACGTAGGACTGGCAGTGGTGGTGGATGTTGGTCTTGCAGTTCTTGCACCTCAGGCCGAATTTGTTGTTGACTGCCGGTGCCAGGAGGTGTTGGGGAGGGTGGAGAGGAGCAGCAATGTGGCCCTGGATGGCTGGGCCACAGCCCTCACTAGCCCAGGCCCCCAGCGCTCAGCCTGCCCCCGGCCCCTCAGCCCTCGCCCAGCCCCCCGGCCCCCAGCCCCCAGCCCGCCCCTGGCCCTCAGCCAGCCCCCGGCCCCCAGCCCTCGCCCAGCCCCCGGCCCCCAGCCCCGCAGGACTCACGGACGATCATCCGGGCGCAGACGTCGCAGAACTTTGGCTTCTTGAAGTAGTGATCCTTGAGCTTGTGAGGTTTGTCATTGACCAGCTTCTGGGGCTCAGGAGGGGGCTCGGGTTCCTCCTCCTCTTCCTCCTCCTCCTCATCCTCATAGATGTAGAAGATGGGCCCCCCGAGGGGCTGACCAGCTCCCCCCGTTGGGCTGCGGCTCCGGCGCCGTCTCCTCCTTGGGCTTCCGCTGGAAGAGTTCCTTCAGCTTCTGCAGCTGCTGGGGCAGGAGAGGATGCATGGCACAGGGCGGGCAGCAGCTGGTGCCTGGCTCCCTGCCCCCTCCCTCTGACCTGGAGACCCTTCCCCGAGTGGGAGGAGACCTCAGGCACCGTGGGGCAGAGATGCTGCGAGAGCAGGAAGCTTTCTCCCGGCCCCAGGAGGCCGAAGCTGTGGCTCCTGGGCACCAGGAGGATGTGGGCAGCCAGGGGAAGAGCCAGGCTGGGAAATACCCACCCAGTGCCCTGCGGGGTCAGGATCCCACCAGGCATCCCTGGCCCCACAAGGACTCCTGCAGCTGAGGCAGTGACCAGGCCAGGGGGCTGCCCTCGCCCAGGCTACCCGCTGGGCACCCACTTACCCGGCTCTTGGCTTTCCCACCTGGAGCAGGCGAAGCTGGCGGCTCTGGCACCTCCTTCTCTGTCATGCTAGGAGGGCAAAGGAGAGAAGTCACTTTGGCTGGGGCTGCTGCCGCTTGCAGGTGCCCTCAGTGGGCACAGGAGTGGCCAGGCCTTGCTGGATGCATCTCCTGAGCCCTCACCCAGCTCTGCCCCAGCAGCACCACCTTCTGCCACCCTGCCCGCAGCTCCTGCCCCAGGAGGGGCCAATCCTGCCCCAGTAAGGACCAGTCCTGCCCCAGGCGAGTGCCTGGGCACCTGCTGTGCCCAGCTGCCCAGGCTGCACAAGCCCAGTTGGCACAGCACTGCCACTGGACGTGGTGCCAAGCGCCGTGGGCCAGCCCCTGGGCTACCTGCAGGTGCCCACCCCTGTCCGGGCATCTCCCTCTCACCATTAAGTGCCAGCGGTGCCACTCCTGGCCCCGAGGACAAGCGTGGCTGTGGCACCCTCTGGCATCCCCACACAGCCCTGCTGCCTGCTGCACAGCTCTGTGCCACCACGGGGCAGGGGCTGCTCTGGCATCCTTCAAACGTGCCCGATGCCACCTCTGGCCATCAGCCAGCCCCACAACCCCCCCCGGGCACTGCTGCCGATGGTGACCCCCCCACGAGGTCCCCCTCGTGGAAACCAACCGGGATGGCCCTGGGGGGAGCGGTGACAGGGGGCAGGGGGCCCTGGGCCGCGGGGTGGTGGAGGACCCTGGGGTCCAGCAGCGTGGCCGCGGCAGGGGCCCGGGGCGGGGCAGGGCCGGGGGCGCCGCGCCGGGAAACTCACTCAGGCTGCGTCCAGAGCTCTCCTCCCGCGATGGAAAAGCCCTCAGAGGGTGGCTGAAGTTGGGGTGTGGGGGCCCAGCTGGCTGTGGAGCCCCAGATCTCTGTGCTGGGTGCGTGGGGAGGGGGCAGCTGCCCCCAAGTGCCGTGGAGAGAGGGAGTGACAGAGTGGCAGAGTGACAGCCCGGGGGGGACAACAGCTGAGCGCTGGCGGAGGCTGACGCCGAGAAATTGGAGCCCATGGGCGAGCCGGGAGGGGGACGGGAGCAGAAGGAGGGGACAGGAGCAGAGTGGGGGGGGACACACGACAGGAGCAGAGGGAGGGGACAGGAGCAGAGGAAGGGGACAGGAGTAGAGGGAGGGGACAGGAGTAGAGGAAGGGGACAGGAGCAGAGGGGGGGGACAGACAGGAGCAGAGGAAGGGTGGGGACAGGAGCAGAGGAAGGCGGGGGGGGGACAGGAGCCACTGGCTATTCGCACTAGGGAGCTGCTGGGTGTGCCAAGGACCCCCTCCCCACCCTCCATGCCTGGCATGGGGCACACTGAGTGCTGCAGCCTTCAGGTCTCCTTTGCTCTGCCATCTGAGGCCCCTGCAGCTGGGAGGGGAGCAGGGAAGAGTGAGGGTCTCCCATGAGCAGCTCTTGGGGCTGCCCTGGACCCCCTCCTCTGGCAGACAGCCCTGGTCTGTTCTCCGGCCTGCAGCAGGTGCCAGGTGGGAGCTGGATGGGGGCACCCCAGTGCCAGAGTCCCTGCAGCTGCGTCCCCGACGGGCTGTGGGTGGCAGTGGGGCAGGAGGCTGGAACCCACCCCCTTTCAGGCAGCTCTTACCTCTCTGCTTGGCAGCAGCTCTTGAAGGTGGCATCCAGACACTGCAAGAGGCTCCAGCTGCTGTGTGCATTGCCACGGCGAGGGCAGTGCCAGCCCCATCCTGCACACGCAGGGCACACTGGCAGACCTGCAGCCCTCTGCCCAGGGGCTGTAAGCAGGAGGGACCTGCTGCTTCCTGGCAGGGGGCAGCCCCTGCCCACTTTGTGCCGCTGCCCAGACGCCTGGGACCCGCAGCTGGGCAAAGAGGCTGCAGGGAGGGGCAGGGACCCCAGGCCGAGGCGCTCCTGAGCTCCTCTCCCAGTCTCAGCTCCCTGCCGTGCCAAGCCTGCAGCCCTCCTGCGTGCCAAGCACGGGGGCAGGAGCTGGGCAGCACCTCCTGTGGGTGTCCCTTTGTCTCCTTAGCTGCCCCCTCACCCCCCCAAGAGGCAGCACCCAGAGCCCTGGCACCAACACTGGCAGGAAGCAGCCTGAGAAGCGACAGCCAACCGCGGGCTTTGTATTTAAAAACTTCCCTCCCTCTTGCCCCCCCACCCCCCCAAAATCAAATAACACCCCCCAAAAAAATCCCCCCCCGCCCCTCCAGAACCCCCCTTAGCTCCCCCCCAATTAACAGATTAAATTAACTGTGCAGTGACCACAGCAACCAGCAGCTGTTATGTGCAGCTCAACACAGCGCTCAGCACAACCACGGACACCGGGTGGGGGTGGGTTGGGGGGCGATGGGCACAGGGTGGGGGGCGGTGGGAGTTTTTTTTTTGGGGGGGGGGGGGGGCGCACCACCACCACTCCCCCCCCCCCCCGAGTAATAATAATAAAAAAATTTCCTTGTCCTGGGTTTTTGTTTTTCTTTTTTGGGTTTTTTTTTTTTTTGTCCTTTGTGTCTCTGTTCATATAAATACAGCCAGGGAGGGAGGGAGGGGGAAAGGAATGAAAACCAAATGGGGGGGGGGGGGACGTGGGGAGGGGGGTGGTGGAGGGGGGTGGTGGTCGCAGCCCCCTCCCCTCGTCCCCACCCCCCACCCCACCCCCCCGCGGGGGCCCTACTGGGAGCTCGCGCGCTCCAGCACGCGCAGGTCGAGGCTCCGCTTGGCCACGCGCAGGCGGAACCGGCTGGGGGCGCTGTTGAGGCGCAGGGAGGCGTCCTGGGCGGCCAAGGGGCTGGGGAACACCGCGACCACCGTGTACAGCGCCGCCAGGTCGCCGTGCCGCCCGTTCTCCGCCGTCCCGGAGCTGTCCCGCCGCCGCCGCCGTCCCTCGCCGCCCCTGAGTCTCTTTGAGCCACTGGATCTTGGCGCCGGCCATGGCCAGCTGCGTGAAGAGTTTGTCAGCCTCTGTCCGTGTGATGCCCTCGGGCAGGTCGGTGACCTCCAGCACCCGGCCCAGCACTGCAGAGACAGCGGAGGGAACGTGGTGGGGACGCGGTGGGGCGGCCGAGGTGGGGGCGCGGCGGGGCGGGCGAGGTGGGGGACGCGGCGGGGCGGGCGAGGTGGGGGGGCGCGGCGGGGCGGCCGAGGCGGCTCCTGAGGTGGCAGCAGCGTGGGCTGGGGCCTGGAGCCAGCTGGGCTAGCAGGAGGTGTCCCTGCCCACGGCAGAGGTTGGAGCTGGATGATCCTGAAGGTCCCTTCCAGCCCAACCCACTCCACGGAGGACCTCGGCGTGTGTGGATCCTCTGGGACCCTGCGCCATGTGCTTCCCCCGCGGGCGCAGGAGGCTGCCCTCGTGTGCCCGGTGCCATGCCAGCCTCCCTGCCCCTGCTGTGTGGTACCCAGAGCCTCCTGCTGCCCGCCCTGGCTGCAGGCTCCGCCTGGGGCTGGATTCTTTGCTAATATTAACCTGGCATGCAAGGGGCACCGGGCACGGGGGGGGCAGCTCTTAAAGGGCCCTCTGCAACCAGCTGCTGGTGACGTGGAGGTGACACGGGGGACAAGCCTGAAGCCTCCAGAGAGCCAGGGAAGGCTGTGTCCCTGCCAGGCTGCCTGGCTCATGCCCCAGCAGCAGGCCCTGTGGGCAGAAGTCAGCTGCCTGCCTCTTGACATGATGGCCAAGTGGAGACCCTCTGGGGTGAGGACCAAGGAAACCCTTCCCCTTTGGAGGGAGGTGATCCACTGGAGACTTCCACCCCTGGAACAGCCCAAAGCCCTCTGCAGAGGTTCTGCAGCTCCTGGCCCCACTGGGAAGTGGAAGGATGAGGGAGAAGGGGCAGCTGGGGGGCAGTGATGGGAGCTCACTGTCTGCTGAGAGAGAGGAATAAAATCCCAGGATTTGTGGCAGCTGCATCCTTCCAACCCTCCCAGGGGCAGGACTGGGGCCCAGGTGTCCCAGCGGGAGATGCTCAGCACAGACTCTCCCTCCACAGCTTTGCTCAGTGCAGGCAATGTTTCTGGGGGTCCTGAGCAACCCCTGTCCCACCTCCCAACAGGTGCTGCTGACTGGGACCAGCTCTGCTGCACCACCCCCTGGGGTGGGCTGGGGGAGGGAGGTCAGGGGGTAGCGGGGGAACAGCTCAAGGCCACTTGCCTACATCGCTCGTCCCGAGGTCGGTGGATGCTGACTTGAGGGCTTGCCTCTTGCTGCGGTTTCCATGCTTCATTCCACTCTGCCCCTTGGAGAAAACCAGCAGTGGGTCACCTGAGGAGCCCCTGTGGCCTCACAGTGCCACGCAGCGCCCCAGCAGTGGGGAGCAAAACCAAACTTGGCTGGGTCATGGTTGGGAAGGGGAAGGAAGAGACCCAGAAGCAGCCTGAGGGGACAGCAGGCTTGGCTAAGGGAGAGACCAGGGCACAGCCAGGGCTCCAGGGCACTCCAAGGGCTTGGAGCTGACACTTGTGGGCAAAGCTGGGAGCAGGATGGAACCTGAGCCCGGTGCCAGGCCCTCGGGGCATGCAGTGCCACCAGCAGCTCATGAGTGGATGGCAAGAGCCTGGGGTGGGCAGCCTGGGACCACACCACAGAGAGTCCAGAGCCTGAGCTTCGCCTCTCAGCCACTCCTGAGCCCTGCCCAGAGCAGGGCAGCCCAGGGGGAGCTGGGGGTGGTCCTGTCCTGCTGCCAGGCCAGAGAAGGGGCTGTGGGGTGGGGGTGGCTCTGTTTTACCTGGTGTGCAGTGTAGCTGGGCTGGTTGTGGAGCAGTGGTGGGGGACAGACGGAGAGGTTGTACTGCAGCGGCTGGCCCAGCAGGGAGTAGCGACCATCACCTGGGGAGCAGCCCAGCGTTGGAGGGGCCCTCAGCAGGCTCTGGAGCAGCCCCAGCCCCCTGCTGGCCCTTACCTTGTGCTGGGCCCATGGGCCGGGGGAACTGGGTGAGGACAGGCAGGGGGCTCAGCCCCGAGCAGACGCTGCTGAGGCTGCTGACAGGCGAGGGCGTGGGGGACTGGGTGGGGGACGTGATGGGGCTGCTCAGCTGGGTGCTGGCCTGGAGGGGAGAGCATCAGGCAGCCCCCAGGGCTTCTCACCAGGCCCACACCCACCTCCAGAGGAGCCCACCCCCGTCACAGAACTGGCTGGGTTGGCGAAGGCCTCCAAGAGCATCCAGATCTGCATCAGCCCAGCACCACCCTGGGCACCAAACCACGGCCCCGGGTGCCAGGGCCACAGGGCTCTTGAAGCCCTCCAGGGATGGGGACTCCAGCACCTCCCTGGGAATTGATCCTCATGGCCAACCTCAACCTCCCCTGGCACAATTCCAGGCATTTCCTCTCCTGTACTGCCAACCTCACCTCCCCCCAGCCTCCTCTCGGGGAGCTGCAGAGCTCAGCCCCCAGCCCACCCACCCTGCAGGGCTGCTGGGGTCCCCTCTCTCCCCACCTGGGCACTGGTGTCAGGGCTGTAGAGGTCTCCTGGCTTCTGCCCCCTCTGCTCCAGGCTGTAGTACTTGCAGTGGCTCCACTGCACCACGGGGGTGTTCTGGGGGCTGGGGGCCGTTGGGGACGTTCAGCTGCATCACGACCATGCCAGGGCCCGATGGATTCACGCCTGGGCAGGGACAGCAACAGGAAGGTTGCCCAAGCTCTGGGCAGCTTCACACTCTGCCCTACACTCCCCCTCTGTGTCCTCTCCTCTGCCACTCCTGCCTGCCCAGGGGGCTGCCAAAAAGCCTGTCCAGCGTCCCCCTGAGCACCACAGCTGGCACCAGAGGGGGCACACTGAAGGCAAGGGGCTGACCTCTGAGCATCTCAGCAGAGCCTCAGGCAAAGGACCCAACCCCAGAGCCAGGCACAGAGCCTGAGCACCCCAGCCCCAGCTCTTGCACCAGCTCACCAGGGCCCCCAGCCTGCAGCAGTCCTGATGCTCCTCTCACCCTGTGCTGCCCAGGAGCCACAGTGCCAGCAGAGGGAGTCTGCAGCCCCCAGCAGCTCCAAACCTGGGTGGCAAGGAGATGCCAGGCACTGGCCAGTGCCCAGTGGGATGGGCGAGACTAAGGAGACCCAGTGCAGAGAAGCTGCTGGAGCTGGCAGCTGTGCCCTCTGCAGCCCCACCACAGCCTGAGCTGACCTGAGCAGAGCCAACCCGCAGCCCTCTTACCTGAATACTGCTGCTGCATCTGTGGTGGGCTGCAGGGGGAAGGGGACTGTGGCATCTGATACTGGTCAGAGCCCGGGGGCTGGAGGAACCCCACCGAAGGGCTGTGAAGCAGAGAGAGCACTGGTGAGGGGCTGGGCAAGGGGGCAAAGAGTCTGACCAGCTCTGCAGGCGGCCAGCAGCTCCCCCAGGGCCTGAGGTGAGCTGCAGGGAGGCCGCAGCTGGAGGACTGAGTGCCCTGCGGGGGCAGGAGGCGATGGGCAGCCCCGGGGCAGAGCTGCAGCAGCTTTACCTGGTGCCGTTCTGCTGGCCGGGGGAGGACGCTGTAGTAGATGGGGACCCCCCAGCCTGAAGCCCCCCTGAACAGACTGGCTGGCTGGCACCAGCACAGGCTGCTGGAAGGGCTGCTGGACCACACTCTGGGACTCATTGCCCACAGGAACCTGTGAAGGGAGGAAAGAAGCAGCCCTGGAATGACAGCACAGAGCAGGAGCCGGCCCCAGGGAGACACCAGGGAGGTCCCTGCAGGGGGCAGGGGGTGCCAGGAGCCCACAGCAAACTGTGCCCTGGCAAGGGGAGACCCCCAGCTCTGCTGCAAAGGGAAAGGGGAAGGCTCCAGCCACACTCAGCCCTTCTCCAGACATGGCCCACTCAGACCCAAGCCTCCCCAAGCCGTCCAGCATGCAGCATCGTCTCCAGGTAAAAAGTCTCCCCCTGGGCTCCAGCACTCAGGCACAGGACTGGGGCATGGCCTGCACAGCTCAGGGCCCCCCAGCCCAGCCCACCCCAGCAGCCCCTCAGCAGCAAGCAGCTGGTGCCTACCTGGTAGGAAGGCAGTGGAGTGTACTGCACCATCAGGCCTTGCATCTGGCTGCCCACCCCACTCCTCTGGTTGCTGAGCAGCCCTGGGGCTGTGCCTGCTGCACCCCCATCACACTCTGCATCTGGCCCCCAGGCTGCTCCTCTGGCTGTTGAGCAGCCCTGGGGGCTGTGCTTGCTGCACCCCCATCACACCTTGGTAGGTCTGCTGCTGGTTGGACATCATTGGCTGTAAACCTGGGGGAAGAGAGCTTCAGTGGAGCAGCTCCACGTGGGGCTCCCACCTTGAGTGGGGCTCCTAAGCCTCCAGGTTTGTGTCCAGTAAATGCTCAGGTCTGATGTTGAAACTGGGAGCCCCAAATGCCTTGGGGCTCTGAAACAGCTCCCAGGAGGCTATAAGGACCAGCAACAGCCTTCAGTGCTGGCATTATCCCCCAGGGGAGCAGAGCAGGGCTCACACCCTGCCCTTCCTCCTCATTTGTTGCTGGAGAGGGAAAAGGGCTTCTCCTGTGCAGGTGTGAGAAGCCCTGGAGGAAGCTCCTGGCTTTCCCTCCCCTCACAGCACCTCACTGCCTGCTCAGGGAGGAGAAAAGGCTCCAGACAGCCTCTGCAGCCAGGGTTCAACCTTCCTGAGTGGAGTCAAGAGGATTCTCCAGCTGGAGAGTCCAGGGAAGAGCAGCCTGGCCCCAGACCGCACGTGGGAGACCCTTAAGAGCCACGGAGAGCGGCAGGGAAGGGAAGCAGGAGCCCTCCCCCCTTCCCCACCCCCTTACCAGGCTGCTGGGACTGCTGGGGCAACTGCTGGGGCAGCTGCTGGGAGCGCTGGGAGCTGTAGGCCACTGGGTGACTGAGGGATCGATATTGCTGGCTGGAGCTGGGGTACTGCCCGGGAGGGTAGTAAGAAACCTGAATCTGCAGCATCGGAAGGAGAAGCAGAGGTCAGCAGACAGGAGAGGGGCGCCAGGAACGCTGCTCCCCCAGGGCCTGCCCCCGCCCGAAGGGAACCAGCCGGGGATTCGGCTCCGGCCCCTCCGGGAAGCACAGCCCCCGCCCGCCCCCTGCCCAGCCCCTCCCCGCCCGCCCCCTGCCCAGCCCCTCCCCGCCCGCCCCCGCCCGGCCCCTGCCCGGCCCCTCGGTGCAGGAGTACAGGGGCACAGCCGCAGCTCAGGGGACAAGGGGGCAGAGACCATCCTGTGCCTGGCAAAGGCTGTGTGCTGCCCCCCCCCCCCCCGCAGTGACCCATCACAAGGGGGCACAGAAAAGAGGGGACCCCCTCTCAAGGCCCTGTCCTGGGGGGGCTGCTCCCCAGCAGCCTCTTTGCCTGCCAGCTCTGGGTCGAGGGCTGTGTCCCCCCACCCCCCAAGCCTTCTGCTTGGCCTTACTTGCTGGGGAGGCTGAATGTAGCCCTGGGGCTGCAGCACCTGCTGTGTGGGGGCCGTGTGCCCTGAGGCAGAGTAGTTGGAGGTGGGAATGGGCTGCTCCGGGGGTGCCATGATGAATCCTGGCTGCTGGGGGTGCTGGGAGAGGAGGGAGGACTGGAACATGGCCGAGGAGGGGTCCGGGGCCTCCGTGGAGCCCTGGCGGCTGAGGCTGATCTGCCCGAAGGGGTTGCTGAGCTCCTCGGCCTGCAGAGGGGACAAGGGGGAGGGTGCAGGGGCACAGCATGAGGGACAGCAGCAGGGAGGGCACAGCTCTGCCGAGCACACTGCAGCCCCTTCTGCCTGCACCGTGTGGGGCTCGCCCCAGACAGCTCCCCAGGAACGAGCCACGGACAAAGAGCATTCTGCAGGGCAGGGGCAGGGGCATGCGAGCTGCTGGGGGGCCCTGGATGCTCAAGCAGACACTGGTGACGTGTGGGGAGGGGGGGCCACAGAGCCAGAGGTGGCCCCAGCCCGGAGGCCACGTCCCCTGGGATCCACCGCTCCCGACCCGGCGGGGCCGAGGCGCGCGGGAGCCGCCTGAGGCCGCAGGCAGGGCAGCCACTGCCCCCGGACCCCGGTGCTGGGCACCAGCCTGGCCCCCTGCTGCGGCTCTGGCCTTGGCATCTGCCACTGCAGTTGGTGCCCAGCCCTGGGCTCCTCCAGGCCTCAGGCTCCCCCTGCCTGGACCCCCAGAGCCTGCAGGAATCCCAGCCCCAGGGAGGGCAGCGGCCACGCCGAACCTGGCCAGCAAAAGCTCAAACGACACAAACACAGCACAGGGGACAACAGAGAAGGTGCAGAAGAGGAAATGGGGTTTATACCAAGTTGTACTGCTGGGGTGGAGAGACTGGCAAGAGGACTTGGGGGCAGGAGCTTGGAGAATACTGAACAGGCTGCAGCGCTGGGACCGGCTAAGACCAGCAGAGAAGGGAAGTGGAGGAGAGAGATTTGGGTAGGAACAGGGTGGGGAGGAGGGGAGGGAGGAAGGAGAGAAAGAAGGAACAAGAAGGTTAGTCCAGTGAGCCAGCTGCAGACACGTGGGGGGGCAGTGCAGGGGCTGGGAAGCAGGGGGAGCAGCATGGGGGTGCCCCTGGCTTCGGGCAGGGGTGGCCTTGTCCCCAGAGCAGCTCCTGCCCGGCAGGGACAGTGACACAGCTCCACACAGGCCAGCCACAGGCACCAGCAGCAGGAGAGCCTCCTCCCCCAGCACCACCTTTGTGCCCCTCTCACTCCACTGCCCACTTGTGGGTGGCACCAGCTGGCAGCTCTCTCTGCAGAGCTTTGTGGCCTTCCCTCCTCAGCCCTGCCTCCTGCAGAGGCCTCTCTGCCTTGGGCGCTGCCAGGACCTGCTGCTTGCCTGTTCACGACCAGACCCAACTCAAGCACCACAGAGGGTGCTCTGGGCACTGAACCTCCAGCACTGGGTTGGATTCCTGCTCCCTGCTTTGACCTCCGAAGCAGAAGGTGGCAGGGGGAGGGGGGGGACACAAACTCTGCATTTTCAGACCTTTCACCAACAGCCAAACACATGAAAAAAAAAAAGTTCCTGCAGGACCTAAACCATCAACCAGCCCAAGAGCAGAAAGCAGAACATCAAACCCCAGCAGCACATCATGATCCTGGAACAACCTCCAGAAGCCTCCAGCTCCTGCTTGGGTCCCCAAACCTCCCACCCAGGGCACTGTGCTCTGTCCCTGCCATGCCACAGCTCCACACAGAGCCAGCAGCTGTCCCTGCTGCTGCAGCAGGAGCTGCTGGAGGTTTGTTTCCTCCTCCTGTTCCAGCCCACTGGAAACATCTGGAGCCACAGAACAGCCCAGCTTGGAAGGGACCTCAGCAGATCATCGGCTCCAACACCTCCTGGGAGAGGGAGCCTGGATGAGGCTATCCAGCACCCTCCCTGGCCAGCCACAGCCTGGAGAGCTCCACTGTGACAGCTCCTTGCTGCAGGACACGAGGGGGAGGAGATGCAGCAGGAAGGGTCCCTCTAACACTCCTAGGCAGGCTGAGGCCCGGAGTGGACAGGGCAGGTCAGGAAGGTGCTGAGGCCCCTTCCCATGTCCCCCTCCCAGCTCTGGACCCACTGACCAGGAGGCAGCTCCAGTCTCCAGCCAAAGCCAGCAGCTCTGGGGCTGTGCAGCAGAACACAGCAGGTAGGACTGCACCCTCCAGGGCCTTCCAGAGGCCTCCATCCTCACCCCAGCTCTGTGAGCCAGGGAACATCACCTGGGGTCACTCAGGGAGGGTCTGCAGAATGCACCCAGGCACAGCTCCAGCTCTGGCAGAGGCCAGCCAGGGATTTCAGCACTGGGGACCTCAAACCCAGCTGCTGCTTATGCTGGGCCCAGAACGGACCCTGCCACCCAGCACAGGGCCACAGGTCCCTTGCCAGGAGGGCTGCTGCCCTGAGCAGATGGAGAAGAGGTTGGCAAGCTGAGATGTGCCACAGCAAAGCCTCTGGAGGGGCTGCCAATGCCCAGCTGGCAGCAAGTGTGGGTGCTGGGTGCCCTCAGTGGGCAGCTGTGAGCCCAGGGCCCTCTGGGCACAGGCTGCCTCTGCTTATGCCTCCCACCTGTGTGCCCAAGGAGCTGCCCCAGCCCTGGGCACCTGCAGGGACTCACCTGGGACATCAGGTGGTTGCTGATGGCTGGCTGCTGCTGGGCTGCAGCTGGGAGTCCCTGGGGCTGTGGTGGTGGCTGCTGGGGGGCTGTGGCTGGGGGCTGTGCAGGGTAGGAGGCCACGGCTGGGCTGGGAGGAGGAAGATTGGCTGCAGGCTTCAGGGGCACCTAGAATCAAACCTTGAAGAGAGAAAGGCAGGGCAGGGCTGGTCACTGTGAGGGAAGAGAGGCTGGCAGGCTGACAGCCGCTCCCATGGCAGGGAAGATGGTTAGGAAGGAGCATGCTGGATGCTGCAGGGCAGCCTGCTGGGGAGGGCTCTGCAATCCACTCCTCCAGAAATGAGAGCAGCTCTGGAACCAGGCTGCTGTTTGCCTAATCCCTGCCTCTGATCTCCTGCATTTCAGCAGCCAACCTCCAGGCACTCTGCTGAGGAGCTCTTGGATCAGCAGCCACGTGCTGCAGGGGGGATGTTTTGTTGCCCAAAGGCTGAGCCCCAGAGCCCTCAGCTCTTCCTCCTCCACCACAGGAGCAGGAGGGGATGGAGGTTGGGTTTTGGTTTTAACCCCAAGTGAAAACTCCTTTAGATTGTTTTTTGTCTTCCCCCAACATGCTTCTAACACTTCCCCTTACATAAAGCCTGGAGAGCAAAGTGCTCCCTGCTCCCAGGGGAGACCTGGAGGGGGAAGTACAGAAAGAGGGAAAGCAGCCCCTGGCCTGCTCTGCTCTGCATGAGGCTGGGACAGATCCTCAAAGAGCTGCTGCCAGCAGCTGCTGCATCAGCCCTGGAGGCAGCTGCAGGAATCAGAGGGAAGTGCAGCCCTGAGCACAACAGGAGCAGAGCCCAGGGGGTGAGGTTGGAACCTCCAAGCCACAGGATTCATGCCCTGGACATCTGTCCAGCCTGTCAAGGTCCCTCTGCAGAGCTCTCCCACCCTCTAACAGATCAACACCTGCCCCCAGCTTGGTGTCACCTGCAAACTTACTGATGATTGACTCAATCTCCTCATCCAGATCATTGATACAGACGTTAAAGAGCACGAGGCCCAGCACTGATCCCATCTCTAGTGCCTGGCTGCCAGCTGGCTGTGGCACCATTCACCACCACTCTCTGGGCTCAGCCTCCAGCCAGCTCCTAACCCAGCTCAGAGTGCTGCTGTCCAAGCCTTGCTTTCCTTGAAGTTAATGCAGCTCAGCACTCAGGTCAATCTTTTCCTGCAGTTTTAATTCTGCCTCTGGACCTCGAAGATCAACAGCTCCAAGCCCCCTCCCACTGGCCCGCAGGTACCTGCCCGGGAGGCCCTGCCGGCGGCGCTGCCCTTGGTGCTGCCGCTGCTGTCGCCGCGGGTGAGGATGGAGATGCCGCTGAAGCTGCTGGCCTTGGTGACCGGCGGCCGCAGGCTGCGGGCCGAGCCCTCCGAGTCGGTGCTGCTCCAGGGCCGCGGCTCCAGGGCCTTGGCCTCGCTCTCGGTGCTGCTCTGCCGGCTGCTGCAGGCTCGGCTCAGGCCGTCCCGGGCGCCCCTGCGGGACCCGGAGTCAGAGCGCAGGGACAGGGACGGCTCCCGGCCCTGGCAGGGCACGGGGGCTCTCTGGCTGCCTCCCCTGGCCCCCGGCTTTCTTGGGCATGCACTGAAGACCCCAGACCCTGCTGGGCTCCCCTGGCCTTTTCCTCAGTCAGATGCCAGCCTGGAAGACGCCAGGGGGTGAGAGCCTGGCCCCTCGCTAAAGCCCTCCCTGCTAAAGGCCTTGAGACGAGGCTGGTGAGGCCTTGCCAGCCCTGGTGATCAGAGAGCCATGCAAGGGGTTGGGTTGGGAGGGACCTTCAAGATCATCCAGGGCCAGGGAAGCTCTCCTCAGAGAGCTGCCAGCAGTGTCTCTGGGCAGTACTCACCTGCTGTCCGTCAGATATCCATTCTGGCCAGTCTGGAGGCATGGAGAAAGCCATGGAGGTGGGAAGGGAAGGAGAGAAAAGGGAGGCTCAGTCACTTGGGAAGCAAACTCAGGCAATTTCAAAGCACAGAGGAGCAAAGCACCAGCAGTGCAGGGCCTCAGGCACAGCTCTCACAGCCAGGGCAAAAGGCAGAGGGTTCCAAGCCAGCCCAGCCCCCGCTGTGACAGCCACCCCTGCCTCTGGAGGTCACACTCCAAGCCCCCAGACACAGAGCAAGGCTGAGGAGATGCCCACCCATGAGTCAGCACCTGCCCTGCTCCAGGGCTGCGGCAGAGCTGCCTGCTGACGGCTTTGGGCTGTGCACGTGAGGCAAGGCCATGGTGAAACTGCCTGACCAGAGCCTTGGCACAGCAGCTGCCCCAGCATCCTCCTGTGCCAGGCACCTGGCAGTGCCCACCAGGACAAACACAAAGGTGTTGTCCCTAAGACAACAGCAGGCAAGGAGCTGGACTCTGAACGTGATCCATGGCAAATTGGCCCTTGGAATTGTCCCTGATTCCATCATTTGCCCCTGGGCACAGCAAGGGGAGCTGCCTCCAGCTGGCAGACAGCACTCAAGCCAGCAGAGCACAGCAGCCTCTCTGAGCCAGACATGAGCAGGGCCCACAGCTCCAGCTTGGAGGAGCTCCACAGGCAGCAGAGATCTCAAGGAAGCCATAACCAGGCTGGACAGACAACGTTGCTGGGCAACAGGGAGCAGAAGCAGCTCCTCTGCCTGTCCCCACACATCTCTGCCCCCTGAAATGGGGCAGTCTGGGAAGGAGCAGGAGCTGTGGCTCCTCTAGCTCAGCACCTTAGGCACAGAATCATGGAATGGTTTGGGTTGGAAGGGTCCTTGAAGATCTCCCCTGCTCCAGCCCAAAGCCATTACCTCTCATCCTGTCACTCCAAGCCCCCCTGACAGGAGGTGAGCTCCCAGCACAGCCAGGGCCAGCCCCTGCCCCGGGCAGTGGGGGCTGCAGGCGGGACCCCAGCTCACCTCCCGCGCGAAGATTCGCTCCCGGACCCGCTGGTACTCCTCCTCCCGCTCCTCGATGGATTTGCTCCTTCTCCCATCCTGCAAGGGGAGTCTGATCTGAAGGGACAAACACAGCTCAGGGGTCAGCAGTTGCCAGCAGGAGCAGGGGCAGCAGCCAGCTGCTGGCATTCCCAGGCAGCGCTCCGGGTGGATGTGGGCACAGCCTCCGCCCCTGGCCCCAGCTGCCGGGCACCGGAATCTAGGGCTGGACACCTCCAGAGATCCATGGAAGGGGCTGGGTTGGAAGGGACCTCAAAGATCAGCCAGTTCCACCCACCCAGCCTGGCCTTGAGCGCCACAGGGCATCCACAGCCCTTCCAGCAGCGCTGCCAGCCCCCACCTGGACTCACTGCAAGCCCCAGGGAGGGACGGGGAGACGCCTGGCAAGGCTCCGCTCTGGGGCACTCCCGAGCAGACCTTAGCAAGGGCTTCGCCTCGAAGCCTGGCCCAGCCACCAGGAGACATTCAGGGGGCAGAGAAGGATCCTCCCCACCCCCTTTCCTTAGAATCCACACAAATTCCTCCTGCATTCCCCCAGGAATCTGCCTGGATGCTGCTGCCCGGGTGGGGTGGGAGCTGCTGTCAGAGGTCACTGCAGGGACCCAGAGATTGGCTCTCACCTCGCAGGAGCTGCCTCTGGCTTTCAGAGAGCAGGCAGAGCGCCCCGGCTGACCCTTACCTGGTTGTCATCTCGGTCCATGCTGGCATCATCCCTCTTGAGGATGAACCTCTGTGGGAAGTCTGCACTCTTCTCATCCTTGATGTGCTCAGAGAACCTCTGCTCAGGGCTGCAGGGAGAACCAGGCCTGCTCAGAGAGGCAAAGCCAGGCCCAGAGCTGCCTTTGTAAAGCCAGAGCTCTGCAGGGGGTACCAGGGGGGGCTGAGAGCTCCTGGCCCTACTCTGACAACTACAGAGGGCTCAGGGGGCTTTGCAACTGAGGGCTGAAGGGGTGGGGGCCCTGCCCTGCTTGTGGAGCTCATCCTGCTCTGGGCCAAGGCAGGGCTGTGTGGGGGGAGGGGAGCCCAGGGGCCCCTCGTACATGCGGGTGCTGCTGGTCTTGTTGATGATCACAGCCTTGCCAGTCTGGTCCACGTTGTGGTCCATGCCAAAGTAGGCAGCCACCCTGTGCAGCAGCATCCTGTGGTATGAGGTCATCTGAGGGAACTTCTTGAACTGGTTGCTGAGAGGAGAAAGCATCAAAGGCCTTGGAACAGCAAGCTGGCACCAGCAGGGCAGAGATGCCAGCTCAGACCATGCCACCCACCCCTGCCAGCCATGGCCCAAGTGCTGCCCCTCACACTGCCCTGCCAGGCAGAGCTGGGGCTGGCCCAGGGGCTCAGCTCCAAGAGGCCCTGCCTGGAGGAGGAGGAGGAGCAGCAGCTTGTGCAGAGGTGCTCCTGGGGGTGTCTGGGCAGGCACAGGAGCCATGAGCAGGGCTGCTGCTGCAGCTGCTCCCACCCTGGCAGCTGCCCTGGCAGAGGAGGTGCTGAGGGGCATGGCTCAGCAGCACACCTGGCAGACTTGGGCTGATGGTTGAGTCTGATGACCTGGAAGGTTTTTCCCAACCAAACCCACTCTGATTCCATCTCCTACTCCAGGATATGAATTCTGCCCCTGGTTTCTCTCACCAGGAGGAGAAGCAGGCTGGCACTGATGCCCCTGGCATTGGCTGTGAAGCTAAAGCAGCTGACACCCAGCTGAGGTGACACAGAATCCTTGCAGGTGGACACAGGGAGGTGGAGGGGAAGAGGCCTCTCACCCAGTGGGTCCCAGAGACCCCCTCCTCCCCCTAGGTGCTCTTAACCTCCACACTACCACCCTCTGTTGCTGGGCACACAGCTCATGCCCACTGCCAAGGCTTCAGTGCCAGCTCTGGAGGCCAATCTCAGGGGGCTTGCCCACCTGGTGCCCACTTACTTGTTGTCACCAATGAACTCCAGGATCTCCTGTTCCAACTTCAGCAGCATCATTCTGTCCCTGCCAAGGACAGAGAAAGGGAGAGGTCACCTTCAGAGACCCAGAAGCAACATTGCCTGCTTGGCAGCCCCCTCCCTGCCCCAGGGGACCCAGAGAGCTGCAGCCAGCAGTGCTCTCAGGCAGGCTGCACACACAGGACCCACTCCAGAGGCCACCTTGCAGCTGCACTGCAGCAGCATTCCCTGAATTCCAGAAGCAAACCACACTGCCAGCTACCTTCTGCAGCGTCCTCTCCTCCCCAGCCACACACAAACACTTTGTCCTCCCCTCCCAGGGCCTGCAGAGCCCAGTCCAGCAGCTCTGCCCTCCCTGCAGCAGGAGGCAGCCACTGCCTGGGCACCCACCTGGGGTTCTTCTTCAGAGTGTTCACCAGGAACTCGTGCAGGTCAATGCCAGTGGAGTCTGTGTACTCCTGGCTGGAATCTGCAACAACAGCAGCAGCAGCAGCACAGATCAGCAAAGCAGCACAGCAGAGCAGGCTGAAGGGCAGGGCTGGGAGGCTCCTGCAGGCAGGAGGATGAGGAGGAGGTCCCCACACTGCTGCCGACGGAGGGAATTCAGCCTCACCCTCAGCACCACGGAGCGTCCAGCCCTGAGCCCAGCTCTGAGCCCACCTTGTACAAGCTGCACAGGCTGGGTTCAGCCCAGCTGGGCTCAAGCCCAGTTTCTAGCACAGGGTGACAGGCACTGAGCTCCCTGCAGCCTCCTCCCCCTGTCACCCTTGGCAGGGGTCATGAAGGCAAATCCAAAGTGGAAGCAGAGGTCCACACTGCGCTGCTCTTGGCTTTGCCTCTGCACAGTGGCAAAGCCACCAGGGGACTCTGAGGCCTGCAGAGAGCCTGCAAGGCTCTTGGGAGACAGAAACGTCTCCCTCCCTCCCCATGCTCTGCTCCAGAGAGGATGTTCCAGAGGTGAGCTGCTCCTGGCCAGCCAGCAGCAGGGAGCAGCTCTGCCCCTGGCCAGCAGGATGCTCAAGGTGGCCAGGACAGGACCTGCCCTGTTCAAACCCAGCTCCTGACCTCGAGACAGCATCTTCCTGGGGGCCTTTTCTTTAGTCTTCTCTTTCTCTTCTTTCTCAGCCCCATCCTTTGTGGACTTCTCCTCCTCCTTGTCCGAGGGGCAGCTGACATGCAGCTGAATGATGTCCTGCCACAGAACAGAGCAGGCTGGGCTGAGCCCCTGGGACACTGCCAGGGCTGCAGATGTTGGCAGCTGGGAAGGGACCAGGGATTCAGGGGGATTCAGGTCACAGGTTGGAGACACTTCCTCAGAGAGCAGACAGAGCAGCCCCACTGCTCCCCAGAAGCCTTTGGGAGGCTCTGAGGGGGCTCCCAGAAGCATGAAACCCTGCCTTGCCTGGCTCCCCCCAGCACCCAAGCCTCCCCCCAGCACCCAAGCCTCCCCTAGCTGATGTTTGCACATCCTGGCCTCAGGGCTGCCTACAGCAGGCAGGTCCTGGCCCCTCCCCCCAGCTGAGGTCTCTGATCTCCCACCACAGCACCAAGCTGCTGACTGCCAGGTGTGGTCCTGCATCAGCTGAAGGGCCACAACCTGAACAGGAGTGAAGGACACTGAGGGGCTGGAGCAGGGCCAGAGAAGGGCAATGGAGCTGGGGAAGGGTCTGGAGAGCAGGGCAGGGGAGGAGCAGCTGAGGGAGCTGGGGGGGGGGGGTTCAGCCTGGAGGAGGCTGAGGGGAGACCTCCTGGCTCTCTGCAAGCCCCTGATAGAAGGCTGGAGCCAGGTGGGGGCTGGGCTCTGCTCCATAGGATCAAGTGACAGAAGGAGGGCCTCGAGGTGCCCCAGGGCAGACTCAGGCTGGACATGAGGAACAGTTTCTCCCCTGGCAGGGCTGCCAGGCCCAGCTTGCCTCATTCCAGGCTCACCTGGGACTCCAGCAGCCCATCTACGAAGGGGCTCGACGACTCCTCACACACAGCCAAGCTCCTGACCAGCTTGAGCTTTGAATTAGACTGGAGAAGGAACAGAGGGTTAGAGCCAGGGCCCCTCAGCCCAGCAGCCCCAGCTCATGCTGCTGCTGCACCAAGCCCCTCCTGCAGTCACTCTTCACGAAGGAGGACTTCAAAGCAGCTTCCTGCAGCAAACAGCAGCTTGACAGTCCCACAGCAGAAGCTTTTTGCCCCCTCCCTTCAGCCAGGCCCTTTCCAGGCACAAGGACTCCACAAGGCTGTGGCCTGATGGCTTTGGGGGCTTTGGGTTGCAGTGCTCAGGAAACAAATGCTTCAGCCAAACCCTGCCCCCCACCAGGGCCTCTCTGGGAATTTGCCTCCCACGGGGGACAAAGAGGACAGAGCTGTGCCAGCCAGGCACAGGAGAGCCCAGCAGCTCAGGTGGAGAGAGGCCTGAGGTGCACAGAGCCTGGGCTGGGGTCACAACCCAGCCCCACAGGCCAGGAGGGGCCAGCAGCAGAGGTCCTACCTTGGCTCTCTTCCTGGCGTGCCCGTGACCCGAGGTTCGCCTCTGTGGGGAAGAGAGAGGGGAAGGAGCTGCCTGTGGGGCTGCACACTGCAGGAGAGCTGCAGCAAAGCTCTACCCGACCAGGAGGGAAGCAGCTGCTCAGAGGGAGGCCTGGAGAGCCGCCAGGCCCCAGCTGGGCCCAGACTGCTTCACACCCTCCCCATGGGCTGAACTCAGGTGGAGCTCCCTAAGGGCAGACTGTGAACAGCACAGTGTCCCTTGGGGGGGACAGCACAGCCTTAGGTCCCCTTCAGAAGGGAGAGCAACTGGTTGGTGTTTGCCAAGCAGCAGGAGAGGCCCTGGGAGCTGGAGGGAGCTGGAGGAGAGGCTCTGAGCTCATCTGCAGCCTCACCTGGGACTCCTGGCGCAGGCTGACCTCCTCCCCCCATCCTTCTCCGCCTCCTCCTTGCTGGGTGACCTGCAGATGTGTTTGGTTTTGTTCACAGACTCCTCCACCACCTTCTTCTCAGACTCCTTCATTATCTCCAGAGTCTCCTGTGTGGTGTTGCTGTTGGACATCTTCAGAGAGCCACCACGGAGCAAGGGGCACCTGCCAGGGGGAAAGGAGTCAGGGCTCAGCTCCCAGCTGGAGCACAGGAAGGTTCCAAAGCCCTCAGGACTCCTCTGGGGGCTTCATAAGACCCCAAACCAAGCACTCCAGTGCCAGACAGAGCAGCTCCTGCCTCAAGGGGACCCTGCAGGAGCTCCATGGTCGTCATCAGACCTCTGTGGATTTGCTCACAGCCTCCTCTGTGGGAGTCTGCCTGAGGCTGGGGGTGAAACTCTGCCTCCCCCAAATGTTCTGTGCTGGAGGGAACTGCTCCAGCCTGGAGGGCAGGCCAGGAGGATCTGCAGCAGCTTTGGGGAAGGGAAGCAGAAGGAGGCCCCTCCCCTGCCCTGCCCTGCCCTAGAAGGGAGGAGCAGGCTCTGTGCAGCTCATTCTCTGCAGCAGCTGCCCTGGCCCAGGGCTTTACCCCCAGAGCAGGCAGCTCAGGCAGCCCGGGGCAGGGGGCTCTGCTCCTCAGCCCGCAGCACAGCCAGGGGAACTCCAGCAGCTCTCCCCTCCTGCTCCGGACGGCTCATGGCCACCTGCCCTCTCCTGACAGAGCTTCCATGCCCAGCAGCTCCCTCCAGGAGCTGTCCCTGCACATAAAAGCCACCCAGGGTTGGTGCTGGGGAGCTGCTGGCGGGGATGAATCAGCTCTGCTCCCAGGACAGGCGGTGGAGGCGGCGAGGGGGTGGCAGCCACCAGCGGTGACAGACAGCGGCGTGCGGAGGGGGTGGGAGCTCGGGGGGGGACACACAGGACTGAGGGACTTGCCAGGGAGGTCACAGAGCTGCAGCAGCTGGGCAGGGCTGGGAGGAGGCTGCAGCAGCACTGCTGTGGCCCCTGGGAGCAGGGAAGGGATTTTATCCTTGCTCTGGGCACGGGGGAGGCCACAGCTGCAATCCTGGGGTCAGCTCTGGGGCCCTCACTCCAAGAAGGGCTTTGAGGGCTGAGGCAGGGCCAAGAGAAGGGCAATGGAGCTGGGGAAGGGTCTGGAGAGCAGGGCTGGGGAGGAGCAGCTGAGGGACCCCAAGTCTCTCAGCCTGTCCCCACAGGGAAGGCTCTCCAGCTGCAGCCTCCTGAGCATCTCCCTGGCCCAGCCGGCCGCCCCCGGGGTGCTGAGTGCTGGCAGGAGGAGAGCAGCAGGAGAAGGCTTCCCTGGGGCAATGAAACCAGGAGAGCAGGCTGGAGGAGGGGGGAGGGAGAGGGCAGCAGCCTTTGTCCAGCATCTGAGGGGTTCAGCTCCCCCTCCCCGTGTCAGCCCCCGGCCCCAGCACCCCCAGCAGGGCTGAGCTGCGGCGATGCTCTCCTGAGCGATTTGCTCATTGGCTTCCAGGTGAGCCAATGGCAGCCCCAGCACCATGGCAACCTCCCTGTCACCGGGAGCAGCCCCGGGCCTTCGGGGGGGCACTCCCATTCCCTCTCCCCTTCCCCAGCGCCGGCAAAAGGCTCTCCACAGGAAAAGGAGTAGAGGTGGCGAGGTGCAGAGAGGCTGCTGCAGGCTCTGGGCTCTGCTGACCAGCACCGAGGGACCTCAGAGGCTTCTGAAGCCCCTTCTGGGCCAGGGCACAGGAGCTGGGAACACCTTTGCTGGGCTCAAGGTTCACCTCCTACCACCAGAGGCTCTGCTGGTGAGACCAACACAGGCCACAGAGCTCCTTGGTCAGCCCTGATGTGGCCCTGGGCAGCCTGTTCCAGCTGGAGGCGTCCCTGCTGCCTGGGTTGGACAAGAGGACCTCTGAGGGTCCCTTCCAACCTGATCCAATCTGGGAATCCCATAGGATGCACAGCTCCAGAGCACTTCCTTTCCATCCTGCTGGAGAAACCAGCTCCAGAGCCACCAGGCTCCAGCCAGAGCTAGCACCTGGTTCAGCACTGGAACCTCAGCAACACTCAAGCCGCAACTGAGCCAGCCAAGAACTTCTGACTGCTCTCCACAGCTTTTTTGGTCAGGACCAGTGGAAGAAAGGGATCCAATCCCTCCCTTGCCTACAGTTCCCTAGCATCCAAGCCAAAAAATCCCACCAACAGGAGGCCTGCACAGTGCCCAGGCTCCCAGTGCTTAGTCACTGCTTTAAATCTTCCATCTCCACCCCCAGATGACATCAGAGAGGTGAAGCTGTGATGCAGATGGAAGGGTTTGACTTCAGGTGGGAAGGGGGAAATGACCTTCTGTGAGCCAGGAAGTGCAGGTGGGATGGGAAGGCCTCCAAAGTTACCCCTGCAGAGCACCAGCAGCTCTCCCACAGGACCCTCGCCAAGATTCCCAACTCTGCAGAGCCTGAGGAGGCTTCCAGCGTGTCCCTCCCACAGAATCCTGAGGAGGGCAAAACACCCCCAGTGAAACCACCCCCAGCTGCACTGGGCACTGGGGAGGCCACAGCTGCCATCCTGGGGTCAGTTTTGGCTGGGGGCAGCCCCAGCCTCCCTGGGCAGCCTGCCCCAGGGTCTCCTCACCCTCACTCTCCAGAGTTCCCTCCTCAGCTCCAGCCTCAATCTCCCTTCTTCCCACAACCCACTCCCCCAGCCCTGCCCCTCCAGGCCCCTGCCTGAAGTCCCTCGGGCAAGAGGTGGGAGAGGGGAAAAGACAAAGCTGAGAAGCTCCCTGCCAGAGCTGCCTCCTCCATCTCACCCTGCTTCTCCTCTCCCCATCATGAGCTCTTCCTGAGCTCTTCCTGAGCTATTCCTGAGCTATTCCTGGGCTTGTCTGAGGAGCAGGGAACTGCTCCTGTGACGTCAAAGCAGTTTCCCAGCAACAATTACTGAGGGCTGTCCACCACGGGGGTTTCCTGAAAAGCTTGGGAGGCATCAGCCACCTCCTTTCTGCAGTGGCAGCAGGCACTAGGACAGCAGGGAGCAGCAGCAGCAGCAGCTCTTAACCCTTCCATGGCTCCCAGGACAACCCTGGCAGGGCTCCCACAGCCCAGTGCCTTCAGAGAGCCCCCGAGCACAATCCCCTCCACATCAGGCAGGGTTGGGGACTCCGCTGCAAGCAGGCTCAGGACATGACCCTCTCCTGGCACCCTCCTGGGCCCTGCCTGCGTCAGAGGAGGAAGCACCAAGCTGGCAGAGGGAGCCAAGGAATTCCCCAGCACAGCACAGGGCAGCCCAGCTTGGGGGCTGCCACCCCAGGCCCAGAGCACCCCAGCTGCCAGCAGAGCTCCTTGGGAGGAGGGCACACAGTGGGGCTGCTGACCCTGCCTGGATCCCTCTGTCTGCCAGGCTGCTGACCCTGCTCCTCACCGTGCTGACAGAGGGCACTGAGCCACTCGCCACAGCCCAGCCCAGGGGTACCCATGAGTTCAAGAGGCTGAGGCTGTTTTCCAGGGGGAGGAGGGGGACACACCAGGAACTGATTTGATCAAAGAGGAGGAAGTGGTAATTAAAAGGAATCAACTTGATCTCTGGGCTGCCAGCTGCAGAAGTTGGACTTGACAGTGCAAGGGGGAGCCTGAAGAGCAGGCAGGGAATTCCCTGCCCTCCTTCCCTCGCTGCCTGGCACTGCAGCAGCTCTCAGGGATCTGGAGGGTCTCTCTGCAGAGCCTCAAGCCACAGGTGATGCTCCCAGCTCCAAACAGCATTTTAAAGCCGTGGAGGGGAATGAGCCCAAGGCACCTGAGCACAGACCCTGCAGCCTGGGAAGTGGCTGCCAGCTCAAGGCCAAGAGAAGCAGCTCCCAGCACTCAGTCTCCAGCAACAGGAGCAGCACCTCCAGCATCAGAGTTTTGATGCAAGACCGGAGGATGAAGATGTGAGGAGGAGGAGGCAAAGGCAATCCCAACTCCTAAGTCCACTAAAATTCAGATCTAATCCATTCAGAGGTTTCAAAGCATTTTAAAATGGAGTTGGCATCTCTGTGAGCACAAACAGAGAGCTGCAGGACACCAAACTGCACAACCCAGCCCCAGGGCAGAGCCAAGCCAGCAGCATCTCCCCTCAGCTGCCCAGCCTCAAACAAGTAAAGCCCCTCAAGGTCTCACCCAGCACAGGAAGGTGGGGGTGGGTCTGGGCTCTGCAGGGCCAAGGGCCAGGAGCCAGCCGCACAAGCACCAAGCTGAGACACCAGGGGAAGCCAGGAGGCTGTCCTGGGGAAGCCCTCAGCGACAGGGCAGAGCCGAGCAGGGATTCCCCTGGCGCCCGAGGAGCATCCCCACAGCACCACGACGGCAGCAAGGAGAGAGCTCAGCTGAGGGCTCTCAGGGAACGGGGCTGCAGAGCTGCAGCTTCAGCTCAGCACCATCTTAAATTAACCCCAGCCAGCAGCAATCCCCTCAGGAAGCAGAGAGCAGCTCTGGCTGCAGGAGCCCTTCGAGATCATCCGCCCAGCCTTCGACCCGGAGGAACGACGCCAGGACCCCAGCCCTGAACGCTGCTACCCCTGCTCTGTGTCCTGCAGAGGTGGGGGGAGGGGGAAAGAGATCCAGGCAGAGGCAAAGCAAAGTCTCTGGTCAGATCCTTCCCCCTGGCCAGGTCCTTCTCCAGCCCTACAAACCTCCAGCCCGGCGCCAAACCACCCCCGATGGACTCACCGCGGAGCTTGGGCACTCTCAGGTCATCTGCTTGCTGCCGCCAGCGAAGCCTTCATGGCCACCACCGGGTCAAGGACTGCTGCCAAGACACCACAGCTCCTCAGCTGCCCCCGCCAGCTCTGCCCCAGCACCGAGGCAGGGACCTCTGCTGCTGCCACAGCCGGAGCAGAGCCAGCCTGAGCGGCTCTGACGAGCGGCTCTGAAGCAGAGCAGAGCCCAGCTGCTCGCAGGGATGTCACAGAGAGCTCTGCCAATAGCCACATGCACAGCCCCCCCCTGCTCCCATTCAAACACTTCAATGGAGCTGCCTCCGCACCGCCCTGGGAAGGCTTTAAAGACACAGCAGCCAGCCCCTGCCAGGCAGCAGCTCGGAGGGAAGGGGAGGAGGAGAGGAGAGGCAGCACAGCAAGCAGCAGCTCCCCAGAGCTCAGAGCCGGCAGGACACCCGGCACGGCCATGCTTTGCCCTGCTCCCCGCGGCCACCCTGCCTGCTGGCAGCCTCCCTGCAGAGCTGTGGCTGAGCTGAGTGTGGCCAGCAGGGCAGGGGAGGGTCTCCTCCTCTACCCTGCCCTGCTGAGGCCACAGCTGGAGGACTGGAGCCAGGGCTGGGCTGCCCAGAGAGACAAGGAGAGAGCCCAGTGGAGGCTGGGCAGATGCTGAGGGGCCTGGAGCAGCTCTGTGAGGAGCAAAGGCTGAGAGCCCTGGGGCTCAGAGCCTGGAGAAGAGGAGCTCCGGAGGGGAGCTGAGCAATGCTCAGCACCCAGTCCAACCCCTGCCAGGGCAGGGTCACCTAGAGAGGGTCACACAGGAACACATCCAGGTGGGTCTGAGTCTCCAGAGATGGAGACTCCACCACCTCCCTGGGCAGCCTGCTCCAGGCTTCCAGCACCCTTCAGTTCCAGAAGTTCCTCCTCAGGTCTGATGGAACTTCTGATGCTCCACTTTGTGCCCCTTGCCCCTTGTCCTGTCCCTGGGCACCACTGGCACATGCCTGGCCCCATCCTGCTGCCCCCTACCCCTGAGGTATTGATCAGCAGTGGTGAGACCTCCCCCCAGGCTGCTCTCCTCCAGCTCCCCAGCCCCAACTCAGCCTTTCCTCACCAGAGGTGCTCCAGTGCCCTCAGCACCTTTGCTGTCCCCTCTCCAGGATGAGGCCTTCAGCTGAGCTCTCAGGCTCTGCTCTGAGTGTCTCTGCTGCACAGTGAGCCCTGAGGGGCAGCAAAGTGCCTGCGGCAGCTCCCTGGCTGGCTCAGCAGGAGCCCAGCCTGGACACCCCTGCCCCTGGCTCAGAGTGTGCTCAGAGTGACTCCCTGTGGCAGCTGAACCCTGCCAGGCTGCCAGCTCCTGCCTGGGAGGAGGTGAAGAGCTCAGCAGCAGGGTTCCCCCTCTTTAACTCAGCTGCTTTGGGTTTGTTTATTCCTGGCACCTCAGCAGGCCTCTGGAGCTGCAAACCTGGAGTTCTGATCCCTGAAGGAGCTCCAGCAGCTACTTTGCAAAGGAATCAGCAGTGGGACAGAGGAGCTGAGGTCCAGGAGCAGTGCTCCAGCACTGCCTGCCTGTGCCAAGGGTCTCTGCTCCACACAGAGCCTTCAAACCACCACAAAACCCACAGAGAACTTCCTCCTGCTGAGGAGCATCTGCTGCACTTCAGCCTGGCCTCAGGCAGGGCAGCTGCTGGCACCTCTGCTGCAGGGGCAAGCTCAGTACTGAAAGAGGAAGGAACTTTAGGTGCTGGCAGAACAAGAACAGGTTGCCCAGGGAGGCTGTGGCTGCCTCCTCCCTGGAGGTGTTCAAGGCCAGGCTGGATGAGGCCTGGAGCAGCCTGTGCTGGTGGGAGATGTCCCTGCCCATGGCAGGGGGCTGGAGCTGGGGGATCCTGAAGGTCCCTTCCAGCCCAACCCATTCCATGAAGCTATGACTCAATGAAGATGCTCAGGACCCTCTGGTGAGCCCCCAGGGTCAGCTCTTAGCTGTGAGATGGAAGCAGAAGCAAAGCAGCTCCAGCAGCTGAGCCTCCAGCCTGGTCTCTAGCAGAGTCCTGGCAGATGGCAGAGCAGGGACAGGTTCCCAGGGAGAAATTCAGCCCTAGGACACCAAGACCCAGCTGGAGCTCTCCAAACCCAGACACTGCCAGAATGGCTTGGAAGGGACCTTCAAGATCATCCAGGGGCAGGGACACCTCCCACTGGCCCAGGCTGCTCAAGGCTGCAGGCAGCACCCTGTGAGCCAGAGGATTTCCTAAGCTGCAGCTTTCTCCTTAGGTAGGGACACAGCAAATCCTGGGCTGGAGGAGGAGGAGGAGGAGAAAGAGTGAGTCAGCCCTGGCAGCAGGCTGGACAAAGCCCTGGGGAGGGGGCTGCAGCCTCTCACTCTCCATTCACTGAGCTCTGGTGTGTGAGAGCTGCATGCTGCAGAAGTAGGTCAGTGGAAGCAGGGCAGAGGAAATGCAGAGCTCCAGGTCCTGTCTGTGCTGCCAGCTTGTGCCTAGCACTGAGCACAGAGACAGAGCAGCAGAGCCACCCCCAGCCAGGGCAGACATGGAGCAGTGCAGAGGGCACAGCAGAGGGCTGCAAAGGTGCTGAGGGCACTGCAGCATCTCTGGTGAGGAAAGGCTGAGCTGGGGCTGGGGAGCTGGAGCAGAGCAGCCTGAGGAGGGTCTCACCACTGCTGATCAACACCTCCAGGGTGGTGGGCAGGGGGATGGGCCCAGGCTTGTGCCAGTGGTGCCCAGAGGGAGGACAAGGGCAGCCCCAGCAGAAGGGGCAGGGGAGGAAATAAAGTCCTGTGACACCAAACTGCTGGGTGCCGGGGCGGCACTGCCGGGGCGGCACCGGCCGCTGACCCAGGAGCTTTGAGTCAGCCTCAGCCATGCCCACAGCCTCTGCTGCTGCCCTCTCCCTGGCACGTGCCCCCGTGCTCACGTGTGGAGCTGTCTCTGTGCCAGGCTGGCTCCAGGCAGGGAGCAGCGTTTGGGATTTCGTCGCTTTCCCAGGGGCCCTGCGCTGAGCGCGGCTGAGCCCAGGAGCTGCTGGCACAGCAGCCAGCCCCAGCCCTGCCTGCCCCAGCAGGGAGAGCATCACACACAGCTCCTGCACAGCTCCTGGGTGCTCCTGCACAGCTCCTGGGTGCTCCTGCACCGCTGAACCACCCCACAGGCTGGGCTGGCAGGGACCTCCAAGATCCCCCAGCTCCAAGCCCCTGCCAGGGGCAGGGACACCTCCCACCGGCCCCAGGCTGCTCAAGGCCTCATCCAGCCTTGGCCTTGAACACCTCCAGGGAGGAGGCAGCCACAGCCTCCCTGGGCAGCCTGCTCCACCATCTCCCCACCCTCACTGGAAAGAACTTCCTCCCCCTCTCCAGTCTCACTCTGCCCTCCCCCAGCTCAAAGCCATTGCTCCTCGTCCTGGTACTCCCAGCCCTTGTCAGAGTCCATCCCCAGCTTCCTTGCAGCCTCCTTCACCCCTCCCCAAAGGAAGACCACCAGGGTTTGACATGCACCAGATCTGTCAATGGCTCAGGACAGACACGTGGGCAGTGAGGAGCAGGGGGAACCCTAAGCAGGCTCCATTCAGCTCCAGAGCCTGATAAATAATTCAGGAGCAGAAATGCTGCAATCCAGAGCGCAGCACAGCTTAAAAATAGAGCAGGAGCAGTGCCAGGGGAGGGATGGGAGAGGAGCTGGCAGGTGGCATGGAGCACAGCACGTGTGGCACCAGGCTGGGCAGCTCCAGGAGGCTGCAGCAACCCAGCTCTAGGCCCTGCTCCCAGCAGGTCCCAGCACGGTGAGGCTGGAAGGGACCTCTGGAGCTCCCCCAGTCCAACCTCCCAGCTCCAGCAGGGCTCCCACAGCAGCTTGCCCAGGGCCACAATGGCCAGGGAGGGGTTGGAAGCTCTCCAGAGAAGGAGGCTCCAGCATGCCCAAAGCCTCCAAGAGAGGCCAGCTCCTGAGACACAGCCAAGCCCCTCCGTGATGCAGAGGCTGCTGTGCCCGAGCTCAGCTGAGGAGCAGCCAGGATCTCAGCGATGGCAAAGCAAGAGAAAGGGCAAAACTTCATTACCAAAAAAAAAACCCACAGGAGAGCTGCTCTGAGGAGGCTGCAGCTGCCCACACTCCATCAGCAGCACCAAAACGCACCGGCAGGCAGCGGTGACTCAGCCTGCAGCACCCAGAGCTCGCCTGTGCTCCCCAGCCAGAAGGAATCCAGGCTGGGGCCGGAGCCAGGCATGCGCCAGGCAGGGGAATCCCGGCGCCGCCGGAGGCAGCCACAGCCCTGCCCCCGCCCTCCCCACACCGGCATGGAAGTGCCTCTGCCGCGGGCAGGGAGCGGGGCCTGGGGGCTCCGGGGGCTCCCGGCGCTCGCAGAGCCAGCCGGGCGCTGGGCAGGCCACCCCTGGAATCCGGGGGCCGGTTCTGGGCACCCCACTCCAAGGAGGACCTTGAGGGTCTGGAGCAGGGCCAGAGGAGGGCAGCGGAGCTGGGGAAGGGTCTGGGGCGGAGCAGCTGAGGGAGCTGGCGGGGTTCAGCCTGGAGGAGGCTGAGGGGGAGACCTCCTGGATCTCTGCGAGTGCCTGAAGGAGGCTGGAGCCAGGTGGGGTTGGGCTCTGCTCCCTGCTCTCAGGTGATGGAGGAAATAGCAATGAAACGGTGCCAGGGGAGGGCTGGGGAACCATCCCTGACCTGCAGGCTGCCCAGAGAGGAGGCTGCTGCTGCCCCATCCCTGGAAGCATCCCAGGGCAGGTTGTGTGAGGCTCTGAGCAGCCTGCTCCAGCTGGGGATGTCCCTGCTGCCTGCAGGGGGAGGGCTGGGTGAGAAGATCCTCTGAAAGGTCCTCCCAGGCTGGGACCCTCCATGAAGTTCAGCCCTAAAAGGAAGCTCAGGCTGCAGCCAGCCCCACAGGAAGAATTTCTTTTTTCTTCTTTGATGCTGATTATTTTCTTAACTGGAGGATTTCTCCCCTTGCACTCCGGGGGGGGGGGGGGTGTGTGGTTTAGAAATAGCAGCACTGGCAGGGGTTTAAATTTAGCAGCACAAATGGCATCGCAGCTAAAAGGGGGGCTGGGAGCATCTGCGCTGCGAGGAGAGGATCCTGTGTCACAGGCAGCACCAGGAACCAGTCTGGAGTCACCACGGAGAGCCAGGTCCCAGGTCCCCAAGGAGATGGGGAAGGGATCAAGGGACAAGATTCCCCACCAGTACCAACGGCACAAAACCAGGTGGGGGTTGGGCTCTTCTGCCGAGAAACGAGGGACAGGACGAGAGGAAATGGCCTCGAGTTGCCCCAGGGAGCTTTAGGCTGGCTATCAGAAGCAAGTTCTTCACTGAAAGGGCTCTCAAAGCCTGGAGCAGTTTCCCCATTTGATTGAATCACCACCCAGGGAGGGGTTTCCAGGGCTGGCGCGACCTGGGCTGGCGGAGGGCTGTGACTCCCCGCGGCACAGCTCGGCCGAGACACAGAACTGGGAACCCATTTCCAGAGCAAAACTCAAGGCGAGGTCCAGAAGGGATCTGTCCAACCACGTCCTGCCCACCGCAGCTGCAGGCTGTGCTGGAGGAGCTGGCTGCAGCCAGGCATCACCCTGCAGGGAACAGCCAGCCCCAGGGGCGAGGGAAGCAGGGCCCAGAGGGGAGAGAGGCAGAGGCTTTGCCAACAAGTGGAGGCTCTCTGTGGCCTAACAAAGAGCCTGGAGAACAGCTGCTCATTTAAGGAGCAACACCCAGTAAGAGAGAGCAGAAACCCCTCAGGGTCTGCAAATCACCCTCAGTGAGGTGGTTATGAGCTGCCTAGAGCCTTGCCCGCTGGCACAGCCCTAACCCAGATCCCTGGTCCCCTTCTGAGAGGCAAACAGCCTCCTCCAGGAGAGTTCTGCAAGACAAAAGAATCACCAAGTGCCTTCCAAAGCCAGAGGCCAGGGGAGCAGCCCAGGCCTGGGCTCGGCCCATCACAAAAGGCCAGAAAGAACAATGGAAGGCAGCAGAGGTTGCTGCCAAGGAGAGGGGATGCAGATGGAATTCTGAAGGAAAGCAAAGGACTGAAGGTTCAGAGAGGGAGAGGCAGAGCTCAGGTCCCAGCAGCTGCGCACTGCCCCAGCAGCTCAGCCTCTGTCAGACCATTCCTGGCGCATCAGACCTGAAGCAACACCGAGGTACCTGTGAAACCTGCTGCCAGAACGCTGCCCTGGCAGGAGCCAGCAGCAGCTCTGGCACCCAGCTCCAACCTCCACACGTACCCAGAACAGCCCTGTGACGACGAAACTGCAACACAAGGCAGAGAGCACCGAGCAGCAAGCCCAACCTCCGCTCCTGCCTTGCCAGTGGCCTGCACCGGCCTCTGACCTCCCTCCTGCCCTCCAAGCAAGCCAGGAGACCCCCCAGCTCCGCAGCACCTCCGCCCCTCCGGCTGCACTCGGCTGGGGCCCACAAGGCACCGAGGCTGCCAGGGAAGCGTTTCAAAGCACAGACACCGCCTGGGAGGACACCAGGAAAGCCTCACCGCGCTCCCCGGGCACAGGAACGGAGGCCTGGCCGCCCCGGACGCGAGGTCTCCTCTCCCACCTGTTGCTCCTCTTCCTCCTCAGGCTGCCGCCGGCAGAACGCAGGGAGCGAGGCGCAGGCTCGGGCGCTCTCGGATGGCGCCGGGCTGCCCCCGGGCTGCCCCTCGCACCCCTGCGCTCCGTGACCTGGCCGAGGCAAGCGGCGGCTGCCAGCTCCCCCCCCCACCGCGCACCGGCACCGCTGCGGGGATGGCGGAGACCCGGCCGGGCGCTGCCCCCGAGGGGCCTCCTGGCGCTCCCTGCAGAGCCGCTAGCCAGGGAGGGACACTCCAGAGCCAGCGCCGCGGCCCCTGCCCCCGGGGGCGAGGAGAGGACCGGGGAGGACCCACCGCGGGCCGGTTCCCCGCGGGCCGCCCGTCCCTTCCCTTCCCTTCCCGGCTTGGGGACGCCGCCGACCGCCCTGACGGCCCCGAGGCCCAGCCCGCCCCGCCCGGGCCCCTGCCCTTTGCCCCCTCCCCGCCGAGCCCCGGCCGCGCGCACTTACCGGGCCGGGCCGAGCCGGGCCCTGCGCCGCGGGGCCGCCGCCGCCGCCACCACCCCGGGCCGGGCCTGGGCCAGCGCGGGCCACCCGGGCGGGGCGGCGGAGACGGCGGGAGGGCGGGGGGACAGGACGGGGGAGGGGGAAGGGGGAGGGGGCGGCCGGAACGGGGAGAAAAGGGAAAAGAAACGGGGAGGGGGGGGAAGGAGGGAAAAAAAAAAAAAAAAAAAAAAAAAAAAAAAAAGGGAAAGCGGCGGCCCCTCCCCCGCGGCCGTGCGCTGCGTCACCGGCCCCGCCCGCCGCGTCATCCCCGCGCGCCGGCCCGCCGACCGGCGGCACGCGGCGCCGGCCCCGGCAGCGGGCGGCAGCCGACAGCGCCCCCTGCCGCGGCGGAGGCCGCAGCGCGGAACGGCACTCGGGGGCGCGGAGCCAGGCGGGGAGCGGCCCGCGGGGGGCGGGGGACAGCGCCACTCTCCGCCCGCTCCCCCTGTGGCCCCGCCCCTAGCGAGCAGCCTCGGTTGGGGGTTCGCCCCCCTCTCCCGGTGGTCCCCCGGCTCAGCGTTCCTCCTGCTGAGGGTCTCCGTCTCCCCGGGGTCCCTCTCGTCTGCCGGGGGTCCCCCTTTCGCGCTGGTCCCCGCTCGCCCATGCCTCCCCCTCTCCGGGGGGCTTTCCGTCTCCCGAGGGTCTCTTAAACAGAGGGTCTCCTTGTCCCGGGCATCTCCCTCTCCTGGTGCCCCCATCCCGCCCCCCAAGGGGAGCCCCAACACTGCCCCATGGGCACCCACCGCCTAGCCCCCTGCCATCTGCCTGGGCACCTCCATCACGGGGACCTTGGCCGGGGCGGGTCCCCGCCGTAACCCCGGGCTGAGCACCCCCGCCCGAAGCGCGCCCTGCCGGCTCCACCACAACCCGGGACGAGCGGAGCGGCGGCTGCCCCGTGCCGGGAGAGGCTGCTGCGGGCTCCCAGGGCCGTTTATCTCGCCCGGGATCAGCCAATATTTGCGGTCACGTCAGGGGCACCAGCCCTTCCCCGCTGCCTGCTCCCGCCGAGCCTGGCTCTGCCCCACCCGCTGCCCCCGCGGCTCTCCCGGCTCCATTTGGGCTCATCGGGCGGTTGGAGGAACTCTGTCTGCTGAGACCCTTCCTCAAGCTGTCGCCTCCTGGCCCCAGGGATGACAGCCGCGGTGGCTTTCCTGCTCCTGAGCCTTCTGAGGATGGCGGCTGCCAAGGGAATGCGGTGCCCAGTCTGCGGGCTGGCAGCCCTGGCACCCAGCACGCAGCGGGAGGTGCTGCTGGCGCTGGCCAAGCAGAGCATCCTCTCCGGGCTCGGCTTGCCGGACAGGCCCAACACCACCCAGCCCATGCCCAGGGGGCCCTGCTGACTGCTCTCCACAGGCTGCGTGTGCAGCACACAGACACGGCCGAGCCCCAGGGGCACCCTGGGGTGGCAGCAACCCGCGCCCTGGGAGGGGTCTACAGCAGTACGAGATCCTGAGCTTTGCCGAGTCAGGTGGGTACAGACCCCCCACCCCCGCGGGCACAGTGGGCTGGGTGTGGAGGGAAGGAAGGTCTTGCCTGTGGGAGGGCGGTGAGAGGTTTCTTCCCCTGCAGAAGCAGTTCAAAAGCTCTGCAAAAGGGGCACCAGGGTCCTGCAAGCTGTGCCAGGCTGTGCACTGGGCCGGTGGGCACCCTGCTGCTGGGAGGACTGCAAATTAGAGGGTCCGAATCCAGAGCCTCTGCAGCCACACCCTGAGCTTAACCCAGCGGCCAACCACGGGCAAGGGAAGCGCTGCTGGTATCACAGAGCCGTGGGGAGATCCCCCACGACCATCTGGGCTGGGAAAGCTCAGCTCTTCCACTCCAACCATTCCCTGTCTCTGCCAAGGCTCTGCCCTTGGCCCTTCCAGTGAAGAAGTTTCTTCTTACATCCGATCAGAACCTGCCCTGGGGCAACTTGAGGCCATTTCCTCTCTTCCTGTCCCTTGTTCATTGGCAGGAGAGACCAAGCCCCACCTGGCTCCAGTCTGCTTTCAGGGAGCTGTGGAGCAGCATACGAAGGGGCAGCAGTGGAACCCCTCGACACCTCTGTGTCCTGTACCCTGCTCCCTGCTTTGACTGCATCTCCCCTTCGCTCTGGCTCAGTGGCCCCCAGCTGAGGGAGCACCCCTACACCTCCTCCTCCCTTCACCCGCTTGACTGCTTTCTGTTCTGTGCCCAGGGTCCTCCACCTCCCGCAGTGTCCTCCTGCATTTCCACTTCACCCAGGACCTGTCCGGGAGCACCGAGATGCTCCGGGCCACCCTCTACCTCTTCTGGGCAGTGCCCGGCCCCGGGACTCATCCTGTCACTATCAGGCTCCTGCAGCCGGACCCGGCGGGGCTGAACATGACGGTGACCGGTGAGAGCCGGCTGGAGGTGCAGAGGAGCGGCTGGACCACGCTGGACGTGGGGCCAGCTGTCCAGCAGCTCTTCGGCCAAGGCAGTCAGAGGCTCACCGTGGAGCTGGAGGTGCCGGAGGCCCTGGGGTCTTCCCTGCTGGCTGACCGCAGTGGCTCTCGCTGGCCCTTCGTGGCAGCCCAGGCGCGGGTCAGGGCACCGCACCGCGTCCGGCGGCGCAGCATCGACTGCAGCGGCGACTCCCGGACGTGCTGCCGCAAGGAGTTCTTCGTGGACTTCAAGGAGATCGGCTGGGAGGATTGGATCATCCATCCCGAGGGCTACCACATGAACTACTGCGCGGGGCTCTGCCCCCGGCACATGGCTGCCGCCCCGGCCTCGCCGCCTCCTTCCACACCGCCGTCCTTAACCTCATCAAAGCCTCCAACGCGGAGGCCGCCGGCGGCTCCTGCTGCGTCCCGACCCAGCGCCGGCCGCTCTCGCTGCTCTACTACGACCGGGACAGCAACATCGTCAAGACCGACATCCCCGACATGATCGTGGATGCCTGCGGCTGCACCTGAGCTGCCCGAGGAGGGGAGGGCAGGACCTGCGCTGCGTGGCGTTCCCCTCCTCCCGGCTCCTCTGCTGGCAGATGGGAACCTGCCGAGGTGTTTCTCCTCCTGAGGCTGAAGCAAGTCCTCTCCTTCCTCACCTCCCACAGGGCTCTTTCCCCCCTTCAGATCTGCTCTCTCTGCCTCTGCCAGCCCCTGATGGACACCAGACCCTGCTGAGCACAACTCCCTGGGGGGCTTGGGGCAGCCCCAGCTCACTCTGCTGCTGGTCCCAGCCCAAGGCCATGGTGCAGCCCTCAACACGAACAGGTTCCTCGGGTCCCAGCAGCAGCTGCCTGGGGCTGCTGGCAGGGAGGGAAGCTGAGAAGGTGCTGGGGGGATGGCCAGAGGGGAGAGGACCATCCATGGGTCCCTGATCAGCTGGACATCAGGCTGGAGGGGTGGTGAGGAATGGGAAACTGATCCCAGGGGGAGGAAAGTGTCTTCCTTTGCCTGGTGTTCAATAAAAGACTCCCAGCCGTGGTGTGTTCATGAGTGGGTGTGCACGTGCGCCCTGTCACAAGCCAGCAGGTCTTGCCCCCTCCCCAAGGAGCAAGGTGGTGGATGTGCCCTGGCACAGACAGCCCCAGGCTTGGCACAGCATGAACCCTCTCTGCCACATGCAGTCCTCCGCCAGCCAATGCCTTGGCTCTAGACCCTGGGCACTGAGGTTGGGCATCCAGCACCAGGATGCACCTTGCCCAAGGCCTGCAGTGCTGCTGGTCCCCACTGCTCTTGTGCTCTCTGCCCCTCAGCTGCCTTTCCAGGGGGGTTGCAGAACCCCTGACTTGTCTCAACCAGATCCTGGGCATGGTGTGGGAGACCCTGGACTGCCACCAGGAAAGCCTTGGCTGGGCCAAATTTCCCATCCCACTCAAACCATCTTTGGCCATTCTTGTCCATGGTGGAGTCAAAACCAAGCAACTTCCCTCCTTGTGGAGGGGATGGAGGCTGCCAGGCAAGAGCTCCAAGGTCATGGTGCCCAGCACAGCCTTGTGCCAGCTTCCTCATTGGGCAGCAGCCTCTTGGCACGTCTCTGGCCCATGGCCCAGAGCAGTTGCTCCGCTCGCTGCCCCTCGCCAGCCTGGCTGGCAGCAAAGTGTAACACGTTGGTGCTGTGAGAGCTGGGGGCAAAGAGCAGCTGTGACACAGCAGCCCCCTTGCGTAATCTCATGGCAGGGTTTCTCCACCTCTGAGGGCTGGGGAAGCAGGGAGGGGGTGCTGGGGCTGGGAGGTTTCTGAGGGGAGCTCCTGGATGATCTCCCGAGGCGCATGCAACTGGCTGGGGTGGAAGCGGGACAGCAGCTCCCGTGCTGAGATCCAACCTTCCAGGCCTTGGTGCCTGCAGGGGCTGGACCCCAAGGGCTCCCTCTGCCCCAGCTGCTGCACAGGCAGGGTGGAAGACTTGGGGATCAATGAGCCTTGGGGATCAATGAGGCCTGGGGATCAATACTGTCTGGGACTTGCGCAACCTCAAAGTCAGTCTGCTGTTTGTTTTCCCTTTTTCCCCCTTCTTTTCCCAAGGCCTCATTTCCCTCTCTGCAGTCAGTGACCAAACAGCTTCCCTGGGGCTGGTGCTGAGCTCTTCAGGCTGCAGCAGATGTGGGCAGAAAGGGGCTGAGGAGCTGCTTGCTGGTTGCTGTGGCCCCACAGATGGTGCAGCTCAAGAGGGCACAAGCCCAGGACCCTGTGCTGAAGCATCTGGAGAGGGCACAAGCCCAGGACCCTGTGCTGAAGCATCTGGAGATGCCACAAGCCCTGGAGCAGGGCTGGATGCTCCCAGTTCCCCTTCATGACTTCCTGCAGAGCAGATGGGGTCTGGCTGCCCCTGGCTGCTCCACACCTCCTCTTGCTGCCCTCTCCCCACAGCCCAGCTCTGCCCTTTGCTGGGCTGCACATCAGCTCCCTGCACACCACGGGACATGCGGCAGGCTCTGCTGCCAGCCCTGCCCTCGGGCACAGGGCCTGGGGGCATCTCCTGGTCCAGACCTCCCTTGTCACCATATTGCCTTCTGGCACCTGGGCTGTGGCACAGCCGCACCAAGACCCACAGGGCAGCTGCATCCCATGGGATGTGAAGGTTCTGAGGCTCCTCCCTGTCCCTGGCAGCTTGATATGGAGACAGAACACAGTGTCCTGGGGCTTGCCAACCCCCTGGAAATGTGCCCTCTGTGGTGCCTCCAGGCCAGAGGTTCCCCAGATGTGCAAGGTCCAGGGTCTCACCACACAGTGACTCCTGTCCATGCGTGGGGCTTCTCCTGCTCCCACAGTGGAGCCTACACTTCCTTCCCCATGCATGGGGCAAGGGTGACCAAGGGACCCCTTCCTGGTGACACTCAGACCTGGGGAACAGTGCAGGGGGAGCAGGGTGCAGTGGAAGGGTGAGCCTGGCACAGCTGCATCCCTGCCGGCTGTGGGGCTGGATGGGGTCCGCGGCAGGTCCCAGCGCACAGAGGGAGCTTCTCAACCCTCAGCTAGTGGCCATGGCAGGAGCTGCACAGGGAAAAGTGACAGGGAAAAGTGACAGCCTGGGAAAAGTGACAGCCTGGGCTCCAGCACAGCCCCAGCTTATTTCACAAGAGTCCTCTCTCATCTGTGGGAGTAACCTTGGTGTGAGCGTGGAGGCAAAGTACAGGTGAGGCTCTTCAGGGAGCAGAGGAGAAAACCTGAGAGCTACAGAGTGTGACTTCCCACTGGGCATCCACTGGTGGGAAAAGAGGGGATGAGGGCACTGTTCACCTCACAGAATTCCAAAATCCAGGCATGGAGGGGGCTGCAAGGGACCTCTGGAGCTCACCCAGTCCAACCCCCTGCTCCAGCAGCTTGTCCAAGACCACAGTTGCCAGGGGGTTGGAAGTTCTCCAGTTTGTGCCTGGTGCCCCTTGGCCTGTCCCTGGGCACCACTGAGCAGAGTCTGGCCCCAGCCTCTTGCCCCCCACAGGTCCTTCAGCTCTTGCTGAGCATTGCTCAGATCCCCTCTGGGGCTGCTCTCCTCCAGGCTCTCGGCCCCAGGGCTCTCAGCCTTTGCTCCTCACAGAGCTGCTCCAAGCCCCTCAGCAGCTTTAGAGCCTCCTCTGGACTCTCTCCAGCACTTCCCTGTCCCTCTGGAGCTGGACAGCCCAGAGCTGGACACATTGCAGTGTCCCCTTTCCCTCAGCTGTGACACTGCACTCCTGCTGGTGTGCCCTCCTCCCTCGGGGGTCTTTGGAGGGGATGTCTCAGCCAAGTACTGTGAGATGCTGCTCTGCTGGACCTGCTGGGACCAGTAAGCCTGGCAGGGAGCACAGCCTGGCCCAGCCTGGCCCAGCCCTGGAGATGCCAAGCAGGTAGGATCGAGCTGGCACTGGGGCTGTGCCAGATGTGACACAGAGGGAACAGGAGGTGCTGCCCCCTCGGCCTCTGCTCCAGGAGGGGACAGGGATGTGAGGCTGCTGCGTGTGACTCCTGGAAGGAGCCTTTGCCAGTATCAACAGACCCTGAAGCAAAGGTCCCAGTGCCGTGTGCCAGGGTGTCCCTTGCCAGGGCCAGGTTCTCAGGGGAGGGGTGGGAATTCCTGACAGCCCCTGGGGCTTGCCTTGAAAAGGCTTAATTTTTAATTTCCCGATCCCACGGGCAGCTTCCAGCCGCAGTCCCCGGCTCAGAGGCATCTTCCCTTTGCCTGGTGCACGGTGCCGGTGTCCCGGTGCCTGCCACCGGGCGGGGGAGCCCGTGAGACCATCGGTGCCACCATCGCGGGCCACCCCCAGCCCGCCGGTTGCCCGCCGGTCCCGTCCCCGAGCCCGCAGGACCGGGGGTGGCTCATCCCGGACGGATCGGGAGCAGCACAGCGCGGGGGGACCGCGGCGGCTCATCCCGGAGGGGTCGGAGCGGGACCGGGGCCGGCTCAGAGCCGCGCCACCGGGAGGAGCCCGCGGGCTGCGGCAGTTGCCAGGTCCCGGGGAAGCTCTGGCACTAGCGGACGCAGGGTTGGCGACGGGAGGTTGCGGGGGCCGCTCCTTCGCCCCTCGTCCGTCTCCGGGGGGAGGCCGCCCCCGTCCCGTCGCAGTCCGGTGCAGCGGCGCGAGCAGCGCTGCCACCGGGGCCGCCGAGGCCGGCGACCCTCCCTTGCTGTCCCTAAGCCCTGGCTTCGTTCCCTTCCCACGGTGGCCAGCGGCCTGCCTGGCTCCACCAGCCTCGTTCCTGCGGGCCTTACCCAGGGGGCACCAGCTGCCCAGCCCCGGTACTGCCTCTGCTCCAGCCCTCGCTGTGCCCCCCGCCCTGCCAGCTGCTCCCCGAGGCCCCATTCTGGGCACCCCCTCCATAGACCCTCCAGGGGCGAGTGGTCTATGAGGTGGAAGCTTCTTGGTGCAGCACATGGCCTGGGCCACGACCACCCCCGGGAGGGGGTCCCCAGCTGGCTTTGCCACTTTTTAGGGCGACACAGAAATGGAGGTTCTAGCAGGAGCCACACTTGGGGGCTGCTGCTGGGGGGGTCCTTGCCTAACCTTGTCCGTTGGCACCTCCAGGTCAGGTCACCGGGTGCCATGCTTGCCCCACCGGACACAGGGTCAGAGGTCCAGGACCCATGTGTGAAGCAAGTGCTGGGCTGGGGGGGTGGGGGGGTCCGGGGGGTATTTTGGTCAGGTCGGTCCCTGGGCTTTGTGTTCTGGGAACTGTTTAATCAGCAACACTCTTATGCAATGGTGCAAGAACCACTCACAGCTCCACGCTGACCCCTGGCCCAGATCTGGTGGGACAGAAGGGGGGGGGGGGGCATAAAGCTGTGGCATGAGGGTGGCAAAGGATGTGATGCTCTTGTTAAGGTGGGGATGAAATGGGGCTTGGTGGCAGCAGCTGTGGGGTGATGGCCAGAGCAGAGGGACCTGGGCAGGTTTGAAGGGCAGAGGCTGGGGAGGGTGGTGGGATAGAGAGCAGCCTGCTTGGCACTGCTCTGTGCCTCCTGTTCCATGCAGTGCCACAGCCCTGAGCAGAGAATAGGTCATGGAATGGTTTGAGTTGGAAGGGACCTTTGAAGCTCATCTCGGCCCTGGCCTGGCACCTGGGCCAGTGCCACTGTGATGCTCCATGTGGGGCAGGTGTCAGATGGAGGGACCTGGTTCCCTCCATGGTTCCTTCCACGGGTTGGGAATTTCACCTTCCCCGGGATGCAGAGGAGAAAAACTTCACCTCCAGCATGGCAACATGGTACAAAAGGCAGGGGCACAGAGTGGGCATCTCCACAAACATCCAACTATTCAGGAGGGGGCTGGAAAGGGAGTGTGCAGCTGGGCAGTGTGCAGTGGGCACCACTGTGCCAGTGAGTGCACCACGGGCACGCCTGGTGCCCACATAAGAGTGCCACCTGGTCCATCCTGCCAGTGCCCCATGGGCATGCTGCCCGCAGCCAGGGCTCACAGGCCCCGTGGGAGCTGGACTCCCAGGCCAGGCTGTGCCCACTCTTTCCTTCTGTTGACATTCCTGAGCTATTCTGGGAGCTGCCAGCAGGCCAAGCCAGCCAAGGACTTTGCCCCTTGCACTGGGGTTGCATCATCTCCGGTGGGCACTTTTTTCCCAGACAGCCCACTCTGTTTACACGTCACCTCGGTGCCCAGCCAGGGGCTCTGTGTGGCCAAGACCTTGGAGCCGGTGCTGTTTGGCACAGTAGGCACAGGACAGTCCTGCAGGCCTGGGGCTGGGCTCTGGGTTCCCACTGGACTCGATGGACTCTCTGCTCTGGCACAGCGCTGGGCTCTGTGGCACCTCACACCGCTTCTGGGGGCTCCTGCGGGGCCCTGTGCCCTCCTCCTGCAGCAGCTGCAGCTAAGGAGCCAGAGAACATCCTCAGGCTCACTGCTCACCCGTGAGCCCTCAGCTTCCCCAAAGCCTTCCTCACTCTAGGGCTTAGTGTGGCCCTTTGCTGGCCCTGCCCAGCTCTGTCAGGGGGTGAGGCTGGACCAGGCAGTCTCAGGATGGGCTCAACCCCCCAAAAAAAACTCATGGTGGGAGCAACAAATGCCCAGGGATGCAAACAGGAACATCCCGGGAATGTGCCCTGATCCCTGCTGGCTCCTCTGGGGGTACCCAGGGACCATGCACAGGCTGTTGGGGTGCACAGGCAGGCAGGTGAGGCTGGGATCCACCTGGGATCCACCCGAGATGCTTCTCTAGGATCCCTGCTCCTCCATCCAGCCCTCCCACCCTGCAGGTTCTGGCCCAGGCAGAGATGCCCAGCACCCAATTGTCCCCTACTAGGGGCTGCCAGCCTGGGTCCTCCTGCACCGCCAGGCAGATGCCAGGGTGAGCTTCAGGCTGGCAGAGCCCACATGTGTGCCAACCCCCTGCACGTTGTGCACACACAGGTGAAGCTCCCCCCTGAACAACCCTCTGTTGTGTGTCCCCCAGCTCATGCCCAACTGTCACGATGCCCCCTGCCCTTCGAGTACCCTCCTGGGGTGGGACTCCACGCGCTGGCACCGAGCACGAAGCCCCTTCCCCCGGGACAACGGGGCACTGCCCGACCCCTCCGCGGGGAGGCTGGGGGGGGCTAATCCCGGTAAATCCCCGGCCTCAGCCCGCCGGGATGGGACGGGACGGGCAGGTGAGCTGGCCAATGGCGGGGGGCGCACCGGGCCCGCCCCCGGCCGCAGGTGCCCAAAGCAGGCGGGTCGCGGCTCGCCACCACCGGTACCGTTCCGTCGCGTTCCGTCGCGTCCCGTCGGTGCGGATGGCGACGGCGCGGGGCGCGGGGCCGTGGCTGCTGCTGCTAGCGGCGGTCGTCGTGCTGTGCGCGGCGGCAGAGTCTCGCTGCCCGGCGTGCGCGGCGGCGGAGCGCAGGCTGCTGGAGGAAGCGGCCAAACGGCAGCTGCTGGAGAAGCTCCGGCTGCGAGAGCGACCCAAGCTCGCCCACGCCGTGCCCCGCGCTGCCGTGGCCCGGGCACTGCGGAGGCTGCAGGCGGGAGGTGCCCGTCGGGGCCCCGAGGAAGAGGAAGAGCGGAGCTACGAGATCATCAGCTTCGCGGAGCCAGGTGGGTACCGGCTGCCAGCCTCGACGGGACTCGCGGGAGATGGGCTGCGCCCGGTGCCAGACCGCAGGGCACCCCGGGAGAGACTTCCCCTGGGGAAGGGTCTCCTCGCCCTGGGGGATGTGCAGCTCCCTCAAGCCCGCGGAGCTGGAGTAGGGCTGGGGCAGGGGTCGCGGTCGCCCACCCCCTGCAGCAGGGTGGAGCTGCCTGGAGCTGGTGCAGGCTCATAGAGCTGTGAGGCTGGAGAGGACCTTGGGGATCATCAGGTCCAAGCGCTCACCCAGAGCTCACACACACTCCCACTGCTGCTAAACCTGCCACTGCCACGTCCCTCAACCCACGTCCCTCAGCACCACGTCCCTCAGCACCACGTCCCTCAGCACCACGTCCCTCAGCACCACGTCCATGGGTCCCTTGAACACCTCCAGGGATGGGGACTCTACCACCTCCCTGGGCAGCCTGTGCCAGGGCCTGAGCAATCTTGATCTGAACCTTCCCTGGCGCAACTTGAGGCTGCTTCCCCTTGCCCTGTCACCTGTTGCACGTGAGAAGAGACCAACCCCCACCTCGCTCCAGCCTCCTTTTAGGTAGTTGTAGAGAGCTATGAGGTCTCCCCTCAGCCTCCTCTGCTGCAGACTAGCCAGCCCCAGGCTGAGCAGCCCCAGCTCCCTCAGCCTGCCTGCACAGGAGAGGTGCTGCAGAAAGAGGTTGGCCCTGATGTGCGGGCGGGTGGCACAGCCTCACCTCCCCCAGCGCCCTGCGGCTTTCACCGCGTCCCTCTCTCCCCTCAGAGCCCAGGTCCCCCTCTGCCTTGGGGCTGCGCTTCCAGTTCAGCCACACCCAGGACCAGGACATCCACATCCTGCAGGCTCAGCTTTGGCTCTACCTCCGGGCGCCTCGAGACCTGGTGACCAGCCTCTGCCTGCAGATCTTCCTCGCCGGTGGGGAAGGGGAGGCGGCAGGGGGCAACCGCACGCTGCTGAGCGAGCGGCAGCTGAGCGCCAGGGGCAGCGGCTGGCACACCCTCGCCCTCATGCCCGCCCTGCGGAGTTTCTTTGGGGGAGCAGGCAGGACCCTGCGGCTGGAGCTGCAGAGCCGCGGGCAGGGGGCGACATCGCGGCGATGCTCAACGCCACCCGGTCCCACCAGCCCTTCCTGGTGGCCAAAGCCAGGGTGCGGGAGCCGGGGCACCGCGTGGCCAAGCGCAGCCTCCGCTGCAGCCCGAACTCCGACCTCTGCTGCCGCAGGGATCACTACCTGGACTTCCGCGACATCGGCTGGAACGATTGGATCATTAAGCCCGAGGGCTACCAGATCAACTACTGCGTGGGCCAGTGCCCCCTCCACGTGGCTGGCAGCCCCGGCATGGCCTCCTCCTTCCACACGGCCGTCTTCAACCTGGTCAAAGCCAACAACATCCAGGCCTCGGGGCACTCCTGCTGCGTGCCCACGCGCCGCCGCCCGCTCTCCCTCCTCTACTTCGACCGCAACAGCAACATCGTCAAGACTGACATCCCCGACATGATCGTGGATGCCTGCGGCTGCAGCTAGGGCTGGGGGAGCCTGGCTGGGACCCCCTTTCCCCAGGACTGTCTCTTGGGTAGCAAGGGGCGGGGGGGATTGGAGCTGGAGACCTCTCTTGAGCTGGAGTCGGAGCGCGGTGCGATGGATCCCGTTGGAATTCCAGGTTGGGAGGGAGGGAGAGGGCCTCCCCAGAGGGAGCTGGGGGTGTCTCCAGAGAGCACCTGGGGCAGGGACCTCCGGGTGCAAGTAGGACAAGGCCACATGAGACTGCCTGAGGCCAGGCTGTGGGTGGTTGATGAGTGGCAGCATCCCTCTGGTCCCACGGTTCTGGTGGCTGGATTCCCCTCTGGGTGGGGCAGGGGGTCCTGCTTTGTTCACCTTTGGAGTGGAGGATGACAGTTTGGGACTGAGCCTCCCCAAGAGCAGAGTGGGATGTGGGGAGGGGTCTGTGTTTCCCCCTAGCGGGAAGCTGGAGGGCAAGAGGCAGTTCTGCTTTCCTGCCCTGGCCTGGAGCTCACCACCCTGGCACGGCCCTTCCTGGCACATCTGCACCCAACGGCCTCTGCTTTTAATTTATTTGGACACCTTGGTGCAGCTTCCCCAATAAAAGGTGGAAAGGCAACGTCCAGGCTCTGACTGCTCCCTCCTGGCACCACCTGCTTGAGACCCTGAGAGAAAAGGGCTGCCAAGGTGACCAGTCTCCCTGGGCAGGAGTGACCCAGAAACAGGGGCTGGGAGCTGGTGAGGGGGGAGGCTGTTATGGGAGTGAGCATCCAAGAAGCTGCTCCCAGCAGGGTGGGCACTGGGTGTGGGGGTACAGCTGTTGCTGTTCTCCACCTGGATCAGTCCCAAATGGAGCTCAGAACACCACAGCTCTGGAGGCTCTGGGCCCAGAGGTGACCTTATACAAAGCACAGCCTGCCCCCAGCTCCTGTGCCCCCACCATCAATATCAGAGGGGGTACCCTGACCATACCCCAGTGCCCTCCCCCATCCCCTCAGGGGCTCCCGAACACCACAGAACCACAGCAGCCAGTCACAGAGCCTGGCAGTGCCCATGGTGGGGGGTGATGGGCAGTCTCCTGTGCAATGTGGGGTGGCAGCAGATGCCCCCTGCTCATCCCTCGGAGGTCCCACATGGCTGGCCTGGGTCCTTGTTGCACAAGCACCTGCTCAAAGCTCACTTTGTGGACAACCTCAGAGGCTTTCCCAGCCTGGCCCTGTGCTGCTGTGCCCTGCACACGGGCAAAGGGCAGCTTTCATCAGCTGGCCACAGTGGGCAGACCCCTGGCTGCGGGGAGGGCATCACCCTGCTCCCCAAAACCTCTGTACCCACAGAGGTGGCTTCTGCCAATGGGATGCCTCAGCCTCAAGCTGCTGGGCACTGCCCCAGCACAACCCTGACTGCCCAGGGGGCACCTTGGTGATGTTTGTGCCCCCTGGAGCCTGTACAGGTGGTGAGGGTTGCAGGTGCCAGGGAAGCACAGGGGGTGTGGGCAGAGCCTTCACAGCCTCCCTGCTCCCTCCATAGCAGCACCCTTGCTCCAACCAGTGCCAGCTGGTTGGAACAGATGATCCTTGGGGTGCCTTCCAGCCTGGCATTCTGTGTGAACTGGGAGGTGAGGCGGGCAGGGAGGCACCCCCCAAAGACCCCAGACCTCACCTTTGCCTTTGCCAGCAGCAAAGCCTCATCCCTGTCACAGGGGCTGCCTGTGCCCATGGTGTGTGTGGCAGGGCACAGGCTGGGCACACGCCTGCCCTGCTGACTCACTGGCACACTGACACGCTGACCCACCAGCCCTGGGTGCTGAGCTGCTGGGTGCTGAGCTGGCTGTGGTGCCACCCTTAAGTCTTTAATCTGGATGATCATCTGGCCCTGCTCTGAGCAGCTTTAACTTTCCTAAACAGAAGATTAGCCACGGGGTGGGGGACACGGCAGGGCTGGGGGGTCAGGGGGCTGAGAGCTGTTGGGGCTGTGGGGAACTGCCCAAGCACTGTTTCCACCCATGGGGCTCAGAGCTGGTGGCAAAGAGGACCTGGGCTTGCCTGGCCATGCCAGTGGCCTTGGGAGGAGCTGGGTGGTCTTGAGGCAAATCCCCAGAGCCCAGGAGTGAGGCTCGGCTGGGCTGTGGGGGTGTGGGCAGCAGGGCTGGCCCCACACGCTGCCCAGTGCCCGAGTGGGTCTTTCCTGGCAGCTTAGTCAGGGTCAGACTCAGCTCAGGAGTAAATCTGCTGAGCTGCTTACACCTCTTACAAAACGGGCACCCGGGCAAACCCCTTCCCCTGCACCCAGCTCAGCCCTGCCCCGGGGCTGCTGCTGTGGAGCGAGATCCTCTGCAGCAGTCTGGGGACACCGGTGGCTGTCCTGGTCCCAGACGAAGCAGGGAGCTGTGTGGACATTGCTGGGGCTTCCCTGGCAGGCAGGGACACCCCCTCCTCAGCCCTGCTGACCCCTCCTCACCCCTCCTCAGCCTTGGCTGGCAGGGGAAGAAGCCAACCTCAGGTTAGGACAGCACAGAGGGAAACTGAGGCAGGGAGCTGAGTCTTTGGCTGGCCATAGTTGGGAGCTGCTTCGTGAAATCTCTCTCCTGCTGCAACCCCTACGGCGTCCTCCTGCTCTGGGGGCCCTGTGCAGCCATTAGGGTGTTTCCTAGAGCTGTGGCAAGGGTCATGCCATAAAGCTCCTCTGCGGTGCGTGATGAGACACAGGGGCACAGGGAGGGCAGGCTAAAGCCCCAGCAGGGGTAATCCTGCTAAGAGGCTCTGAGGTCAGGCCAGATGTGCGCTGCAGCTCCCAACCACCTCTGAGGCTCACACTAGATGCTGAGCAGCATCCCCTGAGGTAGCTGCTTGTCCCCAGAGCCGGCCTGGCTCTTCCCCTTCAGTTAGTCCCCGCGGGGCACACTCCTCTGCCCGCTGCAGCCCTCTCGGAGGGCAGCCCCCGAAATCCTGCTGCCCCCCGTCACAGGAACTGCGATGTGCCCCCCGCGATGGGGCAGGACCCCGCGGGCAATGCCGTGGTGCTGGGTGGTTGGGACCGGAACAGCCGCACCGGAGCTCTGACACTCGGCTCCCCTGCGGCCACCAGGCGGCGCTGCTCCGCCGTGCCCGGTGCCCGGCGCCGGTGCCAGTGGCGCTTGGCTGGCGACCTCCCGGCGTGTTGCTGGGGCTCGGGGCGCTCCGGGCACTCTGTGGGGTGAGGGGAACTCGGGGAAGGTCCTGGGCAGGGTCCTGTGCCCAGCGACGTCACTGTCACTGCCTCTGCCCGCCCACGGTGCCCGCTGCAGCCCACGGACACCGCATGGAGCTTCCTGTTCTCACAATCTTCCCTCCTGGCAGTGTCCCCCCCGGCCAACAGCCGGCTCAGGGCTTCCTGAGCACCCTGAGCACGCAGGTCGATGAAGCCATCCAGCTCCCTGCCGGGGGTCTCCCGACAGGGGTAGGCTCACTCCAGGTGAGAGTGGTTTTGCCTCAGGGACATCCAGGGTGCAGGCAGAGGCTCCATGTGGACCCCCAGCAGTGTCTGAGCTGCAGGAACAGAACCACAGCGTGGTGGTGGCTGGAAGGGACCTCTGGAGCTCACCAGTCCAACTCCCAGCTTCATCAGGGCACCCACAGCAGCCTGCCCAGGGTCAAAATGGGCCAGGGGCTTTTGGAACCTCTCCAGAGAAGGAGACTCCACAACCTCTCCGGAGAAGGAGACTCCACAACCTCTCTGGGCAGCCTGCTCCAGGCCTCCAGCAGCCTCACACCAAAGAAATTTCTCCTTCTGTGTTCCAGTTTGTGCCTGGTGCCTCTTGGCCTGTCCCTGGGCACCACTGAGCAGAGTCTGGCCCCAGCCTCTTGCCCCCGCAGCTCCTTCAGCTCTTGCTGAGCATTGCTCAGCTCCCCTCTGGGGCTGCTCTCCTCCAGGCTCTCAACCCCAAGGCTCTCAGCCTTTGCTCTTCACAGAGCTGCTCCAGAACCCTCAGCATCTGCCCAGCCTCCACTGGACTCTCTCCAGCACTTCTCTGTCTCTCTGGAACTGGGAGTCAATGCTGAGCCTGTGCTGGGATGTGCCAGCCCGAAACGCCCCACAGCTGCCTGCTCCCTCCCTGCAGCTCCCCCAGGCCCCCTGCACTGGGCACTTCGGCCTCCCCAGGTGGAGCAATGGAGCTGCAGGACCTCAGGCCCTGGACACCTTGGTGGGGCTCAAGGTCTGTGGGACCAGTGGCGGATGGCTGTATGTCCGGATGGTGGCTGTGTGTCTGTCTGTGTGCTGTGCCCGTGGGCTGTGCCCACGCGTGTATGTGTACTCGTGCCCAAGCACTGTGTGTGTGCCACTGTGTGCTGGTGCCTCGTGGCACAGGGTGGGCACACACAAGTGCCCTCTCTGCTGACGTGTACCCATGGCACAAGTGGGCACACCAAGCCTGGTGGGTACCCGCCGGTGGGACCTGTGCGTGTGGAGTGCCCTGACCACGGACGCGGGTGTGCGCGGCGGTGAAGGCGCGGGACGGCCCCGTGCGTGTGCACGGCGTGTGCGCGTACCCGGGATCCATCCCGGGTTTTCGGAGCGGCCCGGGGCCGGCGGCGCTCCCGGTCGGGGTCTCCCGTCCCGAGCTCGGCGCCGCCGCCGCCCAAGTTGGCGGAGCGGGACCCGCGGCACCGCCGGTTTGGCCGGGACGCGCCGCCCCCGCGGGGCTCCGGCAACTTTCACCGGGAGCCCGGGGCGGGCCGGGGAAGTGCGGGGGGCACCGAGCCGTCCCGCCCCGACCCGAGCGCCCGGGTCCCCTCTGGATGTGCCGCTTCTCGCCCGGACCGAGCCGCAGCCGCAGCCGGGGGAACGGGGAGCGCGGAGCCACCGGACCCGCCCGGGGCCGCACGGAGGTAGGAGCCGTCGGGCGAGTCGGGGCCGCGGGAAGGGGCTCCCCGGAGGAGGCAGGATGGCGCCGGAGCCGCCCCGCTCCCGCGTCCCGTCGGTAATGGGAGGCGGGGAACCTCAACCGGAGCCCAAACACCGACTCTCAGCGGAGCGGGGGTCGGACCGCACGGGGCAGCCGGGGCCGTCCCGGGCCTCCACTGGGCGAGTGCTCCCGGGGGTCCCGGGAGCGGGAAGCGGGCAGCGCGCCCCGGCCCCGCCGCGCTCCTCCGCACGTAGAGCCCCGCGCCCGGCCGCTCCCACGCCCCCGCGCTCCGTGCGCCGGTGGGTGGCGGGTGGGTGGGCTCCGGCCGCGCCGCCGCTGTCCCCGCCCGGCGAAAGCCCCGGGGAGGGGAGGGGAGAGCTGGGGCCGGTGCTCCAGGGCAGGGCAGCCCCGGTGCCAGGCTGCTGTTGGACCGGGAGCAGTCACCGAGTGGAAGTCACTGCCCCGGCCCTGGTGACGCAGCAGCCGCAGGATTGTGCCCGGGCACACACGGGTGGTGAGCAGTGCCACCCACGCTGCCAGCCCCTGGTTGTCCTCAGCCCTTTTACCCTGGCCCACTCGTGTTCAACGTGGGCTTCCACCACCCAGCTCGTGGGCCTCGGGAAGTTGTGTCGGCAGGGCACAGCTGGGGGTCGCCAGCGGCTGTGCCCCCACCAGCAGTACCCACTGTTCCCAGGGCACTGGGCAAGGCTCCCGGGGAGGAAGGCTTGGCACTGGGCAGTGTGTCCCCCCTTGCTCCCCTGCCAACCTGCCAGGCTGTGTGTGCCAGGTGTGAGGCACAGGGAGGTTCTGCACACCCCAAGGAGCCTCAGAAACCACAGCCGAATGCCCAGGTCCTGATGCCCCTCAGCTTCCCAACCTTCATCCCAGGGACCTTAGAGCCCTGGGCAGGACACTGAGGTGTGGTCAGCCCAGCAAGCAGCAGAGCAGGAGCTCACCAAGCCTGTGAGGAACCCCCAAGCTGGACCCAGCCCTCAGCGAGCCAGGAGGGCAGGAAGGCCAAAGGCAGAGCAGTGTCCCTCTGGAGAGTCACCTTCTGCATCCTGGTAGCTTAGCAGCAGTGGGATCGGGAGCTCTGGGCCAGTGCTTGGACTCGAAGGTCTCTGCCAACCTCAGCAGTTCTGTGGTCCTATGGTGCCCTGCAGGCCCTGCACGTCGAGTCCAGCTGGTCCCAAGCCCCCATGGAGGAGACTCAGCAGTGCAGGGACAGCCTGAGGGCTGCACCTCTCCTGCGAGGATGGAGAGGTTGGCAGCTGGGTCTCAGTGGAGCTGGAATGCTGCCTTTGGGACAAGGGAACCTAGAAGCTACCCCCAAGCACTGCTGGGGTCCTGTGCCCAGCTCTGGAGGGGGGTTGGGGTCAGGAGCTGCTGCTGGGTGCCTGGGTACCTGCATTTACCCTGCTCCACGCCCGGTGATGCATGGTGAGCCTCGTCTCCCTCATCTCCCCCATGCTCCAGGGTCCTTCCATGTCACAAAGGCAAGCAGGAGGCCAGGAGCAGGTTTGGAGCTGGATGTCCACTTGTCTGCTGGGTTGGTGTCTTGCACCTCTGGTCCAGGAGCCTCTCTGTTTCTCTTCATGTCTCCTGCTGTTCAGCAGTCCCGGGGAGGTGGCATTGGTCCCACATCCATCAGATGGGTCCTCGGTGAGCCTGGAGAGCTTCTTCTCCAGACAACCTCAGGGGGAGGCAGTGAGGTGCCCACCCCAGCCCTTGGGGCACACCAAGCCCCTTCAGGAGCTGCAGGGTGACAGCTGATAAAATAACTGCTGCAGCCTGGGGACAAGCGGCAAAAGCAGAGTCAGGTTTCAGCTCTGCTGTGTCTGGGTCTCAGGCTGGGGTGGGTGGGTGAGATGCTTCCAGATGTGGTGCAACCCCCTCCTGTCAAAGTGCCAGCCACAATCCAGGGGGAGCAGAGCCCTGACTGGTGCCCTCCGTGGGGGCAGAGAGCAAGGCTGTGGGGGTGCTGGGTGTGTGGGCAGAGCAGAGCTCCAGTGAGGCAGGAGGAAAGCAGAGCTCTGTGCTGCCCACCTCCACCTCTGGCAGATACTTCTGGAGAGGCAAGTGTGTGCCAGCAGGCCAGGGATCACTGCAGGCTTTTGGGAACAGCCCCAGGGCACTCCCTCCACCTCCCTGCAGCAGGCAGAGGTCTTCTGCCCCAAAGGAGGAGCAGCCTGAGCCTCCTGAATCTCCAAGGCGCTGCCTCGCTCCATGCTCAGCGTGTCAGAGATGAGCAGCTCCAGAGGTGTTGACTCCTTCAGTGGCTGCTGGAGGCCCTGCCAGGTCCTGCACATCCTCCTGGTCCCACGTCTGAGGAATCTGCAGGAGGGAGCTGTTGAGGCTCAGGGTGAAGCACCCTGGGTGCAGGGGGAGGCCCTGCAGCCTCAACAGCTTTTCTGAGCAGAGCCTCCCCCCGCTCTGGGGGTGTCCCTCAGGTACCACCTGAGCGTGCAGGACTGGGGGTGATGCCCTGGTGCTCTGGGAAGGTGCAGTGCCTGGCAGGGGCTCCCACAGCCATGACTCAGAGCTGGGCTTTTATGGGTCCCACATGTTCGGTTTTGCCATTCCCCTCCAGCGCTGGGCAGGAAGGGGGAAGCCTTAAAATTCCTTGCTGCAGCTGCTGCCATGTGCACAAATCCCTTTACCCTCACCCCAAAACCTTGCCCCCCACCCCAACTGCAGCCCAGCCGAGGAAGGCAGGGGCCGGGGAAGTGGCTTTATGTGAGCAATTTGCAGGGGCAGTGCGTGCTGGGGGCCAAAGCAAACAACGGCGAGCCCCTGACAATTGCCTGCCTGCCCTGGGACCACCTATCAAGCCCCAGCACTCCTGCCCAGCCTGCCACGGCTTCCTGAGCAGCTCAGCTTGTGGTTGGGGGCCGGTGGTCCCTGCCCTGCCCGGGGGAACAGGCACAGGGAGCCTGGAGCTGTCAGCTCCCACCCTGCCGCCCTCCTCCGTGGGCTGTCTCTGCCCTGGGACACGCTGGAGCCGGGGGGGGGAGGGGGGGGGGCAGCCAGGGCTGCACCCCAGGCCTGCCTCCCCCTCTCCCCGCAGCACACGTGTGTTAACGTGTCTGGAGGCATGTCACAGCATGGTCCTGAGTGGGTGTGGATGCATGTGGGAGCGAGGGGCTGGCTTGTTTTGCCCCCTGCTGAGGTGCAGTGTTTGGGTGATGGTGGCAGCGAGGGGTCGGGTGGGCTGGGGAGGGACTTCTGGTCCTTGCTGGAAGTGGTGTGAAAGGCATGGGGGGGGGGGCAGGGAGGGCACTATGAGGATGTTTCATTTTCTGAAGGTGGCAGCTGGGGCTGGAGAAGGGAAGGAGGGAGAATGGCGTGGAGGATGTCCTGAGTCTGTCCTGGCATGGAGGGCTCTGCCCTGAACTTCCCCCAGAGCTGCTGCTTCTCTGCCTCATCTTCTCCAGGCAAGAGACCACCTTGGAACAAGCTTGGCAGCCCACACCAGCATGGGATCATGACCCTGCATCGTCCCCTTTCAGACCCCCTGAACCTGAAGCAATGAGCTTTGTGGCTGCCACAGTCCTGGCCAGATTAGCTGCCCCCATGCAGAGGAGCTTGGGCTGGCCCCGCAGGCACTGCCCACCCCTGGGGTCAGAGCATGGCAGCTGGGGGGGGTCTCTGCATCGCTGCTGCTGGGGGCACAGCTGGGGAAAGGGTCAGGGGAAGCAGCTCCCCAGCACAGACTGGCTCCAGCTTGGTCCAGGGCAGGGAAAAGAGGCTTCTGCAGGGGGAACATCTCTGTCTTTGCCCCCCACCAGTGGCCTTTCCCCACCCCAGCAGGTGCCAGCCGTGGTGCCCAGGGAGGTCACACAGCATGCAGGAGGCATCACAGCCAGGGAGGGGCAATGTGGGCACTGTCAGACCCCGGGAGGCAGCTGGGATGTGGCCCCCTGATCCTGGGCTGGCACTGGCATGAGGGAGAGTTGGCTTCCTGGTGGCTTTCTTCCAGCTTTGCCACTTGCACTTTGGTGCTGCAGCTCTGCCTTCCCCCCTGCCCTGGTCCTGCTCTGTGTCTGCAGAACTTCTCTGCCCCAGCTCTGCCCCAGCTGCTGCCCCCTGCAGGAAGGCAGCAGATCTCAAGCCAGAGCAGTGCTTTCCCTAAGGCCCTGCAGGGTTAAACCAACTGGGGCATGTGGCTGACCTCGGGTCACAGGGTGGCAGAGGCCAGGGCTGCCAGGGTGTCCCAGGGCTGCCAGGGTGTCCCAGGGCCCTGCACCTGTGGTGAGCTCAGAGCTTTTCTTGTCCCAAGGCTGGAGCCCACCTCACCTGGGGGAGTGAAAAGGCTGTGCAGTGGCCACTGACCTCCTCGGGTGTCACCCCCACTCTTGTCCCAGCAGTGTCTGGACCCCATTCTCTGTCTGCCTCTTCTCTCTGCCCTCCCCCTCCCTTGCTCCCTTGGTGAGGAAGGGGAGAAATTCTTTAGAGTGAGGGTGGGGAGACACTGGAACAGGTTGAGGCCTTGAGCAGCCTGGGGCTGGTGGGAGATGTCCCTGCCCATGGCCGGGGGTTGGAACTTGGACGACCTTTAAGGTCCCTTCCAACCCAACCCGACCCATTCCATGGATCTCTGAAGGGTTTGGGGATCTGCAAACAGATGGTGGCTCCACCTCAGCTGCTGTTGTAGGTCCCCACAGGCACTTTCAGGCATGCACAGGGAACACATCCCCGAGCACATCCCCAGCAGCACCTCCAGAGCACACAGCAGCATCCCCAGCAGCAGCTCCTCTGCACACACACACACATGTGGCCAGCGTGCTGCTTTCACACACGGCCCCCACGCATGCACAGCCAGAGCCCTCCCCCAGGCCCCCCACGCTGGGGGCTGTGCTGGGCGGGTTGATGGATTGTGCCACACACAGCTCAGCGCTGCTGGGCTATCGGCTGGGATCTCCTAATCCAGCCCTGACATCACATTCCTCCACAGTGGGACTCCGGGGCGGTTAACCCTGCCGGGGCTGGGCCTGGGGCAGGAGGGGACAGCGACGGTGCCGAGGGGCCGGCGGGGTGGGGACAGTGCCGAGGGGCAGACGGGGAGCACTGCTGGGTGATGATGGGCTGGGTGGCAGCCACCCTGCTGCAGCCCACTGCCACCCACAGCTGAGGGCTGGCTGGCAGTGGGAGGGTCTGGCAGTGGAGCTGCCTGGCAGTGGGGCTGGCTGGTAGTGGGGCTGGCTGGCAGTGAGGCTGGCTGGCAGTGGAGCTGCCTGGCAGTGGGGCTGGCTGGTAGTGGGGCTGGCTGGCAGTGGGGCTGGCTGGTGGTAGATCTGGCTGGCAGTGGGGCTGGCTGGGAGCAGGGCTGGCCGTGCTGGGAGTGGGAGTGTTCCTGGTGGGAGGCAGGAGCTGAGCGGTGGGGGGGGTCTGCCCTGCCACAGGGTGCCGTAGGGTGCCGCAGCCTCTGCCCCTCTTGCAGCCAGGTCTCTGAGGGGAGTGCAAGTCCCCTGGCAGTGCCCAGGTCTCGGTTTCTCCCTCCTGCCCGTCCCTTTGCTCTGCCACCAGCACCGTCAGCATCGCAGCGCTGCCCTGCGAGCTCTCTCCAGCTCCTTTCCCCCTCTGCCTTTTGCGCCTTCTCCTCTGTCTTCTTCTCCCCCCCGCTCCCTACTCCCCAGTGTCCTCAGGAAACTGGAGCCAGATGACAGATTTTAGATGTGTTTGCAGGAAATAAAGGCGAGGAGCTGGGGTGGGGGGCGGGGACGGGGATGGCCAGTCCTGACCCCCTCCTGCGCGGGGCTCGGTGTCTGGAGCCAGCCTTGCCTCGGCTGCTGCTGCCGCTGGCTGCGCTCCTTGTTTTCTTGGCAGAGAGGAGCAGGAATGTGTTTCAGTTTGAGTTTCTTGGCAGGAGGAGGCCGAGGGAAGATTCCCCTGAATCCCGGCTGCGCCTGGCTCTCAAATTTATGCCCATAGGCTGCGACTTGGGTGGGCCGCGGCGGTGTGCGGCGGGCGGGGGAGGCGAGCGCGGCGGTGGGGAGCCGCGGGGCCGGTTCCCATTGGCGCCCCGCGTCCCCGGCCCCCTCCCGCCGCCCCTGCTCGGGAGGCCGCCGGGCTCCGGGGAGCCCCCATGGGCCGGGGGCAGCATCCTGCAGCCGGGACCCACGGGCCCTGGGCTCTTTCTGCTCGGCACGGCCATCCCTGCCGTGGATGGGAGCGGGGTCAGGGAGCGCCAGGTCGCTGCCCTCATGCCCGCCTGGCACCCGCACCCCTCCTGGCTGCCCCAGCCGGGGGGACCCAGCTCTTGCCAGGCTGGGTCTGCTCCCCAGACTCCTCCTCTGTGTCTGGGCTGGACTCAGTTTGGCACAGTGGGCCCAGGACCCTCCTGCTGTGCCCAGAGGTGGCCATGGACTGGGGGTGGTGGGGACGAGAGCCCCACTGAGGTGCCCCCATTCCCGCGTGGTGGCTGCCGGAGGGAGCAGAGACCACCCCGGGCAGGGAGGTGGTGGCCAAGGCTGGGGAGTGGCGAGTGCCGTGCCCTGTGCTCGCTGCCCACGTGTGCCCCCTGTGTGGTGGCATGCTGGGCACGGCAAAGAGGCCCCTCCTCTGCCACCCCCAGCCCTCATTTCCTACTCCTCTCGCTTTGCCTGGGCTGCCCCCAGCGCCACCTTCCCGGGTACCTCCCTCCCCCTTTGCCTGCCCTGCTCCCCCCCCCTCCATTCTTCGCGGCTGACACTCTGACAAAGCCCCGAGACAAGCTTTCAAAGGGGCAACTCATGCGGAAGAATTGCTGCCCCCCTCGCCCCCCGTGCTCCAAACTCAACCCAGCACTTTCCCAGCGGGGTGAGGGGCTCCCACTCCCCCAGACCCCTTGTTTGGGGTGATTCCCTTTAGTCTCTTAACGGGGGAGGCTGAGGGGGCAGGAGGACTTCTTCTTCACAGCACCACCCACATGAGCTTCTCCTTCACCCTGTGGTTGTTTCTGCTCCTGGAGCCTCTGTCCTTCGTGGAAGCCCTCGGGGATCTTGGGGCACGGCAGTAGCCGTGGGTGGGGATGGAGCTGTGGGGCCAGGAGCTGGGCACAGAGGTTGAAGGCTCAGCCATGCTTGGGCATCCGACCGTGGGCAGGGCCAGGAGGAGCTGGCAGGTGGATCTGAGAGCCAGTGGAGGGCAGGAACCTGCAGGCAGGGATGTGATAGAGGGCTGGGCTGAGCCCTGTGGGCAGGGGCGCGATGTGTGGGTGGCACAGGGCAGGGTTTGGACCTGCAGGCTGGGTGGGGACTCCTGGGCAAGGCAGGGCTGGGTGGGACCGGCAGATGCTGCAAGGACCCAAGAGGAGGGCAGAGCAGGCTGCCAGCTCCGGTCCTCTAACCAAGACTGCTTCTAGGTGTGCCTTGGTTTCCCCTTTGGGCAGCTGGGGCAGGTTTTACCTCTGGAGGTGTGCTGGAGCACGGGTGTTCGTGTGTCAGCCTGGCTGCACGCGGGTGTGGGTCGTTCCCCAGCTGTGGTGGGATTGAGCTTTGCTGGGCTGGGACCCTCTTAGCACAGTGCCAGGCATGAGGGCACCTTGCTAAGGCCGTGTCTGGGGACACTCCTGATGGCTGCAGCAGTGCCACTGGAGGTCTCCGCACCCTGCGGGGTGTCTCCGTGCCCGGGAGTCTCTCTTCCCTGGGAAGTTTCTTTGCCCTGAGGGGGTCTCCATGCCCGGGGGGATGTCTCTATGCCCGACGGTCTCAGTGCCCGGGGTGGGGATGTCTGTATGCCAAGAGGTCTCCGTGCCCTGGGGAGCGTCTTCACGGCCGGGAGGGGTCTCTGTGCCCGGGACACTCCGTGCCCGGCAGGGGTCCCTCTCCGTGCCCAGCGGGGGTCTCTCTCCCTGCCCGGACCCTCCGGGTCCCCTCAGCGCGCTCCGGCGCGGGCGGTCCCAGGGCTGCGCTGTACTTCGGCGCCCCCTGGCGGTCGGGGTCGCCATCCCACCCCTGTCCTCCGCAGGCGCCGATCGGCTCCAGCCCCTCGGCCCGGCCCCCGCCGCACTCCTGAGCCCGGCCGGGCCCTGTCGCGACATGTTCAACCCCGCCAGCCCCCCGGCCGCCGGTTATGCTGAGCACTGCTGCCTGCGACCACCCCGCGGACCGGCCCCGGCTGCTCCAGGGCCACCAGGTCGGTTGTAGCCCCCCGTCCTGGGCTGGAGCAGAGCCTGGCATGGGTACGAGGGCCACCCAACCTCAGGTTCAGTCCCTGGGTTCTGGGGGTCTCCTGTCCCCCTTGTGCCAGCCACCCTAATGAACCTTCCCATCTTTCTCCTCCCCTCTGCCAGGACTCGATTTCCCCTTGTGCCACCAGCCCCTCACCAGCAGTCACCGCGGTTATGGGTTGGTGCCAGGCGCTGAGCACCCAGGCAGTGGTGATGGTGAGTCCCCAGCCTTGGGAGGGCTTCCTCGAGGGGTTGGCATCTCCTGGCTGTGCCAGGAGAGGAGGGGGGATGTTGAGGGGGTCAGGCGGCGCTGGGAACAGGGAGGACACTGCTGGGGCTCCAGCTGCCTCCTGGAGCAGGAGGATTTGCTTTGGCCGTGGCCGAGAGGATTGGGCACTTTGGGGATGTGGCAGCAGAGTGCAGGAGTGATGAGGGGTTCAGGTACCCCCCAGGAGCATTGGTGGGGAAGGTTTGTGTCCCTGGGGGTTTCCTCAGCCCCCCTCGGACCCGCGCTGAGAGCAGTGCCCTCCCCCTCTGCCGCCACCCCAGGCTCACGGTTCTCAACGCCGCGTGGCGCAGGCAAGCTGGGCAAGAAGAGAGCTTTGTCCATCTCACCCCTGTCAGACTCCAGCATCGACCTGCAGACTGTCATCCGCACCTCCCCCAACTCCCTGGTGGCCTTCATCAACTCTCGCTGCGCCTCTGCCAGCGGCTCCTACGGGCACCTCTCCATCAGCACCATCAGGTGGGCACCAGGCGTGGGCTGGCAGCCCTGCTGGCACGCACAGTCTGGGAGCCTGAAAGCCAATTCCCACCCTGGGGAGCACCTGGAGGTGGGGGTGGGACCGTGGCTCAGGGAAGCCCTCACTTTCTGTCCCCTGATGGTGGCCACCCGCTCATCCCTCTTGCTCCTTGCAGCCCATCGCTGGGGTACCAGAGTCCACCAGCCCAGCAGAAGGGCCAAGGCCACCTGTACACCCACACCCCTCCACCGCCACCCTGCAGCTCCCACGAGCACCTCCCCACCCGCCCGGGGCTCCTGCACCATGGCCCAGCTCGGGGGACCCTCAAACACTGCCAGGTAAGGAGGCCTTGCACCCACACAAGTGGTGGCCCCTGAGGCATCTCCGTGCTGACTGTTGTCCGTTTCCCCCCTGCCCTGGCAGCAGCTGAAGCTGGAGTGGAGCCTGAGCAGCCCTCTGAGTGTCAAATACCCAGAGGAGCGATCCGAGGGTGACATCTCCAGCCCGGCTTCCACGGGCACCCAGGTACCCCCGGGGCTCTGCGCTCCTCCCTGGCACCACTCCCAGTAACAGGGAGCACGGAGGGTGGTGCCTGGGAGGGCTCACCTGGCCCTGCTGCCCCAGGACCCCTTGCTGGGGATGCTGGACGTGAGGGAGGATCTGGAGAAGGAGGATGGGAAGCCTGAGTCTGAGGCTGTCTACGAAACCAACTGCTACTGGGAGGGCTGTGCCAAGGAGTTCGACACGCAGGAGCAGTTGGTGCATGTGAGTGGGGTCCTGCCAGCCCCTGAACCGACATCCCCCTGTGCCAACCCTGCCCTGCAACTGTCCTGTGCTGGCCTGCTCCTGTCCCCCCCAGCCCTGAGAGCTCCCATGCAGGAGCATGGTGTTGGGAGCTGCCCCTGGGAAGGAGGACCTCATTCCCCTGTGGGCAAGCTCTTGGTGACCCTCCCAGACCATGTCCCTAGGGGCAGCACCCAGCCTGGGCCTGTTCACCCTTGGGGAATCTCTCCTGAACCACTGCTGCCTCCTTTGCTCTTTGTCTCCCTCCAGACACCCAAACTCTTCCTTGACCACCCCCCAGACCACCCTGACCTCTGCGTTCTCTTGGTCCTTCTAAGTGGCCCCAGCCACCTCCTGTCTCTCTCCCCTGCCCCCTCCCAGGCGCCACCTGACCACTCTGTTTTCTCCTGCCCCCTGAGGTCTCCATTCCATATCTGTGTCTCTTAAGACACCTTGGCACCCTCCCCAGTGCCACCAGTGATGCCCCTCTCTCCTCAGCACATCAACAATGAACATATCCACGGGGAGAAGAAGGAGTTTGTGTGCCACTGGGCAGCCTGTTCCCGGGAGCAGAGGCCCTTCAAGGCTCAGTACATGCTGGTGGTGCACATGAGGCGGCACACGGGCGAGAAGCCTCACAAGTGCACGGTGAGAGGGCGCCAGCCTGGGCTCAGCTGGGGTGCCAGGCTCAGGGCAGGCTGGGCAGCTGGCCCCTCATGGCCCCGAGGGGGACTTGTGGTGGGGAAAATGAGGTGGGACAGATTGGTGGGGGGGGAGGGGGTGTCAGGAGCGTGGTTGAGCGTCATAGGGTGGGCTTCACGTGTGGCATGGCAGAGATGCCCCAGAGGGAAGAGGAGGGTGGCAGGCTGGGCACAGCAGGTGGAGAGCTGGCGCCGCCCGGGCCAGAGGGCGCAGGGGCTGGCAGCGGCGTGGGGCTGCGGTGGGTGGGAGGTGTCCCTGGCCGGCGTGCTGAAGCCCCTGCTGCGCAGTTCGAGGGCTGCCACAAGGCCTACTCGCGGCTGGAGAACCTCAAGACTCACCTGCGGTCGCACACGGGCGAGAAGCCCTACGTGTGCGAGCACCAGGGCTGCAGCAAGGCCTTCTCCAACGCCTCTGACCGCGCCAAGCACCAGAACCGCACCCACTCCAACGAGGTACAGCCCCCCGGCCCCCAGACCCCCGCCCCGGGCAGGGGATCCCTCCCCAGCCCCCCGTGGCCCCCTCGAGACCACTCAACCCCCTTCGAGTCCTTCGCTTCCCTGGCTTCTGGAGCCTGCTGCCGAGCAGGGGAGGGGGATTCATTTCACACCCAGCTGGGGCTTGGCTGGGGGGGGCCCCAGGTGGGGCTGACCCCCACCTCTCCCCTCCCCACGCCAGAAGCCCTACGTCTGCAAGATCCCAGGCTGCACCAAGCGCTACACCGACCCCAGCTCGCTGCGCAAGCACGTCAAGACGGTGCACGGCCCCGACGCCCACGTCACCAAGAAGCACCGAGGGGACCTGGTGCCAGGCCGTGTGCTGCCCACCCCTGCTGCCCCCCAGACATGAAGCAGGAGAAAGACACCAACGGCCCCAGCGAGGCCCGGAGGGATGACAGCAAACTCTTGGTGCCCGACTTGGCCTTGGTGAGGAGCTGGAGAGGGAATGGTTTGGGTGGGAAAAGACCTCAAAGGTCATCCGGTGCAAGCCCCGGCCATGGGCAGGGACACTTCCCACCGGCCCAGGGTGCCCGAGGACTCATCCAGCCTGGCCTGGCACACCTCCAGGGAGGAGGCAGCCACAGCCTCCCTGGGCAACCTGTGCCAGTGTCTCCCCAGCCTCACTCTCCTGCTCTCCATCTCTGCCCTCTCCCAGCCCAAAGCCATTGCTCCTCGTCCTGGCACTCCCAGCCCTTGCCCCGCGTCCCTCCCCAGGGTGTTGATGGTGGAAGGAGGTCTGGCCAGGGCTGCTGGAGCCGGGGAGTCACCTCCACGTCTGCAGGGTGCGGGCTGGCAGGGTGCCTTGGGCGGTGCTGGAGCTCTGACCCCTGTGCCCTGTCTCTGGCGCCTTGGCCACCGCAGAAGCCGCAGCCCAGCCCCGGGGGCAGTCGTCCTGCAGCAGCGACCACTCCCCGCTGGGCAGCACCACCAACAACGACAGTGGGGTGGAGATGGCTGCCAACGCCGGCGGCAGCTGCGAGGATCTGTCCACCCTGGAGGACGTGGTGCCCGGCGAGCCCATGGGCACCTCGGGGCTCATGGCCCTGCACAAGCTGGAGAACCTCCGCATCGACAAACTGAAGCAGCTGAGGAAGCCCTCGGCCGCCAAGGGCCTGAGCCTGCCGCCCATCCCCGGAGCCGGTGAGCCCGCGGCGCCTGCCCGCCTGCGGCGCCGGTGCCAGGGGCGCCGTGGCGGGACGGCTCTGCTTTGCAGCCGGAGGTGGCCCTCCCCGGTGCCCCGTCTAACTCCTCCTTTCTCTTCCCTCAGGCCTGCCGGGGAGGTCCCCGGGCTGCCGGTGCTCCCCGCCGCCGCCTCGCACCGGCGCATCGCGGAGCTGTCGGCGGCGGAGCTGTGCCCGGCGGGCGGCGAGCGCCGCAGCAGCGCCACCAGCACCGTCAGCTCCGCCTACACCGTCAGCCGCCGCTCCTCCCTGGCCTCCCCGTACCTGCCCGGGCCCTGCCTGGGCGGCGAGGTGGGCACGGTGCCCGGCGGGACCGGCCTGGCAGACGGCTACGACCCCATCTCTCCGGACGGCTCTCGCCGCTCCAGCGATGCCAGCCACTGCGGGGGCTGCCCGGCGTGGGCAGCCTGACCCCCGCCCAGCGCTACCGGCTGAAGGCCAAATACGCTGCGGCCACGGGAGGGCCACCCCCGACGCCGCTGCCCAGCCTGGAGCGGGTGCCCGTGGGCGGGCACGGCAGCTCAGCCCGGGACTGCCTGGGGCCGGCCCAGCCCCGCTGCGTCGCCAATGGGCTGCTGCGGAGGCACAGTGCCAACGACTCCCCCGGCTGCCTGGGCAGCCTTGCCCCCAGCCGGTGCCACGCCACGGCCTGCGGCGAGCCAGCGACCCTGCCCGGCCCGCGGCCAACCCCCAGGCCGTGCCCAGGGTGCATCGGTTCAAGAGCATGGGCAACGTGAACGTGCCAGGAGCGGGCAGAGCTGTGCTGCAGCCCTTGGGCGGCTCTGATGCCAATCTCCAGCGCCACGTCTTCTCCCCGTGCCCACCCAGCATCAGTGAAAACGTCTTCCTGGAGAGTGTGAGCGTGGAGGGCCCTGGCACCGAGCCTGGCATGCTGGAGATGGAGCAGTACTTGAGCTACCCTGAGGAGAACTTCCCGTGCCAGGCAGCGGGCACGGAGCTGCAGTGTGAAGGTCTCTATGGCAGCACTCACCGGACCACGGGGGGCATGCAGCCAACCCCCACAGGCCATGGGGACATGGGGCAGGGCTTGCTCCAGTCTGAGTTCTCCCTCCCTCCGTGCCAGCTGAACCAGCACTTCACCGGTGTGCACGCTGGCAACGGGACCATGGCAGCTCCCTGGGACGAACCCCCCCAGGGCACTCTGGAGATGAGTTCTGGGCACTCAGGGCTTGGCACCTCTGCTGCAGCCATGCCTGGACCCCACTGTCACCACCAAAGTACTGAGTACCCGCAGCCCCGCGCCTGTGGGCAGCAGCCCAAGCTCCTGAGCTCGTGCCAAGACCCCGGCTTTGCGGGGGCAGCGACTGAACCGCCTGCAGATCAAATCTGAGCAGCGTTACCCAGCGCCTGCCCCAGCACTGGCACCCTGCCAGAGTGCCAAGCTTGCTGGGCACCTGCAGCCTCCTGCCTCGTTCGGCCAAGCCGTGACCGTGGGGCCTGGAGGTTACCAGCCTGAGGAGCAGGCGGCCGGGGGCTACGTGGGCATGCTGAGCCCGGGGGCTCGGAGAGCCCAGACCCCTACCATGCAGAGCAAGGAGGTGATGGTGCGGAGCTACGTGCAGGCCCAGCAGGCTCTGATGTGGGGAGACCAAGCAGCCTCCAAGGGAGGGGAGGCTGGCATGGGGCTGGGCAGCGAGCCTGGGCAGTGCCAAGCCATGCAGGCACCGCTGTACCCTAGCCCCAAGTACTCTGCTTACCAAACCAAACCAGACCACCTGCAGGGGCTGGCGGAGCCCCACCACCTCCTGAGCGCCCCGTGCTTCAACCCCGAGATGGTGCCACATCCACCTGGTGGCCCTAAACCGCCTGGGCACCAAACCGGCCTGAACTATGTGGGCAGCCTGGCTCAGCCAGCTCATTCCTACGAGGGAGCAGAAGCCAGTGCCCGGCGGCTGCTTCGCCTGCCCCCTGCCCACCCCACGCCCGAGGGGGCCAGCAGCTCCCCGCAGTACTACCCAGGCCAGGGCACACACCTGCAGGCGGGCAAAGGTGGGCATAAGCTGCTGGGCCAAACGACAGCGAGCTGTGGGGGCCCCGAGCATTACGGAGGGGGTTTGGAAGGACTCAAAGGCAGCTCCTATTACTACCTGGACTCAGGGGAGCAGGTGGCCAACAGCCTGGACTCCCTGGACCTGGAGAACACGCACCTTGACTTTGCTGCCATTGTGGATGACCCAGAGCCCCCTGCACTGCTGCCCGGACCCCCGAGCCCCAGCGGCGGCCTCCTGCTTCCTGCCTCTGGCGGTGCCAACATGGCTGTGGGGGACATGAGCTCCATGCTGAGCACTCTGGCAGGGGAGAGCAATTTCCTCAACTCTCTGTCCTAACCAAGAGGTACCAGCCGTCAGGTGGGCATGGCCGCAGCTGGCATGGGGAGGTCCAAACCACATCTGGGCAGAGGTGTGAAATCCCTTCTCGTGTGCAGGGTTGTGCCTGGTGCAGGGAGAAGCACCTCTGGAAGTCTCCTGTTTTCCAGTCTTGAGTGTCAGGCTGTCAAGGAAGGGACATTGCTGGGTCCCAGACCAGCTGCCACCCTTGAGCTGGTGCCACACGTCACCTCTCAGGCGGGGCACTGCTTTTACTGAGCCCTTCCGTCCCAGTGCCTGGAACCTTTCCCCTGCACCCTGCGCAGTCTCAGTGTGGAAACCAAAGAGTCCAACCCTTCCCGACGCCGTGGGCAGGCCCCATCCCTGTGCTCCCACTGCCTCCCCCGCCTCACACCCCAGTCTCCATCAGGACTGCAGTCGCTCCATGCCTGGCAAGTCCTCCACACACACACACACACACCCCCCCCCCCATCTTGCCCCGGGAAGGAGAAGCGGGAGGCAGCTCCCCATGGCCGGGCTGGGGGTGCCTGGCGCTGCCCCCGTTCCTCTGTACATAGTGTGCTATTGTCTGTCCCTCCCGTGGGGGTTCCCCACGCTTCCAGCAGTGCCTCCCCGCCCTCCATTAAACCCTTCCTCAGGGGAGTGTGAGCTCTGTGCTTTTTTAATCCCGTGCCAGATGCCGTACAGCTGCCCCCTTGCCCCTTTCCTCCTCTTCTCATCTGGGACGCAGGACTCTGAAGCCCCTCCCGGGATGGGGACTCCGCCACAGCAGAACAGAGTCGGTAGCAGCCTTGCGACCGCCAGGCCCAGAGAGCGAACCGAGAGCGGCCGGGAACGCTCCGAGAAGGTAGCGCTCCCCCGGCCCGGCCTGAGGCTCCCCCGGCCCGGGCTCCGGCAGTCACGTGCCATGGGCGGACGTCCTCCAGGCCGAGCCGCTCAGTCCTCCGGATCCCCTCTCTATGGCCTGCAGTCCTCCAGCGCAGGTCCGATTAACTCTGGGCCGCTAGAGGGCAGCAGGGACCGGGCGGAGGCCGGGGAGGCTGTGCAGCGCGGCTCGGGCGGGGCCAGGGCAGGGTCCGGCCCCGGGGCAGGAGGAAGCTCCGCGGGGAGGGGAGGCTGCAGGGAAGCAGCTCCGCGGCGAAGCACCTGGCGGTGCCGGGGCACAAGACGATGCCCAGGAGCCAGCAACCTGCCCTGGGGGCATTCAGAAGAGTGTGGCCAGCAGGGCGAGGGAGGTTCTGCCTCTCTGCTCTGCCCCGGGGATGCCACAGGAGGACCGGGGCCAGTTCTGGGCTCCCCAGTTGCAGAGGGATAGGGAACTGCTGAGGAGAGCTTGGCCACTTCTCCACCCCGGTGTTTTGTCCAGAGGTGCTGAATCTGGGCTGGGTACCACAGTCCTGCTGCCATCACCAGCAGGGAAGAAATATCTTCAGCTGGCAGCTCCATCTCCACCTCAGCTCTCGTGTGCTGTCCTCCCAGGCAGCCAGGCTGCCCCCAGAGCTGTGGTGGAGCCTTTGGGCTTCCAGGGTGTTCCCACCATGGAGCTCTGCTGGGTCTGGGCCTCCTCGGTGGCTTGCTAAGTATGTCAGAAAAGGGCTGGTCTCAGCAGGCCTGCTGGAAACATCTGGTTTTAATTCTTCTTGAAAGCCACGACATTCGTTTGGACACCAAACCACTTTCCTTTCATCTCTCTGGAGGACAAACCCTGTGGCAGAGCAGCTGACTCTCTGTCTGCCATCATCCTGCAGGAAGAAAGAGGTCATGGAAGAGCCAGGGCTTGCAGCAGACATCTCAGGAGAGGTTGGCAGCTCTCAGCTGACACTTTCCTGCTCCTCTCCCTCCCTAGAGCTCTTTGCAACTCGTTTCAAGGCTCACATTTCTGTCAGCAAGTCTCACAGGGGCTCAGAGTCTAGCTCAGACCTTATTTGCCCCCTTAATTCACCCTTGGGGAACAGACAGAACCCCAGGACCCAGCAGGAAGGAATTTCTAGAGCTCATCCAACCCCCCTGCTCCAGCAGGGCACCCACAGCAGCTTGCCCAGGATCAAAATATCCATCTGGGTTTGGACTCTCTCCACAACCTCTCTGGGCAGCCTGCTGCAGGGCTCTGAACCCTCACACCATAGAAGTTTCTCCTCTTGCTCAGCTGGAACCTCCCTCACAGCCTCCCCTGCACCCTGCCCTGTCCCAGGGCTTGACAATCCTTTTGGGGAATAAATTGTTCTTAGCTCTCTGTGCCTGGCACCCCCAGCAAGGAGGCAGTGACTCGGCCTCTCAGCGTGCCCCTGTGCAGCAGAGGAGGCCCAGAGCCAACGTGCTGGCTGCTGGACCCCTCAGCTGCTCCCTCACATGATGATCCCAGGCTGCCTGGAAGCACAGGGAAGGTTCAGCCCAAGCCAGGCAGACTCTTGGCTGCGTTTGCAGGCCTGAGCTCAGCAGAGATGCTGCAGCGGTGTCGCAGCCTCCCGGCCGTGCTGCAGGAAAGGGCTCTGCTTTCCAGGCAAAGCTGAGCCCCAGCAGCCTGGGAGAGGAGCCTGGGGCAGCTCAGGGCTGGCGAGCAGCGGCTGCTGGCTGTGATCCCGAGGAGCCTCAGGCAGGGCAAAGAGCAGAGCTGCAGCTCCGGGATCTGCTCCCCGGGCCGGAGGCTGGCTACGCCCAGAGGCTCGGCATGGAGGAAGCAGGCAGCACAGGGAGCAGCTCTGCCCTGCCTGCCCTCCTGCAGCTGCCACAGCTTTACCTTTCCCATAGATCCATGGAATGGGTTGGGTTGGAAGGGACCTTCAAGATCCCCCCAGCTCCACCCCCTGCCATGGGCGGGGACCCCTCCCACCAGCCCAGGTTGCTCAGGGCCTCATCCAGCCTGGCCCTGAGCACCTGCGGGGGGGGGGGGGGGCAGCCACAGCCTCCCTGGGCAGCCTGTGCCAGTGTTTCACCAGGCTCAGTGTGCAGAGCTTCCTCCTGGTGCCCAGCCTTGGCTCAGGTGGGTCTTTGCCTACCCTTGAGCTTTCCTTCTTGCTGCACTTCTAGGCCAGCCAGGAGCAGCCAGGGGTTTGGAGTGGTCTGACCTGCAGAGCTGAAGGATGCCTCTGTTTCATCCAGGACTGGGAGTTCCTGGCAGAGCAGAGTGAATCATGCAGGAGAGAGCTGGAGCAGGAAGTGCTGCTGCCAGGCTGACTCAGCCTGGCTTCCCTCTTGGACCTTGGACAGGAGGCAGCTCTGGGGGCTGTTAATGTTTAACTGCACCAAAAGTCCCCTGTGCAGCAAAAGGCAGATGAGAGGCTTCAGCCTCTGCCAGGAGCCCTTTTGCTTTGCCAGGAGCTGTGCTGGGGACGGGACCTCAGTGCTCAGCTCTGCCACCGGGACTTCCAAAGGGCCTCAGGGAGTGGGATGAGGAAGGAGATGAATAAACCAAGGGCATGGACCAGGGCAGCTCCCAGCAGCCCTGTGCCTTGCAGGACACAACCCAGGAGGGCAGAGCAACAGCAGCAACTGTGCTCAGCGATCTCCAAAGGGCACTGCAGAGCCTCTGCCTTTCTGCTCTCCCCTCTGTGAATCCCTCACATGTCCTCCCAGGACTTGTGCCGTGGTGCTTCAGAGCTTGCTGTGGTTTACTCCTGCCCTGCTTTATCAGAACACGAGAGGGGAATGTGGGGACTGACAGAGAGCGTTTGGAAGTGGAAATGAAATTCCACTTTAATCACTGATTAAACAAAGCAGTGGCACTGTTGGGAGGGGTCACACCGAGTTCACTGCTTGGGTGGAGATCTCGAACCCAAAAAACTCCCTGTGGGTGTCTGAGCATTGTCCCTACCGGGGTAGGAGGTGTGGGGGGGTGGTGGTGTTCCTTCAGCAGCTGCCTCACCCTACCTGCCAGTGCTGGGCCTCTTCTGCAGGAAGCTGAGCAGCCCCAACAGTCAGAGGAGCAGCCAAGAGCCCCTCAGGAAGTGCTGCTGCTGCTCCCAGAAGTGAGACACTTGGATGAGATCTCGAAAAGGGAGGGCTGAAGACAGAAAATATTTCATAGGATTCTTCTCTCTGGTCTAAATCCACTGCTGGAGCTGCATTCTGCTGCTCTCAGAGCACCAGGAGGAAGGATGCCAGCCCCTGGAGGGAGCAAGCCCCACGGAGGTGCTGATGATCACCCCGAGGCTGTTGTCCTGGCACAGGTTGGTCACAGCTTGGTGACTCCTTGCCCTTCACACCTCCAACTCACCACAGGCTCTTACCCACCCCCAGAAAGCAGGTTTGGAGTCAGTGCTGAGCTCAGAGCTGTCAGCTGCAGCTCAGCAGAGTTGGCACTGCTGGGGCCCTGCAGCCACCAGCAGCCAAAAGCAGGCAGCGGAGGGTTGGCTGCGTTCAGGAAGGAGCCTGAGGAGAGGCCACAGCCCTGGGTTTGCTCTCACAGAGGCTCCTGGGTGGTTCTGTGATCCAGGTTGGAAAAGGCCTCTAGGATCGAGTCCAAGGGGCACTGCTGTGAGCTGTGGGCACAGCAGAGGCCACGTTAAACACCTGGCAGCAGTGGGGAGGCTGAGCTGCAGCACTGATCCCACGCAAGTACTTTTAAACTCGGCCACTGGGTGCTTTACACCTCCTGGAGACAGCATGGGTGCAAAGGAGGAAGCACCTGCAGCTATTCCTGAAAGCACCCTGCACAGATAAGCATCTGAGGAGCTGCCGTGCAGGCTGCAGCAGGAGCGCTCTGGCATGCTGCTGAGGACACAGGCTGCAGGCTCAGGAGTGCAGCTCACCTGCCTGGCTGCTGAACCCCTGGCGCCTTGTGCTCGAGCAAAACAAGGCTGGGGGACCCCAGCGCAGGCACACAGCTGCTCCCCACAGCACCTTCCAGCCGCGGCCACGGCTCTGAGACCCTTCTGCCTTCCACTTTGTCCATGGCTCCTTGACCTTTCCTCCTTCCACCGTGGCTACGGCTCTGAGACCTTTCCTCCCGCCTCCCCGTGCTGGGAAGCTGTCCGCGGGTCCCCAGCCCACCCTCGGCGCGCTCCGGGTCGCGCACACCAACTGCCAGGACAGCCCCGCACGGAGCAGACCGTAGGGAAAGGCGGAGGAGCTCCCCGGTTCTCCCGCAGCAGAGCGGACACCGACCACCCCCAGCCCCACCAGGCAGCACCCCCGGAGCCGGGGGGGGGGAGGGAGCAGTGCGCATGCGCGGGGAGAGCCCCCGGCCAGGGGGCGGGGCGAGGGCTGGGGGCGGGCCCGGGGCGGGGCCCGGGCGGCTCGCGGGCGGCTCGCGGGCGCGGGGCCGCAGTCGCCGCCTGGGCCCCGACAGGTGCGCGCGAGACCTGCCTCCGGCCGCCGCAGGTGCGTGGGGACCGGGGGAGGGAACAGCGCCGCCGGGCGGGCGTGGGGAGCGCTGCCGCTGGGGGCTCCGCCGCTGGGGAACTGCCCGCAGCCCGGCCCGTGCCGGTGCGGCCGCTGGTGGGGCTGTGCAGGTGTCTGCGACCCCCGTGCCCGCCCCACGCGCAGGTTCCGGTGGGCTTCGCCTCCGCTGCCGGACCCTGCTGGCGGGACCCGCGAAGGGCAGCGGGGCTCTGTCGGCTCGCCCGGGCTGGGCAGGTGTTGGCAGCCCGTACCGGGATGCCAGGGGTTCCGCTTCTGCGGCGCAGTGACAGCCGCGGCGGGAGGCAGGAGCGGCCCTGTCCCGCCGCAGCGCGGCGCGGGGGCGTCGGGGAGCGGCGGTGGAAGCGGCGCGGTACGGCGCCTCTTAGGACCGCGGGAAGGTGCCCCTCAGGGCCGCCTCGGAAAGGCGTGCGGCCGGTCACGGACACCCCAAGCTGGGGGCTGCCTGCCTGGCTCCCAGCCGCTCGCTGCCGGCCGTTCCGTGCCCCCTGCCCTGCGCTCCCCGCTCGGCTCTTAGCTGATGAGATGCTTCGGCAGATGGCCCTGCAGACGCTTCAACCACCTGTCATAAGGCAGCCAGCTCAGCTCCGGGGCAGGTGTCACTGGAAAAGGCTTTTCCAGGCTCTTCCCCGATGTGCGCTTCTTCCCTGTTCGGTTCTCAGCTAAAGCTGTCGGAGGTGAATCTGGTGCCTGCCAGAGGCTCAATCGCAGCCCTTCCCCTCCCGAACGTCTTGCACAACACCAGGTTCCCTGTCCCCTCCTCCAGCTCCTCTGGCCTCCCTCCTGTCTCCAGCCCGACCTGGCTGTGTGGTGATCCCCAGGATCTCAGTTTTAAGGACCTTCCTGCAGTGACTTGGGTTGAATTACTCAGAGCCAGCAGCAGCACAGAGCTGCTTGAACTGAGTGGAACCCTGAATGTAGGGGATTGTGCTGGGAGCGAGGAATGGTGTTAAAAATGTGGGAGCACAAGTTTCAGGGCACAAACCAGGCACTGGTTTGTGTCTGAAGGTCCTAGCAGCAGCCCCTGCTTTTTAGGGAGAGGTTTTGCCAGGCCAGGTTTGGTTGTCTGAATGCACCTGTGGAGCAAATGCTTGGGAAAGAGAGCAGAAAGAAAACCCGCAGCAGGGGAAGCTCCTCCACAAAGAGGAGTCAGTAGGAGCTGCAGTGGAATGCTTGGGCATCAGACCCAGGTTTATCTTCTGGACAATTAAACCAGGTTTTGTTTTCTCAGTGCTTTACTGAAGCTGTCCTTCCGTGGGAGGTGCTCTCAATGGGGACCTGTTATCCCTGCCAAGGGAGAGGCTTGTCCTGAATGCCTGCTCCCTGGGCACTGCTGCCTCTGGTTTTGTCCCAGGCAATTCAAACTGCAGAGCTGGGCTTCAGGTGAGCTCCCCTTTGGCTTGAGGTTAGCCCTAAAACAAAAGTGAAAGAGCAGCCTTGTGTGGCAGGCTCGGGAGTCATTTTTTTCAGCATGGATTTGGGTGTGGGTTTGGTGGGTTTTTTTTTTTTTTCAGCAGCAAATTCTGTCAGTCATGAAATCACAGCCTGGGCCAAACTGAGCTCTCCCTGTGCTCCAATGAGATCCTTTTCTCCCTGGGATGATCCTTGGGGCAGGTGGCAAAGGCTGGCAGCTCCTTTAGGGCAGCGAAACCGAAAGGAGGCTGGAGCCAGGTGGGGGTTGGTCTCTTCTCCCAAGGAACAAATGATGGAACAAGAGCAAATGGCACCAGAGGAGGTTTAGGTTGGACATGAGGAACAATTTTTTCTCCTCAGGGTTGTCCAGGCCTGGCCCAGGCTGCCCAGGGCAGTGGTGGAGTCCTCATCCCTAGAGGGGTTTCAGAACTGAGAGCAAGCATCCTTCTAGTCCAGTCTGGTGTCCAAAGCCAGGCTGGATGAGGCCTTGAGCAACCTGGGCTGGTGTGAGGTGTCCCTGCCCATGGCAGGGGGATTGGAACTGGGTGGGCTTTAAGGTCCCTTCCAACCCAAACCATTCTGTGACTCCATCAGTCTATGAACATCAGAGCAAAACCAGTAGACTCCTCTTGTTTGACTCCGTGGTTCACCCTCTGCCCCTCAAGCCGGCAGCTAAGCCACTGGCTGCACCAAGCCTGCACTGCTCCTGCTCTGCATTGCCTCAGGTGAGTTAAGGAGGGGGAGAGAAAGTCCTGCCTGGCCCCCAGCTCAGCGAGCTGCTCATCTGCTGCCTGTGTTCTCGCCGTGCAGCAGCAGGGAGCAGCACTGGAGAGGCTCCTCTGGCTCCAGCACCAGCTGGACGCTGCCAGCCCCAGCGCTGGGATTTGCTGAGGATCACAGGGCCAGGGAGGCTCTGCCTGCTGCAGCTGAGCGCTGGGCTCAGGCATTGGAATCCTCAGGCTTTGTCATTCTTCAGCAGTCCTGCTCCAGGCCTCCAGCACCCTCACACCAGAGGAGTTTCTCCTTTTGCATTCCAGTTTGTGCCCCTTGCCCCTTGTCCTGCCCCCTGGACACCACTCAGCAGAGTCTGGCCCCAGCCTCTTGCCCCCCACCTTTTAGTTCTTGCTCAGCATTCTTCAGATCCCCCCTGGGGCTGCTCTTCTCCAGGCTCTCAGCCCCAGGGCTGCTCCTCACAGAGCTGCTCCAGGCCCCTCAGCAGCTTTAGAGCCTCCTCTGGATTCCCTCTAGCAGTTTCCTGTCCCTCTGGAACTGGGCAGCCCAGAACTGGCTCCAGTCCTCCAGCTGTGGCCTCACTGGGGCAGAGCAGAGGGGAGGAGAGCCTCCCTGGCCCTGCTGGCCACAAGCTGCCAAGCTTTGTTTTTGATGTCAAGTTGTCTCAGGGTGTTGCCATTTGCAGTGTGGCTGCTGGTCAAACAGTGCTGTACTCAGGCTCCCAGGATTCTGTGACCTGATGGTGATGGAAAAACCTGAGGAAGGGCTCAGGCAGGCTGGAGTTGGCCCTGCAGAGGCAGGCACTGCACTTGCTGCAGGCACTGTGACATCAGGCCAGGGAGAAAGGAAGAGAGGGGGAAAAAGGAAAGGCGTTGCCCTGCCAGCTTTATTTGTGTCTTATCAGAGAGCTCTTTAAATGAACCTCCCCTCCTTTCCTCCCTCACAACAGAAAAATGAGTATGGAACAAAAGTAATAACCTGCTCTGCAGTCTTGTGGTGAGAGGGCGCAGAGGATCCTGCAGCAGGGGAGGGCAGAGGGTCGTGGAGCAGCAGGGGAGAGAGGATTGTGGAGCAGGAGAGGGCAGAGGACCTTGGAGCAGCACAGGGGAGGAGGATCTTGGAGCAGCAAAGGAGAGAGGATTGTGGAGCAGGGGAGAGCAGAGGACCTTGGAGCAGGAGAGGGGAGGAGGACTGTGGAGCAGGGGAGGGCAGAGGGTCATGGAGCAGGGGAGGAGGATTGTGGAGCAAGGGAGGGCAGAGGGTAGTGGAGCAGGAGAGGGGAGAGGATCTTGGAGCTGGAGAGAGGAGAGGGTCATGGAGCAGGTGAGGGGGAGCTACCACCAGTCCTTTAGGGAGCTGGTAGCTGTTGCAACAGGAGGTACAAGAAGGATGTGGACCTGTTGGAACTGGTCCAGAGGAGGCCACAGCAGTGACGGCAGAGCTGGGAGCCCTCTGCTGAGGGCCAGGCTGAGAGAGTTGGGGTGGTTCAGCCTGTGGAAGGCAGGAGGCTCCAGGGAGACCTTCTGGTGGCCTTGCAGTGCTTGAAGGGGATGGCCAGAAAGCTGGAGACACTGCTGAGCAGGGCTTGTTGGGGACAGGGTGAGGGGGATGCTCTGAAACTAAAAGGGAGCTTCAGACTGCTTGTAGAGGACAATTGTATGCAGTGAGGGTGGTGAGACCCTGGCCCAGGCTGCCCAGAGAGGAGGAACCTGCTCCATCCCTGCAGCTACTCCAGGTCAGGTTGTTGGGGCTCTGAGCAGCCTGCTCTTGCTGTGGCTCATGGACTCGTGGAACCATGACTGCAGAGGTGCTGGCCCAGATGTCTTTGCAAGGTCCCTTCCATCCTAACCTCCCCTGTGACTGAGGTCTGCAGCTGCTGCCCCCAGCACCAGCCTGGTGTCAGCTCACAGGGAGCTGCTGCTGAGCTGCTGCAGAGCTCAGGAGTGGATGAGGAATGTTTGCATGGGAAGGGCATCCTCTTGGGTTTCCTAACTCCAGCCTGACATGAATGCAGCACAGTTGGGTTAGAAACCAGAAGAAGAGAGGGCCCTGGGGCCTCCTGGCGGGCACTCCTCTGTGTGTGTGTAGGAAATGCAGAGCTTCACGGCTGGCATCCTCTGCAGCCACACTTCGCTGCTTCCTCCTGTCCTGGCTGCAGCGCATTTCCCACCCAGTCACTGTGGGCAGTGTTCCTATCAAGGGCTCCATCTCGATGGCCTCTCAGAGGAAATGATTGTTGTCAGCTGGTGGCTTTATTTCACCCATTGAGGCACCAGATCTGAACCCTCAGGAGCTGGTGGCACTGCCGCACTGGGAGCACCCCGGTGGGGATTTTCTATCGGGCCAAAAGCAGCCTGAGCTGGTTGGAGGTGTCCCTGGTGACTGCAGGGGGGTTGCCCAAGATGCCCTTTGAGGGGTCCCTTCCAACCTGGTGCAGCCTGGGAGCCCCTCCTGAAGCTGCTCCCCTGGCTCCTGCTGACTGGGGCTGTGCTTTCTTCCCCAGCAGGTGTCTGTGGGGACAGGATGGAGCCTTCCCCCTTCAACAGAAGACAATGGACCTCTCAGTCCTTGAAAATCACTGCCAAAGAGCTTTCTCTAGTCAACAAGAACAAGTCCTCAGCTCTCATGGAGAGGTTCTCCAAGTAAGTGCTGTGAGGCTTGGCAGCTGGTGCTGTGAGAAGGCAGAGAGCTGTGGGCAGGGAAGTTTCTGCTTCAACGGGAGCTGGGCTAAAGGTTTTCCAGTTGCTGATTGATGCTCAGGGAGGCTGTGGCTGCCTCCTCCCTGGAGGTGTTCAAGGCCAGGCTGGATGAGGCCTGGAGCTGGTGGGAGGGGTCCCTGCCCATGGCAGGGGTTAGAGCTGGGTGATCTTTGAGTTCCCTTCCAACCCAACCCATTGCATGGATCTGTGAAGGCTGAGTGGTGCTGCCTTAGATGTGAGCTCTGGAAGGGCTTTCATTTCCCTCAGGGATTATCTAGACTGCAGCTTGGCTTCCCAGTGGGATTTGCTGCCACAGTGCAGTGAAGTTTTGGAGTACTTAAATCCTGAGGGTGGGGGAAAAAAAGCCTCTGGAGTCTCCAGGGGATGGAGAAGTGCAATCCAAACAGGCTCTAAGTGCCCCTGGAAGGGCCTAGGGAAGCTGCTGGCTCCCACTGCTATTGTTCAGGTAATTTATGCACTCGTTGGAGCTTGATTGCAGACCCTGCTCATCTCCTAAATGTTGATAATCCTCTGGAAAAGGCTTACTGGAAGTAATCCAAACTGCCAGTCCTTAATCAGCCAGGTCCCTGCACACAGCAGCAGCTCCTTGTAGGCTCCCAGCCCTGCCCTGGGGCTCTGCAGCCACCTGAAGAGGTCCTGCAGGAAGGCTGCAGAGAGACCTTTGCTGAGGGTGCCTGGAGGCAGGACAAGGGGCAACGGTGTGGAGCTGAGGCAGGGCAGGGTGGGAGGGGAGCTGAGGCAGAAGTTCTTCAGCAGGAGGGTAGTGAGAGCCTGGCACAGGCTGCCCAGGGAGGCTGTGGCTGCCTCCTCCCCTGGGGTGTTCAAGGCCAGGCTGGGTGAGGCCTTGAGCGGCTGAGCCTAGCTGAGAGGGGGTCCCTGGGCAGGGCAGGAGGGTTGGAGGAGAGGAGCTCTGAGCTCCCTTCCAACCTGAGCCGTTCTGTGGCTCTGAAAGGACTTTGACTGGGGATCAGAGGTGGCTTATCTTCAGAGGGCTGTGATTACTGTTTCCACTGCTGGGGAGGCTCAGCTGCCGGGGAAGCAGCTGCTGAATGGGTGCAGTTTACAACTCAGCATAGTGAAAGAAAGTGGCACTTATGGAGATCTCTCTGCCGATGCCAAGCTGTAATTTGTCACAGTTCAGCAGCTGCTGTATAAATAGCTGAGTTATTCCTGCCAGGGGGGGCACAGCAGACAGCTGGGTGCTGAAAACAATCCAGCTCTTCCAAGGTAAATGCTTTGGATTTGGGAACGAGAGTGCCTGGGGAACGAAAAAGACCCAGGGCTGTGTGTTGCTGCTACTGCAAACTGCACTTCAGTTGTGTCCTTGCATTGTTCCTGCTGCTCTCTGCTCCTGTTCCCCCAGCCTCTGGTTTTGTTGGATGGGTCTGGGCAGTGCAGAGAGTCCTCAGTGGGGAAAGCAAACCTCAGCTGGCTGCAGGAGCATTCAGTGTTCTGCTTAAGAAACTGTTTGTGGTGTTTTGTTTTTCCCCCCTCTCCCTTTCCTCTGTCTCAAAGGTATCAGAAAGCAGCTGAAGAGGCCACTGCTGAGAAGAGGAGAGCTGTGAGTATTTATTCCCTGGCAATAAGCAGCAGCCTGCAGTGGGAGTGGGGCAGCTTCGTGCAGTGCTGCTGTGGTGCTCGGGGTTTGGGACTGGCAAAGCTGCTGCCATGTGTCCTGCAGCAAACTTGGCTTGGGCAAGGTGTTTGCTCTCTGACTCATCCTCCTGACCCTTTCCCAGGGCGAGTGACAGGAAAGCAAACCCAGTTCCTTGCCCAGAGCTATGTGCTGAATCACCAATTCACTCCTAAGCAGAAGGCAAAATGGTTTAACCACAGGACAGGAATCTCCAGGCTGTGTTCTTAGCTGCAGGCAGTCCTGTGGTAGCTCTTCCTTCCTTAACTAAAATCAGAAAGGCTGCTTGAAAGCAGCTGAAAACCTGCCCTGTGCCTTTGGTAGCTCAGAATGCACCAAGGGGGATCTTCCCCAAGCAGGGTTAGGCTGGGGCTGAGGAAGAAGTTCTTCAGTACCAGAGGGGTGAGACTCTGGAACAGGTTGCTGGGGATGCCTCCTCCTGGAGGTCTTCAAGGCCAGGTTGGAGGAGGCCTTGAGCAGCTGAGCCTAGTTGAGAGTGTCCCTGCCCATGGCAGGGGTTGGAACTGGATGGCCTTTAAGGTCCCTTCCAGCCCAAACCATTCCATGAATCTGTGAATGAAATCTGCTGCACAGCACTCAGAGACCCTCAGGCTGGCTGGCAGGGACCCCTCCAGTCCAGCCCTCAGCCTGAGCTCCTCTGTTCCAGCCTTTACCTGGCACCTTCAGTGCTGCCTTTTCAAGACAAGAAGATGATCTTTTGTTTAAGTCTGGGTGGACTCAAGTTAATTTGCAAAGCAGCATCCAAAACACAAGCAGAAGAGTAATAGGGTGAGGGACTTAAATCCCAATATAGCTTCTAATCCTGGCTAATGCCTGCAAAGCCTTGCAGACCTGCTCCACTTGCAGGCAGTTTGATGCACCCTGGGCTCCATGAGGGACAGGCAGCGGAGATGCAGTGGTGCCGGGTAATTTAGGTGGCAATTAATCAGACCTGGGCGGGGCTGGTGCCCTGGGGAGAGGGTAATTAGTAAGGCAAAGCAGTCAGGGAAGCGTTTGAGTCTGAGGGGTGCTGCTGCTGCTGCTGTGTGTGGTGAGGCAAAGCCTGCTGAAAGCTTTCAGTGTGCTGAGAGAAAGACAGGAAAAATCCAGCAAATGTTCTGGAAGTCGTAAATGGGAGGCAGAAGCTCTTTGCTGTCTGCACTGAGCCGGGGTGGAGTGAAACCCGGGGCAGAGCTCTTGTCCCTCGAGCGCTGCTGGTGGCTGGGGGCCACCACTCCCGCTCAGCCCAGCAACGATTCCCGAACGCTGAGCTGGAACTTTTTGGGGGCCTGTTGATTGCTTCTCCTGGCCCAGCTGGGAGGCGTGGACACCCTTGGCACGGAACCCACCTCTCCTGCGGCTGCTTTTGCTCCTCTCTGCTTGCTCTGGGAGAAGGGACCCCGGTGGGGTTTGCTCCCTTTCCCTCGCGTGTGGATTGAAGCCTTTTGTGTGTCATTAACTCATTAGAGCTCGACTCCCTTTTCCCTTATAAGGCCATCCTGTTTGCTCACTTCCTGCCTTCGCTCCTGATTTTCTCTTCTCCCCCTCCTCCCTTCCCTGTCCTGGATGCTTTCTCCATGTGGCACAGTTGTAACCGTTCGCAGCTGTCTGCAGGAGCGGGGAGCGGAGCTGAGCCTTTAACTTCCTCTGGCACCGGGAGGAAGCGCTGGGGCTCCATCAGCCGGCTCCCTGCAGCCCGCTGCTTGCTCTTTGCAGAACGCAGAAGGTCTCCCCGCTCACCTCAAGCGGGGCACCCTCAGCCTGCTGAAGAAGAAGTGGGAGACCCCAGCCTCGGCGGCCGAGCCTCGCAAGGAGCCTGTCCGGAGCGGCGGCGCCGAGCTCGGGCACAAGGTCGGTGGCCTCGGGCTCGCAGTGGGGAGCAGCTCAGCCCCTTCCCCAGCTTCCCAGCGGCCCCCGGGGGCTGGCGAAGCACCCGACGCCCAGGTCCCTCCTGCGGGCGCCTCTGGCCAGCTGCGGGAGCCTGCAGCTGACAGCAGAAAGCTCCGGAGCCACTCACCGGAGAGCGGGAGAATGGAAAACTGCCTGCGAGAGGCCAGGGACGTGGAAAAAGCTGAAGGCAGCGAGAGCTCGGAGCCCTCGGGCAAGATCGAGAAGTACAACGTGCCGCTGAGCAAGCTCAAGATGATGTTTGAGAAGGGAGAGGCGGCTCAGGGCAAGGTAAGGATCCGTCCCGGGGCATCCCGAGGGAGAGCAGAACTCTGCTGCCTCGGGAAAAGTCCCCGGAGGGAGTGGCTCCCGGCTCTTGACTCTGCGAATCCCGCGGCTCATTGTTTCAGCTGCGAGCACGACGCAGCCTCTGGCAGCGGCTCGGCGGAGCTCCGCGGGCGCCTGCGGGGCGCCCGGAGTTGGCGCTTTTCGTTTCGTGGGTGGGTTTGGGCTGGAAAGGAGCTTTAAAGGTCTGGCTTGGGTTGGAAGGGAGCCTTAAAGGTCATCTTCGGGTTGAGAGGGACCTTTAAAGATCGCCCAACCGACTCCTTGGAGGTGAAAAGTGAGTTTGCTTGCGGAAGGGGCGCAGGGGACCCGAGGGAGGTCGTGAAGGGCTGGCTTGGGCTGGCTGGATCTTTCCAAGCGAGCTGGGATCCCTGGTGCCTGGTCCCTAAGTGATGGGAATGCGGCTTGGCTAGAACAAAAGAGACCAAATTCGGTGTTTCTGTGTGTGTGAAAGAAAAAGGAAGTTTGAGGTGAGCTCCCCAGGCTCCGACAGCTGCAGCCGAGCTGGAAGCGCTGCCGGAGCCGAGAGGCTTTCCTATGGCCATGAGTCACTGATGCGCAGAGCTGGAAACATCTCCCCTCTCCCTCCCTCCCCCTCCTCCTTTTCCCCTCGCTCCTCTTCCTCCCCCCCTCCTTTTCCCCTCGCTCCTCTTCCTCCCCCCCCTCCTTTTCCCCTCGCTCCTCTTCCTCCCCCCCCTCCTTTTCCCCTCGCTCCTCTTCCCCCCCCCCTTTTCCCCCCTCGCTCCTCTTCCTCCCCCCTCCTTTTCCCCTCGCTCCTCTTCCTCCCCCCTCCTTTTCCCCTCGCTCCTCTTCCTCCCCCCTCCTTTTCCCCTCGCTCCTCTTCCTCCCCCCCTCCTTTTCCCCTCGCTCCTCTTCCTCCCCCCCCCTTTTCCCCTCGCTCCTCTTCCTCCCCCCTCCTTTTCCCCTCGCTCCTCTTCCTCCCCCCCCTCCTTTTCCCCTCGCTCCTCTTCCTCCCCCCTCCTTTTCCCCTCGCTCCTCTTTCCTCCCCCCTCCTTTTCCCCTCGCTCCTCTTCCTCCCCCCCTCCTTTTCCCCTCGCTCCTCTTCCTCCCCCCCTCCTTTTCCCCTCGCTCCTCTTCCTCCCCCCCTCCTTTTCCCCTCGCTCCTCTTCCTCCCCCCTCCTTTTCCCCTCGCTCCTCTTCCTCCCCCCTCCTTTTCCCCTCGCTCCTCTTCCTCCCCCCCTCCTTTTCCCCTCGCTCCTCTTCCTCCCCCCTCCTTTTCCCCTCGCTCCTCTTCCTCCCCCCCTCCTTTTCCCCTCGCTCCTCTTCCTCCCCCCCTTTTTTCCCCTCGCTCCTCTTCCTCTTCCCCCCCCTTTTTCCCCTCGCTCCTCTTCCTCCCCCCTTTTTCCCCTCGCTCCTCTTCCTCCCCCCCTTTTTCCCCTCGCTCCTCTTCCTCCCCCCTTTTTCCCCTCGCTCCTCTTCCTCCCCCCCTTTTTCCCCTCGCTCCTCTTCCTCCCCCCCCCTTTTTCCCCTCGCTCCTCTTCCTCCCTCCCCCCCTTTTCCCCTCGCTCCTCTTCCTCCCTCCCCCCTTTTCCCCTCGCTCCTCTTCCTCCCTCCCCCCCCTTTTCCCCTCGCTCCTCTTCCTCCCTCCCCCCCTTTTCCCCTCGCTCCTCTTCCTCCCTCCCCCCTTTTCCCCTCGCTCCTCTTCCTCCCTCCCCCCCCTTTTCCCCTCGCTCCTCTTCCTCCCTCCCCCCTTTTCCCCTCGCTCCTCTTCCTCCCTCCCCCCCCTTTTCCCCTCGCTCTCTCTTCCTCCCTCCCCCCCCTTTTCCCCTCGCTCCTCTTCCTCCCTCCCCCCTTTTCCCCTCGCTCCTCTTCCTCCCTCCCCCCCTCCTTTTCCCCTCGCTCCTCTTCCTCCCTCCCCCCTCCTTTTCCCCTCGCTCCTCTTCCTCCCTCCCCCCCTCCTTTTCCCCTCGCTCCTCTTCCTCCCTCCCCCCTCCTTTTCCCCTCGCTCCTCTTCCTCCCTCCCCCCTCCTTTTCCCCTCGCTCCTCTTCCTCCCTCCCCCCCCTTTTCCCCTCGCTCCTCTTCCTCCCTCCCCCCTCCTTTTCCCCTCGCTCCTCTTCCTCCCTCCCCCCTCCTTTTCCCCTCGCTCCTCTTCCTCCCTCCCCCCTCCTTTTCCCCTCGCTCCTCTTCCTCCCTCCCCCCCTCCTTTTCCCCTCGCTCCTCTTCCTCCCTCCCCCCCCTCCTTTTCCCCTCGCTCCTCTTCCTCCCTCCCCCCCTCCTTTTCCCCTCGCTCCTCTTCCTCCCTCCCCCCCTCCTTTTCCCCTCGCTCCTCTTCCTCCCTCCCCCCCCTCCTTTTCCCCTCGCTCCTCTTCCTCCCTCCCCCCCCTCCTTTTCCCCTCGCTCCTCTTCCTCCCTCCCCCCCTCCTTTTCCCCTCGCTCCTCTTCCTCCCCCCCTCCTTTTCCCCTCGCTCCTCTTCCTCCCTCCCCCCCCTCCTTTTCCCCTCGCTCCTCTTCCTCCCTCCCCCCCCTCCTTTTCCCCTCGCTCCTCTTCCTCCCTCCCCCTCCTTTTCCCCTCGCTCCTCTTCCTCCCTCCCCCCTCCTTTTCCCCTCGCTCCTCTTCCTCCCTCCCCCCTCCTTTTCCCCTCGCTCCTCTTCCTCCCTCCCCCCCCCCTCCTTTTCCCCTCGCTCCTCTTCCTCCCTCCCCCCCTCCTTTTCCCCTCGCTCCTCTTCCTCCCTCCCCCCTCCTTTTCCCCTCGCTCCTCTTCCTCCCTCCCCCCCTCCTTTTCCCCTCGCTCCTCTTCCTCCCTCCCCCCTCCTTTTCCCCTCGCTCCTCTTCCTCCCTCCCCCCTCCTTTTCCCCTCGCTCCTCTTCCTCCCTCCCCCCTCCTTTTCCCCTCGCTCCTCTTCCTCCCTCCCCCCCTCCTTTTCCCCTCATCTTTCCATCTTCACAAATGTTTCTTATCAGGGGCAGGAGAAAACGACCGATCCAACCCCCCCGCCCCCCTCGTCTGGGAGCGCTGTCCCAAGCAGCTCTGCCCTCGCGAGTTTTGACTTGCAAATGCAGAGGGCTTGCATTTTTCCTACCGCTGCTCATGAAACCCGATCCCGCATGTGGACTGCAGACTGCGTGTCCCCGGGGGGAATTGCTTAACTGCAAAATGAGTTGCATATGCTGGTGGCTTGCAGCGCAGGCCCGGGGCCGTGATTCTGGTGGCTTCTCCCCTTCTCTCAGAGTTCCCTGCACTCCTGGCTTTTGTTTGCTGCCGCCTGGAGGGGTGGCCCTGCCCCGGGGCGGGGGTTGGGGACCGGGTGAGCTTTGAGGACCCAACCCCACCCTGCGATGCCAGCCCTGTGCTGCGCTCCGTGCCTGACGCTTCCCGAGCCCTGTGCTGGGCTCAGGGTGATGCTGAGGGAGGATCACCCGAGAGCGGCTTGCACGGAGCGGGGACTCTGCAAGTCCCCACAAGCGTGCAGACACTCCCAGGCTGAAGCTGTCACGCACCTGAGGGAAGGGGCAGGCTTGTCCTCGCTGAGCTCTTTTCCAGTCAGCAAAGTTACTGAAGCCTTAAACCACAGCCCTGGAAAATATTTCCCATGGTAATGGGGAAAAAAAAAAAAAGAGAGAGAGAGATTTTTCCAGCTGCATTTTCCTTCCCTGGTAGAGCTGCAGCCTGGTTTCTCCCAGCCAGCATCTCCCAGTGCAGCTCAGACTTGGGAATTTCCTCACTTCGGTGACCAGCAGCTAAGGAACTCCTTGGAGGTTGGGTGTGGGGGCTGGAATGTGTGCTTGGAGCATCTTGCCAAAGCTGCTTTCCCCTCCCCTCCTTGCTTTAGCTTCAGTCCTCATTTCCCCTGGCTGTGGTGTGACCCTTCCCAGGGTGGGGATGAGGATCTCTCACCTTCTAGTGGCTTAGAGGAGGGAGGACGGAGCCAGGCTCCGCTCAGCGGTGTCCAAGGACAGGACAAGGGGCAGTGGGCAGCGGCTGGAGCAGAGGAGGTTCCGCAGGAACAGAAGGAAAAACTTCCCTGTGAGGCTGCTGGAGGCCTGGAGCAGGCTGCCCAGGGAGGCTGTGGAGTCTCCTCCTCTGGAGGCTTTCCAGCCCCACCTGGATGTGTTCTGGGTGCCCTGCTCCGGCACGGGGTTAGGATTCAATGACCGCCCAGGTCCCTTCCAACCCTGGGACCTTCAGCTGGGAGAAGTGGAGCAGAGGCTCTCTGAGCCCTTTCCAACCTGAGCCATGCTGTGAAAACTCCCAAGCTGAGGAGGTCAAAGGAAGCTCTGCCCTCCAGGAGCAGTTATCAAAGCTGCTGAAGTCGAGTTTCTGCCTTTTGTTTTTCCCCCTGAGCATGAAGTTCTTCTGGAGTTGGCCTCAGCAGAGGAGTTTCAGCCCTGACCCAGGCAGCCAGAGCAGCCCTTGCAGTGCTGCAGCCTTGCAGCTGGTGATTATCCTGCAATCTGAGAATATTTATCTCTTGGCACTCTCCTGCTTAAGCTGCAGCCTTATCAGCCCTAATGAGGGCACTGTTTGGTATCAAATGCATGAGGTGGCCACAGCAAAACAAGAACCTCCAGGTACCTCCTACCACAGCAGCCTTTATTCTCCTGTCTGCTACTGAGCACAGATGGACTCTTGTGATAAGTTGTTCACAGGCTGCAGTGGGTTGGAAGGGACCCTCCAAGGGCATCCTGTCCACCCCACCCTGCAGCCAGCAGGGACACCTCCAACCAGAGCAGGCTGCCCAGGGCCACATCAAGTCTGATCTTGAATGCCTGCAGGGATGGGGCCTCAACCACCTCCCTGGGGAACCTGTTCCAGTGTCTCCCCACCCTCACTCTAAACAACTTCTTCCTCCAGTCTCAATCTCTCCTCTCCCAGCTTCGATCCACTGCCCCTTGTCCTCTCACAAGGAGCCTTTTGCACAGTCCCTCCCCTGGCTTATCAGCAAAGGGAAGTCAAAGGGCATCTCCTGACCCCTCCAGGAGATTGTCTCAGGGTGCCAGGCTCAGGCATTCTGTGACCAGACTCTGCTGGTTAAACAAGATGCCACCTGCTGCACTTGTGTGTCCCAGCAAAGCAGACCTGCTGGGGACACCTCCACCTCTCAGGGGATTATGGGCAGCAGGCTCTGGTGGTGCAGGCAGCTGAGAGGTGCTGCTGGGGTCTTGTCTCCAGCAGGTCCCTAGAGACCAGAGGAAGACAGCAGCAGGGAGGAGGATCTCTGAAAACAGCTTCTCCTCAGAGGACTTTGATGTTGGCCCAGGAGAGAAGAGCCATGGCACAGCAGGTCAGTGAAGATCCTGCTCTGGGTTTGGGGGGATTGGGGGTGTGGTGTGTGTGTCTCTTTTGGGTTATAAAACAGCTTTTGCCTTTCAGAAAGGGGAGGAGGTGCAGCCACCCTCTGTCTGTAGAGTGCCAGGGAGCTTTTGTGCTTCACTGAAGTCTTGCTAGGAGTTTTAAACCTTGACCATGGGAACCTCAGCAGGTTAAGCACTGGGAGGGTTGGAAGGGACCTGAGAGGTGTCTACTCCAACCCCCTGCCACGGGCAGGGACAGCTTCCTGGGGCTGCTGTTGCATCTCCCTGCTCAGAGGGGTTGTGCCCTTGCTTGAGCAGTGCTGGAGGAGCCCCTTACCCAGGTTGGTTATCCCCAAGAAGGGACTGTGGTGGCTTGAACAACCTGCAGGCATCGGAGGCTGGGAGCTCATGGCAGGTCGCTTGTTTATCATCCTTTACTGAACAGTGAAGCTGCTGCCAAGGAGGTCAGCCAGGCCCAGGAGCTGGCTTCTGCAGCCTGCCTGACAGCAGACATGAAAGCAAAGATGTCCTGGAGACAGCTCTGCCTCTGGGCCCTGGGGGTGACCCCTGTGCTGCTTTTTGCAGGGCACCTTGTGGATGGCAGCCCAGAGAAGGCAGAGACCAAGAGGAGCCTGGAGCTGCCTCGTTTAACAGAGACCTCAATCAAGGACAGGTTGGCCAAGTACCAGGCAGCTGTGTCCAAGCAGGGCACCTCCCCAGGCCTCACTGCCACGGTAAGTCTGTCCTGTCACCTGTCCCAGCCTGGGACTGGGCCAAGCAGGCTGCTAGAGGGCAAGGCCATTGCCTTCACTCAGCAGCTTGTTCCTTTCCAGATGCAGGGCTGGGGTCAAACTGAGAGAGGCTTTTCCAGCTGGTGAGAGGCAATCCTTTCTGTGCAGGAAAGGGAGGGAGGGAGAGCAGAGAATTGTTCAAGGGACCTTGAAGATCATCTGGTGCCAACCCCCTGCCATGGCAGGGACACCTTCAACTAGCCCAGGCTGCTCTCCCTGCACAGCCCAAGCCCCCTCAGCCTGCCCCACAGGGGGAAAGTGCCGCTGCAGCCCTCTGACCACCTTTGTGGCCTCCTCTGGACCTGATGCTGGGGAGGGGCATTCGGAAGGCTGTGCACCCAAACTCCCGTGTTTGGTGCCATCCCCATCAGATGTGGCAGTCCAGCAGGCTGCTGCTGGTGGCTGCTTCATGTCAGAGAGGAGAGGCCTTGTGAAGGGCAGGAGTGGCTCTCCAGGGACCCTGTGGCAGTGAAGGAAGCACGAGGTTCAGCTGGGCTGGTGAAGGAAGCACGAGGTTCAGCTGGGCTGCTTGGGGCTCTTTTGATCAGGCTGAAAGATTCTCTTGTGAAAACCTCCCATGGGACAGCTTGTCAGGAGCACAAACCTCAGCAAACAACACAAGTGGAGGGTTTGAGTGGCACTGAAGCTCTTCTGGGGGTTGCTTTTATGTTGAGGGGCAGTTTTCAGCTGCAGAGTGCTCTGCTCAGTGCTTGTCCTGAGCCACATGGGAGTGTCAGCTGAGAAATGAATGTTCTGGAGCAGGCAGAAGGGCACTGAGCAGGAGACATGAGAGGTGGTTTTCAGACAGGGAGGTAGAGAGAAGTCTGAGAAATGCTGGATTGCCCCAAGCCCCACAGAAATCCTGCAGCCCCAGCTTGGCATAGAGCCCTGGAATGGGCTGGGGTGGAAGGGGCCTTCAAGATCATCCAGTTCCAGCCCCTGCCATGGGCAGGGACACCTCCCCACCAGCCCCAGGCTGCTCCAGGCCTCATCCAGCCTGGCCTCGAGAATGCCTCCAGGGAGGAGGCAGCCCCAGCCCCCTGGGCAGCCTGTTCCAGGGTCTCCCCAGCCTCACTCTCAAGAATTTCTTCTTCCTCTCCAGTCTCAATCTCCTCTCTTCCAGCTCAAAGCCATTGTCCCTCATCCTGGCACTCCCAGCCCTTGTCCCAAGTCCCTCCCCAGCTCTGCTGGAGCCCCTTCAGGTACTGGAAGGCTGCTCTGAGGTCTCCCTGGAGCCTTCTCCACTTCACCCTTCACTGGAATTTGTCACCTCCCAAGTCTGTGCAGACTTTCATGCCTCCTCCTTTAATGATCACTTTGTGTACTAGAAAAAGAGTCTGAACAGGATTCCAAGGCAAGAGAGAGTGAGTGGAGTCCTAGGGACAAGAACCTGTCACCTTTCAAGTGCTTTATCCTATAGAGTGAGATTCAAGCCAGTGAGAGTGAACTGGAGAGTTACAAATCTGAGCAGAAGGAGAACCTGCCTCCAAGTCTTGAGGACTCCATTGCCTGGCAGGATGGGGAGCAGGTAAGATGCTCAAGGACTCCACTTCAAGTGGAACTGCTTCATAGAGCCACAGAATGGTTTGGGCTGGAAGGGACCTTCAAGATCACGGCCATGGCTTTGGGCTGGAAGAGAGCAGATTGAGGCCGGAGAGGAGGAAGAAATTCTGCAGAGTGAGGATGGGGAGAGCCTGGCACAGGCTGCCCAGGGAGGCTGTGGCTGCTTCCTCCCTGGAGGTGTTCAAGGCCAGGCTGGGTGAGGCCTGGAGCAAGCTGAGCTGGTGGGAGGTGTCCCTCCCCCTGGCAAGGTCTTGGAGCTGGATGATCTTCAAGGTCCCTTCCAACCCTAACCCAGTCCATGGTTCTCTGGACTCAGCAGCCCCAGAACCAGGCTGAGGCACTTCCCACCCAGTCCCTGTGCTTCTCCTCAGTGGAGGATGTTCATGTCTGGAATTTGCTTCCTTCGTGACCTCATTCATTTGCAGCCTTCAGCTGCTTGCACTGAACCTTTCCATTAGTGATGATCTGCAGCTAACCAGGTCACAGCAGTTGAGCTTCTCAGGGTGGCTGCTTCAAACCATTTGCTTGAGCAGCAGCAGTGCCTCAGGGCCTTGCTCTGCAGGGGGGCAGGGGCTGGGCATTGCCTTGGACCCAGCTCTGCCGAGTGCTGGGTCGGGTTTGGGGTGGTTGGTTTGTTTGGGGGTGGGTTTATGTTTGGTTTTGGGGGAGGGGCTCTTGGTTTGCTTTGGGTTTGGCTTTTGTTTGGTTTCTCTGCTGTTGTTTAAACGTTTGCCTGTTTCTGAAGGAGCAGGGAAGGTCTTTATCCCACCCAGGGAAGGGCAAACTTCCAGGGCTACAAAAGCTGTTTGAAAAGTCAGCTGTTCACTGGTTGGTTGTTTTTTTCCTCTCCCACCCCACCCCAAAAGCACTTTGAATGGTTAAAGATCTGTCAAATGTTGGAGGGAGCCACGAGGTTGATGGATTCCCAGGATGATGTGGGTCAGAAGGGACCTTCCAGACTCTGTCCTGCTCGGCCTCCAGGGATTTCTGAGGAAGAAAACCCAGGAGGTGCCACCACCAAATCCAGAGGCTGGAGGTGTCCAAGCTGCAGGTGTTAGGGAAAGCAAAGCCAGGGGTGTGAGCACCATGGCAGGGGACCTGAACACTGCAAAAGCTGTGAAACCCTGAGGATGGAGCAGGGAATTCACTTTGCTGGCAGCCAGCTGGACTCTGCCTTGTGCCTCACACAGCAAAAAGCAGCTTCAGCTGCAGCTCAGCAAGGCTGGGCTGGCCCTGGTTGAGTGCCGAGGGTGGCAGAGTGCCCACTGTGTGACTCAGGCTGCAGAAGGTCAGAGCTGCTCATTGTCTGCTACTCTCTTGCAGGGTTCTGTAGGTGACCACAGTTTGGCTTCCCACTCTGCCCCTCTGGAGGATGACAACGGTAAGCACTCAGCTGCCTCGGCAAGAGCAGAGCACGGGGCTGAGGACGAGCTCTGGCTGCTCAGCTGGGTGCAGCTGAGTCCTGGCAGGTGATGGATTGGACCCACAGGACCCTGTCTTGCACTCGGTCTGCCCTGTGCCTGACTCCAACCTCAGCAGAATTTTTCAGGCTGAGAAGGTGGTTTGCAGCTCTAATTGTGAGACCTCTGCAGCTCCTCTCTGCTGTGGACCAAGACATTCCACAGAGCCATGGAATGGGTTGGGCTTGGAAGGCGCCTTCAAGATCCCCCAGCTGCAGCCCCCTGCCATGGGCAGGGACAGCTCCCACCAGCCAAGGTTGCTCAAGGCCTCATCCAGCCTGGCCTTGAACACCTCCAAGGAGGGGACAGCCACAAGCTCTCTGGGCAACCTGTGCCAGTGTCTCCCAGCCCTCACTGGAAAGAATTTCTTCCTTCTCTCCAGTCTGTCTCCTGGAGGTGTTCAAGGTCTGAGGGTCCTGAAGACAGAATGTGTTAGCCTGTGGCTGGCAGCACTGCTCCTGGGGCTCTCAAGTGTAAGCTTTCCACGGTTTCAAGCCCTGGTAATGACCTCTTCTTCCTCTTCTGCTCTTTCAGTTGGACAAAGCTTGGAGGGCCAGCCAGAAGCTCAGAAGCCTGTCAGCATGAAGCAGCAGAGCTGTGGCTCTAAACCAGCTGGCCAGCCAGATGCAGCTCAGCCAAAGGCAGTGAAGGTAAAGCAGCAATTCAGTCTTGGACACTGGTGATGGTTGTGTGTGGGGCTGACAGGAACTGCATCAGCCCTGCTCTGTCCTCCTCAGACTGGGCTCATGAGGTTACCTCCTTTGGAATGGAGAACCACATCCAGCCTGGCTTCTTCAGAGACTGCTGGAGCTGCTTGCTGGGAGCACATCTGTGGGCAGAGGCAGCTCCTCTTCAGTTCTTCAGCAGGAGGGTGGAGAGGCTCTGGCAGAGGCTGCCCAGGGAGGCTGTGGCTGCCTCCTCCCTGGGGGTGTTCAAAGCCAGGCTGGGTGAGGCCTTGAGCAGCTGAGTCTAGCTGTGAGGTGTCCCTGCCCAGGGTGGGGAGGTTGGAGGAGAGGAGCTCTGAGGTCCCTTCCACCTGAGCCATGCTGTGATTAGTAGCAAGGGCACTGTGGGGAGCAGAAAGGCTGAGTGTGGGCTTCTGGAAGGTCCTGTTCCCTTTAGCAGGGGCTGTGGAGCACCAGCAGATGCAGACTTGGTGGAGCAGGAATGTGTTCACTAATCTGCTTAGGCACCGAGAGCAGTGCTGGGGGCTCGACCGCGCTGCTCTGTCACGTGTGCTGTCTGCACTTGGGATCCCTGTTGCCTGGGCTGCCCCAGACTTCCTGGCTCACTCCTGAGGAAACAACTGGGCTTTTGTTCATTTCCCCATCTCTGAGAGGAGCAGCACTGACCTCAGCAAGCCCAGGGAGATGTGGCTGCCCAGTGTAAAGGCCAGTGTGTGGAACCAGAGCTGCCTGTAGCACTTGTGGTGATCTCAGCCTGCTGGAGCTGCACAGGGCCTGTGCGTCCTGGTCCTCTGAGCCACCTCTCTGTATGATCAGAACCCTTTAGTCCTCTGCCTGGTTACTGCTTTAGATGCTGCACAGCTGAGCTAGAAACCCAGCTGCTGTTTATTCATGGATGGTTCCTATTTGTCTCTTCCAGCTTCTGTTTCCTGTTCTTGGTTCCTAACCTCTACTCCTGCCTTCTGCTTCCCTCCTAATGTGAGCTCAACTCTCAGCTCTCTCTCAAGTGTTGTAGATTCCTTGGGCTTCACCTTCCTCCTGTAGCTCCTAGGAATCTCTTTCTCTTCACACCCCAAAAGGCCTCTCCATCAGACATAGGGCTCATTGCTACCCAAGTAAGTCGCTCTGCTGGGCTGGGGAGGGGTTGCAGAAGCCGAAGCCAGCCCTGCCTTGTCACCCAGCTGCCAGGGACAGCCACGCGCCGACTGCTGCCCGCCGCGAGCACCTGGCAGCAGCCTTCTGTCTGCAGCCAGCTCTGAGATGTCATTCAGTGACTCAAAACTCCCTGGAGATGATGGACCTGATGCCAGAGGAGCCCTGAACTCCTGCTGGGCAAGCTGTCCTCGCAATCAGACCTTGCATCTGCTTCAAGCAGTGCCTCCAAGTGCAAAGACCTCTGAAACTGGACCCACACTGGCAGTGAACCTGGTGGCTGTGACCAAGTGCCTTCAGCTGGCTCTGTCTTCAGCAACCAGCCCCTCGTGGCTTAGAACCTCCACTGCCTACCCATTGTTTCTAGTCTGGCATCAGTGCATTGGGTGTCATTATGGCTTCCTGTCACCTTCCTGCTTTACTTGGTTTTCTTTGGCCACCATCTTTTCCCTTGTAATACTTTTGTGAGCTTGTAGCAGCTCAGTATTGGTTTGGGCTTGGTGGGTTTCATTTTCCTGTAGCCATCATACTTTCCTTCAGACCTCTTCAGTTTGTGGCAGGTAATTCTTTGTCACAGGACAGCTACACCCCCAGTGTGCCCCTGCAGCCCCCTGGAGCATGGCCATTGCCTTGCCCCTGCTGCTGAAGCGCTTGGGATCAACCTGCAGCCTGAGGCTGCCAATTGATCAGCTCCCAACTTAGTTACTTTAATGGGGGGGGAGGGAAAAAGTAACTCTTTTCCCTGTGGGCCAACCTTAGTAGATGCCAAGAAGTGAATGGCACCAAGTGACCTGTGTCAGGGACTTGCTTCCTCGCTGCTGGCAGCTGCTGGCAGCGGCTGCCACGCAGCACAGCTCTGCTCCTCGCAGCTGCAGCTTGCTCCTGCACTGAGCTCTCTCAGGAAGCTCTTTGTGAGCTCATAACCAATTTTTTTGAGCTTCTTAACCTCAACCTTCTGATCACTTTAAGCCTCTGAGGGCCCTGTGGCCTGAAACCTGAGTGTGGTTCCTTTGGATTTACTTACAAATGGAGCCAGGAGGGTTTCCTGCTGCCCGTGTCTGTGCTGAGGCTGTTTCCTCCTCTGAGGAAGCACTGAGCAGCCTGCTCTGCTCCTTTCTCTTCCCACCCTCTACCTTTTTGTTTGTTTGTTTATTTTCCAAGGTCATGTCAGCTCTTCCTCCACTGTTTATTTTGGTCAGTCTCACACTGGCTGTAATCTCTTTCCTCCTTGTCCTAAGGAGGAAAGTCGAGGCTGCAGGAGCAGATGAGGCAGCTCCTTGGGAACTGGCTCAAAGCTCAAACTGGGCTTTGGTATTTCCATTGTTCCCTCTCAGCTGTTGCTCAACTCTGTGATGCTTCAGCTGTGGAATTCACTGGGGCAAAGTCCTGGCTGGCTGTCAGGCCACAGCAATCCTGTGGGCCTGCCACAGTCTCTCCCTGCTTGGTTGCCCACCAGACCCCACTCTGCCAGCACTGGTGGCATAGAGAGGGAATGGCTGCAGCTTTTCTGTGTGCTCTGGGAGCTGTGCATGAACCCACACCGAGTCCCCCAGCCCCTGGTTCCTTTCCCAGCCAACAAGTTTCCTCCTCTTCCCACAGAAGTTCCAGCTGCCAGTGAAGGAAACCTGTGTTGGGTGTCAGAAGACTGTGTACCCCATGGAGAGGCTCTTTGCCAACCAGCAGGTCTTCCACATCAGCTGCTTCCGCTGCTCCTACTGCAACAGCAAGCTCAGGTGAGCTCCCTGCTGCCTTGGGCTGGCCTCTGAGGCTTTCCTCTTGCCCCTCTGCTCAGACCCCACCTGCAGCACTGCATCTGGTTCTGCTGCCCCCAGCACAAGAAGGACCTGGAACTGATGGAGCAGGTCTGGAGGAGGCAATGAAGATGATCAGAGGCTGGAGAACCTCCCCTGTGGGGACAGGCTGGAGAGAGTTGGGGCTGTTCAGCCTGGAGAAGAGAGAGCTCCAGGGAGACCTTAGAGCAGCCTTCCAGTACCTCTAGGGGCTACATGAGAGCTGGGGAAGGACTTTGGACAAGGGCTGGCAGTGCCAGGATGAGGGTCAATGAGCTGTGAGGGGGAGATCTGGACTGGAGGAAGAAATTCTTGAGAGTGAGGGTGGGGAGACACTGGCTGTGGCTGCCCCTTCCCTGGAGGTGTTCAAGGCCAGGCTGGATGAGGCCTGGAGCAGCCTGGGGCTGGTGGGAGGTGTGAGCCTCTGGGTGGCTGAGGGGCAGGATGTTAATGTCTGCCTCTGTGTCTTCCCAAGCAGCCTGGGGACCTATGCATCCCTGAGGGGGAACATCTACTGCAAGCCTCACTTCAATCAGCTCTTCAAATCCAAAGGCAACTACGACGAAGGCTTTGGGCACAAACAGCACAAGGAATTGTGGGCAGGCAGAAGTGAAGGTGAGGAATCCCCAGAGAAAGCCAGCCATGGTGTGAATGCAGCAGAAAGCCCCCAGAGCCCAGGGGTGGAGGATGCCCCAATTGCAAAAGTAGGAGTCCTGGCAGCAAGTATGGAAGCAAAAGCTTCAGCTGTGCCTGAAAGGGAAGAGAGACCAGCAGAGACCAAGAAGCTCAGGATCGCCTGGCCGCCTCCCTCTGACCAAAGCGTTCAAGGAAGTGCCTTAGAGGAGGGCATCAAAGTACTCAAACCCAAGTGGCCCCCAGAGGAAGAGAATTCCAAGGCAGAGGTGCTGGAGGAGGTGGATCTGGATCTGAAGAAGCTGAGGAGATCTTCCTCGCTGAAGGAGCGGAGTCGTCCCTTCACCGTCGCAGCCTCCTTTAGAACCCTGTCTGTGAAGGGCCACAGAGCAGAGAACTCCTCCTCCCCTTCCAAGGCAGAGAGGGAGATGCTGAGAAGAAGTGAGGGGCTGGAGAGAGAGGCTGTGGGAGACAAAAAGCCAAAGGAAAAGAAGGCTGAGAATAGGAACAGCCAGAGTGCTGAAGAAAGGAAGGGGAGGAGGAACGGGAATTGTCTGGCATCCAAAGGGAGCAGAACTTGGTGGAAAATGGCCAGGTGAGCACAGAGACAGACGAGGAAGAGCCTGGCAGGGAAGAGCAGGAAATCCCAAAGGAAGAACTCCTTGCACCAGATTCCTCCACGCTTCCCAGCCTGGGCAATGTGACTGCTAAGGAATCGTCCCTGAACCCGCACCACAAATCCCAGGATGTTGGTTTCTGGGAGGGGGAGGATGTGGAGGATCTCTCTGTGGAAGAGCAGATCAAGAGGAATCGTTACTATGAGGAGGAGGAGGAGGATGATGAAGAATAAATTGGCCTTCTAGGAAACTGCTGCCAGGTGCTGGGCCTCTCAATGGGTGTTTTTAGCTTTAACCAGCAGCTCTCCTCCACCGGACCGATGCTCCGCTGCACACCCCTCAAGGGAATCCCACCTACAGATGATCTCAACTTGAACAAGATTCTGGGAGCCTGCCAAGAGTTTCTCCAGGTGCTTTGGAAGCAAGGGGCTGGCTGTGGGAGGGCTCCACAGGGAGGGGCTGCCCAGCAGGAGCTGCGCTGTGCTCCTGCTGCCCTCCCTCCCGGAGCTCCAGACTGTCTCTCGCTAACAGTTTACACCACCCCCTGCACTCCACCGTGGTGGTGTGGAGCAGACTCTGGCACGCTGCTCTGGCCACCTCCAGATGCTACTGCAGTGCTTAGGGACCAATTTCAAAGGGACTTTTCTGGCCTGCTTGAACACTTGGGTAACTTCATGCACTTTAAGACGTGCAAAGGGCGCAGCTGGGGTGGCTCTGAGCGGCAGCAGCCCCCACGCTGTGCTTGGCATCCAGCAGCTGCAGCATCTCAGCCTGAGCGCAGTGTGATCCTTCCTCTCTCCAGACTGCCAGCTGAAGGCTCCCTGCTCCCTTTCTTGCCCTCTGTGCAACTGGAATGGTGTGGCCCCTTGCTGGAGCCGCCCCTCTTTGAGTGCTTCCCCACCCCCAGATCCCTTAGAGGACCAGGCCACCCTTTTGCAGTAGCCTGCAGGGCATTACTTTGGCATTTCAAATGCATTTGAAGTGGAGGAGTTTTTATTTGGGGGTTTTATGTTTGGGGTTGGGTTTTGGGGTTTATTTTCCTTCTTTTTTTTTTTTTTTTTTTTAACTTGGGAGTTCATCATTTTAAACTGCAGATAATATTTTGAAGGCCTTTGTGTCAGCTTTGCACCAGTCTGCCATAAACCTCTTCCTTATGGCTGTGAGATGAGGCTGGAAGGAGGGGGGGGGGGGAAATCATCTCTGGAATGGGGGTGGGAAAAAGGGGTCAGGGCAGTGAAACTTTGATTGCTCCACTCAAAGCTTCCTTAGCTTTTAAACTTCATCTCTTTGAGGAATGGTCAAATCCTGGTGGGTGGGAGGAGGATGCCCTTTGCTGTTAGCTTCCTTTGTGCTGCATTCTCCAGAGAATTAGCTTTAACTCTACTCGAGGTGTACAATACTCTGCTCTTAACACTCCTGCTAACTCCACAACCCTCAATAAACTTTGGTCATTTGCATTACAACGGGAGTCTGAGACTGGGTCGGTGCCGGTTTGGGTGCAGCTTCGCTGCAGCTCCCTGGCCACAGCCCTCACAGAGTCCTCAGGGAATGGGTTGGGTTGCAAGAGACCTCGGAGGTCTTTTCCAGCCCCTCCAATTCCACGGTTTCAGAGGGGTGTTGCTCTCAGGAGGCGCTGGGGCAGTGCTGGTGCTCTCTCTACTGCTGGCTGGAGCCCAGGCAGTGACTGCTCTGGTGCCACTAGGTGCCAGTGTGTGCCCAGGCTGGCACTGCCTGGCAGTCAAACCTGCAGCCTCTGCTGGGCCCCAGCGTGTGGAGGGGTCAGAGCAGGATGGGAGAGGCAGTGAGGACCTGTGGGTATCTCACACTTCCATTTCTGGCATCGGGTGCTGCTCAGGCACGGCAGCTGAGGACAACGAGGGGGTTCCCCCCCTCCACCCCCTTCCTGTAAGCTGCTTTGTGCTGCAGTTATCTTCACTTAAGCCTGAGGTGGGTTTGATTGGGGCAGACAGAGGCTAAACCCAGAGAAAGGCAGAGTGTCCTGCAGCAGCAGGGAGACAGCTGCTGTGCCAGCTGGACCCCAGAGCCGTGTCACACAGCCACGGAAGGGGCTGGGGTGGAAGGGACCCTGATTTGGTTCCAATTCCCTCAAATTGCTCAGCAGCTGGAGCTGTTTCTGTCTGGACCTCCCTGGGCAGCCTGGTCCAGAGCCTCACCACCCTCCCACTGCAGAACTTCAGCTCCAGTCTAACCCTGCTCCAAACCCTTGTCCCTTGCCCTGTCTCCTGAACACAGAATTAAGCAGGTTAGAAAAGATCTTTGAGACCACCCAGTCCAACCTGTCACCCAGCACCATCTAATCAACTCAACCATGGCACCAAGGGCCTCATCCAGGCTCTTCCTAAACACCTCCAGTGATGGAGACTCCACCACCTCCCTGGGCAGCACATTCCAGTGGCCAATTACTCTCTCTGAGAAGAACTTTCTCCTCACCTCCAGCCTGAACCTCCCCTGGCACAGCTTGAGACTCTGTCCTCTTGTTCTGGTGCTGGGTGCCTGGCAGAAGAGACCAACCCCCACCTGGCTACAACCTCCCTTCAGGGAGTTGGAGAGAGCAATGAGGTCTCCCCCTGATCCTCCTCCTCTCCAGGCTAAGCAACTCCAGCTCCCTCCTGAGAAGTCCTACCCCGTGGTGATGCAGAGAACCTCCGAACCAGGCTCTCCTTGCCCCTGTTGAGTACTTGTGTGCTCAGCGGGCTGAGAGATTTGCTCTCACCTGGAGGGATGCCAGGAGAGCTCTTACATGGAAGGTGGATCATTGGCTTCGGTGCACAAGGAAGCTGATGCTGATCCCTGTGCTTGGAGAGGCTGAGAAGGTGCGTGTCAGGTTCCCAAGGGCCAGGCTTCGTTACCGGGGAACCTCCACCCCGCGGCTCCCAAGCTTCTAAGTACTTCCTTACAGCTTCCTTCCGTTTGCAAGGCTCTGGGAGTTCAGCTGAGGAAATCAGTCCCCCAGGGGTGAGCAGGAGGTGCTTTATCCACCGCAGCTCAGCAGCCACCACCCCCGAGGTCGGGCTCGGCGGGGCGGGGAGCAGACTGCCCCCGGGACCGCGCGCTGCGGGCCACGTGAGAGCCTCTGCCGGCTTCTCGGTCTCGAGGACTGCTTTGCACTCACAGCAACCATTCTCCGTTAGCGCAAACGTCCCCGCCCCGAGGGCCGGCACGCCGCGGCCGGGGCCGGAGCCGCCCCGGCCGGCGCCGCGGAGACAGCGGCGGGAGCGCGCCCCGGGGCGGGCGCGCGTCCCGCGCGCTGCACACGCGCGGAAGTAACGGTCCAGCGCGGAGGGGGTGTGGCCAGGGGGAAGTCCCGCCCGCCCGCGCCCCGCGCGCAGCCGCGCATTGGCCGCCGCGCCGGGGGCGGGGGCGGTGCTGGCGCGGCGGTGGCCGCCTGGGCTGCGGCCGCCGGCAGGGAGGGCGGGCGGCAGGCGGCGGAAGATGGCGGCGGCCGCGGCTGCGGCGCTGCGGGCCTGGTTTTGGAACGAGCGCTTCTGGCTGCCGCACAATGTGACGTGGGCGGACCTAGCTGGCGAGCCGGGCCCGCCGGGCAGCGGGCTGCAGTACCCGCGGGCGGGCCACGTCCTCTCCGCCTTTCCGCTGGCGCTCGGCATCTTCGCTGTGCGGCTGCTCTTCGAGAGGTGAGTGCGGGCGGGCCCGGGCCCGCCCCCGCTTCGGGGCTCCCCCGGGGCCCTCAGGTGGACGGGACGCGGCCCTCGGTCTCGCCTCAGCGCACGGTGAGGCCGCCGGTGTCTCTTAGCAACGGGCTGCGGAGAGTCCCGGGGGGAGCGGTGGGGCCGAGCAGGCGGCGAGGCGAGTCGGGTCGGGCTCGGCCCCCGCGGCGCGGCGCGGCTCGGCTCGGCTCGGCTCGGTGGGGCTCCCCCATCGCCCCTCCGGGCAGGGCCGAGGCCCTTCGGTAGAGGCCGTTGTGGGCTTTCCGCCCCCGGCGTCGCCCGGGGCTCTGGGTGCGCGGAAAGGGAACATTGTGTAACGCAGGAAGACCCTTCCCGGAGCTTCTCCGCCGCCGCCACGGCGCGCACGGCCCCGGGGCTCCTCGGCTGTGGATCCCCAGGGGCTTCTCCAGTCCTAGCGGTGCCTGATGCTGAGGCAGTGCGAGGAAGGCGTCTGGGGAATTGCCTTTGCTGTCCCCTCCCGTCCCGGGGGGGCGAGCGAAGCGCAACCGGCCGCGGCTCTGCGGCCGGCTGGCTAGAACGGCTGCGCTCTGCCTTCGCTCTTGCTTTCCTTGCGAGTTCCTGGATGAGGAAACAGGACTCGTTCACATGGCCTGGTGTATTATTAAACGTTTTGCGGGTGCCTTGCGTCTCAGGCATGAGGGAAGTGCTTGCAGCTCATCCTCTGTGGCCAGGAGCAGGTGTAACGCTCCGCTGCTCGCTGCTGCGAGCCTCCACCAGCACCTTCCCCTGGGCTGGGGTTTTCTCTTCCCGCGGTGTGGATCCCTTCCAGCCACACGCGAGGCTCTCTGTGTGGGTGACAGAGACAGTAATTAGCAGAGCAGCTTGTTCAGCAGCGCTGTTAGGTGAAGGCAGACCAAGGCACCTTGTGTTCCTGCTCAGGTTAATTGATGAAAGATTGATTTGATCTGGATTTACCGACGCTGGAGAGGCAGGAGGTGGTTTGTAAAGCATGAGAAGAGCTGCAGGGCTGGAGGGAGCAGGAGTGGAGTCGGGTTTGTTCTGTGGATTTGCTGGAAGTGGGAAGCTCTCAGAAATGGAACAAAACAAAGGGGCTGGGGAGAAGTAAAAGTTAGATTGGACTGTGGAGAGGAGTCTCAGAAGGGTTGGGGTTGAAGGGAGCTGTGGAGATCTTCCAGCCCAACCCCCTGCCAGAGCAGGGTCACCCAGGGCACAGGATCACACAGGAGCACATCCAGATGGGGCTTGAAAGTCTCCAGAGGAGGAGGAGGACCTCAAAGATCATCCAGGTCCCACCCCCTCAAGAAGGATTCTGCCTTTGGGGAGGTGAATTACGACCTGGCTGAGAAACAGTTGTGGTAATGCAGGGGTCTGAGTTGGTGCTGGCCTCAGCAGCAGGCTGCTTTGATAACCAGTGTGAAGGAGGTGGCCTGGTAGGTGTGACTGGAGCCAGCCAGCAGACACCTGTTGAGAAAAGTGGAATGAAAGTCCTGAAGTGATGATAAATCCTTGCTGGGAAGGTGTGGCTCTGCACTGACCTTGGGAACAGTTGCTGCAATTAGGGTTTTTATGGAATCATAAAGTAATTTAGATTAGAAGGGACCTCTGAAGGTCACATTGTCCAATCCTCAGAGCTCTCCTCTTGCTCCTGATCTTGTGCTGTTCAGCTTTGAGTGTCCCCCAAGAATGGAAGTGCCACTGGGCAGCCTTGGTTTGGTGCTTCCTTGCTCCTGCTGTGCAGGTTTTGTCTGCAGGATGGAGGGCAGAGCTTGAGCCTCTGACAGGCTGAGCCCTGGGGCTGCTGAGCCTGGAGAGGAGAAGACTCCAGGGGGGACCTCAGAGCTGCCTTCCAGTGCCTGAAGGGATCCTGCAGGAAGGCTGCAGAAGGACTTTCCCTGAGGGTGTCTGGAGCCAGGCCAAGGGGGAATGGTTTGGAGCTGAGGCAGGGCAGGGCTAGACTGGAGCTGAGGAAGAAGTTCTTCACAACCTCCCTGGGCAGCCTGTTCCAGGGTCTCCCCACCCTCACTCAAGAACTTCTTCCTCGTCTCCAGTCTCAATCTCCCCTCTTCCAGGCCGTCCCCCCTCATCCTGTCACTCCCAACCCTTGTCCAAAGTCCCTGCCCAGCTCTCCTGGAGCCCCTTCAGGCACTGGAAGGCTGCTCTAAGGTCTCCCTGGAGCCTTCTCCGGGCTGAACAGCCCGAACTCTCCATCCCTCTGCTCATCTTTGTGGCCTCCTCTGGCGCCTCTCCCGCAGCTCCAGGTCCTTCTTGTGCTGGGGGCCCCAGAACTGGAGGCAGTGCTGCAGGGTGAGCAGAGCAGAGGGGCAGAATCCCCTCCCTGCCCTGCTGGCCATGCTGCCTTTGCTCCCTGGGCTGCAGGAGCTCCTCTCAGTGCTCTCTCCTCCTGTTTCTGGGTGCTGAGCACATTCTGGTCCTTGCAAGCCAAGGGACATGGAGTTTCTCCTTCAGATGGATGCACTGCCTGTGCTGGCTGGGGGCTAAGAGACTCCTTCACCTCAGAGAAGCTTCTCCTGGGGAGGTTTTGCAGGCTGAGGGCCTTGTGCTCTGGTTTAATGCTTCCCTCTGAACTCTTGCAGGTTTATTGCCAAGCCATGTGCCATCCACCTTGGCATCCAGGACAGTGGCCCCCACAGAGCCCAGCCCAATGCAATCCTAGAGAAAGTGTTTACAGCCATCACCAAGGTGAGTGCCCTGCAGGGCCTGCTGCAGCCATGGGGCTGTGCCCACAGGGGGCTTTGCTCCCACTTTCTAGCCTGAGAAAAGTGCATTTCACACTCGGCCCTGCTCTCCCTCTTCACTGCCTCTGGAGATAGAGGAGGATCAGGGAATTGGTTTGCTTGGAAAAGACAACTTGAGGTAGAATCAGAGATGGGTAAGGGGTTGGAAAGGACCTCCAGAGGTCACCCAGTGCAAACCCCCCCCCTGCCAGAGCAGGGCACCCAGGGCAGGGCACACAGCAACACAGCCAGGTGGGTCTTGAAACTCTCCAGAGAAGGAGACTCCACAACCTCTCTGGGCAGCCTGCTCCAGGCCCCCAGCAGCCTCACACCAAAGAAGCTTCTCCTCATGTTGAGGTGGAGCCTCCTGGGTTCCAGCTTGTGCCCCTTGTTCCCTGTCCTTCCCCTGGGCACCACTGAAGCAGCACTGGACACCTTCACCCTGGGTACCCTCCTCCTGGCACCCTCCTCCTGGCACCCACCCCTCAGACACTTGTAGACATTGAAGCTCTGCCGTGGGAGGGAGGGAGGGGAGACTCTGGAGCAGGCTGCCGAGGGAGGCTGTGGCTGCCTCCTCCCTGGGGGTGTTGGAGGCCAGGCTGGATGAGGCCTCCAGCAGCTGAGTCTCGTTGAGAGGTGTCCTTGCCCATGGCAGGAGGGTTGCAGTAGATGGTCCCTGAGGTCCCTTCCAACCTGAACCATTCTCTGAACCCTTCCTCGCAGCGAGAGGCAGCCCCTGGGTGCCTCCAGCTTTGCCTGGGCTGAGGGTGCAGGGGTGAACAGGTAGGACAGGGTCTTCTCAGAGCAGAAGCAGACCAGTTGCATCCTTTGTCATCACGTGCTGTCAGGTGGTGGAACAGGGGAGGAAGGGCTCAGCCTGCAGCCTGCTGCAGCAGTCAGCCAGGGCTGGAGCTGCAGCTGCCGCCTGCGGGGGTGCTCCTGGCACGGCGCGCCCCCTGGGGGGTGGCTTTGGTCTGGGCATCCTCTCTGGGGTGGTGCTGAGGGGATCTTGGACTGAAGGGGGGATGAGGGGTGGGAGCAGTGCTGACCTGGCTTTGTTTTCCTTCAGTCTCCAGATGGCAGGAGGTTGGAAGGTCTGTCCAAGCAGCTGGACTGGGACGTGAGGAAGGTGCAGCGCTGGTTTCGGCACCGCAGGAACCAGGACAAGCCCAGCACCCTCAGGAAGTTCTGTGAGAGCATGTATGTCTGTGTGGGGCCAGGCCACCTCTGGGTGCTCTGTCTCTCCAGCTGTGCTCATCTGCCCCTTCCAGCTGCTGTCCTGGGCTGGGCTGCTTAGCAGATGAGTTCTGTAAGCAAAGGGATGAAGTCAGGAGGGCTTGAAAGAATCCCAGAGAGAGAGCAGGACAGGGAACCATGGAATGGGTTGGGTTGGAAGGGACCTTAAAGCTCAGCCAGTCCCAACCTCCTGCCGTGGGCAGGGACACCTCCCACCGGCTCAGGTTGCTCAAGGCCTCATCCAGCCTGGCCTTGAACCCCTCCAGGGAGGGGGCAGCCACAGCCTCCCTGGGCAGCCTGTGCCAGGCTCTCCCCAGCCTCACTCTCAAGGATTTCTTCCTCCTCTCCAGTCTCAGTCTGCCCTCTCCCAGCTCCAAGCCATTGACCCTCATCCTGTCACTCCCAGCCCTTGTTAAAAGTCCCTCCCCAGCTCTCCTTGCCTTGAGCAACCTGGGCTGGTGGGAGGTGCCAGGGGGTTGGGACTGGATGATCTTTAAGGCCCCTCCCAACCCACTGCATCCAGAGGGCAGCTCTGCTGTCTGCAGGGTGTTGCTGCAGGGCAGTGTTGGTTCCCAGCAGGGTGAGCTCATGGTTTGCAGGGTGCTGGAGGTGCTTTGGTGCAGACACTTGCTGCATCCCTGCTCTTCTCATTCCCCTTCATTCTTTTGTTCCTCTCTGAGTGCTTGCACTGAACTCAGGGCACTCAGCACCTGAATATCTTCTCCTGACTTGTTCTTTCTTCTCTGCTGCTTTCTTCCCTTTCCAGTAACTTTCTTCATAGTAGCTCCTCCCCCCAGTATGGTTCTGTCTGCTTAAAACCACGAGGTAAGAGGAAGAAACACATTAGGAAGCCTTCTGGGTGACAATGCCTTGTCTCCTGGTTACCAGTGGACATGGAAGCAGGTGGATGATGCATGTTCAGAGAATCCTAGAATGGCTCAGGTTGGAAGGGACCTCAGAGCTCAGCTACTTCAACCCCCTGCCCTGGGCAGGGACACCTCCCACCAGCCCAGGTTGCTCAAGGCCTCATCCAGCTTGGCCTTGACAGGCAGGAGGCAGCCACAGCCTCCCTGGGCAGCCTGTTCTAGAGCCTCACCACCCTCCTACTGCAGAACTTCTTCCTCAGCTCCAGTCTGACCCTGCTCTGCCTCAGCTTCAAACCATTCCCCCTTGGCCTGTCTCAGACACCCTCATGCAAAGTCTCTCTGCAGCCTTCCTGCAGGATCCCTTCAGGCACTGTCAGGCAGCTCTGAGGCCCCCTGGAGCCTTCTCCTCTCCCAGCTCCCTCAGCCTGTCCTCACAGTCCACTCCCAGCCCTGGTTTCCACCCTGGCTGTTGAGCTGTGAAGCCTCTTCAGCAGATTTTTCTCCTGTCAGATCTTGGCCAGCTCAGGGTTAAGCCTTTGGTGGCTGAAAGCTTTTCAGCTGCCAGCCCTGGGGGAGGCTTTTCCCCTGGCTGCTTCATTTGTGTTGCAGGTGTTAACCCAGGGCCTGTTTCCATTTCAGAAGTTTAACTTCTGCTGCTTCTCTCCTCTCTCCCCCCAGGTGGAGGCTCACCTTTTATCTCAGTATATTTGTGTATGGGATCAGGTTCCTCTGGACGGTGAGTTCAGCTCCCTGCCCCCCTCCCTGGCCTGGGGGCTCTGCTGCTGGGCTGGGGGTGGCCTGCTGAAACACAGGGTGGGGGCTGACTGCTTCTGTCCCTTCTTCTCTGCTGGCACCTGGCTTAGAACAAGGTGGGAGGCAGCAAAAGGCCAACCACGTCCTGGGCTGCAACAGAAGCAGAGCAGCGGCACAGGGAGAGAGGATTCTGCCTCTCTGCTCTCTGGAGCTCCACCTGCAGCATCCTCCCCAGCAGCTCCAGGTCCTTCCTGTGCTGAGGGCCCCAGAAGTGGAGGCAGTGCTGCAGGTGGGATCTGAGCAGAGCAGTAGCAGTTGCAGGAGGGCTGCTGCTGCTGGTCCCTTGCCTTTCCATGGCAGCTCACCTTGCCTGAGCCCTGCTGAAAGACTCCTGAGCCCCTGGGGAGTTCTACACAGAGTTTAGCTGGGGAGGTTGGCAATGAATTCAGCTCAGGTGGTAGAGCCAAAGATAAAGCAGCTCAGGATGGAACTGGAGTGGACCAGAGCTCTGGAGGTGAGCTGCAGTGGGTGACAGGGAAGATGAAGCCTGCAGCAAAGTCCTTTCTCTCATTTCTTTCCTCTTAGGCTCCCTGGTTTTGGGACACCCGACAGTGCTGGTACAGTTACCCTTTCCAGGTAGGGCTGAAGCACCAGATGCCTCCCTGGAGACCAAGCCTTTTCCTAATCACAGCAGGCTGCAGGATGTGAATGCTGGGAGGGAATCTTGCTCCTGAGTCAGCTCAGGCACACAGGGAGCTCCAACTCAGCCCCTGCTGAGGTGCCTGTGGCTTAAGGTGGTGGTGGTTAAACCTTAATTCTGGAGCTTTTGTGCTTCAGCATTGTGGAGGAGCAGAGTGGGGTGGGAAGGGAAGGAGGGAAGGAAGGAGGAAGAGTGCAGGAAATGGGAAGAGGAAACCAGGTTGGTTTTCAGGGTGGCTTTCAAGAGCTTTGTCTCATGGCTGTGCTCTGTGTGTTTGTTTTCCAGCCTCTCACATCCAGGCTTTATTACTACTACATCTTGGAGCTGGCCTTCTACTGGTCCCTGATGTTCTCCCAGTTTACAGACATCAAAAGGAAGGTGAGGCCAGGCAGGGCCCCTGAGTGCTGTGCTCAGTGGGGAGGGTCTCACAAGAGCCAGGAGTTAAGGAGCTCTAAGGTCCATGAACCCTGTGAGGACACTGAGTCAGGTTTTGTGGCTCTCTTCCAAGCCTGTAGCTTGTGCGAGAGCCAAAGAGGCTTCATTCATCTCTCTCTCTCTCCCTGTTTCCAGGACTTCCTGATCATGTTTGTCCATCACTTGGCTACCATTGGCCTCATCACCTTCTCCTACATGAACAACATGGTGAGGGTGGGAGCTCTGGTGCTGTGCCTCCACGACGCCTCAGACTTCCTTCTGGAGGTGAGTTTGAATCACAGAACCAGTGAGGTTGGGAAAGACCTCAGGGGTCAGCAAGTCCAACCCAGCACCCAGCACCTCCTGACCACTGAGCCATGGCTCCAAGTGCCACCTCCAAGCCTTTTTTTGAGCACCTCCAGGGATGGGGACTCCACCACCTCCCTGGGCAGCACATTCCAGTGGCCAATTGCTCTCTCTGGGAAGAACTTTCTCCTCACCTCCAGCCTGAACCTCCCCTGGCACAGCTTGAGACTGTGTCCTCTTGTTCTGGTGCTGGGTGCCTGGCAGAAGAGACCAGCCCCCACCTGGCTCCAACCTCCCTTCAGGGAGTTGGAGAGAGCAAGAAGGTCTCCCCTGAGCCTCCTCTTCCCCAGGCTGAGCAACCCCAGCTCCCTCAGCCTCTCCTCACAGGCTCCAGACCCCTCCCCAGCTTTGTTGCCCTTCTCTGGACACTTTCAAGTCTCTCAGTGTCCTTCTTAAACTGAGGAGCCCAGAACTGGACACAGGACTCCAGGTGTGGCCTAACCAGTGCTGAGCACAGGGCAGGATGAGCTCCCTGCTCCTGCTGGCCACACTGTTCCTGCTGCAGGCCAGGATGCCATTGGCCTTCTTGGCCCCCTGGGCACACTGCTGGCTCCTGTTCAGCTGCTGTCAACCACTCCCCCCAGGTCCCTTTCTGCCTGGCTGCTCTCAGCCACTCTGCCCCCAGCCTGTGGCACTGCCTGGGGTTGCTGTGACCAAAGTGCAGCACCTGGCACTTGTTGAATGCCATCCTGTTGGACTCTGCCCATCTGCCCAGCCTGGCAAGGTCCCTCTGCAGAGCTCTCCTACCCTCTGCCAGCTCAACTCCTGCCCCAACAGCTTGGTGCCATCTGCAAACTCACTGCTGATGGACTCAATCCCCTTGTCCAGGTCCTCCCTAAAGATGTTGAACAGGCCTGGGCCCAGCCCTGATCCCTGGGGGCCCCCTCTGGTGCCTGGCTCTCAGGCTCTGTGAGGCTGCCCTCAGGGGAGGAAGCTGAGCTGATCCAGCTGCATGCAACCTTGCCACCAAAGCTTCTGCTGCTGCTCCTTGCCCTGTCAGCTTTCCCTCATAGCTGCTTTAGCAGCAGGAATAATCCCCCAGAAACCTTCCAAACTCCTTTCCAAGTGCTTGAGGGGGTTTTGGGGGGTGGGGGGGAGCTTTACAGCCTGGTGATTACAGGAGGGCACAGAGGGAATAATATTTTCCTGTTTCTTTTCCTCCTCTTGGTTCTGTTTTTTCCAGGCTGCAAAGCTGGCCAATTATGCCAAGTACCAGAGGCTCTGTGATGCTTTCTTCATGCTCTTTGGTGTTGTGTTCATCGTGACACGCTTGGGCATTTATCCTTTCTGGTAAGCACCTCGGGCTGGAAGGGTTTGGGTCGTTCCTCCAATCCTCTCAGCAAAGCCTTTTGTGTTCAAATCTCTTGCAAAAGCCCTTTGCCCCTCGAGGCAGCCTGAAGCTGCAGGCAGCAGCAGGGTTCAGCTGGGCACCTGCAGGGAGATCTCAGCTTGAGGGAGTGTGGGGAGAGTCTCCATGCACAGCTGCAGAGAGCTCCAGAGCTGCACAGAACGGTCTGGGTTGGGAGGGACCTGAAAGATCAGCCACTTCCAACCCCCTGCCCTGGGCAGGGACCCCTCTCAGCTAGGCTTGGCTGCTCGAGGCCTCATCCAACATGGCTTTGCACAGCCCCTTGAGTGTTTTGTCTTTGTCAGCTCCCTGCGGTGCCAGAGGAGCTGCCTGGCCCTGTTGGTGGCTGCCTGGCAGGAGGTGATGCTCTTGCATCATGCTGTGGCTCAGCACTCCTGTAAATCTTTAATGTGTTTTCCACTGGCTGCAATGCAATCCCTCAGCTTCAGAGGAGAGGCTCTGGCAGCCCTGGCTTCTCCTCGCCTCTAGTCCCTTCCCTCCTGAGTCTCCCAGAGCTGGCTCTCAAAGGAGGGACACAAACCCACGTGCAGCTGGCCACTGAGAGTGGGAGACTCGGGGAGCCATGGAATGGGTTGGGTTGGAAGGAGCCTTAAAGATCCCCCAGTTCCACATCCCCCTTGCCTTGGGCAGGGACAGCTCCCACCAGCCCAGGCTGCTCAAGGCCTCATCCAGCCTGGCCCTGAACAGCTCCGGGGGGGGGGGCAGGCAGCAGCCTCTCCCCGTGGGCGGCCGGCAGCCTCCCTGGGCAGCCTCTCCGCTGCGAGCTGGGGCCGGGGCAGGGCTGTTGATGTGCTGCTTGGCTCTCCTGCAGGATTTTGAACACAACCCTCTTTGAGAGCTGGGAACTGATTGGTCCTTACCCTTCCTGGTGGCTCTTCAACGGGCTCCTGCTGACCCTGCAGGTCCTGCACGTCATCTGGTCCTATCTCATCGTCCGCACTGCCTACAAGGCGCTGGCGCGGGGCAAGGTGAGGCCGGGCCGCCGGCGCCCCTCCTGGCTCCCCTCGCCCGGCAGGGCTGGCGGGAGGAGCCGTGCCCCTGCGGGGGGCTGGGCCCTGCTGCCCGGGGGCTGCCAGCAGGGAGAGCTCTCTGCAGCGGAGTCTTGCTCGGCCTCGGCTGCGCCTGCGGCCCTGGGCCCTGCCCCCTGCAGGGGCTGCAGCGACGCTTCTGCCGGGCTGCCGGCGGCGGCCTCGGGGGGGTCGCAGCAGGGCTCGGGGGGTCGCAGCAGGGCTCGGGGGGTCAGGGCCCGGGGGGTCGCAGCAGGGGTGGGAGGGTCGCAGCAGGGCTCGGGGGTGCAGCAGGGGTGGGAGGGTCGCAGCAGGGCTCGGGGGGGTCGCAGCAGGGCTCGGGGGTCGCAGCAGGGCTCGGGGGGGTCGCAGCAGGGGTGGGAGGGTCGCAGCAGGGCTCGGGGGGTCGCAGCAGAGCTCGGGGGGGGGTCGCAGCAGGGGTGGGAGGGTCGCAGCAGGGCTCGGGGGGGTCGCAGCAGGGCTCGGGGGGGTCGCAGCAGGGGGTGGGAGGGTCGCAGCAGGGCTCGGGGGGGGGGTCGCAGCAGGGCTCGGGGGGGGGTCGCAGCAGGGGTGGGAGGGGTGCAGCAGGGCTCGGGGGGTCGCAGCAGGGGTGGGAGGGGTGCAGCAGGGCTCGGGGGGTCGCAGCAGGGGTGGGAGGGGTGCAGCAGGGCTCGGGGGGGTCGCAGCAGGGGTGGGAGGGGTGCAGCAGGGCTCGGGGGGGTCGCAGCAGGGGTGGGAGGGGTGCAGCAGGGCTCGGGGGGGTCGCAGCAGGGGTGGGAGGGGTGCAGCAGGGCTCGGGGGGTCGCAGCAGGGGTGGGAGGGCTCAGGGGGGGGGTCGCAGCAGGGCTCGGGGGGGTCGCAGCAGGGCTCGGGGGGGTCGCAGCAGGGGTGGGAGGGTCGCAGCAGGGCTCGGGGGGGTCACAGCAGAGCTCGGGGGGGTCGCAGCAGGGGTGGGAGGGTCGCAGCAGGGCTCGGGGGGGGGGTCGCAGCAGGGCTCGGGGGGTCGCAGCAGGGCTCGGGGGTCGCAGCAGGGGTGGGGGGGTCGCAGCAGGGCCCGGGGGTGCAGCAGGGGTGGGAGGGTCGCAGCAGGGCTCGGGGGGTGCAGCAGGGGTGGGAGGGTCGCAGCAGGGCTCGGGGGTGCAGCAGGGGTGGGAGGGTCGCAGCAGGGCTCGGGGGGGTGCAGCAGGGGTGGGAGGGTCGCAGCAGGGCTCGGGGGTGCAGCAGGGGTGGGGAGGGTCGCAGCAGGGCTCAGCAGGGGTGGGGGGTCGCAGCAGGGGTGGGAGGGGTGCAGCAGGGCTCGGGGGGTCGCAGCAGGGGTGGGAGGGGTGCAGCAGGGCTCGGGGGGGTGCAGCAGGGGTGGGAGGGTCGCAGCAGGGCTCGGGGGGTGCAGCAGGGCTGGGGGGGGTCGCAGCAGGGCTCAGGGCTCAGGGGTGGGGGGTCGCAGCAGGGCTCGGGGGGGGGGCTCGCAGCAGGGGTGGGAGGGTCGCAGCAGGGCTCGGGGGGGGGTCGCAGCAGAGCTCGGGGGTGCAGCAGGGGTGGGAGGGTCGCAGCAGGGCCCGGGCGGGTCGCAGCAGAGCCGCTGACAGGCTCTGGGCCTTCAGGTGGCACCAAGACACTTTTCGGCTGCCCTGGGGTCACAGCAGGGGTTGGGTTTTGGAAGGGGCCTTCGAGATCATCCAGTCCCAGGGGCAGGGACACCTCCCAGCAGCCCGGGCTGCTCCAGGCCTCCCCCAGCCCGGCCTGGCACACCTCCAGGGAGGGGACGGCCCCAGCCCCCCTGGGCAGCCTGCTCCAGCGCCTCCCCACCCTCACTCTCAAGAACTTCTTCCTCATCCTCAGTCTCAGTCTCCTCTCCTGGAGCTTCAGTCCCTCCTGTGAGATGTTTTCCAGCTTCAGCTGGCTCTGGGGCTGTGAGGGGGGTGCTGCATCCTCACTCCTTAGCACTGCCACAGCCTGCTGGCGGCAGGCAGTGGAGCTGCAGCATGCAGAGGAGGAAGGGAGGGTGGGAATGCAGTGGCTGGTGGGGAGCAGCCTGGCTCCAGTCCTGGGTGCTCTCATGTGAGTTTGTGTCTCGGGGAGAGGGAGGGTGGGCTGCAGCAGCTGGTGCCCTAGCAGTGAGCAGTGCAGGCACAGCTGCCAAGCAAGAGGGGCAGCTCAGCTGGGGCAGCATGAGCCAGGGCAAGCCAGCCCAGGGGCCCGGGCTCTCAGCTCACCCCTCAAGAGAAGCCACTTCCTGTGCAGGCACCAGAAAGCAGCAGCCAAGCTCCCAGCACAGAAGCCTTTTCTCAGGCAGCTGTGTGGGTTCTGAGCTGGAGTTCCCTCATGGCTCTGCTTCGTTTTGTCTTTGAACTTCTTAGCTGCCCCTCCAGGTGGGGTGCAGCCTGGACAGATGGGTCTGTGGCAGTGGGGGGCAGAGGAAGGCAGGGGCCAGAGTCTGCACAGGATCTTTTCCCCTGTCCCCCACAGCTGCTGCTGCAAATGTCTTGTTGCCTGTCTCTGCAGCTTGGTTCTGTATCCTGAGGCCTACATCTTTTTTCCTCTCCTTGGTTCTCTCCTGCCCAGGTGACCTAGCCAGAGAAAGGACTCTAAGCTCTGTCTTCTTCACTCTTTCCTCCTTTTTTCTGTGCCAGATTGGAGCTGGACAGTTTCAGCCTTTGCATGTAAGTGTGATCTGTGCTTCTCTTTGGTCACTGGAGGACTTTGGTGGCTGGTCCTGGGCTGAGTCACAGGCAGGGCTGTGGTGTGGGGGCTTTAGGAGGTTGCTGCCTTCTCTCCCTGCTCGATGCAGGGCTGGTTCTGCCTGTGTTCAGGTGCAGGGGGTTCCAGAGGTCAAAGCAGTCTCTTGGGGTTTGTTTCTCTCTGCTGTCGGCTGGCTGCATGGCCTTCACCTTTCTGCTTTGATACACCCCCAGAGGCTCTGATCCTGCCTAGGATGGGACATGGAGTGGTATATGGTTTGGGGTGGAAGGGGCCTTCAGAAGCCATCCAGTCCCACCCCCTGCACTCAGCAGGGACGTCCCCAACCAGAGCAGGCTGCTCAGAGCCCCAAACAACCCGACCTGGAATGGTTGCAGGGATGGGGCAGCTGCCACCTCTCTGGGCAGCCGGGGCCAGGCTCTCACTGGTCTCATCATGAAGAGCCTCTTCCTTCTCTGCTGACTGGCAGAGGGAGAGCAGCACAGCTGTGGAGAGGAGCAGAGCAGTCCCTTGTCCCCTGAGGAAGGAGGAAGACTGGAAGGGTTTCTGCTTCCTTCCAGTGCTCCTTGGAGCTTCCAGCACAGCAGGGGAGTGGGGAAGGACACTGCAAGCTGTGGCAGCAGACACCCAGCAGCCTCTCCAACTGATCCTGCAGATCATTAAGTGCCCCTGGCTGGCTCTCTGCCAGACCTTCCCTCGGGCTCCGGAGCTGCTTGCCTGCTGCTGCTGGGAAGCCCTGACCCACAGCGAGCAGAGAACGAACTCCCTGGGCCGCTGCTGGCCCACAAGAGGCTTGCAGGGGGCTGTTAGCTGCAGAGGCGGCAGCTCAGCACCGCTCAGCGCCGCTGGCGTTATGGCTCTGGCACCCTGCCGCCCCCCCCGGGCTGTGTGTGTGCAGTCGGGGCCGGGTCCGAGCTCCCTTCCCTTGCCGCGGTGCTGGGACAGCGCCCCCGGTGGCGGCAGCGGGCAGCGGCCCGAGCCCGCCTCTGCCGGGAAGGTTCCAAATCCTCTGCGCACCGAATCCAGCTGGATTCGCCGGCAGCCTTTTCCCCGAAGGCAGAGCTCTGGAGCACATCGAGGGCTCGGGGCTGAGGTGCTCCTTCCGCTCCCGAGCCGTGTTAGTTGTAGTCGTTGCTCTCCAGCCTGCTGTCCCGGCTGGCCTTTGCTCAGAAATGAGTTCTCAGCACAGGCTGTGAGAGACTGGAGGCACTGAGTGCAGACAGGAGCCTGATCAGCTGAGCTGCTTCAGGTCCCTGTAGGACTCAGCGTTCTCTGTAAAACATGGGCCTTGGTCATGGCACCAGCTGATCATAAAATCCCTTTGGTTGGAGATCTTTCAGCCCTCAGCACCACAGCTCTGCAGCTTTGAAAGCCCCCAGGGGTGGGGATACAGCCAGTCCCCTGGGCAGCCTGTGCCAGGCTTTGAGAAGCCTTTCGGTGAAGAAGTTTCTTCTAATGTCCAACCTAAACCTGCCCTGGGGCTACCTGAGGCCTCTTCCTCTTGTCCTGTTCCTTGTTGCCTAGCAGAACAGCCCAACCCCCACCTGGCTCCAGCCTCCTTTCAGGGAGTTGCAGGGAGCCAGGAGGTCTCCCCTCAGCCTTCTCTCCTCCAGGCTGGACACCCCCAGCTCCCTCAGCTGCTCCTCCCCAGCCCTCACTCCAAAGTATTCCTCCTCATCTCCAGCCTCAATCTCTCCTCTTCCAGCTTCACTCCTATCACTACCGGTCCTTTGCTCCTATCACTACCAGCCCTTGGCAGAAGCCCCTCCCCAGCTTTCTCGCAGGCCCCTTTCAGGCTACTCAGGAAGGGCAGACTGGTTGGAAGTGGAACTGATACTCCCACACTGCCCTTTCCAGTGTCTGCTCTGCACTCTCTGGGTGGTGACAGATTCCTCCTGGAGCTTCCAAGTGCCTCAGGGCCAAATGGCAAAGGGAAGTGGAGGAGGGGAAGGTGGAAGCTGACTGAAGCCGGTTTGCCCCTGGGGCAGAGCCTCCTAACTGCTGTTCTCTGTCCATGTTTCCCACCTTGCCACTCCTCAATTCCCTTGCAACGCTCAGGTCTCCAAAGATGACCGCAGTGACGTGGAGAGCAGCTCTGAGGAGGAGGAGGGGACCTGCAGCAGCACCAAAGGAGCTCTCGGCACCTCCAGCAACGGCTCCAACCCCAGCAACGGCCACGTGGCTGCTGGCCAGTGGGCAGAAGAGGACTGAGGCCTTGGGCTGGCCTTGAGCAGACACAAACTTCTCTTCCAGTGTCTAGATGTGTTGAGCTCCACATTCCCAAGTGATCTTTAATCAAGATACCCTTCCCCCAGGGACCTCCAGCAGACCTGCAATGGGCACAGTCCAGACCCGTCAGAGGCTTTGCACAACCGAAGGGAGAAAGCCAACGACGTGGGGTAGAAATGAAGCTGCAGCTCTCACCTGGAGCCGGTTTTGTACTTCAGCCTTTGTCCCATTGATGTTTGCAGAGGTTTCTTTTGTCTGTGACCAAGTGGTTTTGTACTGGGATTGACTCCAGGCAGGGGCAGCTCGGGCTGGGCTGGCTGCTGGCCCCGGGAGGGTGCCTGGCGGTGACGGCTTGCTCCGGCACAAGGCTCAGTGGATCTCCTCGATGCATTCCAGAAGCCACTTAAAGAGCATGGAGGACGTGGAGGGGGTGCAGGTGGTCCTGTGGTTCTCCCTGTGGCTGCAGCAGAGCCTCTCCCCCTGGCTCCTGCAGCGAGCTCTGCCCCAGCCGGCCGCGACAGGAGCGTCCCAGCCTGCCACCAGGGTGCTACCAGCTGAGGAGGAGGTTACAGCTTCTCTCTCTGCTGTCAGGAGGGACTAGGCCAGCCTTTGCTGCCTGTTTTGGTGCTGCAAACCCCTCTGAAGCCTTGACTCCAGCCTCCTGCAGTGGGGGAGTGGGTTGATTGTTGCCCCTAAGCCAGCTCTCGCTGTGCCTTTTTAAAGCCTGGTGGTTGCTGTTCTTCTTCTTTTGCAAGTTGTGGGTTTTTAAGACTTTTTTTTTTCCCCCCCTAGGCCCTACTGGACCCAGCTGGCTAAGCCAGGACTTGAGCTGGGGGGGGGTGTGGAGCAGTACAGGGTGAGTTGTGCTTAACTTGCCCCCAAAAATGAGGTGTTTCAGTCCTGCTTGTCTCCAAGACAGAAGTGAATGTTGCTGCTCTGATTTTGCAACCATGTGGAGGAATCACTGGGCTGGGAAAGCAGCCACCCCCACCACCCCCACCCCCAGGCTTTGCTTCTCTTCTTTTACTCAATGGTACTTGGGGGCAAGGGAAGAGCTAGGGCTCAGGTCAGGAGCAGAATTGTGGAACCTTCTTCAGTTGTTACCATTTTATACCATTGTTTACTCTTATCTCTGATTAAAAGATGCTTCAGAAGCTTGGCTGCTGCCTTGCAGCTTGGGAAAACTACAGCAGGCCACAGCGGGAGGACTGGGGCTGGTTCTGGGCTGCCCAGTTCAAGAGGGACAGGAACCTACTGGAGGAAAGCCAGGGGAGGCTGGGGAGATGCTGAGGGGCCTGGAGCAGCTCTCTGAGCAGCAGAGGTTGAGAGCCTGAGAGCAGCAGCCCCCAAGGGCGGCTGAGCAGTGCTCAGCAAGAGCTAAATGGTGCAAGAGGCTGGGGCCAGACTCTGCTCAGTGGTGCCTAGTGCTGGGGCAAGAGGCACAAACTGGAACACAGGAGGAGAAACCTCTTTGGTGTGAGGGTGCTGGAGCCCTGGAGCAGGCTGCCCGGAGAGGTCGTAGAGTCTCCTCTACAGCGATTCCGAAAGCCTCTGGCTCGCTGTGCGCCTGGGCAAGCTGCTGCGGGTGCCCTGCTGGAGCGGGAGGATTGGAGGGGTGAGCTCCAGAGGTCCCCTCCAGTCCCCATGTATCCCCCCCGCCTCTCCTCGGTCCTTTGCAGCCGCTCGGCTGCCAGCCCGGGCGCCCCCGCCCAGGACTCTGCAAGCAGAGCAGCGCCCGGTTCGGTGCCGGTTGCGGCGCACGGTCGCGGACAGCCCCCACGCCACACCCGCGGCTTTTCACAGCGTGTTTATTGTTCTCCACCTCCTCCCCCATCCCGGGGACGCCCCGGCGCCGTGCCCCGGCGCCCTCGCCAGCCGGGATTAGGCGGTACCGGGTCCTCGTCTGCCATCAGCTGTCGGGGCCGGCCGCGGCTTGCCTCTCCTGGCGGCGCTGGAGGATGCGCTGGTAGCGGACGCCGCAGAGGTACCCGGCGTACACCGTCAGCAGCAGCATGGAACCGGAGAAGGCCTTGTAGCCGAAGTCCGCCAGCTGCTTGCCGGACACCATGGCCGCGCCTGCAACACAAGGCGGCGGTCGGCGGGGCCGGGAGCGCACCCTCCGCGGCCTCGTCCCGCAGGGATCAGCCTTCCCCGAGCCCCGCTCCCGTACCTGCGCCTCGGGCTCCGCTGGCGCCGTTCCGCGGCGCTCAGCTCCCGGCCGCCGCTCGCTCAGCTCCCGGCCGCCGCTCGCTCAGCTCCCGGCCGCCGCTCGCTCAGCTCCCGGCCGCCGCTCTCTCGCCGCGACGCATGCTGGGAAGTGCGAGCCGCCGGGGAGCGACGCTGGGGACGCTCCGGCGCCCCCTGGCGAGGGACGGTGGCACCGCAGCGCCTGTAGCTCCGGCGCGCCCCAGAGCTCTGCCTGCCCCCGCCCCTGCCTGCCCCCGGCCCCGCTCTCCTTAGCACGGCCCTGGTGTTGGCCTTGCCGTGCAGCCCAGCACAGGCTGCCCTGCCTGAGGCCGTGGTGCCAGCAGCTGCTCAGGGCATGGAGCAGCTCTGGGCAGGGGGTGGTGCAGCTGTGGGCAGGGGGTGGTGCAGCTCTGCCCAGGGTATGGTGCAGCTGTGGGCAGGGGGTGGTGCAGCTGTGCCCAGGGGGTGGTGCAGCTGTGGGCAGGGCATGGTGCAGCTCTGGGCAGGGTATGGTGCAGCTGTGGGCAGGGGGTGGTGCAGCTGTGGGCAGGGCATGGTGCAGCTGTGGGCAGGGGGTGGTGCAGCTCTGCCCAGGGGGTGGTGCAGCTGTGGGCAGGGCATGGTGCAGCTCTGGGCAGGGGGTGGTGCAGCTCTGCCCAGGGGGTGGTGCAGCTCTGGGCAGGGTATGGTGCAGCTGTGGGCAGGGGGTGGTGCAGCTGTGGGCAGGGCATGGTGCAGCTGTGGGCAGGGGGTGGTGCAGCTCTGCCCAGGGGGTGGTGCAGCTGTGGGCAGGGCATGGTGCAGCTCTGGGCAGGGGGTGGTGCAGCTCTGCCCAGGGGGTGGTGCAGCTCTGGGCAGGGTATGGTGCAGCTGTGGGCAGGGGGTGGTGCAGCTGTGGGCAGGGCATGGTGCAGCTGTGGGCAGGGGGTGGTGCAGCTCTGCCCAGGGGGTGGTGCAGCTGTGGGCAGGGCATGGTGCAGCTCTGGGCAGGGGGTGGTGCAGCTCTGCCCAGGGGGTGGTGCAGCTCTGGGCAGGGTATGGTGCAGCTGTGGGCAGGGGGTGGTGCAGCTCTGCCCAGGGGGTGGTGCAGCTGTGGGCAGGGCATGGTGCAGCTGTGGGCAGGGTATGGTGCAGCTGTGGGCAGGGGGTGTGCAGCTCTGCACCCTGCTGAGGGCCTGAGCCTGTGTGCACAGCCCAAGAGCCTCCCTCGGGATGCCATGGGGAGGCTGAGCTGCCTGCTTGCTGTGACGGTGCTGGCACAGCCCTGCTCTGCTCCCAGGGCTCTCCTCTGAGGCTGCTTTGCCTCATCCCTTCCCCAGGCCGCTGCACAGCAGCAGCTCCCCGAGGCTGCAGAGCCCTGCAGAGCCTGGATGTGCTGAGGCTGCAGAACACAACTCCAAATGGCAAAGGGAAGACTTTTTATAGCTCCAGCACCAGTGCAAGGTGTGGGCTGCCTGAAAGCAAGAGGGTCTTGCAGGGCCACCCCCAGGTGAGACCTGGGGCCCGCAGCAAGTGCTGGGAGGACCTGCAGGGCACTGCCAGGAGCAGCACCCGGGCGAGGAGGAAGCACAAAGCCCTGGAATCATAGAATCAATAAGGCTGGAAAAGACCTCAGAGACCATCCAGTCCACCCTCTCACCCAGCACCATCTGATCAACTCAACCATGGCACCGAGGGCCTCATCCAGGCTCTTCCTAAACCCCTCCAGGGATGGGGACTCCACCACCTCCCTGGGCAGCACATCCCAGTGGCCAATTACTCCTTCTGGGGAGAGCTTTCTCCTCACCTCCAGCCTCCCACGGCAGAGGAGGCCACAGCCAAGTGCGAGTCCAAAGCACAACTCCAGACCCTGCTGCAGCTCCAGGCAGGCTCAAGCCCAGGAGGGAGACTGCAGTGGGCTGAAGGGGAGAGCTCAGGGTCCTCTCTCTCCTGCAGGAGCCAAAGACTCAAACTGGGATGCCTGCAGCCCGTCAAGGCAAAGGCAGCCAGGAGCGGTGGCAGCCCTGCAGGGTCCCTTTTCCTTTCTCCTCCCTCCAAGCTCTGTGAAGAGCCTCCTCAGGGAGGCTGCTGCTGGCTACTCTCTGCACAATAGCTCGATTGACTGTAAAGGTCGTGGGGGGCCCGGTGAGAGAGAGGCTAATAAAAGGCACAGAAGCAACTGCAGTGCCAGCAGATTAAATTCCCCCGCAAGAGGCTGAGCAGAGGGCTGAGCCCTGGAAAGGTCACTCGGTGCCAGATGCATTTCAAAGGCAGGCAGGGACCAGGCAAGAGCAGGGAGAGCAGCTGCGGGGGGGCGACTCAAACCACACAGCAGGTCCCGAGCAGCCAAGGCATCAGAGAAGGGGGGCCCTGGGGGTCGTGGAGCACGGCGGGGTCCCGGCCCAGCCCCTCCAGGCTCCAGGTAGAAAGAGTTTGGATTCCGATCCCTGCTCGGTCTCAGCCCACAGCCAAACTTGAAGGGTGGGAAGAAGCGGGGGGGGGACGGACACCGTGTGGCGGAGCAGCGACCTGCAGAGCCGTCCTTGCTGCTTGTGGGGCAGCGCAGGGAGGTGCAGGGCCCGCAGGGAGCCCTCAGTGCCCTGCTCTGCGCCCCCCAGCCAGTCCAGCAGGCAGCAGCCCGAGGAGGGCGGCGCAGCAGAGCGGAGCCTGGGGGGGTCCTTCTCCTCTCCAGGTTTATTACTGCTTTCAACGATCCAAGAGTCCACTGCTGGTCAGAGACCCAGCAGCAGCCGCAGCCAGAGTCGGGGGGGCGGGGGGCAGGGAGCATCTCCCTTCTGCCAGTCCAGAGAGGGTCAGTGACCTGCTGGCCACCCCTGGCCTGAGCAAACAGGAGCAGAGCCAGCTCCAGAGGACCAGAGAGAGGCAGGTGGCAGCCAGCTGAGCAAAGGGCAAGTTCCAAGGGCACAGGGCAAGGCAGGAGACCTCTGTCCTCTGTGGTGATGTTGGAGGTCTCCTCGTGTCCCCCTCGTGTCCATTGCTGCCCCTTGTGCCTCAGGGCACTCCCCAGCCCCCCACAGGGGGGCAGCAGCAGGAGGAAGTGTGGGACCCGCTCCTGGGACGCCTCAGGCAGGGGAAGCAAGGACCAGGCTAAGGCACAGGCTGGAGCAGAGAGAAGGCAGAAAGCTGCTGCGGATCCTTCACCCAAAGCAAGGAGCTGCTTCGCCAGGTCCTCTGCCAGGGGTTCCACAGCCCCCAGGCTGCTCAGTAAGACTTTGGGGCAGTTGGTCCCTGCACTGCTGAAGCCAAGCCAGAGGACAAAGTGCCAGGAGGGGGAAAGGCTGCCCAGGCACAGTCTGTGGGCACAGAATTAGCACAGGCAGAGCTGTGCCAGCAGGGGAGTTCCCGGGGGGGGGCAGGGGTGAGGACGTTTGACTGAGAGAGCAAAAAAAGCTGAACAAACAAACTCTGAAGTCTCCCTCTGGGGCTGCCTCTCACACACAGAGCTTCAGCCACCCCGTGGGGCAGCAGCACAGGGCAGGGTGGCACAGAAGCCTTCCTGTGCTGGTGCTGGGGAGGTGGAAGAGGGACTGCCAGAGCCACAGGCTGCACTGGGCTGGAAGGGACCCTCCAAGGGGGTCCTGCAGGGACACCTCCAGCTACAGCAGGCTGCCCAGGGCCGCAGCAAGGCTGATCTTGACTGTCTGCAGAGGCTTGGGCTCCAACCACATCCCTGAGCAGCCTGTCCCAGCCCCTTTGCAAGCCCCCAGGAGCTTCAGGCAGCCTGGAGGAGCCTGGCAGGGAGCTGTGCCCTCCCCACGAGACACTGGGGAGGTGGGGGGAGAAGCAACAGCAGCAAGCAGGAAAGGGCTGGGATCATGCAGAGCGGCCCTGTGGGGCCAGCAGCAAAGCTCATCCCCCCAGGCAGCGCCTCCTGCACCACCCCTGCGCATCCAGGTGAGCTGGCAGAGACCTTCTGAGAACTGAATCCACCGTGGCAAGAGAAGAGAGAACAGAGGAAGATGCTCAGCCCTGTTGAGGGCCAAGCTGAGAGCAGCAGAAGCTAAATGAGCCCTTCAAAGAGAGAAGGAGACCAGCAGGTAGCTCTGTGCTGGGGCCAGGCTCAGGCTGGCAGTGTCCTGGGCTGAGACAGGGGAGCTCTGCCCTCCCAGCGCTGCAGAGGATGCCAGGAGATCCTCACTGCTCACAGAGCTGCAGCAGCAGCAGGGCCAGAGGGTGTGGGCAGGGGCTCTGCACCCATCCCAGCGGGGTCAGGGACCCCTCACATGTGCACAGGGTGGTTCTGCAGGCACTTGATGACATCAGTGACAGGCTTGCCCTCGTAGCAGATCCTGTACACAGCTGTGAAGAGGGGGAACCTGTGGGCAGATGAACAAAGTCACTCCTTGCCCTGGCACCACAGCTGCTGCTGCAGTGGGCAGGAGCTGGTGGGACAGTGGCTCGGCAGCCCCTCCCTGCCCAGCTGCTTTGAGGTGGGCAGTGCAGAGTGACCTGAGCAGAGAGACACCAAGGGTGGGCAGAGCCTGGCACAGGCTGCCCGGGCAGGCAGCTGGAGCTGTTCAGGGCCAGGCAGGATGAGGCCCTGAGCAGCCTGGGCTGGTGGGAGGTGTCCCTGCCCGTGGCAGGGGTTGGAGCTGGGCGAGCTTTAAGGTCCCTTCCAACCCAACCCCGCTGTGTGATTCGAGGAGATTCCCCTCCTGCAGCTGCAGGGGAGCCCCCAGGCCGGCCCGGGGAGCGGGCAGGAGGGGAGGGGCAGCACTCACTTCTCCACCGCGTTCTTGCTTTGAAGGATGCGATGCAGCTCAGCGGACGTCTGGGGGCCCTGCAGCTTCTGCCCATTCAGCATCTCCTTCTCCAGCTGCTCGAGGGGCTGAAACGACCCAGCAGAGGCAGAGCTGCTCAGAAGGGCTTGGGGGGACAGGATGAGGGACAAGGGATTGAAACTGGAGCAGGGCAGATTTAGGCTGGACCCCAGTTCTGCACCAGGAGGGTGGTGAGCACTGGGACAGGTTGCCCAGGGGATGTAGTTTGAAGCTCCATCCCTGGAGCCAGGCTGTGCCACTGGGCAGTGCCTGCAGGACCCCTTGGTGCTGCTGGGGTCCACACAGGACCCCTCGGGGCTGCTGGGGTCCCCCTGCTCAACACAGGACCCCTCGGGGCTGCTGGGTCCCCCTGCTCAGCACAGGACCCCTCGGGGCTGCTGGGTTCCCCCTGCTCAGCAGGCTCCAGCGCTGCTGCAGGACCCCTCGGGGCTGCTGGGGTCCCCCTGCTCCGCACAGGACCCCTCGGGGCTGCTGGGGTCCCCCTGCTCCGCACAGGACCCCTCGGGGCTGCTGCTCCGCTCCCCGCTCACCTTCCCGGTCCTGGCGAAGGCTTCGGCCACCCTGCGGTTGCGGCCGCCGTAGCAGGTGGTGATGAGGTCTGCGACCCCGCAGCTCTCCAGGAAGGTGGAGGGGTGACAGGGCCCTTGCAGAAGAGCTTGGCAAAGGCAATCATCTCCATCAGCCCCAGGCGGATCACGGCAGCCTTGGTGTTGTCTCCGTAGCCGAGGCCGTCGCAGAGCCCTGCCCCCACGGCCACGACGTTCTGCAAGGCAGCAGCAGCCGCGCCGAGGGCGCTGCTCAGGGCTGTGCCGTGGCCAGAGGGTCACCACATCCTCTGAGCTGGGGAGACCTCGAAGCCAGATGGTCTCCCGAGGTCCCTTCCAGCCCCTGAAACTCTTCTGTGAGTCTCATCCAGCCCAACCGGTCTCCAGCTCTGCCCTCATGGCCCTCAGCACCACAGCTCTGCAGCTTTGAGCCCTCTCCAGGGGTGGGGGTTCAGCCACCTCCCTGAGCAGCCTGGGCCAGGCTTTGGGAACCCTTCCAGTCAAGAATTTTCTTTTGATGCCCAACCTGAACCTCCCCTGGGGCAACCTCAGGACATTTCTTCTTCTCCTCTCCCTTGTTCCTTGGGAGAAGAGACCAAACCCCACCTGGCTCCAGCCTTCCTTTCAGGCAGTTGAAGAGAGCCACAAGGTTTCCCCTCAGCCTCCTTTTCTCCAGGCTGGACACCCCCCAGCTCCCTCAGCTGCTCCTCCCCTGCTCCCCAGACCCTTCCCCAGCTTCGTTGCCCTTCTCTGGCCCTGCCCCAGCCCTCAAAGTCCTTCCTGGAGTGAAGTGCCCAGAGCTGACCCCAGGATTCCAGGTGTGGCTTTGACAGTGCCCAGTCCAGGGGGACCATCCCTGCCTTGGTCCTGCTGGCCACCCCATTCCCAGTGCAGGACACAGTGTCCCTGTGAGATTCCCAAGCCCTGGCTGCACTCTGTGCCAGTGAGCATCATCCCTGCAAGCAGCTCAACAAGACCCCTCAACAGCTCCCTCCAAAGCCTGGCCTGTGGCACAGGGTAGCACCCAGCGGGGCTCACCCAGCTGGCAGCTCCTCCCCTGCGCTCCCAGCAGAGCCCTGGAGAGCCTCAGGCCCTGCAGCCCCCAGGGAGCAGGGCACCCACCTTGAGGGCCCCACAGATCTCCACGGTGTCAGCTTCCTTCACCACTGTCACCCGAAAGTTTGGGGTCTGCATCAGCTCCTTCAGCTCCTGCCCATGCTCCAGGTTCTTGCAGCCTGATGAGGCAAAGGAACAGGGGGGATGGTGACGGGAGGCAGCCGAAGGTAGGACTGAGCTGCTCTCCTGCCCGGTGGGGCAGCTACTGCAGCAAGAGCCGTGGAACCACCAGGGTTGGAAAAGCCCTTCCCAGGTCATCCATCAACCTCCACGGCCACCAAACCATGGCTCAGAGTGCCACAGCTGCACCTCCAGGCTGGAGACTCCATCACCTCCCTGGGCAGCCTGTTCCACTCAAGGGGAAGGAGATTCTCCGGATGTCCAACCTCAACCTGGCCTGGTACAACTTGAGGCCATTTCCTCTTCTCCTGCCACTAGTTAGGAGAGGAGGAACCCAGTGCCCAACCCATGGGTGCTCCATGTGCCAAGCACGAGTTGGCTGCCCGGCTAGCAAGGTTCAGCCTTGGGCTTTCCCCAGGAGATGAGGACAGCTCCCTCCTGCTGTGTCGAGCAGGACAGGAACACCAGGCCCAGGGCACCCAAAGCACCTCCAAAGCTTCGCACTGGGAGGTTTGGAGGCCGCAGGGTCCTGCGCAGGAGCACCGCTGAGAGAGGAGCAGGATGTGGCTGCACCTCCCCAGGCTCTGCAGCCTCCTCCATGGCCTGTTTGCCTTTGTTCCAAACACAGACACTTTGAATCCCCCCACTTCTAACTCAGCAAACTGCTCTGTTGGTTTTGGCTGCTGTGCAGGATCCACGGCGCGCAGGGCTGCTCCCAGCAGCAGCCACCAGATGAACTTTGCAGCGGCCCTGGCTGGCAGGAAGAGGAGACCCAAGGTGGATGCCCCTTGGAGCCCAAGGAAATGAAGGCAGGAACTCGGTTTCTAAAGGGCCTTTTGGTGTCCAGCCTTCAGTTTGTGCCCAGCAAGCTGCCTGCTGCAGGAGCCATGCCGGCAGAACTTTCAGCCACACGACCCTGCCCTGCATGGGGTCAGCAACCCCCACCCCGAGCTCACCCAGCCCCCAGAGCCTTGCTGCCTCCACAGGGAGAAAGGGCTGGATCCCCAAGGCAGCAGCAGCGGCTGGAGCTGCACCAGGCTCGGCCCTCTGCCTCCCCCTGCTCCTTAGAGATGAAGGCTGCCAGGGGGAGGGCTGGAGGCTCCTTACCGATGGTGGTTTCGCAGAACTTCTCCTCTGCCACCTCGCTGGCGATGTTGGCTCCCATCAGGACGCTCATCTCTATGCCCAGCTTCTCGTGGATGATGTCTGAGATCAGCCTCAGCCCCTGTGGTCCTTCATCCACCCCCTGGGGAGACGACCAGGGGCAGAGATGAGCACCTGCCCCGCTGCTGGCCTGGCCCCCCGCCTCACTCCTGCCCTTCCTGCGCTGCAATGCTGCAGCTCTCGCCCCAGCAGCCCCCTCCCCAGTGCTCGGCTGCACCCCACACCTCAGAGCCCTTGAGATCCCCCTGCTCCCCCCAACTCCCCACAAGGACTCTGCCCCACTTCCCACACCCTCCCCACACCTCCCACAACCCCATTTTCTGCCCCCAGCCCCTCCATGCCAGGCTGCTTCCAGCCAAGCCCCCTGGGCCGGTGCCCTGCGAGCTGCTCCTGCTCACACCTTGATGAGAGACATCCCAACAGCCTCCTTCTTCACGTGGCCCTTGAGCTGGTCACAGACTTTGGCAATGAACTGGTGTGGCACGACGAAGAGGAGGATGTCAGCCCCAGCACAGGCTTTCAGTAGGTCTGGCTCTGCCACCTGAGGTGAGTGTGACTGGCATCAGGGCTCTGTGCCTCTGGCTGAGCAGTGAGATGTGTCCTGAGCCCAGGACAAAGGGGACAAGGGACATGAGAGGAACGTCTGGAAGGGAAGGGAGGGCACAAAGTCGCTGCCCTGAGGTCCCCCTGGGGCTGGGGAGCAGAGCAGCCTGAGCTGATCCCACAGAAGTGCTGGGAGGAGCTGGGGCTGTTCTGGGGACCCCGGCATGGCAGTGCCAGCGAGGGGCTGAGTGCCAGGCATGGGGCAGCAGCCCCCAAGGGCTCTCCGCCGGCTGCCAGCTCGGCTGCAGCCACATGGCCTCAAGCCCAGGCTGAGGGATGCCAGAGCAGGGCCAAAGGTGGGCAGTGAGAGCAGCCAGGGCCGAGGCTCCGCCAAGCGCAGACCAAGGTCACAGGGAGGGTGAAATCGAGTCCGGCGCAGCTCGGTGCAGCCCGGTGCAGCCCGGTGCAGCTCGGTGCAGCCCCTGCCTGCGCGGAGCTGCCGGCAGCTCCCGGCAGAGTCGTTCATTGCCTCTCACCGGCTGCCGGCGGCGCCGGTGCCCGGACTCACCACGTTGGGAGGCAGTTTGTGCCCCGGCAGGTACTTGACGTTCTCATGCTCCGTGTTGATGATGTCGGTGAGGCGCCGGCCGCCCACCTCCTCCTCCAGCACCCACATCGTCACCTGCGGCTGGAAGGTGCCGAGCCGCGCCGCGTTGCTGCCGGCGATCTTGGCGATGGCAGAGCCCCTGCGTGGGCACGGCGGAGCTGCCGAGTGGGCGCCGAGGCTGCCGGCAGCAGCACTTCGCCCAGCGCACCGCAGCCCACCGGGGGCCGAGCCGCTGGCTGGCAGCGCGGCGCCGCGCAGCGCCGGGCGGGACGGGGACGGCGCCGCGCCCCGAGCCGGGCGGCGGGCGGGCGGAGGGCACTCACCAGTTGCCAGAGCCCACGATGCAAACCTTCTTGCCACCCATGGTGCAGGGAGCCCGGGCACTGCGCGGCGCCCGGCCCCGCCGCTATTTCAGGGCCACCCGGAGCAGGGGCGGCCCCGGTCCGCCCCCGGCTCCGCCTCGGCCCCGAGCGGGCAGCGCCGGCCGCTGGCCCGGGCACGGCTCCGGGGGCTGCAGGTGCGAGCGGCTGTCCCGGTGAGAAGGTGACAGGGCTGAGCCCGGCGGCGGCAGGAGCGGTGCCTGCGGAGCCTCTCCTCCTCCTCTCGCCTCCAATCATTCTGTTCTCCCTTCGCCCCTCCAGGTGACAGCCACGGCCCCGCCGGCTGCAGAGCCCAGCCCTGCTCCCGGCCTCATCTCACCGCCTTGAGGCTGACCCAGAGAGGTGACTGTCGCCCGGACAGGGCACTGGGGAGGCCACGGCTGGAATGCTGGGGTCAGTTCTGGGCCCCTCACTCCAAGAAGGTCATTGAGGGGCTGCAGCAGGGCCAGAGAAGGGCAAGGAGCTGGGGAAGGGGCTGGAGGAGAGGGCTGGGGAGGAGCAGCTGATGGAGCTGGGGGGAGTTGAGGCTGAAGAGGAGGCTGAGGGGAGACCTCCTGGTTCTCTGCAGTTCCCTGAGAGGAGGCTGCAGCCAGCTGGGGCTCAGGCTCTTCTCCCAAAGAACAAGGGACAGGACAGTGGCCTGAAGCTGCCCCAGGGGAGGCTTAGGTTGAACACGAGGAGCAATTTCTGCCCTGCAAGACTGGTCAGGCCTTGGGACAGGCTGCCCAGGGAGGTGGTGGAGTTCCCATCCCTGGAGGGGTTTCAAAGCCACTGATGGGGCTGAGGGCCATGGCTCAGCCTCGGCAGAGCTGCAGACTGCTTGCACTGGGGGAGCTTCAAGGTCTTCTCCCAGCAAAACCACTCTGTGGTTCTGTGCCCTCAGGCCAAGTGCCCCTCGCTCTCCCCACACAGGACCCTTCCTTCCCTTCAGCAGTGTTTGGAACCCCTGGCTGCAACCTTTCTGGCACAGTTCCCTTCCAAACCCTGCCCAGCTGCCCTGGGGGGGGCACTGCCAGGCAGGGGCTTGGGGCTGCCCAGCTGGCAGCAGCAGCCTGGACACCAACCCCCGTGCTCCCAGCTCTGAGCACTTTGCAGGAGCTGAGCAGGCCGAGGCAGGAGCTCCCTGCAGGAGAGCTCCCTATAAAAGGCCAAGATATGAAGCACACTTTCTCTGCAGCCTCCTGCCCCTCTTGGCTCTGTTTCAACAAGAAGTGGAGATGAGCCTGTGCCAGCCCCGGCCAGCACACAAGGTGGCATCAGCCATGGGCCCTGGCAGCCCAGCAGGCAGCTGTGTCCTGGGCTGCAGCAGCACAGGCAGGGGCTCCCCTGCCCCTGGGCTCTGCTGGGACCCCACCCGAAGCACTGCCCCCAGTCCTGGGGCCCCCTGCACAAGAAGGACCCAGAGAGGAGGTCAGAGGGCTGGAGAAGCTCCCCTGGGGGTACAGGATGAGAGAGTTGGGATTGTTCAGCCTGGAGGGCTCCAGGGAGACCTCAGAGCAGCCTTCCAGTTCCTGGAGGGGCTCCAGGAGAGCTGGGGAGGGACTCAGACAAGGGCTGGGAGTGCCAGGATGAGGAGCAATGGCTTTGAGCTGGGAGAGAGGAGATTGAGACTGGAAAGGAGGAAGAAATTCTTTCCAGGGAGGGTGGGGAGACTCTGGAGCAGGCTGCCCAGGGAGGCTGTGGCTGCCTCCTCCCTGGAGGTGCTCAAGGCCAGGCTGGGTGAGGCCTGGAGCAGCCTGGGCTGGAGGGAGGTGTCCCTGCCCCTGGCAGGGGCTGGGACCTGGCTGCTCCTCAAGGTCCCTTCCAACCCCAACCCCTCCCCTGGATCCAGCAATCCCAACCCAGGGCAGCTGCTGAGGGAAAGCAGCCTGTGGGCACAGGAGAAAGGGCTCCAGGTCAGCTGTGCTGCTGGGCACAGCACAGGCAGAGCAGGGGCAGGGAGAGGCTCCTGGGAGAGCTTCCTTCACAGGAGACTTTTATTCCAACCGGGAGATGCCTACAGGGGGATACAGTACAAAAGAGATCTTGGTCCAGGGGCAACCCCTCGCCGGGCAGTGGCCAGCAGCAGCTGCTCTGCCCCAGCCTGCTCCAGCCCCAGGGGCCCTCAGCAGCTTCCTCCCCTCTGCCCTTCCCCTGAGCACCCAGACCCCCACCCCAGAACCACGGAGCAGCCACTCAGGAGGGGGCACAGGAGAAGGGAAGGTGAGAGCCTGTGACTCACAGACCTCAGTAACAGAGACAGAGCAGGGCCAGGCAGGCTCCCACCCCCACAGCCACCCCCCCAGCTGGGGGTGAGGAGGGGGCTGGCAGCCACCCCCAGGAACCCTGCCCACCTTTCAAGTCCGTTTCATCCCAGTCCCCAGCAGGAATGCTGAGATCCAGGGGAGAAGCTCCTCCCTTACACCTGCCCTACTAACCCACTAGGAACTGAGTCCCCCCCCAGAGGCAGCTGGGCTGCTGCTCCCCAGGGTGGGGAACATCTACTTGCACACTCCTGGCCCCTGCTGGGGCTCACTGCAGCCCCTCACTGCAGCCCCTCACCCCTAACACTGCACTACAACCCACGGGAGCTTCAGGGGGGGGAAACACAGGCCTGGAGCTAAGCCTGTGCCCCGGGGGTGTCCTTACCCCCAAAAAGCCACACACCCCAAGCAGCCTCTGGTGTCCCCCTCCCCGGATCCACACCCCCAGAAACCTCTGGAACCCCCCCCCCCCCCCCCCCAAGCAAGTGACAGAGGAGAAATGTCCCCAAGGAAAGAGCCTGCAACACCCTGCCCAAGACCACCAGGCAGCTGCTGCAGCCCAGAGGGGCAGAGGGGGAAGGGTCCCTGGGAGGAAGGGGCAGAAGCATCCTCAGGCAGCCCAGGAATCCCTCAAGGAGCAGTGGCCTGAGGCAGCCCAGTGCAGCAGCACCCCCAGGGAGGGAGGGCGGGCAGGGAGGTATCTCAGCTCCGGGCATCCTGCCCACTCCAGCCCCTGGCACCTTGCTAGGGAGTGAGGCAGGGAAGGGCCCAGCCCCACAGGAGTCCCCCTGGAGCAGCTCCAGGTCTCAGGTGAGCCCCAGCCAGCTGCTGGCCGGAGGGGGCGAGGCTGTGGCTCCTGAACTGGAGGAAGGCCCCAGGCCAGCAGTGGGGCTGGGGGCCCTGCGGGCAGTGCAGAGCCACAGGGAGGCTCCTGGAAGCCTCTGGCCCGGCAAGGCAACAGTCCAGGAAGAGAATCAGGTAGAAGTGTGTGCTCCTCAGAGCCTGTCCTGCTTGCCACACCCCAGCAGGTGTCCTGGAGCGGCCTCCCCAGGGCCAAAGCCTCCCTGCTGGAGTGGGAGGCTGCCAGCCTCAACAGCACAGCCTCAGCTCCGTCTCCAGCAGCAGCTGTGGTGCCTCCTGGCTGGGGAGCAGAGGAGGGGCCAGGGGCAGCCTATGTGTTCCTGATGCCCAGGGCCTGCTCCAGCTCCTGTCGCCTCTGCTGCACCTGCAAGAGAAGCCAGAGCCAGGCTCAGGGGGCAGCACCCACAGCACCCGAGGAACACGGGACCCAGCTGGGGAAAGGGAGGACTCCAACTGGGACTCGACCTTAAAGGCCTTCTCCAGCCTACAGAGGGTCAGGGAAGTGCTGCAGAGACTCCAGGGGAGGCTGGGGAGGTGCTGAGGGGCCTGGAGCAGCTCTGTGAGGGGCAGAGGCTGAGCCCTGGGGCTGAGAGCCTGGAGAGGAGCAGCCCCAGAGGGGCTCTGAGCAATGCTCAGCAGGAGCTGAAGGAGCTGGGGGGGCAAGAGGCTGGGGCCAGACCCTGCTCAGGAGTGCTCAGGGCCAGCACAAGGGGCAAGAGGCACAAACTGGAAGGCAAAAGGAGAAACTTCTGAGGTGTGAGGGAGCAGAGCCCTGAGCAGGCTGCCCAGGGGGTGTGGAGTCTCCTTCTCTGGAGAGCTTCCAACCCCTCCTGGGCACTGTGCCCCTGGGCAAGCTGCTGGGGGTGCCCTGCTGGAGCAGGGGGCTTGGACTGGGGGAGCTCCAGAGGTCCCTCCCCACCCCTCCAGGTGAAGCTTGGCCCTGCCAGGAGTGCCACCCTGTGCCACGGCCTTGAGCAGCCTGCTCCAGCGGGAGGTGTCCCCCCGTGGGGCTGGGTGACCTCTGGGGTCCCTTCCAAGCCCAACCCCTCCCAGGATTCTGCTCTGTGGGAGCCAGGTGCATCAGCAGTGCCTGCAGGGGCAGCCTGGCACTGCCCCTTCCCACTGCCAGCACGGACTGCCAGGTGGCACAGCCCCCGGAGGGGAGGGAGCCCTGCTGGGGGACACTCACCTTGGAGTAGAAATATCTGCAGACAGCTTCCTGAGCCCAGGGCTGGAAGTAGAACTCGGCTCTCCTCTCCTCTTCAGGATTCCCAACGACATCAGTCATGGTCTGGAGAGCACAAAGGACGCAGCAGCTGAGGGGGTGCAGCTCAGGCTGTGCTGAGCTCTCCCACACCTCCTGCCCTGTCCTCACAGCGCAGTGCCGAGGCTCGGCTCCAGCCGCAGCCCTGCCTTCTGGGCAGGAAACTGCTTCTCTCTCCCTCGGTGGGAGCTGCTCTAATGAGGGCCTGTGACTGGAGCCACCCTCCCGGCAGGGCAGAGCTCTCACCTTCAAGTCCCTGCACTGGGACTGCAGCCAGTCGTTGATGAAGCCCTGAGGATCGCGGGCAAAGCTCAGCATGAACTCCCGCTGGGTCTTCAGCTGGTTAATGGTCTCTATTGTCTCATGGATCTGCGGGCCAGAGGCACAGGCAGGGAAGTGCTGAGCAGGGCCGGCACTCGGCAGCCTCGGGAGAGCCAGCGGGTGAAGCTCAGCCCCTCACCTCCCTGCCTGGGTTACATTCAGCTCGGGTTCGCAGCTCCCAGGTTCCTGCTCTGGAGGAGGCTCAAAGCACTGGGTGAAAGCCTCAGGTCCAGGCAGTCACCTGCTGGGAGCCTGGCTTCAGAGAGCCCCCCCAGGCCCTCCTCACGGGGCTGATCCCCCCCCCCCCCCAGAGCCCCTCCTCACAGGGCTGCCCTCCCCACCCCCTAGCCCCTCCTCACAGGGCTGCCCCAGTCCCCTCAGCAGCTTCCCAGCCCCCCTGGACTCCCTCCAGCAGTTCCCTGTCCCTCTGGAACTGGGGAGCCCAGAACTGGCCCCAGACTCCCAGGTGTGGCCTCCCTAGGGCAGAGGAGGAGGAGGAGGAGGAGGAGAACCTCTCTCAACCTGCTGCTGGCCACACTCTTCTGAACGCCCCCAGGAGCCCCCTGCCCAGCACTGATCACCACACTGCAGCTCTCGGGTGCACAGCAGGGCACAGCTCAAGCCCTGCCCTGCCCCCTTCCTGCTTCAGACCTTTCCACCCAGCCAGGAGGAGGCCAGGCCTGAGGAGCTCTTCCTACCTTGTTATCCAGGGCAGCAATTTCCTGCTGGCTGGCAGTGGAAAGCAGGAAGGAATTCATCTGAGTCTTTAGGGTATCATCCACCTCCACATCGATGTCATAGCAAGCTGTCTTCTTCTGGTCATTTGGATCCACACTGGAGGCAGCCAAGAGGAAAGGAGCTGCAGTGAGTGCTCAGGAAAGCAGCAGACAGCAGCTCCTGGGCTGTGGGCAGGAGCTGCCAGCCTGGGCTCAGCTTCAGCTCTGACACCCAGCAGCAAAGCCCCACTGAGGCCTGCAGCACGAGGAGCAGGAGGCTGCTCCAGGCAGGCTTCCCTCTCCAGAAGGGTGATGCAAGGACAGCATCCTGGGAGGGCCTTGGGGAGGAGAGGGACATGGTAAGGACAGGGACAGAGGCACTGCTGCTGCAAACCAGAATCACCTTCCAGAAGGGAGCTCTGTGGGAAAGGGTCTGGCAGCCCTGCTGGACAGGGTGCCCATGAGCCAAGAAGGGGCCCCCCCAGGAAGGGGGCAAGAAGACCAATGGTCTCCTGGGGTGCATCAGGAAGGGTGCAGCCAGCAGGCTGGGAGAGGCTCTCCTCTGCTCTGCCCTGCTGAGGCCACAGCTGGAATCCTGGCTCCAGCTCAGGGCTCCCCAGTGCAAGAGGCTCAGGGTCAGGCCACGTCCTGTGCAGCCTGCTGTGGGTGACCCTGCTGGGCCAGGGGGCTTGGACTGCCTGGTCCCCAGAGGTCCCTGCCAACCCCGACCCTGATGAGGTGGCTGAGGATGCTGATGGGCTCTGGGGGCTCCCCAGCCTCACCTGATGGCATGGCTGAGGATGCTGATGGGCTCTGGGGGCTCCCCAGCCTCACCTGATGGCATGGCTGAGGATGCTGATGGGCTCTGGGGGCTCCCCAGCCTCACCTGATGACATGGCTGAGGATGCTGATGGGCTCTGGGGGCTCCCCAGCCTCACCTGATGACATGGCTGAGGATGCTGATGGGCTCTGGGGGCTCCCCAGCCTCACCTGATGACATGGCTGAGGATGCTGATGGGCTCTGGGGGCTCCCCAGCCTCACCTGATGACATGGCTGAGGATGCTGATGGGCTCTGGGGGCTCCCCAGCCTCACCTGATGACATGGCTGAGGATGCTGATGGGCTCTGGGGGCTCCCCAGCCTCACCTGATGACATGGCTGAGGATGCTGATGGGCTCTGAGGGCTCCCCAGCCTCACCTGATGACATGGCTGAGGATGCTGATGGGCTCTGGGGGCTCCCCAGCCTCACCTGATGACATGGCTGAGGATGCTGATGGGCTCTGGGGGCTCCCCAGCCTCACCTGATGGCATGGCTGAGGATGCTGATGGGCTCTGGGGGCTCCCCAGCCTCACCTGATGACATGGTTGATGATGATGGGCTCTGGGGGCTCCCCAGCCTCACCTGATGACATGGTTGATGATGATGGGCTCTGGGGGCATCAGCAGGGCGTGAAGCCTCTGGGGGATCTCCGAGAACTTCATCCGCTGGGACTCAAAAATCTGGGCCAGAAAGAGAGGGGTGAGGAGGGGAGGCAGAGCTGAGAGGTGCCAGGGCTGGGCTGTGCCAGGGGCTGGCTGCAGCCAGGCTGTTACCTGCTGCAGGTACTTGTCACAGATGACAAACTCTCGCTCGTGGGGGTCCTGCAGCTTGTGGGTCTTGATGTACTGCCACAGGGCCTGGATGATCACCGGCCGGGTCTGGGTGTGGATCCCCAGCAGCCGAGCCAGCCGGGGTCCAGCTTGAACTGGGGGGCTGAAACCAAGGGCAGAGGAGGGCGAGCTGGCTGCAGGCAGAGCTCCCAGCAGCCAGAGCTCCCAGCAGCACAGGCCCAGCGCTCCCCAGCCCAGCTCCCTACCTGGTAGTCCAGCATGAGCAGCACGGTGCAGCGCACGTTGACGTCCCCCGGCCGCTTCACCTGGAAGCCGTCGGTCTCCTGGGTGGTGGCAGTCCTGTGCCACTGCGAGGAGAGAGGGCCGTGAGCAGCACCCCTGGGCTCCCCCGCCTGGCACCCAAGGAGCCTGCCAGCCAATTCCCAGGCTGCAGGGTGGGGGTGGAAGGGAGCCTGGAAGCTCATCCTGCCCAGGCTGACCCTGAGGCCCCAGCCACCTCCAGACGATTCAGCTGCTGCCCCCTTGCAGCTGGAAGCTGGAGCTGACTGGTTCAGACCTCCAGCAAACCAGGGGAAAGCTGAAGCAGGGACTCAGGAGGCTCCCAGCCACTTGTGCAAGCCCTAAGGATGCCCCCCCAGCGTCCCAAGGGTCCCCTCAGCCACCAACCCAGGTTTGGAGGCCACCCAGCAAGCAGCAGCTCACCTCCACCAGGTGATTGTCAGGGCCATACAGGTCCTTGTCAAGCTCAATGACCAGAGACTTAAAGAAGGAGGAGAACTTCCTCTTCTGCTTGGTGGCATCGTACTTGGAAAGAGCGGACTGCAAGCAACACAGGAGGGGAAGTGTGAGGAGAGCTCAAGCACAGCCACCCTGCACCTCCCCAAGCTCTGAACACCCAAAGGCACCCAAGCCCAGGCCTGGAAGTCAAGTTCCAAAGCCAGGAAGGGAAAGGAGGAGTTGAAACCGAGCTGCAGGGATGCAAGCACTCAGCACAGGTCCCACACAAGTGCCCTGGCTCTCAGAGCACCAATGCTGAGCTGCCAGAACCCTGCACCGCTCCTGCCCTGCCCTGGGGGCACCCTCTGGGCTCCAAGCCGAGCTCTTGGCCTTGTCACCATCAGACTCCTCGGGGAACAGAGATGGAGGAGGAGAGCAAGGCCCTAGCTCTACCTTCAGACACCGAGGAACTGGCTTGGTTCAGCTGCAGAGCCTCACAGGCCACCCCTGGGGTTGGGCTTTTCAGACTCACGTCCTCCAGCAGCCTCCCCTCCACCCGGAGCTCCCAGGAGGCGACGGTGCCCTCCCGTCCTCGGCGTCCGACTTGGCCGGGTTGAAGGTGTTGGAGATGAAGATTCTCAGCTTCCTCTTTTGCTGGAGAACAAACAGCAGCTCAGAGCCCCCAGGGAGCTGCTTTCCAGCAGGTTCTCCCCCCCTCCCTAGCCTGCACTGCTGCAGGGAGCTGCTCCTCCCCCAGGTGCAGGACCCTGTGCTCGCCCTTGCTGAAGCTGTGAGGTTCCCCTCCCCTCTGCCCCTGTGCTCAGCACTGGTTAGGCCACACCTTGAGTCCTGTGTCCAGTTCTGGGCTCCTCAGTTTAAGAAGGACACTGAGAGACTTGAAGGTGTCCAGAGAAGGGCAATGAGGCTGGGGAGGGGTCTGGAGCACAGCCCTGTGAGGAGAGGCTGAGGGAGCTGGGGTTGCTCAGCCTGCAGAAGAGGAGGCTCAGGGGAGACCTCATTGCTCTCTCCAACTCCCTGAAGGGAGGTTGCAGCCAGGTGGGGGTTGGACTCTTCTCCCAGGCAACCAGCACCAGAACAAGAGGACACAGTCTCAAGCTGTGCCAGGGGAGGTTCAGGCTGGAGATGAGGAAGAAGCTCATCATAGAGAGACTGGCCATTGGGATATGCTGCCCAGGGAGGTGGTGGAGTCCCCATCCCTGGAGGTGTTTAGGAAGAGCCTGGATGAGGCCCTTGGTGCCATGGTTGAGTTGATCAGATGGTGCTGGGGGAGAGGTTGGACTGGATGGTCTCTGAGGTCTTTTCCAACCTGGTTAATTCTATCCTACCCTATCCTTGTACACATTCACTGCACCCCATTGTAGAGTGCAGTTATGGCTTGGGAAGACAGCTTCCATCTGCCTCCCACTGAGTGAGCCAAGCTGCTCCTAATGGGGTGGTCAAGTCCAAACCACGACACCTCCCCTGCAGGCACCGCTGAAGCTGTGGAGGGGAGCCAGGTGAGAGGAGGAGCAGCAGGGCCTGCAGCCCTACCTTGATGGGACGCTTCAGGGCCTCCTGGATGTCCAGGCGCTTCCTCATGATGGTCTGGTCCAGCTTCCGCTCGAAGGCCAACAGGTCCATGTAGGCCTGGGACTCGGGGACCAGCTCCCGGATCTGGAGCCGGGCAGCCAGGCAAAGGAGGCTCAGCCCTGCCCCCAGCCCCTGCCCAGCGCTGCTGCGCCCTGCTGCGCCCCTGCCCAGCGCTGCTGCGCCCTGCTGCGCCCTGCCCAGCGCTGCTGCGCCCTGCTGCGCCCCTGCCCAGCGCTGCTGCGCCCTGCTGCGCCCCTGCCCAGCGCTGCTGCGCCCTGCTGCGCCCCTGCCCAGCGCTGCTGCGCCCTGCTGCGCCCCTGCCCAGCGCTGCTGCGCCCTGCTGCGCCCCTGCCCAGCGCTGCTGCGCCCTGCTGCGCCCCTGCCCAGCGCTGCTGCGCCCTGCTGCGCCCCTGCCCAGCGCTGCTGCGCCCTGCTGCGCTGTGTCCCTGCTGCGCCCCTGCCCAGCGCTGCTGTGCCCCTGCTGCGCCCCTGCCCAGTGCTGCTGTGCCCCTGCTGCGCCCCTGCCCAGTGCTGCTGTGCCCCTGCTGCGCTGTGTCCCTGCTGCGCCCCTGCCCAGCGCTGCTGTGCCCCTGCTGCGCCCCTGCCCAGCGCTGCTGTGCCCCTGCTGCGCCCCTGCCCAGTGCTGCTGCGTCCCTGCTGCACCGCACCCCTGCCCAGCGCTGCTGCGCCCTGCTGCGCCGTGCCCCTGCCCAGCGCTGCTGCGCCCTGCTGCGCCGTGCCCCTGCCCAGCGCTGCTGCGCCCTGCTGCGCCCCTGCCCAGCGCTGCTGCGCCCTGCTGCGCCCCTGCCCAGCGCTGCTGCGCCCTGCTGCGCCCCTGCCCAGCGCTGCTGCGCCCTGCTGCGCCCCTGCCCAGCGCTGCTGCGCCCTGCTGCGCTGCGTCCCTGCTGCACCGCACCCCTGCCCGGCGCTGCTGTGCCCCTGCTGCACCGCACCCCTGCCCAGCGCTGCTGTGCCCCTGCTGCGCCGTGCCCCTGCCCAGTGCTGCTGCGCCCTGCTGCGCCGCGTCCCTGCTGCACCGCACCCCTGCCCGGCGCTGCTGGGCCCCGGCTGCACCCCTGCTGCACTGCACCCCTGCCCAGCGCTGCTGTGCCCCTGCTGCGCCGTGCCCCTGCCCAGTGCTGCTGTGCCCCTGCTGCGCTGCGTCCCTGCTGCACCGCACCCCTGCCCGGCGCTGCTGGGCCCCTGCTGCACCCCTGCTGCACTGCACCCTGCCCGGCACTGCTGTGCCCCTGCTGCCCTGCCCAGCGCTGCTGTGCCCCTGCTGTGCTGCGTCCCTGCTGCACCGCACCCCTGCCCGGCGCTGCTGGGCCCCTGCTGCACCCCTGCTGCACTGCACCCCTGCCCGGCGCTGCTGTGCCCCTGCTGCGCACCCCTGCCCGGCGCTGCTGTGCCCCTGCTGCGCTGCGTCCCTGCTGCACCGCACCCCTGCCCAGCGCTGCTGCGCTGCTGCGCTGCGTCCCTGCTGCACCGCACCCCTGCCCAGGGCTGCTGGGCCTCTGCTGCACCCCTGCTGCACTGCACCCCTGCCCAGCGCTGCTGTGCCCCTGCTGCGCCCCTGCTGCGCTGCGTCCCTGCTGCACCGCACCCCTGCCCAGGGCTGCTGGGCCCCTGCTGCACCCCTGCTGCACTGCACCCCTGCCCAGCGCTGCTGTGCCCCTGCTGCGCTGCGTCCCTGCCCAGTGCTGCTGCGCCCTGCTGCGCCCCTGCTGCGCTGTGTCCCTGCTGCACCGCACCCCTGCCCAGGGCTGCTGGGCCCCTGCTGCACTGCACCCCTGCCCAGCGCTGCTGTGCCCCTGCTGCGCCGTGCCCCTGCCCAGCGCTGCTGCACCCCTGCTGCACTGTGCCCCTGCCGCGCTGTGCCCCTGCCCCGGGCTGTTGCGCCCCTGCCCCGGGCTCCGGCCGCGGCCGGTGGCACCGTGCCCCTGCTGCACCGCACCCCTGCCCGGCGCTGCTGGGCCCCTGCTGCACCCCTGCTGCACTGCACCCCTGCCTGGCGCTGCTGGGCCCCTGCTGCACCGCACCCCTGCCCAGCGCTGCTGTGCCCCTGCTGCACCCCTGCTGCACTGCACCCCTGCCCAGCGCTGCTGTGCCCCTGCTGCACCCCTGCTGCACTGCACCCCTGCCCAGCGCTGCTGTGCCCCTGCCCTGGGCTCCGGCAGCAGCCGGTGGCACCGTGCCCCTGGTGCACTGTGCCCCTGCCCAAGGCTGCTGCGCCTGTGCCCTGCCCCGCCCCACCCTGCCCCACCCCTGCCCCACCCTGCCGCGCCCCTGGCTGCTGCACCCTGCCATGTCCCTGCCCCTCACTCACCCTCTGAGGCAGGATTTTGTCAGCCATCTTCTTCTTCTTGGCACTGCCAGGGAGAAGAGGCAGACAGGGAGGCATTAAAATGGCAACCACCCGCTGCAAGCCAGCTGCAGCCTTCCGGGAGGCAGGACGAGGATGCTCTGCTCCCTGCTTCCCGAGAGGCTTCGGCAGCTCTCGGCTGCCAGGCTGCCTCCCTCTGGAGCACTCCTGCCCTCAGCAGGTTCTGCATCCCCCTGCCCAGACCTCCAGCACCGCCGAGCCCTGAGCAGCAGAAGGTTTCCCCGCCCCTGGGGGGGCTCACACGAGGCTGCAGCGGGTTGGAAAGGACCCACCGACAGACCCCCCCCAACCAAAGCCCCTCTCCAGCCCCAGTGAGCTCCGGGCTGACCTGCCCAGGAGATGCATTTTAAACGGAGGCAGCAGTTCGCCGGGTCGCTGCCAGCACGGTGGAAGAACTCCGCTCTTCACCCTGCTGGAAGCCCTCCTCCCCCCGAGGGGCTGCACAAGGAGCTGAGGACCCCTTTGGCCACCCGAAGGAGCCACGAGCAGCCCGAGCACGCGACCCAAGAGCAGAGCTCTGCGCCGCTAGGTGCGGCGAGCTGCGGCCAGCCCTGTCCCTGCCGCTGCCCCGCACCCGGCCCCGGCCCCATTTCAGGGCCGGTTCTGGGCGGGGGGGTGGTGGGGGGGTGGTGTGGGGTGTCCCTGCCCGGATCCCCAAACCCGGCCTCTCCCCGCGGGGAGAGAGGCGACGCTCCCGTGCCCCGGCCTCGGGATGCCCTCGGTGCCCCGAGCCGCCCCCGCCGGCTCTTACTTGTGGTTGCGGTTAGGCACAGCCTGGGGCTGCACCTGCTGAAGCTGCTGCGGCGCCGGCCTCTTGCGAGCCTGATCCAGGCTGGCCTGAGCCATCCCGGGTCGCACCGCCGGGCTCCCGCCGTACCCGGGGGCCCCATGGAGGGGCCCTGCGGCGCCAACCGGCTGCCCGGTAACATTCCGGGGCGCTAGGGAAAGAACAAAACCGATCCAGTGCCCACCGGGAGGGGCTGCTCCCGTTCCCGTCCCCGCCGCCTCCCGCCCCGCCCCGCGCAACGCCAGCCCGCGCGCCCCCGCCGGCCCCTCCCCCGCCTCACCGGGTAAGCGGCTCCCGGTAGCGGCGAGCGATACAGGCCCTGGCCCGGCGCCGGGCCCATGCGTACCGGCGTGCCCGGGCCCAGCGCGCCAGCCCCGGCAGCGGCCCCGCCGCCGCTGCCGCTGGGAGTCACCGACTGGAAGCCCGCCCGCGCCGCCATCTTCTCCCACACAAAGGGGAGCGGGGCCGGAACCGGAGCTCGCCACAGAGAGCCCCCGCGGGGCCCGCGCCAGAGGGGCACCGCCCGCCCGCGCCGCCCTCTGCTGGCCGGAGGAGCGCGTTGGAGGACCGCGCGGCGGGCTGGCGGCGGGCGGGGCGGGGGCGGCGGGCAGGGGGCAGGGGACAGGCAGCGGGCAGGGGGCTGGCAGCGGGCAGGGGGCTGGCAGCGGGCAGGCAGGGGGCAGGGGGCAGGGGACAGGCAGCAGGAAGGGGGCTGGGAACAGGCAGCGGGCAGGGGGCTGGCAGCGGGCAGGCAGGGGGCAGGCAGTGGGCAGGGGGCAGGCAGTGGGCAGGGGGCAGACAGCAGGCAGGCAGCGTGCAGGGATGTGCTGGGGATGGGTTCCGGGGGCTGTGTTTGGGCCATGGCAGGGGGTGGGAGGGTGCAGGGTCTTAGAGCAAGGGACTGGGGCTGGGGTCAGGGGGTTAAGGCATGGCCCTGGGGTGGGTGCAGGCTCTTGCAGCAGGGTCCTGGAGCTGTTTGGGAAGGGGCAGGGGTTAAAGCATGGCCCTGGGGTGGGTGCAGGCTCTTGCAGCAGGGTCCTGGAGCTGTTTGGGAAGGGGCAGGGGTTAAAGCATGGCCCTGGGGTGGGTGCAGGCTCTTGCAGCAGGGTCCTGGAGCTGTTTGGGAGGGGGCAGGGTCTTAGGGCAAGACTCTGGGTGGTGTGGGAAGTTGCAGGGTGCTGGGGGGTTAGGGAAGGGTACAGGGTCCATGAGGGTAGGTTTCTGGGGTGCAGGGTCCTGTAGGCAATGTTGAAGGGGAGTCTGTGAGGGCTGCAAGGGCCCTGGGGCAGTAGAGTCCTGTGGGTGCTAGCAGCAGGGTGGGAGAGGCTGCAGGCTCCGTGTGAGGGGCTGCAGGCTCTGTGCAAAACCACCTGTGGGAGAGTTTCCAGCTCCTTGAATCCTTCCTTGGGCTGGCAGCCATTGAGCTCCTTGTACTTGTGCTCAGGGACCTGTCAACCTACCTCAGCTGACATCAAACTGGTTCTGATCTCTCCTGTCCTAATTTAGCCTGGCTGATTTCCACTGCAGCCCTCAGAGTTTACTGCAGAGAAGCTGCTCCAGTCAGAGCTGCCCTGGAGCTGAGGAGGTTTGGGGTCAGTCCCACGCTTGCCAGGTCATAGCTGTTACCTGCCTGGTGCAGGAGGTGCTGATCCTGAAGCCTCCCTTGCTCTGGGCTGTGCCCAGAGGAGGGCAGGTTGGCTGCCCTGGGGCTGGGAGTGACATCTCCAACCGGGACAGGCTTGTGGGGGCATGGATGGAGCCCGTGTCCTGGTCTGGCAGGAGGTGTCCCTGCCCAAGGGATTCACTCCGCGAACCTAGGAACTAAAGGCCACTTTCTGCAAGCATTAACATTAAGTTCCCTCTTCCCTCCAGCACCTCCCCTCGTGGCTGCTCAGCAGGAGGAGAGGGACACAGCATGAGGCCAGCCCAGGGAGCAGTCCCCCCGACAAGTGCTAATCGAGCAGTGAACGGTGATGCTCACCGCCGATGTCGGGGGCTGCCCCGCACGGTGCACGGCCGGGCGGAGGGGGGGAGATGCGCGGTCCCTACCCTTGCTGGAGAGCAGGAGCTCTGAGCGCAGCCCTCCAGCGTTGTCTCAGCATCCCTGTGTCCGTGCAGCTAATTTAATGCCACCTCCGCCCGGCCCGGCGCCCAGCAGCCTGATGAAATATTCATGGGGAGGAAGAGCAGTGGAACTTATCTGCTCCTTTATTGTTCAGATGCAGCCTGGACAGAGGCTTAAAGCCTGGCAAGGAGGAGCCTTCGGGGGCAAGGTTTGGAAAAGCTGCCTGGCTCTCCTGGAAGGGACACAGAGAGAGAGAGAAAGGCAGGGAGGCAGGGAGGAGAGGGAGAGAAAAGCAAGGAGTGGAGGAGTGGAGGGAGGGAGGGAAGGAGGAACTTCAGAGGGCTGAAGAACCTCTACAAAGACAGGCTGAAAGAATTGGGGCTGTTCAGCCTGGGGAGGAGGAGGCTGCAGGGAGACCTTAGAGCTGTGTTGCAGTGTCTGAAGGGGACCCGCAGGGAGGGACTGTACAGAAGGGGCTGTGGGGATAGGACAAGGGGCAAGGGTTTGGAACTGGAGCAGGGCAGGTTTAGGTTGGACACCAGGAGGAAGTTCTGCACAGTGAGGCTGGGGAGGCACTGGGACAGGCTGCCCAGGGATGTGGTTGAGGCCCCAGCGCTGGAGACATTGAAGGTCAGACAGGATGTGGCCCTGGGCAGCCTGCTGCAGCTGGAGCTGTCCCTGCTGCCTGCAGGGGTCTGGACAAGATGCCCTTGGAGGGTCCCTTCCAACCCCATGTAGTGTGGGAATCGGTGACTTGAGAGCTGATCAGCTTGGCACGGGGAGGAGCCGAACTTCGGGGTCTTGAGAGGCTCCAGCACCGCATGGGCAGAGCTGGGAGAGACCCCAGCCCCCTGTCCCCCTCCGGGAGCAGCCCTCTCTGTGCCCTCACCCCAGCTGCGCTCTGTGAGAGCCACGAGGAGGAGATCAGCCCAGCCCAGCCCCGCTCAGCCCAGCCCAGCCCCGCTCAGCCCAGCCCAGCCCAGCCCCGCTCAGCCCAGCCCAGCCCTGCTCAGCCCAGCCCAGCCCAGCCCAGCCCCGCTCAGCCCAGCCCAGCCCCGCTCAGCCCAGCCCAGCCCTGCCCAGCCCAGCCCAGCCCCGCTCAGCTCAGCCCAGCCCCGCTCAGCTCAGCCCAGCCCAGCCCCGCTCAGCTCAGCCCAGCCCTGCCCAGCTCAGCCCAGCCCCGCTCAGCTCAGCCCAGCCCCGCTCAGCTCAGCCCAGCCCCGCTCAGCTCAGCCCAGCCCCGCCTCAGCCCAGCCCAGCCCAGCCCCGCTCAGCCCAGCCCAGCCCCGCTCAGCCCAGCCCAGCCCAGCCCTGCTCAGCCCAGCCCAGCCCAGCCCAGCCCAGCCCAGCCCCGCTCAGCCCAGCCCCGCCAGCCCAGCCCAGCCCCGCTCAGCCCAGCCCAGCCCCGCTCAGCCCAGCCCAGCCCCGCTCAGCCCAGCCCAGCCCAGCCCAGCCCAGCCCCGCTCAGCCCAGCCCAGCCCAGCCCAGCCCAGCCCCGCTCAGCTCAGCCCAGCCCAGCCCCGCTCAGCTCAGCCCAGCCCTGCCCAGCCCAGCCCAGCCCCGCCCCGCCCAGCCCAGCCCCGCTCAGCCCAGCCCCGCTCAGCCCAGCCCAGCCCAGCCCTGCTCAGCCCAGCCCAGCCCAGCCCAGCCCCGCTCAGCCCAGCCCAGCCCAGCCCTGCTCAGCTCAGCCCAGCCCTGCTCAGCCCAGCCCCGCCAAGCCCAGCCCAGCCCAGCCCCGCTCAGCCCAGCCCAGCCCTGCTCAGCCCAGCCCAGACCCGCTCAGCCCAGCCCAGCCCCGCTCAGCCCAGCCCGCTCAGCCCAGCCCCGCTCAGCCCAGCCCAGCCCAGCCCCCGCTCAGCCCAGCCCAGCCCAGCCCCGCTCAGCCCAGCCCCGCTCAGCTCAGCCCAGCCCAGCCCCGCTCAGCCCAGCCCCGCCAGCTCAGCCCAGCCCCGCTCAGCCCAGTCCCGCTCAGCCCAGCTCAGCCCAGCCCCGCTCAGCCCAGTCCAGCTCAGCCCAGCCCAGCCCAGCCCCGCTCAGCCCAGCCCCCAGCCCAGTCCCGCTCAGCCCAGCCCAGCCCCGCTCAGCCCAGCCCAGACCCCTCAGCCCAGCCCAGCCCAGCCCAGCCCAGCCCCCCGCCCAGCCCCCAGCCCAGCTCAGCCCAGCCCAGCCCCGCTCAGCCCCCCAGACCCGCTCAGCCCAGCCCCGCTCAGCCCAGCCCAGCCCCCCAGCCCAGCCCCTCTCAGCCCAGCCTCAGCCCAGCCCAGCCCCACTCAGCCCAGCCCAGCCCAGCCCTGCTCAGCTCAGCTCAGCCCAGCCCCAGCTCAGCCCAGCCAGCCCAGCTCAGCCCAGCCCCCCGCTCTCAGCCCAGCCCAGCCCCGCTCAGCCCAGCCCAGCCCAGCCCAGCTCAGCCCAGCCCCGCCAGCCCAGCAGCTCAGCCCAGCCCCGCTCAGCCCAGCCCCGCTCAGCCCAGCCCCGCTCAGCCCAGCAGCCAGCCAGCCAGCCCTGCTCAGCCCAGCAGCCCAGCGCTCAGCTCCCTCCGCTCAGAGTCTCCTCAGCCCACTTGTCCTTTCTCCTTCCCTCTGCCCTGAGGCTTTGCTTGCTTGGCTCTCCCCTGTGGAAAAGCCTTTGCATAACCCTCCCCCCTGCCCCCGGGAGCAGCTTCACTTCCCCACACCTGCTGGCAGCAGCTCCTCTGAAACCACCTTCCCCACGCAGCACGGCTCTGGCTCCGGGCAGCCCAGCAGCCTCCAGGGCTGGGTAATTGCACCTCAGAGCCTGTTTCTGCTGGCAGCTTTGGCAGCCTGTGAGTGCTGAGCAGGATCCTTGCCAGGGAGCAGCAGAGGCGATGCCCTCCCAGCCCTCCTTACCTGCACGGAGCTCCGGGGGCTGCAGCAGCCGCACAACCTGCAAGGCAAAGGCAGCAGCCTGCAGCAAGCTGCTTCCCAGCACCTCAGGACTTAGCTTTGCCTCATTCCACCCTCACCTGCTCCCTCAGAAATGCTTCCTGTGGAATGTGATGGACTCCTTGGCTGGAGCCCAGCGCCAGGCTCGCAGAGGCGGCTGCACCCTCACTGCCTGCCCTGTGCCGCCAGCAGCCCACCCAGTGAGGGGACAGGAGCAGCCCTGGGGCTGCTGAGCCTGCAGAGGAGCAGCCCCAGAGGGGATCTGAGCCATGCTCAGCAAGAGAGAAAGGAGCTGTGGGGGGCAAGAGACTGGGGCCAGACTCAGGGGCAGGACAAGGGGCACTGGGCACAAAGCGGAGCCCAGGAGGTGCCAGCTGAGCAGGAGGAGAAACTTCCTTGGTGTGAGGGTGCTGGAGGCCTGGAGCAGGCTGCCCAGAGAGGTTGTGGAGCTTCCCTCTCTGGAGAGCTTCCAGCTCCCCCTGGGCATTCTGACCCTGGGCAAGGTGCTGTGGGTGCCCTGCTGGAGCAGGGTGGGGTTGGGCTGGGGGAGCTCCAGAGGTCCCTTGCAGCCTCACCCTGCTGGGGCTCTGGCCTTCAGTCCCACCTCTGCTGCTGCTGCTGTTATCCTTGTGCTCAGCTGAAGTCAGCCTGGACCAAAGCCTTATCCTCCCCTTGCCCTTGATCTCAGCTGCCAGGATTTCAGCCGTGGCTTCAGGAGCATCCTGGCTGCCATCCCCCACCTGCCTCCTTGGGGAGGAGCTGCCAGCAGCTCGTGGAGAGAGAGAGAGAGAGAAAGGCTGAGCCTGGAGGAGTTCTATCATTCTTTATATCATCATTAAGAGTAGCAGGTATTGATGTACAATGCATCTGTCATCTTGTTGTGCTTCCTATGAAAATGTGTGTACATAGTACAGATACCAGAGAGAATTCCACACTTTATACACTTTTGAAGGCATTCAGAGATCAGGAACAGGAAGATGGCACAAGAACAAGGCCCTAAATGCTACTGGATGGGTATCTACACTGGCATGATGCATACAGATATATATATATATATGTACACATATATATATAGTCAAGGGACAGCAGAGAGGGGCAGTAGAAAACGCAGGGTGAGACAGGAGCTGGACAGGAAAAGGTTCAACAGGTGAGTGTCAAGGTCACATCCCAGCCCCATCCTGAAAGGCTTCAATGGGCAGGAGAAGGAAAGAAGGAAAGGAGGGAGAGAGGAAGGAAAGGAGGGAGAGAGGAAGGAGAAGAGGGAGAGAGGAAGGAGAAGAGGGAGAGAGGAAGGAGAAGAGGGAGAGAGGAAGGAGAAGAGGGAGAGAGGAAGGAAAGGAGGGAGAGAGGAAGGAAAGGAGGGAGAGAGGAAGGAGAAGAGGGAGAGAGGAAGGAGAAGAGGGAGAGAGGAAGGGAAGGAGAAGAGGGAGAGAGGAAGGAGAGGAAGGAGAGAGGAAGGAGAAGAGGGAGAGAGGAAGGAAAGGAGGGAGAGAGGAAGGAGAAGAGGGAGAGGAGGAAGAGAGAGGAGAGGGAGAGAGGAAGAGAGAAGAGAGGGAGAGAGAAGAGAGGGAGAGAGAAGAGAGAGAGAGAGGGAGAGAGAAGAGAGAGAGAGGAGAGGAAGAGAAAAGAGAGTGTGAGAGGAAGAGAGGGAGGAAGAGAGGAAGAGAGGGAGGAAGAGAGGAAGAGAGGGAGGAAGAGAGGGAGAGAGGGAGGAAGAGAGGGAGAGGGGAAGGGAGGAAGGGAGGAAGGGAGGAAAAGGAAGGAAGGGAGGAAGGAAGGAAGGAAGGAAGGAAGGAAGGAAGGAAGGAAGGAAGGAAGGAAGGAAGGAAGGAAGGAAGGAAGGAAGGAAGGAAGGAAGGAAGGAAGGAAGGAAGGAAGGAAGGAAGGAAGGAAGGAAGGAAGGAAGGAAGGGGAAAGAAAAAGAAAGAAGGAAAGAAAAGAGGGAAGGAGACATCAGGAAAGAAAAGAAATGAAAGACAAGGAAACACCAGGAAAATCCATAAGAAAATTTATGGACGTGGCCGACCCATCCTCTTTGGGTGGTTGCTGGGCACAAAGGGCTGACCCCAGGTCCTCATTTTGGTCAGGAAGCAAATAATAATAATAATAATAATAATAATATTAATAATAATAATAATAATTAATCATAACAATACTATTCATCATCATCATCATCATGACAATAGCAAACCCCAAAGCTGCAGTTCCCAACCCACGCTGCCAAACAGACTTATTGCAAAAGCTCCGCAGGTTAAGTAGCACTTTGGCCCCGGGGGGGGGCTCTGGCTTTGATGGGGAGGGGGCTGGGGGCTGCCAGGGGCTGCCAGGGGCTGCCAGGGGCTGCCAGGGGCTGGGGGAGCCAATTGCCACTGACCCCAGAGCCTTCGAGGGCCCCGGGGAGCAGAGGCTCGGCCGGCGCCAGCCGCAGCCCGGCTGCCAGGGCAGGTCTCTGTGTGCCGGGGGGAGGGCAGCGACGGGAGGAGCAGTGGTGGTCCCCAGGCAGTGAGCCAGAGGGTGCCCCAAAGATGCCCAGGGCCTTGTGGTGCCCAGGGGCAGCGGCTGTGGGGGTGGCTTGTGGGGTGGGAGCCTGTGGTCCCGTGGACCGGAGCACCCTGTGCCTTGGGGTGTCCCTCGGCCTGTGAGCCCCCTGGCGTTGGGGATCCCAGGCCCCCTGGCCGGGGTGGTGCCCTGGGGCTGTCCCTTGTGGGGACCCTGCCAGTGCCAGGCTGTGGCTGCAGCCAGAATGGGGCCCAGAGATTTCTCTCCCCCTTGCTCCCGAGGATGGCTGTTCGGGGGGGGGGGCTGCATGGGGCAGCTGCAGGTTCCCTGGGGACAGGAGGGGCTGTGGGGCAGGGCTGGCATTGGCCAGGCTGTATGGAGCCCAGGAGGGATGGGCAGGGAGCCCACACCTGGCATGGGCAAGGGAGCGTGCCTGGGCACTGGGGCCTTCAGTGCCAAGGTGACAACCCCTGACCAAATCCCCTCTGGTGCCTGGGGCCACCCAGCAGGCTCGGTGCCCTGGCATCGCTGTCACCCGGCCAGGGTGACGAGGAAGACGTTTCAGAGAGGTGGCAGTGCCCCATCTTCGTGCCCATGGAGTGGCCAGGAGTGCCCAGGCCAGGCTGGGCTGCAGGCCACCACGGTTCCAGAGGGCAGCAAAGCTCTCCCAGGACTGCCAGCTCCACTGCCCTGCCTGCCTGGCACAGCCGTGGGGCTCCTGGCCGATCCCTCCTGCCTGGCACAGCCGTGGGGCTCCTGGCCGATCCCTCCTGCCTGGCACAGCGGTGGGGCTCCTGGCCGATCCCTCCTGCCTGGCACAGCGGTGGGGCTCCTGGCCGATCCCCTCCTGCCTGGCACAGCCGTGGGGCTCCTGGCTGATCCCTCCTGCCGGGCGCAGCCGTCCCAGCAAGCACTGGCCAAGGGGCTGGAGCAGGATGAGCAGGGAGACAGTGGAGGGGCAGACGGACAGGGCTGTGGGTGGAGGCTCTGTGGCCGGGCAGTTGCTTCTTCTTGGCTTCTGGGTTTCGAGTTAAAAAGGCTGAGAGGAGCCGAGGGCAGGAGAGGGGCGGTGCCCCCTGCCCGCTGTGCGTGTCGCTCCCCGCCCCGAGGGCATGGCCGGGCTGGAGCCTCCTCGAGTCTCTGAGCGAGCAGGGCAGGCGTGGAGCAGCTGCCGTGGGGGGTCCCAGCGTGACCCCGCCCCACCGCCTGCCCCCCTCAAGTCCGAGGCCGTCGCTCGTGTCCGTGTCCCACCGCGGCGAGGAGCAAGGTCCCCTTAGGTGTCTGTCCCTCCGCTGGCACCGGCAGGGAGCAGGGGCAGCTCTCCAGAGGGCTTTGGTAGCTCAGGTTCTACATCCAGACATCGGTTAGCAGGTGAAGTCCTCGAAGGTGCCCCGGGCCGGGTGGTGAGGTAGGATGTTGGCCGCGTAGGTCATGCCAGCCGGGTGCCCCCGCAGGCTCTCACAGGGATTCTGCGGGCAGAGGGCGGCTGGATCACTGCCCCCTCCCCCAGGTGCTCCCCGAAAGGGTGACCCCCTCCCGCCCCTGGGCGCAGCTGGGGTGGCTCCTGAGCCGGCAGGGAGGGGGGCGGCAGCTGCCCGGGGCGGCACAGCTGGCACTCACGTGGCGCTTGACGTCGTCCATGCTGAGCGTGACGCCCTTGTCCGAGTTGTTCCTCTTGTGGTTCTTGTGGCACTTGGCCCCCGGCACAGCCGGTGCTTGATCACCTGCAGGACCCAGGGGTCAGCTCCCCCCCGTGCCACCCCGGCGCTGCGGTGCCCCGGGAGGCTGTGGGCAGCTGTGCCAGCCGGGAGGGGGCAGAGGCACTCACCTCGTAGGCGTAGTCGAAGAGCTCCAGCACGGTGAGGATGCTGGCCCCGATGAAGAGCCCCATCTGCCCCCAATGTCACCTGCAGGGCAGAGGGAAGCCATCAGCCTGGGGGCAGAGGGTGCAGGGCGGAGGGCAGAGCTCACGCCGCGGCGCCGGGGTGCCGGCTCTGTGCTGGCACAGCCTGGTGCCTCGGGGGCAGAGCCGTGGGGGACGGGAGCAGCGGCAGCACGGCCTGGCGGCCCGGGGGCCAGCACTCACCCAGCAGCCCAGCCACCTCGTAGGCCTTCTTCTGCTCTATGGTCTCATAGTTCAGGGCCTCGAAGAAGATGTCCAGCACCAGGATGTTCTCCCTGGGGAGTGAGAGGACAGGAGGAAAGGCTTGGAGCCTGTGGGGGAGACTCTGGGACAGGAGAGGAGGAGGAAACTCTTCAGGGTGAGGGTGGGGAGACTCTGGCACAGGCTGCCCAGGGAGGCTGCGGCTGCCCCCTGCCTGGAGGTGCTCGAGGCCAGGCTGGATGAGACCCTGAGCAGCCTGGGGCTGGTGGGAGGGGTCCCTGCCCATGGCAGGGGGTTGGGGCTGGGGGATCCTGAAGGTCCCTTCCAGCCCAACCCATCCCATAGATCTGTGACAGAGGCATCAGCAGGCTGAGCTTTGGGATGGAGGGACAAGGTGCCAGCTTGGTGCCAGCCCGGTGCTGGCTCAGTGCCAGCTTGGTTCCAACCTGGTGCCAGCCCAGTGCCAGCCAGTGCCAGCCCACTGCCAGCTCAGTGCTGGCTCAGTGCCAGCCCACTGCCAGCCCAGTAGCAGCCCAGTGGCAGCTCGGTTCCAGCCTGGTTCCAGCCCACTGCCAGCCCGGTGTCAGCCCAGTGCCAGCTCGGTTCCAGGTCAGTTCCAGCTCGGTGCCAGCCCGGTGTCAGCTCAGTTCCAGTTTAGTTCCAGCTCGGTGCCAGCCCAGTGCCAGCTTGGTGCCAGCTCAGTTCCAGCTCGGTGCCAGCTCGGTGCCAGGCCGGTGCCAGGCCGGTGCCGCCTCTTACCCGATGTACTGCTCCGACTTGTTGTACTTCTTGGCCAGGTACTTGGCGGAGGCCTTGCTGGGGATCTTCACCATGGAGAGCTCCTTGCCGTAGCGGGTGACGTTGCAGGGCATCTCGCACACGCAGTACTCATTGTCCTTCTCCACCAGGAAGTCTGGGCGGGGGAGAGGGAGGTGAGGAGGTGGAGAAACCAAACCCCCACCGCCGCCGGGTCCCCGGGGCTGGGCAGCCTCACCTAGGGCCGGGTCCGCGCACTCCTTGTACTGCTCCGGGGTGCAGTAGGGGGCATCTCCTGCAGGAGACACAGAGTGGGGGTTGCTGGGGGGCCTGCGGGGGCTGGGGGCCGGGGGCCGCGCCTGAGGCTCACCTGGCATGTGCACCATGCGGCAGTTGCAGTTCTCCACCAGGTAGCGAGTCTCGCAGTCGATGCGGCAGGCGGTGATGCTGTAGGTGTCGTAGAACTCCGAGTCGCCCACCACGGCCTTGCAGTCCCCCCAGGGGGCGGCAGGTAGATGAGCTGGGGAGGGGCAGGAGCCAGGAGTGAGAAGAGAAGGCCCCCAGCAGCGGGGGGGACGACACACAAACACCCTCACTGCAGTGGTCCCCAGGGCTGAGTCCCCCTCTCCACCCGACACGGGGGATGGGGTTTGATGTCCCACAGCGCAGGGTGGGAGGGAGCATCCCAGACCCTCCCCCTCCGCCCCCCGGTCCCTACCCGCTGCTCCTGGCAGGACACGAAGGTCTGGAAGCCAGGAGCCACCCCAAAGCCCAGCTGGTCGATCAGAGGGGGCTCGTCCTGGCTGTGGATCTGCACCTTGATGCCAGCTTCAAACGAGGTCTCGTCTGCAGCAGGGAGAGGTGGGGAGAGCATGGCCCTGAGCCCCGGTCAGGGCTGTGCCAAACTTCTCCTGCCCTCCTCATCCCCTGGGCAAACTCATTTGTTCACATGTCCCTCCCTCCCTCCACCTATCCATCCCTCCCTCCCTCTCTCTCTCTCCCTCCCTCCCTCCATCTCTCCCTCCATCCCTCCATCCATCCCTCCCTCCATCCCTCCATCCCCCCTCCATCCACCCATTTGCTGCACAATGTCCTTGTCCCCCCTGACCCCCCCCTGCTCCCCACCCGGGAGCAGCAGCCAAGTGCCTCTATTTATAAACAAGTGATGGCTGCTTGTCTAAACCGATGGGGAGTTGCCATGGTGAAGAGCAAAGACAAGGAGGCAAAAAGAAAGAGAAGGACCTGAAGTGATGAGAAATGGAAGGAGGGAGCCTGAGGAGCACGGAGTCGTGGGGTGGGGAGCTGGGAAGGGGCTGGGGAGCACCCCAAGAGCTGCTGGTGGCTCATTAGACCTGCTGGCAGAGGTGCTGGGCCGGGGGGGGTTACCTGTTTCCCCCAGACGGGCAGGTACTCGTCCTGCTGGATGTCCAGCATGATCTCCAGGCCGTTGCCAGTGCCTCCCTTCATGCTGATGAGCCGAGGCTTCCCGTCCTGCCCGGCGTTGAAGGTGTAGCACTTCCCGTAGCGGGTGAAGACCTGTGGGGAGAGGCTGGGGTCCCTCTGCCGGCACCGCAGCACGGGGTGAGGCTGGGGTCCCTCTGCCGGCACCGCAGCACGGGGTGAGGCTGGGGTCCTCTGCTGGCACCGGCGAGGGGTGAGGCTGGGGTCCTCTGCCGGCAGCAGCGAGGGGGGGTGAGGCCGGCACCGCGGCGAGGGGTGAGGGGTCCCTCTGCCGGCACCGGCGAGGGGTGAGGCTGGGGTCCCTCTGCCGGCACCGCAGCACGGGGTGAGGCGGGGTGGGGTCCCTCTGCTGGCACCGCGGCGAGGGGTGAGGCTGGGGCTGCCGGCACCGCAGCGGGGTCCCTCTGCCGGCACCCGGCGAGGGGTGACCGGCACCGCGGCGAGGGGTGAGGCTGCCGGCACCGCAGCACGGGGGGGTGCCGGCACCGCAGCACGGGGTGAGGCTGGGGTCCCTCTGCTGGCACCGCGGCGAGGGGTGAGGTGAGGCTGCCGGCACCGCAGCACGGGGTCTGGGGTCCCTCTGCCGGCACCGCGGCGAGGGGTGAGGCTGGGGTCCCTCTGCCGGCACCGCGGCGAGGGGTGAGGCTGGGGTCCCTCTGCCGGCACCGCAGCACGGGGTGAGGCTGGGGTCCCTCTGCTGGCTCCGCGGCGCGGGGCTGGGCTGGCATCGGCGGCTCTGAAGCAGCCATCCCCAGCCCGGAGGTGTGACCAAACCCAGGCTCCTGCCCCGGCGCTGTCCCTGTCGGAGCTGTGCAGCTTTGCCTTCCTCACCCGGCGCAGGGAGGGCTTGGAGGGTGGCTCGGGCTCGGAGAAGACACTTGGCAGATTCACAGCACCTCGACCCCCAGGCCCCACAGCAGCTCCCTGAGATGGCAGCACTCAGACCTGCACCAGCACCAGCCCCTTCCCCATGCCCTTCTCCATCCCTTCCAAGGATGGGGCTGGTTGGGATCTCCACCTCCCCATCCCTCCTCAGCTGTTCCAGCCAACACCTCCAGCAGCCCACAGGTCTCCATGCCACTGCTGCCAGCCCAGGCAGGGGGCACCTGAAACCAGTGGGTTACAGACCACATGGTGCCCCCAGGATGGAGGTGCCAGGCACCTGCTCTGCCAGCACAGCCCTGAGGCTGCTCTCTGTGCTCCACCAGCCAGGCCCCACAGACTCACAGAACTGTTTGGGCTGGAAAAGTCCCCCCAAGATCATCGAGTCCTGCACCAACCCAGCCCCAGCACAGCCACCAAACCACCCCCCCAGGTGCCATGGCCCCAGGTTTCTTGAACACCTCCAGGGGTGGGCACTCCACCACCTGCCTGGGCAGCCTGTGCCAACCCCTGACCGCTCCTGCAGCGCAGAAATTGTTCCTCGTGTCCGACCTCAGCCTCCCCCGGCACAGCTTCAGCCACTGCTGTCCCCAGCATCCAGGTGCTGGAACACCAGCCCGGCCCTGGGGGAGCTGCCAAGGGCTGGCACCTCTCGGGCCTGATCCCGCACGATGCCAGCTGCAGCTTCTCCCTGTGCCTGGCCGCCCTGGGGCTACTCACCGCCACGAAGTCCCCGGGGCCGCACCGCTGGCCCCGGTAGCTGCAGCTCAGCAGCATGTCCTCCAGCTGGTGGCAAGTGCGGTTAAAGAAGCCCCAGAGATCGAGGGGCTCCTCCTCGCCCCCGGGGCCGGGCTGGGCGGGGGTGAAGCCCAGCTCCATGCCGGGCTCGTAGTCGAGCAGGGGGCCCAGGTAGAGCAGGTCCCGGCGGCTGAGCTGCGAGAGCCGCGCGGGGTTGGTGTTGCAGAAGGTGACCGCGGGGAAGGTCATCTGGGGGCTGCCCTCCTCCCGCAGCAGCGTGAGGTGGTGGTACTCCAGGTAGTAGGCGATGCGGTCGGCCACCTGGTAGAGGAAAGAGAGAGGGAGAGGAGGAAGGCCAAAGCCCACAGAGCCTGCCGGGCGCCCAGGCTGCCCTCCGCGAAGATGTGGCTCAGGCCGTGCAGGGTGCAGCTGCTGGCAAAGCTCACGAAATCCGGGGCTGCCCCTGCGCCCTCCTCCTCCTCCTCCTCTCCTTCCTCCTCCTGCCCGTGCAGGAACTCCTCTCCTCCATCCTCTCCCCTCTCGGGGGCTGCAGCGTCTCTGGGTCCTTCCTCGCTGGAGAAGGAGATGGTGCAGAAGATCTGCAGAGGCATCGCGCGGCTCGGGGGTCCCGGGTGTGGCGTGGAGCTCCTGGCTCTGGTGTGGAGCTCCTGGCTCTGATGTGGGCTCCTGGCTCTGGTGTGGAGCTCCTGGCTCTGATGTGGGCTCCTGGCTCTGGTGAGGAGCTCCTGGCTCTGGTGTGGGCTCCTGGCTCTGGTGAGGAGCTCCTGGCTCTGGTGTTGGGATCCTGGCTCTGGTGTGGGGCTCCTGGTTGTGGTGCGGGGGTCCCAGTTCTGGCGTGGAGCTCCTGGCTTTGGTGTGGGAGTCTTGGGTCTGGTTTGGGGATCCTGGTTCTGGTGTGGAAATCCTGGCTCTGGTGTGGGGCTCTTGGGTCTGGCGTGGGGGTCCCAGTTCTGGTGTGGAAATCCTGGTTCTGGTGTGGAGATCCCGGTTCTGGTGTGGGGATCCCGGTTCTGGTGTGGAAATCCCGGTTCTGGTGTGGGGATCCCGGTTCTGGTGTGGGGGTCCCGGTTCTGGTGTGGAAATCCCGGTTCTGGTGTGGAGATCCCGGTTCTGGTGTGGGGATCCCGGTTCTGGTGTGGAAATCCCGGTTCTGGTGTGGGGATCCCGGTTCTGGTGTGGGGGTCCGGGTTCTGGCGTGGGGGGTGCCGGTCCCTGTCCTGCCACAGCTCGGAAGTCGTCGGTGGTGAGTTGGTTCCTCAGGGTGTGGGGGAAAGGGGCTGGGGGAGCGCAGGGAAGGAGGAAGGAGCAAGTTCAGAGGAGGAAAAGGGAGAAGGGACAGGGAGCAGGAGAGGTGAGCGGGACCGAGGGAGAGGAGCGGAGGGCTGCTCCGCGGGAGTGAGGAGGGGATATGAGGAGCCGGGAGGAGGAGCCAGGGGCGGTTCTGCCGGCTCCCCAGGTCCCCCGGGACCGGCCGGCTGCGGCTGGCGGGAGAGAGCCAAGATGTCACCGGAGCAGAGATGTCACCGGAGCGGAGATGTCACCGGCTCCAGGAGCAGTCACAGACTGCACCGTGCGGGAAGGGACCCTCAAAGGCCATCCTGTCCCCCTGCAGTCAGCCGGGACCCACCCCCCGGCTCCAGCAGGCTGCCCGGGGCCACATCCAGTCTGATCTTGGATGCCTCCAGGGGTAGGACTTCTGGGGCTGCCTGGGGGTTCCTGGCGGGGGGCTGCCAGCCCTGCGGAACACGAGGCACCCCTCCTGCTGCATGCCCACACTGCTGCTCCGTCCTCACCGCGGGCACCCGGGCCCTGGCAGTCCGAGTGGCTGCTGCAGCCAGGCCTCCCCGCCGTGTGCCAGGCTGTTTCCGGAGCTGCCATCTGCTGGCATCTCTGAGCTCCCCCAGGGCAGCTGGAGCCAGAGGTTTTCCCAGAGCTCCTGTGCCACTGCCCCGCTGCAGTGCCCACCCAGGGGGTGCCAGCAAGGGCAGGTGGATGCTGTGGAGTGCCCATGGTGCCCATCCTGCCCTGGCAGCGCCTGTGCCCGCTGGCTCATCTCCCTGTGCCAACGAAGGCGACACCCCGAGTGGTGCGAGGTCTGTCCTCCTCCAACCCAGGACTGATCTTGGCAGGATTTGGGCAGTGCCAGGGTTGAGGTGATGACTCCTCCTGCAGAACCTTGCCAGTGCCTGCTGGTGTCAGGCCTCTGTGGGCACAGGTAGCCACAGCTTCTCCCGGGGAATGGCCTCCAGGCTTTGTGCTGAGGTGGAGGTCCTGGGAAGTTCTCAGGGAAGCAGCCCTGGTGCAGGGTGGTAGGATGGAGCTGGCAGCTGGGCTGGCTGCTGGATGAAAAGGCCTCTCCTGCCTGCAGCCCTGCAGCAGCCCTGCAGCAGCCCAGCCCCTTCTTGTGGTTTGCTTCTTTCCGGCACTCAGCACTTCAGAAAAGCTTCCCCAGACCACATCCATCCCAGCTGCCCACAGAGCAATCTCCAGCCCCACTGAGCCCTGTGGCTGCCATCACCAGCCAGGGGAGGGGAAGGGAGCAGCTAAATCTGGCAGCACTTTGATGCACAGGAGCTGGACAGGAGGTTCTGAGTGATGCTGGGGTGTGAGGAGCACATCCCAGCCCTCCAGGCTGGCTGCTGGGCACTGTGGGGACCCCAGTCCTCAAGCACAGCACAGCCCCTGGATGTGGGCACCACCAAACTGGGTGAGCAAACACAACCAGGACACTGGCACAGATGTCAGCTGGTTCCAGTCAGCAGGGTACAGGGCAGGGAGTGCACTGGGGAGCCCTGACGCTGGATTGTCCCTCAAGGAGCCCTCCTGGAGCTCCTCAAGCTCAGCATTCCCAAGAGGATCCTTGTCTAGGAGGGACATTGGGATGTGCCACGGAGCTGGGGATGCTGTCAGCAGAGAGGAGGGAGGGTGACCTTGGGGACCAGAGCCAGAGCCACCGCTGGATGAAATTTCATGAAGCTGAGAACAAGGTCATGCCTTTGGGGAGCATCCCAGGGAGGCTGAGCTGGAGACTAATCCTGGGAAACGGGGCCAGGGAGGCAGATTGGGTGGTTGGGAACCACTGCGCCCTAGGGACCAGGCCACACCCCAGCCCTTTGCCTCTGATGGAGTTGATAGAAGCAAAAAACATTCTTCACCTTGGGGAGTGGCAGAGCCCTGGAGCAGGCTGCCCAGAGAGGTTGTGGCATCTCCTCTGCAGAGCTTCCAACCCCCCCCCGGCCACGGTGCCCCTGGGCGAGCTGCTGTGGGTGCCCTGCTGGAGCAGGGGGGTTGGACTGGGGGAGCTCCAGAGGTCCTTTCCAACCCCACCCTGCTGGACTGCTGGGATGAGCTGCAGCAGCACCGTGGGCAGGGCCTCACCTGGGATGAGCTCTGGGGGTACTGGGCTGGCTTAGTCCTGTGGGAGCAGGCTGGGTGCCAGCTGGGTGCCAGCTGGGCTGATCACATGCAGGCTGGTTCTAGAGGGTGCTTTTGGCAGGGGTGGGATTTCTGGTGCTCCCCAGCTCTGGGACAGGGAATTTCTCTGCAGGGAGAAGAGGAGGAGGAGGGGAAGAAGCAAAATGGAAGAGAAGCCCAAAGGGGTTGGGTTAGCCCTGGCAGGGCACTCACAGGGCAGCAGTGCTGCCCTGCGGGCCATTCCCTGGCGGTGTCAATGATCCCATCCCATGGCGTGGGGAAGGTTTACTGTGTCTGGTTGGGAGCAGCTCCAGCAGGGAGAGGGAGATGCTGTAATGAAAACCCTCCATCAGCTGGGGCCATTAACCTGCCAGGCTGAGCTGAGCTGGCGGAGGGAGCTGGGACCACGCTCACCCCAGGCTGGGGCTGCGGAATGAGCACGGCCCCGGCTCCAGTTACCACCACCTGTCCCAGAGCTGACACTTGAGCTGAGCTGAAGGTGACCTGGGCCAGTGATGGTGACACCAAGCCCTCGAGGGAGCCCACCCAGGCTCCACCGCTGGGGACAAGCCGCGGCTGTGCCCCTGCCCCGCAGGCAGGACGCTGCCATCCTGCTTTGTGGCAGGGGTTTTGGAGATGCTGGAGGAGTCCTTGGGTTGGTTCCAACTCCTCCTTCACCAGGAGTTATTTTTACCCTCTCTCAGGTAAAGCTTTGGCGGGGGAGAGGGCTGGGGGGCCGCTATAATTAGCTGTGACACCAGCCCCCGTGGCGGCGCGTGCTGGGGGTGATGCCACCGCGCCCCGACCCACCGCTGGGCACCGGGGCTGAGGGCATGATGCTCGCTGGCCTCCTCCCTGCCTCGGCAAGGAGGGATGGTGGCGGGACCGCGGCTTCTCCTGGCTCCTGGTGTCATGTGGCCGCTGTTCTGGGGCACTTGCGCTGCTCTGCAGCCTGTCACGGGCCCGCGGAAAGGAGGTTCCCTGGAGCGGGGAGCACGGAGGCGGCGGGCGGGGGGGGGGGGGAAGGGGGAGGGGGATCTGACGGCAGCAACAGCACATTTCACAGCCTGTCACGCTTTAATGGCAGAGGAGATCAAAGCTGGGATGGAGTTATTCATAGAGATAAACCAATCCCCGAGGAGGCGAGGAGAAAACAACATTGCAAGCTCTGTTATCCCAGGCCTGCAAGCGGCAGCCCAGCCCCGGGGAGGCTGTCGCAGGAAGGGCCCCGGGAGCCGGACCCGCTCCGCTCGGCGCCGGGGAGCTGCTCCTCCCAGCCAAGGACTTGGCTGAGCTGGGGCTGAGCTGGGCTGCCTGCGTCGTCTCCTGCCGCGGAGCTGACCCTGCACGGAGCCGTGGAATTGTTTGGGCTGGAAAAGCCCTTGGAGAGCATCCAGGCCAAGCAGCAACCCCACGGCGCCACGGGCACCAAACCGCGGCCACGGGTGCCGTGGGCAAGGTTTCTTGGACGGGATGGTGATGCCACAACCTCCCTGGGCAGCCTGTGCCGGGGTGTCCCCACTCTCACTCTCAAGAATTCCTTCCTCCTCTCCACTCTCAGTCTCCCCTCTCCCAGCTCAAAGCCGTTGCTCCTCCTCCTGGCACTCCCAGCCCTTGTCCCAGGTCCCTCCCCAGCTCTCCTGGAGCCCCTTCGGATACTGGAAGGCTGCACTGAGGTCTCCCTGGAGCCTTCTCTTCTCCAGCCTGTCCCCACAGGAGAGGTTCTCCATCCCTCAGCTCCGCTTCGTGGCCTCCTCTGGACCCTCTCCCACAGTTCCGAATCCTCCTCGTGTCGGGGGCACTGGAACTGGTCAGGACGAGCTGCTTTGGGCCCGCTCGGGGATGGGAGGGGAGGGCTCCACATCCCTTCCCTTCCCAAACCCTGAGAGGGGGCAGCGTGGGGGCGAGCCGAGCACGGTGGGATTGCCTGGGCAGCCGGGGATCTCTCAGCTGGGACTAATCCTGCTGCCCCTTATCAGATGCTGCCACCTTGCCTGCGCTGGCTCCGCCAGCCCCGCCGGGCGCAGCCTGTGTTATCCAGCCCTTTATCCCCCGGCTTAGACGCTTCACAGTGGATTAGCACGTCACATTCTAATGCAGAAAAACTGATGAGTAAAAAGGAGTTGTGGGGTTTTTTCTCTCCCCCTCCCCGCCTCTGTATTATTCCCCACCTCCGCCCCCTCTCCACCCTACGCCCCCGGGCCCAGCCCCGGCCGTGGGCGCCGGCGCTGCCGCGCTGCTGGGTGATGCACAGCCCCTGCCCCGCTTCGCGCAGAGGAAGGGAAACCAAAGAGCCTTTCTCTGGGGGACTGTGCGGGGTCGGCGTGCTCTGCCCTGGCTGGCTGTAGCGATAGGGCTGAGGGTGGGAGGGTCGGGTGCCCCCCCCCCCCCCGGGTGCCAGCTGCAGCCCCAGCACCTGCAGCCCAGGGCGTTAATAAGCAGCACGTTATGGGGAGTCAAGGCCTAAGTGGACTTCATTAGGGAGCTGGGGCCTCCCTGCCTCCCCTTGTTCCATGTGATTTCATATCAGATGAGCCTTATCTCCTCTCCAAACGCTTCCATTTAAACTCCATTAATCTTTCAAAGCTCCTCTGGACCAGCACTGCTGAGCCCTTCCCAGCCAGCCCAGCTGGGAGCTGCTGCTGCTGCCCTGGGGACTGAGGCCACCTGCAGCCTTGCCACCTCAGGATCTCTGGTGGGGTTCAGCTGGGACCCCTCCCCCTGCCCTCCCTCAGCTCCGTGGGTGGTCAGAGTGGTCCTTTTGTCAGCTGTGACAGCTCCCACAGCCACCTTGTCCTCCTTGCTGGGGGTCTGTTTAGGCTCCTGCAGGCACTGAAGTGCAGAACTGCTTTGGTTGGAGAAGACCTTAATGATCCTCCAGTCCGACCCTTCTCCAGCTCTACCAAGGCTGCTGCTGGCCCATGGCCCTCAGCACCACATCTCAGCACCTTTGATGGGGATTCAGCCACCTCCCTGGGCAGCCTGTGCCAGGCTTTGAGATCCCTTTCAGTGGAGAAATTCCTCCTCATGTCCAACCTAAATCTCCCCTGGGGCAACTTCAGGCTTTGCCTCTTATCCTGTCCCTTGTTCTTTGGGAGCAGAGCCCAACCCCCACCTGGCCCCAGCCTCCTTTCAGAGAGCTGTAGAGAGCAATGAGGTCTCCCCTCAGCCTCCACTTTCCCAGGCTGAACCCCCCAGCTCCCCTGCCCTGTTCTCCAGAGAACTCCCCAACCTTGTTGTCCTTCTCTGGACTCTCTTCAGCTCCTCAATGTCCTCCTTGGAGTGGGGGAGTCCAAAGCTGACCCCAGGATTCCAGCTGTGGCCTCCCCAGTGCCCAGTCCAGGGGGACAATCCCTGCCCTGCTCTAAAGAGTCAACCCGGTTTGCCATGCTGAGAGCCCTCTGGGTGATTCCCTTCCTGGTGGTGCCACGCAGGGGTCCCTGGTGCAGTGCTGACTGCTCCTGCCCTGCTGGGGCTGTTCTGTGGAGACTTCCCCTGCTGCTCTCCCTGCTTCCTGCACATCATGAAGCACCCCTCAGCAGGCTGCACTTTCTCCCGACATCCTGCACAGTCGCTCAGGCAGCTTGTGGCAGGGGGCTGAGCTGCCCTGAGCTGAGGCTTCCGTTGGCAGGGGCCACAGGAGCTGGGTCCCTGTCTGCTTCCCTCGCTGCCTCCCCTGGCTCAGGCCATGCCTTTCACACCTAATCCCACCCAAGCAGGGAGGTTACACAGCCCCAGAGGCAGGCTGGGGGCTCCCTCTGGCTGGCCTGCTCTGGGAGGCTGTTGGGGAAGCAGCAAGGAGCTTAAAATCCCTGATGGGGTGGGAGGGACGCCCTCTGCCCCACCACTATCCCTGTGCCCCTTCCCCCCAGGTCACCCCTGCCCCATTGCTAATCTGCTGCCCCCTCACCAATCAATCCCCTGCCCCTCACCACCACCCCCCCACTATCACCCCCTGCCCCCTCCCCAGTTCCCAGTGTCTCCATCCTTACAGTAAGAGCCTGGCTGCCGGTGCACCAAAGGACTAAGAGAATAAATAACCCCTAAAAAAAACCCCAAGCCAACCCCCAACAAAAGGCTCTGATCTCCCAGGGTCAGGGCCGGCATGAATAATGAAGAGGCTGCGCTGGGGAGGAGCTCCCCAGGTGTCGGCTGTTGCAGGAACTGCGGCGGTGCCTGCTGCCCGGCGAGCCCTGGCGCCGGCCGCGATCTCTGCAGGCAGCAGCCCGAAAGCCTCTATGGAAAGGGAGATAAATTAAAACCGAGGCAAAAACGCTCCGAGGCAGTTAATTCCCTCAGCTCTCCATCCTGCACAGCTCTGCATGCTCGGGGGAGCTGCTCCCTCTTTGCTCCAGCTGCTTCCTGCCTGATGCGGTGCAGAGAGAAGGGGAACGGCACCAGGAGGCTTCCCGGAGAGGATCTGAAATACCCTCAGCTGGCAAAGGTGCCAGGAGACAGCTGGGGATGTGCAGGCTCCAAGGAGACCTCAGAGCAGCCTTCCAGCCCCTGCAGGGGCTCCAGAGCTGGAGTGGGACTTCAGAGTGGAAGGTGCTGATGGCTTCAGGCTGGAAGAAGCTGGACTGAGGTGGGACACGAGGAGGAGACTCTTCCCCACGAGGGTGGTGAGGCACTGGAACAGGCTGTCCAGAGAAGCTGTGGAGGCTCCAAGCCTGGAAGTGCTCAAAGCCAGGCTGGATGAGGCCCTGAGCAACCTGGGCTGGTGGGAGGTGTCCCTGCCCATGGCAGGGGGCTGAAGCTGGATGAGCTTTGAGGTCTCTTCCAACCCAAACCATTCCACGTGCCTTGCTGGTACTCAGCCGGGTGCTGGGTACAGACCCAAGGGAGGTCAAAGGGGAACAATCTGCAAAGTTGCCACATCCTGGGGGAGGTCTGGGGCTGCATTCACAGCCTGCAGCTGCCCCGGGAGCCGGCACCTGTGGGGCACAGGGGGCAGAGCACCCCACCCACAGCTGCTGCATCCTCCCCTCCGCTGCGGCCGGGTAGTGCTTGGAAGCTTCCTCCTCTCTTCAGAAGCCACAGATGCCATTAAAGCTTATTAATAACAATTAATAATTCATTGGCTAACGATTCTTTGTGTGTGAAGGCATCTCAAGAGGAGCAGGAAGGGCCTGAGGTGCACCTGGGAAGCTTTAAGCTTTTGGCATGGCACCTAGGGGCGCGCAGAGGGGTTTGGGTTCCTGTGATGCCTCTGGGGGTGTAAAGGGCTCCAGGTGTGGCTGGAGAGCTGCCAGGTAGGAAAGGGGCTGAGGATGCTGGTTGACAGCTGCCTGGACATGAGCTGCCAGCATGGCCAAGAAGGCCACCAGCATCCTGGCCTGGACCAAAGCATCCCAGGTCCCTCAGCACCAACCTGGCCCTGAACACCTCCAAGGAAGGGTCAGCCACAGCCCCCCTGGGCAACCTGTCCCGGTGCCTCACCACCCTCACTGGCAAGAACTTCTTCCTCCTCTCCAGTCTGATGTCCAGCAGGAGGTGAGTGAAGCCACAGGCAGCTGAGGGATCCTCCTGCCTGCACCCCAGGTGTTGCCATGTCAGGAAAAGCTTGGATGAAGCTTTCCAGTGAGGGTGGTGAGAGCCTGGAGCACGTTGTGGCTGCTCCCTCCCTGGAAGTGTTCAGGGTCAGGCTGGATGAGACCCTGAGCACCGTGGGCTGGTGGGTTGGCACTGGATGACCTCCAGGGCCCCTTCCCACCCAACCCATTCCATGAGTCCACGAAGGGATAAGCTGGAGGCAGAGGGCAGCAGAGGAGCAAACCCTCTGCAGGGTCTCCCCCCGGGGCTGAGCTGCTGGCTGCTGCTTGCTGGGTGCTCTGCTTGGGTTTGATTCTGGAGCACCTCTGGAAGCTCCCAGCCCAGCGCCCCCGGGCGCCCACCCGCAGCCGCCACGGTCCTGAGCCTGGCTGCAACTCTGCTCCATCACCTCCAATTATTTTGCACCAGGCAGCCCATGTCCCCCTGGATTTGCTTCATCCAGCTGGAAAACGATGCAGCCTCTGAGAGCAGAGGCTGCTGCTGCTGTTTGACAGCAGGAGAGGGGCTGGGGGCTGAAGCTGGCTGGGGGGTGGGGATGGTGCAGGTGGAGAAGGCGCAGCCCTGCCCGGGGAGAGCAGTGGGGATGCCAGAGGTGAATCGCCGCCTGGCAAGGCTGGGTGCACCCCAGCAGCTCAGGAGTGGTTTAGGGGCCCAGGTGCTGCCCTCCAAAGTGATTTGCACGAAGCCCTTCAGCCTCTCCCAGGGGGTGGAAGCGCCCTGGCTCCGCTGGGCACCACGGTGGGAGCTGCTGGGGGGATGGCAGTGCTGGGGCCAGCATCATGGAGCCACAGAACCATAACAGCACAGAATCACAGTCAGGGCAGCTCAACAGCCCTGCTGGAGCAGGACCACTCAGGACAGGGCACACAGGGGCACGCCCAGGTGGGATTTGAGTCTCCAGAGGCTCCACAGCCTCTCTGGGCAGCCTGCTCCAGGGCTCCAGCACCCACACACTCCTTGTGGTGAGGTGCAGCCTCCTGTGCTCCAGCTTGTGCCCCTTGGTCCCTGTCCTGTCACTGGGCAGCACCAACCAGAGCCTGGCACCTTCACCCTGACCCCCACCCCTCAGATAGTCACAGACTTCTCTTCCCCAGACTCAAGAGCCCTAAGTCTTTCCTCCACAGCAGAGATGTTCAAGTCCCTCCCTCATCCTCACAGCTCTCTGTTGAATCCTAGAATCAAGGAATAGTTTCTGCTGGGAAAGACCTCCAAGACCCTCAAGTCTGACCACCAACCCAACCCCTCCACGGCCACCAAACCCTGGCCCCAGGTGCCACGGCCACAGGGGTCTGGGACACCTCCAGGCGTGGGGACTCCACCACCTCCCTGGGCAGCCTCTGCCAACCCCCTGACCACTCTGGCAGGAGAGAAATTGTTCCTCGTGGCCAACCTGAATCTCCTCTGGCACAACCTGAGGCCGCTTCCTCTCCTCCTATCACCTGACACCGGAGAAAGAAGAGACCAACCCCCACCTCACTCCAACCTCCTCCCAGGGAGCTGCGGAGAGCCCCTGCCCCCCCCCCCCCTCCCCCTTGCCCCCGGTGCCCAGGTTGTTTGTGCAGAGCCAGCTGGGCTCCTGGGGTTTGTTTATGGAGTGTCTGAAGCTCCAGGAACTATCTGGGTATCCATAATTCCCCTGCCCAGGCTCTCCAGCTGTGCAGGAGATGCTTTGCACTCCAGCTCTGTGATTATCCACTAAGGCTGCGCCGTGGGGGAGCTCTGCTCGCCGCAGCCTTCCTGGGCTTGGGACCGCTGCAGCCCCACGCAGGGCCCGGGGGGTGCCGTGGGCTGGGCACCTGGGTGGGTGCTGGGGCTGGGGGGTTGGGGTGGAGCGGGGAAACCAGCAGCACGCCCTGGCTGAGAGCAGCAGGCTCATGGCACACCTCCCCCTGCGCTCCCACAGGTGCTGGAGGACAGCTCAGCACCCAGCAGCAGGGCAGGTTTGAGTCACATGAGGGAAGGGGGTGGGGAAAGCTTGGGTGTTCGTGGGGTGTCAGGAGCTGACCCCCAAAACAAGACAGCAGCTGGAGCAAGGTGGGCTGTGAGCTAGGCAGGGAGCTCGGAGGGTGCAGAGGGTCATGCTTTGGGGGTTAGCAGGCTAGAGGGGGCACAGGGGGGTGCAGGGGGCACAGCAGGATCTGGTGGGGTCCAGTGGGGTTCACCAAGGTCGTGGGGTGCCAGGGGAGTACAGTGAGCTGCTGCTGGTTCCCTTCTCCTGCTTTCCTCCAGAGAGGGGAAGAAGCAGGAGAGGAGGATCGTGGTCAGGCTTTGCTGGGACGTGCTCCAGCCCTTCCCTGCTCCCTGCCTTGCCCTCCCTCCCTGCACTCCCTGTGCCCAGGGCAGAGAGGAGGCAGAACCCCCTGGCAAAGGCAGTGGCATCATCTCCGTGTCAAACTCAATTCTCCCCAGTGCCAGCTCAACCCTGGAGCCTCATGGAAATGCTCCAGAGGTCTTAAATCCTCCGCGGTCGATCGAGGCCCTCCCGTGAGCTCTGCCCCAGGGCTCCCAGCTCCTGGATTAGTCGTCCCCCGGCTCCCCCCCCCCAGCCCCAAGCCCTGCGGCAGGGTGGTGACAGGAGATGGGGATGTGGCCCTCCCCCAGGACAGCTTTGATGGTCGTGAGAAGGGAAAGCTGCAAATGCACTTTGTGGCTGCTCACATCAGCCCCCTCCCCCTCCCCGGCTGCAGCAACCCCCAGACAGGGGCTTCACGAGCATGAGACAACCACCTCCTGAGCTTTACTGATGGGGGCAGCCCCAGTGCCTGTCCCCCAGGCCACACGAGGCTGTGGAGGGGAAGCTTAGCCTCTGGCTTGCTCCTTTTCCCCTGAGAGGGGAAGAAAAGGAATGGGGTTTGGAGCCTGGGGACAGGACTGCTGAGCCTGAGCCTCGCTGGGCCCGGGGGCAGGACGAGCAGGGCTCCCGGGCAGGGAGAGGAAACTCCTGCCGGGGGCGCTGGGGCCGCACCTGCCGGCAGGGAGGGCTGCGACACCCCCAGCTCACGAATACCGGAGCAGCAAGTGCGAGGCATTGATCCCTGCCGCCAACGAGCACAGCGCGGAGGGGCGGCGAGGGGCATCCCTCTGCCCCGCGGAGGGGCTCTGGGCAGCCGCTCCCCTGCCGGCCCTGGGAGCTGCCCTGTGGCCGTGAGGCTCCGAGCACAGCCCCAGCGCTGGGGGCAGCCTCCAGCCTCTTGTTTGCTCCCCGTGGCTCTAAGGTCATGCCAGGCTCCGAGGGCTGGGGAGAGGAGCTGGCTGTGCCCTGCTGTGTGCCCTCCTGCACCGCTGGGCTTGGGGCAGCTCTGCCGGGTGCCAGGCGCCTCCCCGGTGCTGCAGGGACCGTGAAGAGCCAGGGCAGGGCTGGGATGTGCCCAGCTGCTTCCCCCGCCCAGGCTCTTCTCAGAGGGCTCATTCCCCTCGTTGGAAGGAATCCAAGCCCAGACAGCTCTGTCCCTGGAGCATCCTGCACGCAGCTCCTGGGGAGCAGCCCCCCCTGCGGGGCTTCAGGCGGGGGTGGGTGGAGATGGAGGGGGCTGGACAACGCCAGGAGACCCCTGATGGGACCCGGTGATGACGCAAGATGGAAGAGGAGGTAAGAAAAGCCCAGGATGGGCTTCCCCACGACACTGCCTGCCGGGGGATCCTGTCCCAGCTGCAGGGTGATGCCGGGGGGCAGCGGGGGAAGAAGAGACCCAGCCCCCCCGGGATGCTCCTGGGTGGCTGCACCGTGGTAGGGGCACAGGGGCAGCACTCCTAGAACTCGGGGAGGGAGTCTCTGTATTGCCGCTTCCCCCTCGGCGATGCTCTCCCACCAGCCTGTAGCGGGGGGGGGGAGGGGGTCGCGGGCAGGAGGCAGCTCCTTGTCGCTCAGGAGATTTGGGTTACGGCAGACCCTCATCTGCATTCGCCGCGGCTCCCCCCGAGCCCTCCCCTTCTGCCGGGGACAGATAACGTCGGCGGCCGCGGTGCTGGCGGCAGAGCCGAGGCTCCCCCTGCGCCGGCCGGCATCAGCATGCAGCCAGCATCGCCCCAAGGCCGCTCAGCCCCGGCGCTGCCCCCGGCCCCCCGGCGCTGCCCCCGGCGCTGCCCACCGGTACCCCGGCGCTGCCCCCCGGCACTCCCGGCGCTGCCCACCGGCGCTGCCCCCGGCACCCCCAGAGCTCCTCACCGGTACCCCCAGCACTCCCCACCGGCGCCTCCAGCGCTGCCCCCGGCGCCCCCAGCTCTCCTCCAAGCCAGGCACCTGAATTAAATGGTTGCAAAGGGGACAGGCTCAGTGAGGGGCCCTGCGCCCCCACCCCTGCCTGCACACAGGCAGCTCCCCCCGCCAGCTTGTGGGGTCTGGGCAGTCCCCCAGATGCCCCCTGGCAAGGCTCCTCTCAGTGCCCAGCTAAGGGGCACGGTCAGCCCCACTCCTGCCTCCTGCTCTGAGCTGCTGAGGGGCAGTGATGGCTGCAGGGGCACCAGCCTGGGGCATCCCCTGGGCCTGGGCAGTGAGAGGGGCTTCCCAAAATGCAGCCCCTGGACCCCCACCGAAGCAGCAGGAGCTGAGGGGATGAGGATGCATCACCAGCTGAGGGTCCCCAGCAGCCACCAGCCTTGACCAACGCCACCAGGCCCAGAGCAGCACCGAGCCCAGCTCCCGCTGGGCAGCCGCGGTTTGAGGGCACAGCCGAGCAGCAGGAGCGACCCCAAACCAACCCAACCTCTCTCAAAGCTTCTTGGCACCCTGGGACCCCCACACAAGGACAGGACAGAAGGTTCCCTGCGCAGCTGAGTGGGACAGGGCAGCTCCTGGGCACCCCACATGTGGGCACCTGGGCAAGGCTGCCCAGCAAATCCAGAGAGCAAAAGAAACCCAGCACGGAGCCAGCTCCTCCTAATCAAATCCATCAAATCATCCCAACCTGCTGGCAAGGAAGAATCCAGGCAGGAATAACAGCCCAGCTGCAAGTCTGTTTTGCTTTAGCTGGTTGGAGGGGAGGCAGAAAGCAGCATATGTGGACCCCGGCAGACGAAGGCAGGGAGTGGGATGAGGATCCCTGAGGATGCTCAGCACAGACACCCAGGACCCATGCTCCAGGAAGAGCCTCCTGTGGGAAGCAGCTGCTGGCCACAGGCAGGCTGGGACCCAGCCCTGCTCAGCAGCCCTGCTGGAGAGGATCCAGCCAGCTTCAGGCTGCATCTTGCCTCCATTTAACAAATAAACCTCCTGGTGGTTGACACCAGGGAGCTGCTCCCTGCGAGGAGCCCAGCCAGGGAGCTCAAAGCAGATGATTAAAACTACCCCAGCGGCTCTGGGGCCTGGGCAGCAGCTCTGTGGGCGCCCAGGCAGTGCCTCAGTGGCTTCATCCTCATTGGCATGAGACACGAGAGGCACATGCCCGAGCTGGGCATGAGGATGGGGACCCTGAAGAGCACAGAGCCACAGGCTCCACGCTGGAGCCAGCTCGGGAGCTGCCTCCCCGGCTGCCGAATCGCCCAGGCAGCCCCCGGAGAGCCAACTCTGCCTCGTTCCCAGCTGGATGGGGAGAGGCAGCCTGCAGGATAAAGGCTTCATTGTGTGCTGGGCCCATGCCACAGCAGGAGGTGCTGCCACCACGCTGGAGCAGCAGGCTGCACCGAGCCGCCAGGACCTGCCCTCCCCAGGCCCCCAGCAGCCCCCGCCGCGGCTCTCCCACCGGTGCCCCCTCACTCCGGGGCAGTTGCCAGCTCAGGGATTCCAACCCCCCTGCACAAGGCTGAGAAGTGATGCCAGGGAGCTTTGCCCCTGCAGGAGCACCCTGTGAAGCTTCACCCCGCAGCACACGCTCCTGGGGAGCGCCAAACCCCAGAGGCAGCTCCTGGCATCCCCTTGGAGGAGATGCTGCTGGTCCTTGCCAGGCTGAAACCCCTTCCCCTGCGTGGGGGAGCCCTGCAAGAGGGCACTCACCACTTTGAAGTCTTCTGGGGTGCACTGCTCCCCACGGAAGAAGCAGGACAGCAGCATCTCCCTGATGTCGTGGCCAGCACGGTCATAGAACTCCAGCATGTTGAAAGGTTTGGGTTTGAAGTTCCTGAAGTTTGCTTTGTCCTGCAGGATCTCCAGCTGCTTCTCGTCAGCGGTCTGGGTGTCTGGGATCTCATATCTGGGTGGGGAAGAGCAGGCAGGAGGTCAGGCCTTGGTGGTGGTGGTGGCTGCTGCCACCTCTTGGACTGCACAGGAGCTACTTCTGCTCAGCTGAGTCCCAGGTGGCATTTTCAGAGGGTTCAGCAGCACAAAGTGGCTCAGAGCTGGCAGGGAGAGGGGTGAGGAGGAGAGGATGCCCAGCAGCGGTACCAAACCTATCCCACTCGGCCCAGCACTGGTCCTGCAGCACCAGCCCTGGTTGAGGCCAGCCCAGCTGCCTGCCTGGTGCCTTTGGTGGCATCATGGCTGCAGATGGTGGCTTTGCCAGGATGTGGTCTGAATGTGCTGAGTCTCAGCCCCAGCTCTCATGGCTGCAAACCCCTCCTTGGACCATGAATGGAGGCAGCAGCAAAGCCCCTTGGCAAATGGGCAGGGACTGCGCCTTGGTGCCAGCAGCAGGCTCGTGGCAGCGGCTTGGCAGCACCACAGAGCTGCTGCAGCCATGGGCATGGACTGGGGAGGGTGGGCAAGGGGCTTCCCTGGGAGCTCTGCCACTGCAGAGCGCCGTGGCCCAAGGACTGGCACCGACCTTGGCTCCTGGTGAGTGGGTGACGCTCGGCGGCTTCACCTGCCGGCATCCCTCCCCTCCCGGTGCGTGCCAAGCACCCAGGACACTGTCCTGGAGCAGCGTGTGCTGGTTCCACCTTGCAGCCACCCCAGAGCGGCTCTGGACACGCGTGGGGGTGGGAAGCACCCGGGATGGCTCCATCCAGAGCAGGACCTGACCCCAATGGCTCCTGGCGCAGCCACGGAGCGGCCACAGCCAGCCTTGGAGCCCAGCCGACCGGGGACCCGCTTCCTGCGGGAGGCTGAGGAGGTGCTGCCCGTGCCAGCCGCGGGGTGCACCTCCCCAGCAGCCGGCTGGTGCCGCGCAGTGCCCTGCCCGGGCGCGGGGGAGGGGGCACTGACCTGTTGTTGAGCAGGGCGAGCAGCTCGCCGGCGTGGTACAGGTCGTTCTTGGTGACCCGGCTGAAGCGGAACTCGTTGAGGTTGCAGAAGGTGACGGCGGGGAAGGTGAGCCTGGTGGCTGCCACCTCGTCCAGCTTGGTGACGTGGGGGTAGAGGAAGTAGTACTGGATGCGGTTGGTGCAGACCAGGGCCAGCAGCGCCAGCGAGCCCAGGAAGCAGAGTGCCCAGACCACGCGCTTCAGCGACAGCCGCTCGTAGGAGAAGATGTGAGAGAGCCCGTGGAGGGTGGAGCTGCTGGCAAAGGCCTGGATGCTCACCGGCTGCCCGCTGTCCACCTCCTCCTCGTCCACCTTCAGGTCCATCATGGTCTGTGCCGGCACCCCGGGGTGCTCGCTCTGCCGGCAGAGGAGGGAAAGCCCTGTGGGTGCTGGGCGCCGCGGAGGCCTCGTGGGTGCTGCGCCCTGCCCGTGGGTGCTACGGTGCCTGTCCCACAGTGCCGCCGTGCAGGGAGGATGGGAGGCACCTGGCAGCCCTGGCACGGGACAGCTGCTTTGCTGTGCCCTGCTCTTGCCCCCTCCCTCCCTCCCCCTGCCCGAGCCTGGGCAGCTGGAGGTGCACACACAGGTGCGGGCATGGAGTCACCATCCCTGGAGGTGCCCAAGAAACATGTGGGCATGGCAGAACTGGGGGCTCTGTGCTCCCCCACCACATCCAACCCTCCCACCCACCCCCTCTCTCCCCCCCCCCCCCATGGCACCCACCAGCGCATCCACGAGCAGAGGAAGGAATCAGGGATGCCAACCGGCAGCCGGTCTCGTCCTGCTCCGCGACGGCGGCTGCGACGGGGGAGCGGGGCTGGGACGAGCCTCCCTCCGCCTCTCGCTGCTGGGTTGGGAAACCGGGAGTGGGAGATGCAGAAGGCACAGAGAGGCTGCGAGAGGCACCGAGCCCGGCAGCAGCGGCGGCGGCGAACCGGAAAAGCGGAGAGGGGAATAAAAATAGCCCCGGCGGTACCTTGGTGCAGGCGTGGGAGCAGGGATGCGCTGGGGCCTCGCTCAGCGCCGCGCCGGGGGACCGGAGCCGACCATCGCCGGAGAGGAGGCAGCTGCCGGGGGCCGGGAGGAAAAAGGGGGAAAGGATGGCGAGCGGGAGGCTGCTTCCCTGCCAAACACATGGAGACCTCCCCCGGCGGCTAGCTGGGAGCTGGTGGCTTCTTCAGATGCATAATCCGCATGAAGTCATTGTCTGTGCGCTGCTGGGGCTGGAGGCCGCCCAGGGGTGCCGCAGGCCGGTGGGCAGTGAGGAGGAGGAGGAGGAGGCGGAGGAGGAGGAGAAGAAGAAGGAGGAGAAGGAGGAGGAGGGAGAGGCGGAGGAGCGGAGCGCTCCAGCGATTGCAGGCTGCTGGCAGGGGCTGTTGGTGCTGCTGTGCATGTGGGTAACGTGTGTGCGTGTGCGCGCCTGTGCCGCTCCCATCCCCCAGCCCTGCCGGGGATGCTCCGGCTCCTCGCTCCACCAGAGCCCCCTCGTCCCCCCACACAGCCCTCACCTGCCTCTTCCCTGCCAATAGCCTTCGCCCCCACCCTGCCGTGGGCAGGGACACCCTTCAGCAGAGCAGGTTGCTCGCAGCGGTGGGGGAATGAATGGGGGAGAGCTCGGGGGGCAGAGCCTCGACCCCCTGTCCCAGCTCACTGCCTGCTGCCCTGCTCCTTGCTGCCTGCAAGAATGGTCCCAGCACGACGCTCACCACGACGGGGACAAGACCCTGACAGAGGTGCTGGGCTCAGAAAGTGCTGCCCCTCTGTCAGCTGCTCCCCTGCTGCCATTTACAGTCACCAGGAAACTGCCATTGTCCCCAGGGTGCCCCCCGGCAGGAGGCTCTGAGCGCTCTCCTCCTCCCCAGGCAGAGCAAGAGGCTTGCCCAGTGCTGCCCAGCCTGCCCTGGTGCTGCCCAGCCTGCCCTGGTGCTGCCCAGCTTCTCCCCAGCACCACTGCATCTCCAGCCCTGCTTCCTCTTCCATCTGCTCCCCACTGCTGCCCCGAGGAGTGGGGTGCCCCCTCACCCAAGCCAAGCTGGGGACATGCACCCTGCTGCAGAGCTCTGCCCAGCAGCAGTGCAGGGAGTGCTGGCTGCAGCTGCCCCCTGCCCCCAGAGAGGTGACTCCCGTGTGGCTTTGTGGGGAAGCCATGTGAGGGTTGTGTTAATTCCTGCTGGGAGAGGCAGCAGGACCAGCTGAGGAGGCAACAATTAACCCCAAGCAGTAACTGATCACAGCACAAGGTTTGAAGGCAGGGTGCCAGGGTGTGAGCTGGCACCTGGGAGTGATGGGCAGCGGGGTGCAAAGAAGAGGAGGAGAAGCTGTGGCTGCCTCCTTCCCGTGCCGAATGGGTGCTCAGCGCTGGCTCAGATCCAGGAGCCAGGGCTCCCCTCAAACTGCCTATGGATCTAATTAGCATCAAAAAAGTAATTAAGGGAAGGTGCTGCAGCGCTGAGGCTCCCAGCACGAGCTCCAGCAGGCAGGCAGCAAGAGGCAAGGCTGGGGAACACCTCGGGAGCTGGGGCCGAGGCACAGCTGAAGCCCTGAGCCTCTCTCCTCACCTTCTGGGCAAGGTTGGGCCCTGGCTCACCACAGGCAGCTCTGGCTTGGAAACAAACTTCCACATGGGCTGGGGCAAGGCTTTGGAACTGGAGCAGGGGACGTGTGGGTTGGGCACCAGGAGGACGTTCTGCACAATGAGGGCGGTGGGACAGCGGCTGTCCAGGGAAGTGGTGGAGGCTCCACCCCTGGAGACGTTCCAGAGGGCCCTGAGCAAACTGATCTGCTCGGAGGCGTCCCTGCTGGCTGCAGGGGGCTGGGAAAAGCTGACCTCGGAGGGTCCCCTTCCACCCCGGGGCAACCCTGGGGATCGCTTGGAAGAGCATCTGCAGGGCAAAGGCATCCCCGGGGCAAGGTGGGTCGGCGAGGCTGGCAAGGAGATGTTTTTGCTGCTGCTTTGGGTTCTGCCCCCACTCTCTCTCCCTCCCTGGAGGCAGCCCTGCCTTGCAAATTGCTTCTTTATCTGCACCCTGCTGCTGCACAGGAGGCAATTTAATTCATAATGGTCTATTAAATACTGAGGGTGATGGAGGTGCTGCTTCCCTCCCGGGGTGTGAGAGCTCTGGGGGTGTCCAGCCCTGTAATCTCCAGGCTTGTGGTGGGTATTTAAGGTGAGAGATGCAATTAAGAGGCCACCAGCCCTTGCTGCTGGGGCTGCAGAGACAGCACCTCGCTGTTCAGCTGGGAGGAAGGTGACATTGCTTGTGACCCCAGCCTGGAGGAAAGGAGGCTGAGGGGAGACCTCCTTGCTCTCCATCACTCCCAGTGAGGTGGGGGTTGGTCCCTTCTTTCTAGTATCAGGTGGCAGGAGGAGAGGAAATGGTCTGAAATGGTCCCAGGGGAAGTTTAGGTTGGCCATGAGGAACAAGTTCTGTCCTCCACGAGTGGTCAGGGGCTGGCACAGGCTGCCCAGGGAGGTGGTGGAGTCCCCATCCCTGGAGGTGTTCCAGAAACCTGTGGCCATGGCAACTGGGGGACAGGGTTTGGTGGCCAAGGTGGTGTTAGGTCAGTGGTTGGACTGGGTGACCTTGGAGGTCTTTCCCAACACAAATGATTCTGTGGCTGCCCCCTCCCTGGAGCTGTTCAAGGCCAGGCTGGATGAGGCCTTGGGCACCCTGGGCTGGTGGGAGGTGTCCCTGCCCATGGCACAGGGTTGGAACTGGATGAGCTTTAAGGTCCCTTCCAACCCAACCCATTCCAGGGACCTATGATCCCACCCAGGTCAGGAATTCTAGGGTGGAGGGAGAACAACTTAACCCCCTGAAACCCGGGCTGAGTGAGATGTAAAACTCCTTTGCAGTCCATCTCTGCTAATGGCTTGCAAATTGCTTCCCTCAGCTCTGGTGTTCCAGACTGCTCAGCTCCAATCCCTTCCAGGAGCCCATTCTGGGGCCAAACACTTCCTAGCTTGGGGAAATAACCATCAGCATCATTAGCAGCAGTAAATTGTATTCAAATGAGCTGCTGTGGTGCCTCCTGAGGGCTGTGTACAGTGTGCTTTGGGGTAGCTCCAGCATGAAGGAGTTACTGCCCCTCCCAGCATCCAGAACTGCTCCTGCGGCCATCCCCACTGCCCTGCTCCTCGAGGCAGCTCTTTGCTCCAGCTCTGAACCAGAAAGCAGCTCTGTTGCCCTCCACACGGACCCTGACAGAGGGCCAGGGCTTCCCAGCTCATGAGCACGTTGTTAATTACGTGCTGGAAGCCAAAGCCTCAGCATCTTGGTGAGGCTAACGAGGCTTTTAACAGAGCAGCTCCTTGCCGCCGCCGGCCCTGACCACGGAGCTGTCGCGGAGCCACCCCCCCGGTGAGGAAAGGCTGAGAGTGCTGTGGCTCTTTAGCCTGGAGAAGAGGAGGCTGAGGAGAGATCTGTTCCATGCTGACAAGTATCTAAGTGGTGGATGTCAGGAGCCTGGGGCCAGGCTCTTCTCGGTGGTGCCCAGCGGCAGGACAAGAGGCAATGGGCAGGAACCTGAGCACAGGAAGCTCCACCTGCACTTGAGGAGGAACTTCCTGACTTTGGGGCTGCTGGGCAGCGGGAGCAGGCTGCTGGGGTAGTTTTGGGAGGGGAAATTTCAACCCACCACTACTCCCCAGAGAGGTGGTGAAGTCCGGGGGGGGGGGGGGGGGGCTGGATGATCTTTAAGGTCCTTTCCAACCCAAACCATTTGAGGATTCTAGGATCAAAAGGTGACTCTTTAAACACAGAGTCACAGGACCAAGCAGGCTGGAGAAAACCTCAGAGGTCATCAAGGCCAACCTAACTCCTCCTGACCACTAAACCATGGCTCCCAGTGCCACATCCAAGCCCTTCTTGAACACCTCCAGGGATGGTGATTCCACCACCTCCCTGGGCAGCACATCCCAATGGCCAATTACTCTTTCTGTGGAGAACTTTCTCCTCACCTCCAGCCTAAACCTCCCCTGGCACAGCTTGAGACTGTGTCCTCTTGTTCTGCTTGCCTGGGGGAAGTGACCAACCCCCACCTGGCTACAGCCTCCCTTCAGGTAGTTTGTGGAGAGCAATAAGGTCTCCCCTGAGCCTCCTTTTCTCCAGGCTAAGCAACCCCAGCTCCCTCAGCCTCTCCTCGCAGGGCTGTGCCCCAGCCTCCTCCCCAGCCTCCTTTGCCCTTCTCGTCCCCCAGCCGCTGTGCCTCTCACCCCGGCGCGGAGTGCGGCTGACGCCGCGCTGGGGCTGCGCTCTCTCGCTCGCACCCGCTTGGCTCTCCCGGAGCAGGGAGCAGCCAGTCCATTAAACACTGAGTCATCCTCAGAGGCATTTAATTTTGTGAGGGGCAGCAGTCTGGATAATTAAAGACCTCTGCGTCCGACGCCGGCGGCGGCGCAGGGCTGACCGGCAAAGGCACCCAGCAGCAGCAGCACCACCGCGCAGGGAGGTCGCTCCCCTCTCCACCTCGCGTTCCGGGTGGGGGAAGGGTTTTAACCTTTTCCTCCCTCGGAGGAGGGCTCCCTCGGTCAGGTGAGGGCAGTGATGCTCTCCGTTATCGCTGCCCGGGTTAACCGTGCTCCCGATGGGCTCCCCCACGGCGGAGGCTCGCTCTCTCTGGAGGTCTTGGCTGATTAGAAGGACAAGCTGTTCGGGGAGCTGGTAACAAAGCCACGAAAGCTTTTAGGCAGCAGAGCTAAAGGCACTGATATCACTGTGCTCTGCGTGGGTGGGGAATGAGACAAGAGTTCCTCCATGCTGCTGGGGTTTGGTTGGGTGGGTTTTTTCCCCCCCCCCCTCCTTTCCCCCTTCCCACTATTCATCTTCCTCAACAACTTCTCTTTTGTTTTGATGTCTTTCTATTTAAACCTTCGGAGCTGCACGTGGGATCAAAGAGGAGGCTGAAGCCTTAACAACCAGGCACCTTGCAACACAGGCGTGAGGGACCTGGAGAGACACCAAGAGCGAGGAGGGAAGGTGCCTCAGGTTCTCCTGGGGGGGGGGGGGGGGGTTGGCAGCAGGAAGCGTCCCCAAGAGCCTGGAGACAAAGTCCCTGAGGCCATCTCCCGCGGGTCCACCTCCTCAGCGCCTCTGTGTAGCACCACCAGAGGCTGCGGCTCTGGGATTTCCTCCTCCTGCTGCTCCCTGCCCTTGATCTGGGCTCCCCTCGACCGCCTTGGGGCTGTTGTGTTTTACAGCCCCTCCAGGGCTCTTTCTACTCTTTTTGCCCTCCTGGACGTCTTGGGATCGATCAGCTGCAGTCCTCCAGAGCTGTGAACAGCACTTTGCAGACTGAAGGTGGATGGAAACCCTGCAGAAAGTCACTGAGCAGAGCGTGCCGCTTCATTGGCTCCAGCAATTAGGAGGAGGCAAAGCAACACCGCCGGCTGCTCCTCGACTGCTGTCCTGAAACCCTCTCCCCATGAGCCGATTCCCCCTAGGCTGCCTCCTGCCATCCTCACTCCTTTTACCCTGTGACCAGAAAAAGCCTCTCAGCCCGGGGACAGAGCCCAGGTGCTGCTCTGCTGGACTGGAGGGGCTGAAGGTTCACAGGTTCATGGAGTGGGTTGAGTTGGAAGGGACCCTGAAGATCATCCAGTTCCAACCTCCCTGCCATGGGCAGGGACCCCTCCCACCAACCCATTTTGCTCAAGGCCTCATCCAGCCTGGCCTGGAACCCCTCCAGGGAGGTGGGGGGAATATGCTCAGGCTGGATGAGTGAGGTGGAGACCAAACAAGCTCATTTCAGAGCATGAGGCAAGGATCTGTGTGGTTCCCAGCAGTCCTGCAGAGCTGCCCAAGGCCATCCCTCCTGGTGCCTCACCGCTGGCATCTCATCTCCACCAGAAGCCAAAGCAGGTCTGAAGGGAAACTTTCTGCACCACCGGTGGCTGTGCCAAGGGTCCTGCAGGTCGCCCAGGGAGGTCGTGGATGCCCTCTCCCTGGAGGGGTTCCAGGGGATTGCTGGAATGCTTGGGGCAAAAGGATCCTAGAGCTCTCCCCTGGGTGCACAGCCAGCCTGTGCCCCCTTGCTGCCTCGCTCCTCCGATGCCCTGTCCCTGCCTGCGCTCCCCTGGCTGCTCGTCCCTGCGTCCTTGTCCCTGCCACAGAGCCCCTTCAGCTCACATTTGCTTTTATTCCCTCTGACACCAGCTGTGGTCACAACAAAGCTCATTAAGGAAATGCTGAGGATAGCTGGAAGGGGAAATGGATCCCTCCCAGCTGGGAAGTGCCAGGTTGGGCCAGGCAGCAGCCTGACCCCGAGCACCGCGGAGCCCCTCCTGCAGAAGGCAGCTCCTGGGTCCAGGACCCTGCAAACGCCCTCCGGCAGCCTGGAGCCAAAGGGGTTAACAAAAGCATCCTTCCAAGAGCACCAGGGGAACTGCATTTCAGGGTCTAAAAGGGACCTGCAGGGAGGCTGTGGAGGGGCTGCTGCTCAGAAGGGCTTGCAGTGACAGGAGGAGAGGCAGTGGCTCCAAGGTGGAGCAGGGGAGGTGGAAGTTGGCCATCAGGAGGAAGCTCTGCACGGGGAGGGTGGTGGAATACTGGAACAGGTTGCCCAGAGAAAACAGAACCATAGAATGGAAGGGACCTTAAAGATCATCCAGGGCCAACCCCCTGCCACGGGCAGGGACACCTCCAACAGCCCAGGTTGCTCAGGGCCTCATCCAGCCTGGTCTTGAGCACCTCCAGGGAGGAGGCAGCCACAGCCTCCCTGGGCAGCCTGCTCCAGAGTCTCCCCACCCTCACTGGAAAGAATTTCCTCCTCTCCACTCTCACTCTGCCCTCTCCCAGCTCAAAGCCATTTCTCCTCATCCTGGCACTCCCAGCCCTTGTCCAAAGTCCCTCCCCAGCTCTCCTGGAGCCCCTCCAGGTCCTGAAGGCTGCTCTGAGGTCTCCCCAGAGCCTTCTCCTCTCCAGGCTGCACAGCCCCAACTCCCTCAGCCTGCCCCCACCGGGGAGGTTCCTCAGCCCTCTTGATCATCTCCGTGGCCCCCTCTGGCCCGGTTCCAACAACTGCAGGTCCTTCTTGTGCTTCTTCTGTGGCTGAGGCCTCATCCCTGGAGGCATTCGAGATCAGCCTTGCTGCCTCCCGGGCAGCCTGCCGCAGCTGGAGCTGTCCCTGCCCGGCGCAGGGCTGGGCTGGACAGGACGACCTTTGAGGCTCCTTCCCAACCGATGCAATCTGTGGCTCTGCGAGCAGGGAGCTGCTCTGAAGGCTGCCAAACAAACCCAGGCACTGCTTCAGCCTCTGCCTTTCCCTGCAGCAGGGAGGAGGGAGAGCAGCGCTCAGGCTGAGGAGACAAAGGCAGCGCAGATGGGTGCTGGGGGACCCTGCGAGCGCCACGTGCTCTGCGCTGCTCTGCTCCCAGCTAAGCTGAGATTTGCTGCTCCAGCTCCCTGGCAGCGGCTGGGCTGACCTGGGGGAGGATTCCTGGCAGCTACAGCAGGGCCAAGACGAGGAAAAAAAGAGGAGAACCTGCCTGGGAAGGGCTCCAGTGTGCTCACTCCGCTATGGCTGCTCCTCGGGGCCCGTGTCCTGCTCCTCCAGGAGGGATTGTGCTGTGCAGGGAGGGGACGTGGCACTGGATGCTCCTGGCATATAGATCAGCTTCTCCTCTTCCCAGCAGCTGCCTGACAGTAGCTCCAACAATGAGGTCTCACTTGGCTTCTGCTGCTCTTATTTGCCTCCAAAAAGAAATTAAACAGAGATTCAAATCCCCCCAAGCCAGGGGATCGTGGAATGGGCTGGGGGTGGAAGGGGCCTCAGAGCTCAGCCAGCCCCAACCCCCTGCCACGGGCAGGGACACCTCCCACCAGCCCAAGTTGCTCACCCAGCCTGGCCTGGAACACCTCCAGGGAGAGGGGGCAGCTGCAGCCTCCCTGGGCAGCCTGCTCCAGTGCCTCCCCAGCCTCACCCCCAAGGCTTTCATTCCCATCTCCAGTGCCTCCCCAGCCTCAGCCTCCCTCAAGGCTTTCATTCCCATCTCCAGTGCCTCCCCAGCCTCACCCCCAAGGCTTTCATTCCCATCTCCAGTGCCTCCCCAGCCTCACCCCCAAGGCTTTCATTCCCATCTCCAGTCTCCATCTCCCCTCCTCGATGCTGCTGGCTGCAGTGGCTCTGGTGGAGCCAGGTCCAGGGCTGGTGGGTGCTGGTTGGTGTGAGCTTGGTGTGTGGTGAAAGGGCTGATGGAGTTGGGCAGCCTGGAGCTGCAGCCAGCGCTGGAGGGGCACTGCTGGGCCCTGGCATGGCCTTGCTGTTGTCCTCCTTCCCCAGCAGTGCCACAATTCTCCCATGAGACTCGAGGGAAGGGGATTGCTACCTTCCCCCAGCAGCCAAACCCATTCACAGAGCAGATGGAGCCCATCTTGAATGTGCAGTCTCAGCAAAGGCAAAGCCAATCAGTGAGTTAATTACCAGCACGTTATGAGAGCACCAGGGATTCCCAGGGGATGGGGGAGCTGAAGCTGAAGCAGCCCTTGGCTCCCTACCCACAGCTGCAGGAGCCACACGTGCCAGGGGGCTGGAGGGACCAGGCTGGAGCTGAGCTGCTCTCCCCGGGGACAGCTTGGCTGTGAAAGCCCCCAGAGGAGCAACGTGGAGCTCTGCAGATGTCACCCAAGCCGTGTCCCTCCCTTCCCTGAGGTCTTCCTGGCTGTGTCTGGTGGGGTGGATCCATGGGGGGGCTGTGAAGTGCTGAGCAGTGTCTGCTCTCCCAGAGAGAGCTGTGGCGCTGTGAGGACGTGATCACGGCCAAGGGCAGAGCATCTTCTGCCTCATGAACAACCCAGGGGCACAGCAATGCACCCAAGGGTGTGGAGCAGCTGCAGGGGGCTCCAGAGGGGGCCACAAAGATGAGCAGAGGGCTGGAGCAGGTCCCCTGGGGGGACAGGCTGGGGGAGTTGGGGCTGTGCAGCCTGGAGAAGAGAAGGCTGCAGGGAGACCTCGGAGCAGCCTTCCAGTGCCCGGAGGGGCTCCAGGAGAGCTGGGGAGGGACTTGGGACAAGGGCTGGGAGTGCCAGGAGGAGGGTGGGGAGACACTGGAAGAGGTTGCCCAGGGAGGCTGTGGCTGCCCCCTCCCTGGAGGTGCTCCAGGCCAGGCTGGATGAGCAACCTGGGCTGGTGGGAGGTGTCCCTGCCCGTGGCAGGGGGTTGGCACTGGATGGGCTCTAAATTCCCTTCTCCCCAAACCGTTCTCTGATCTTCTGCCTTTGTCTCACTGCTGAGCAAAACCAGGAGAGAAGTGCAGCAGCTCCTAAGCTCTGGTTTAAAAGAGCCAATTTTAGCAAGCCTTGAAAGACCTCTGGGCCCTCGCCTGGTGCTTTTGGGGTGGCTTTGCCTCCTCCCTGGCCATGCGGTGCCTGCCCAGCCGTGCAAAGGGCTCTCCAGCCACCACTCCTCCCTGGAGGCCATGTGCTCAGCCCTGGCAGCCCGAGGAGGTGGATCTGCTGCTCTGCCCTCCTTGGTGCTTCTGTTCTGCTCCCCAGCAGCTCAGCTAATACAGCCTGGACTCCTCGAATGGCTTCAAGCTCCATCTCCCTGGGCTGGCTCGCAGCTGCCATCCACCTCCCCCTGGCCACACCAGCCTGGGAGGTAAGGATGGCCCTGGGCTGAATTCCTTCCTTCCCCAGCAGCTGCCAGCTCTGCTGCCCCCTCCCCCTTGACGAATGTTGCACAAGGATTTGGCTGCCAATGTGCTGCAGACAGAGGTCCAGCCCCTGCCAGACCTCCTTCCTCTGTGCCTTTTGTCTGCTCCTCTGTCCAATTTGTTCACCAAGCCACCTGCTGCCAGGCTCCTCCCAGCCCTGCTCCTGCTCCCCATTAGTGCTAACCCTCGGAGTCAGCTCCCCCTGCCCGTGCCCAGCCTGGGCTGGCAGCTGAGGGCTAAGGCAAGGAGCTGCCACTTCCAGGCCTTGAATTGGCATCGATCTGGGGATCAATAGCAGACTCTGCCTTGGCTCAGCGCTCTCCTGGGGCTCCAGGATCATCTTCCCTGGTGTGGTGTGGGTGCTGAGGCGCTGCCCTGCCATCCACCAGCCCATCCTTGGCAGCAGAGCCCCAGGCAGGGTTTGGGGCACCAGCTCACACGAGACAGGGCACCAGGGGGCCCTGTGTGGCAGCTTAGGCTGGGTGCCTCAAGCCAGGACCCTGTGGCTGGCCTCAGCCTTGCTAGGAATCCCTTTTCCTTCTCTGCAGCCAGGCTGGATGAGCACAGGCTGGAGTGCCAGGAGAAGGGCCAGAGCCTGGGAGGCATCACCCTGCTCTGGCAGGGAGGTTGGACTCCATGAGCTTTTGAAGTCCCTTCCACCCCCTTGACGTCCTGAGGCTCTGTGGTCATCAGGGGCTGCGCTGCCCCCTGCCCACCCCTCACATCTGGGTTTGCTGGGCCTGGCTCCTCCAACTCAGAGACCCTCCAGCAGCTGAAAGCTGCTCCCTGATGGTGGACAGACAGAGGGTGAGGCCAGCAGGAGCTGTCAGCTGAGAGATGTGGAGAGGTCCTGGGTGCCAGCCAGGGTGCTCAGAGCTGGTGGTCTCTGGGACACCCTGCAGGCAGAAGTCCTGAAGCTGCAGCTGGCTGTGAGCTTTGCTCCTGAGCCAGCTTCTCACTTCAGAGTGGCTGCAGGCAAGAGGACAGGCAAAGGCTGTCGACCTGGGTGATGAGGGGAAGCAGAGGAGGGAAGGGCTCCAGCAACCTTACCTCTGAGTACAGATCTGGCTGGCAGCATCTGCTGGAGCTGCTATCCCCCTCCTGCCCAAGGAGCCCAAGGGCTGTCTCTCTTCTGAGAAGATCCCAGCTGAAAGCCCTGAGTGATGCTCAGGTCTGGGAGGGTTTGGGCTCAGAAGTGGCTGCTTGGTGCAGTCCTGCTGGAGGAGCAGCTGCCCCCAGCAGCCTCAGATGTTACTGAGCTCTGCAGGCTTGCCCAGCTTGGGGTGGCCCTGGTGCCATGGTCTCGATCCCTGCCCCTCCTAAGTCCCTAAGAAATGTCCTCTACAGTGCAACAAATAATGCTCTGATTATCTGCTGGCTCCTAATGCTACTCCCTGGAGATAACAAGCTGCCACTTCCCCCCTTGGGCCATACAATGATCGTCCCAATTAATCCCAAGCAGTGATTATTAAACTCCTGGCACTGCTTTCATTCATGGAGCACAAACAATGAAGCAGGTGTCTGCGTTCAGCCTTTGCCTGGGGGTGACCAGGGGGATTTCTGCTTTGTTCTGGGGCAAGGAGCCCTCAGAGGCTGTGGAGAGCCCTCTGTGGCTTTCCTGCTCCCTGTGGCACGGTTCTGCCAAGAGGGGTCCAGAGGAGCTCCTGGTGATCGACCCGGCCCAATGCAGTTGGTGCTTGGTGGTGCTGGGGTTGGGGTCCCAAAGGACACCGAGGGCTGGAGCGGGTCCAGAGGAGGGCAACAAGTGCAGGTCTGGAGAGCAGGGCTGGGGAGGAGCAGCTGAGGGAGCCTGGGGGGGTTGAGCCTGGAGGAAAGGAAGCTGAGGGGAGAGACCTCCTGGCTCTCTGCAAGTCCCTGACAGGAGGTTGGAGCTAGGTGGGGGCTGGGCGCTTCTCCCTGGCACCAGGGGACAGAATGAGAGGAAACAGCCAGGGGGGTTCAGCTTGGCCATGAGGAACAATTTCTGTCCTGCCAGAGTGGTCAGGGGCTGGCAGAGGCTGCCCGGGGAGGTGGTGGAGTCCCCATCCCTGGGGGTGTCCCAGACCCCTGTGGCCATGGCCCTTGGGGCCAGGGTTTGGTGGCCATGGAGGGGTTGGGTTGGTGCTGGGCTGGGCGATCCTGGAGGCCTTTTCCAACCCAACCCGTTCCACAGCTCCGTGAGAAAGCTTCCAGCCCGCTGTGAGAGCAGAGCCGAGGGATGGCCAGGACAGAGGGAGGCAGTGCTGGTGAATTATGCATGACACGGGGAGGAGAGCTCTTATCTGCACGGACAAAGGTCTGTGCCAGGCAGCCCAGCTCTCCACTTCACCTGCACCTTCCTTTCGCCTGCGCTTTATCTCCGCTCCCAGCTTGTAACTCAAGCCCAGAATATCAGAGGAAGCTGGGAGATTAATTTTCTCTGCGTGCATGGCGAAGGAGAGGGGACACAACTCTCACTCCAGACTCCCAGCTGCTTAATCCCCCCGCCGAGGGCTGCCGGAGGAAAAGGCGAAGCGTTTATCAGCCCCCGCCCAAGGTCGCTGCGGGGCTGAGGGCTGCTGGGCCGGCCCCCGACGGGCCGGGGAGGCTCTGGCAGCTGGCCCTGGGCTCTGCTGCGGCCAGGGGAGGCAAAGAAAGCCAAAGCTGCCCCAGCGCAGAGAGGGGATGGTGCTACTCTGCTCTGCTGGGGTGAGACCTCGCCCGCGGTGCCGTGCCCAGCCCAACGCAAGGGAGGTGTGGGCAGGGGGTGCGGGGGGGCGGGGGAGGCCACGAGGGTGATCAGAGGGATGGAGAAGCTTCCCCATGGGGACAGGCTGGGAGCTGGGGGGTGGATCCATGGGGGGCTGTGAAGTGCTGGGCAGTGTCTGCTCTCCCAGAGAGAGCTGTGGCGCTGTGAGGACGTGATCACGGCCAAGGGCAGAGCATCTTCTGCCTCATGAACAACCCAGGGGCACAGCAATGCACCCAAGGGTGTGGAGCAGCTGCAGGGGGCTCCAGAGGAGGCCACAAAGATGAGCAGAGGGCTGGAGCAGGTCCCCTGGGGGGACAGGCTGGGGGAGTTGGGGCTGTGCAGCCTGGAGAAGAGAAGGCTGCAGGGAGACCTCGGAGCAGCCTTCCAGTGCCCGGAGGGGCTCCAGGAGAGCTGGGGAGGGACTTGGGACAAGGGCTGGGAGTACCAGGAGGAGGATGGGGAGACACTGGCACAGGCTGCCCAGGGAGGCTGTGGCTGCCTCCTCCCTGGAGGTGTTCCAGGCCAGGCTGGATGAGCAACCTGGGCTGGTGGGAGGTGTCCCTGCCCGTGGCAGAGGGGTTGGCACTGGATGAGCTTTAATGGCCAATGGACTGAAAGTGGAGCAGGGAAGACTTTGGTTGGACATCAGGAGGAAGTTCTGCACGATGAGAGTGGTGAAATAACTGCAACAGGTTGCCTGGAGCTGTGGCTGAGGCTCCATCCCCGGAGACATTGGAGAGCAGGCTTGATGTGGCCCTGGACAGCCTGCTGGAGCTGGAGGTGTCCCTGTTGACTGGCAGGAGGTTTGGACAAGATGGTCTTTGAGGGTCCCTTCCCACCCAGCACAGCCTGGGACTCCGTGAATCCCTGCCCAGGAGGACCTGGGGGCTCTGAAGAGCTGGAATTTTCCCCCTGCCCTGCCCCCACTCCTGCCCTCTGTGTCCTTGCGGCGTGGGAGCCCTCAGGGCTGAGTGCTGCTCAAATATTTAAGGGATGACAACTGTATTGATACCAAAAAACTGGGCAGAGATCCCTCGGGTTTAGGGCAGGGAACGTCGGCTCAGCTCTGACTTCCCACTCCCCCTCCCTTAGCTCACTCCCTGCCTTAAATGAAATCATAAATATCAGCCCACAAAGGTCCTTTGTCACCGCACGGAGCTCCCGGCGACAAGAGGTCATTCATTACACGCCAGACGAAGGCAATAGAGACTCCCATTGTTATTTAATGAGTTCAGGGTAGGTCCGGGGCTCCTCCGCTGACATTAAAGCGCCGCTTCCCCGGGAGGAGCGGGGACGACGGAGCTGGGGTCGCCGCAGACAGGTTTGCCTGATCCCATCCGAGTGCTCTTTGCCCCGCGGTCAGCCGCTGCCGGAGGGGTCCTCCCGAGGCGCTCGCAGGTCAGCCGGGCTCATCCTCAGGACCCGCAGGGCAGAGGCAGCTCACGGCGAAAGCAGAGAATCAGACAACTGTTTGGGCTGGGAGAGCCAAGGTCGTTCCGGTCCCAACCCCACCATGGCCCCAGGTGCCATGGCCACAGCGTTCCCGAGCACCTCCATGGATGGGGACTCCACCACCCCCTGGGCAGCCTGAGCCACTGCCTCCCCACTCCTAATCCGGAGATTTCCCCTCATGTCCAACCCAGCCCTCCCCCTGGCACCGTTTCAGGCCATCATCTCTCATCCTCCCTTCAGGGAGCTGCACAGAGCCAGAAGCTCTCCCCTCAGCCTCCCCTCCTCCAGCCTCAACCCCCCCCCAGCTCCCCTCAGCGGCTCCTCCCCAGCCCTCTCCTCCAGACCCTTCCCCAGCTCTGTTGCCCTTCCCTGGCCCTGCTCCAGCCCCTCGATGTCCTTCTTGGAGTGTGGGGCCCAGAACTGACCCAAAGGTTCCAAGTGTGGCCTCACAGAGGGGTTGTGGGGCACCATCCCTTCCCCTTCCTGCTGACCAGGCCATCACCTTTGGCACCCTCCTCACCCCGTGCCCAGGCAACGAGTGCCCAGGCAGTGAGTGCCCAGGCGGTGTGTGCCCAGGCGGTGTGTGCCCAGGCGGTGTGTGCCCAGGTACTGTGTGCTTAGGCAGTGTGTGCCCAGGCGGCGAGTGCCCAGCGCTCCTCGCAGCCCAGCGCTGGCTGAGCGGGGGCCCCGCCGCTCCACCCGACGGCATGAGCCTGATGCCATCTGCTGGCCCCGCAGCTCCGGCCAAGCCACCCGGAACGAGGAATTAACTCCCCGAAACGCCTCAGCTTCCTCCGGCCGCCCTCCCTGCTCAGCCTGAGGGGGTTTTCCTCAAGCTGCTGAGCCATTCCCCTCGGAGATAGGATAAGATAAAGCTTTTTTTCCCCACCCCGCCCCGGAGAGGGTTCGATGTCTTTCCCTTTTTCTGCCTGTGTCTGAGCGGCTGTTTGTGAAGAGCATCACACCCTAACTGGGTTTGAATTAAAAGGAACTTAATAAAGGCTTCCCCCGAGCACAAAAGCTGCACAAATGGGTTTGCAATTCTGGAGTTAATTAGGCGGGAGCCGGGCAGAGGCTTTCGCGTTTGAGGAGCTCCGTCGGGGAGGGGAAGGTTGGTGGTTGTCGTAGGGCTGCTTGTTAGCGCATCGAGGCACCAGGGGGAGGGTCCTTTGCTTTCTGCCCCGAAGAAACGGAGGCCTGGGGTCAGCGAGTGAGCCCCAAGAGCCCAATCCCAGCGCGGGGTCGTCGAGGGCCGCCCGGCAAAGGAGGTTTTGTCGGCTGGAGGGGGCGGGAGGGGCTGAAGAGCGAAGGGAGCAAGACCGCAGGAGGAACTGGAGGAGAATTTCTGCTTGGAAATGTGAAGTGCTTCCGCCAGTAATCGCCAGAATCATCAAATTAGCATAAATTCTATTAACAGTTTCCCAGATGAGACGTTTCAAGGCTTCTCTCTCCCTCCCTCCCTTCCCGGGCACAAACAAAAGAGAATATAATTACATTGCAATAAAGCAGCTCCTTGAAAAGGCTTCAACCCTTTTGCCTTCTCTTCTGCCAGGGAATAAAGCCCTGCAGGAAAGGTGCTTTTCACCTCTCTGCTCTCATCAGGAAAGTAATCAATCAGGCAAGGGTCGAGGGGGAGGAACAAAAACTCCAACGAGCAAAGCTTTCAGGGTCCAGGATGGGATGGAGCAAGCGGCAAGCTGCCCATCTGCCACATCCACACCACGGCAGCAGGTGAGGAGGGGTCATTCAGTGCCCAGTCAGAGAATCAATACGGTTGGAAAAGACCTCAGAGGTCATCAAAGTCCAACCTATCACCCAGCACCTCCTGACTAACTAAACCATGGCTCCAAGTGCCACATCCAAGCCCATCTTGAACACCTCCAGGGATGGGGACTCCACCACCTCCCTGGGCAGCACATTTCAATGCCCAACCACTCTTTCCTGGGAAGAGCTTTCTTCTCACCCCCAGCCTGAACCTCCCCTGGCACAGCTTGAGACTGTGTCCTCTTGTTCTGGTGCTGGGTGCCTGGGAGAAGAGACCAACCCCCACCTGGCTACAACCTCCCTTCAGGTATTTGCAGAGAGCAAGAAGGTCTCCCCTGAGCCTCCCCTTCTGCAGGCTCAACAATCCCAGCTCCCTCGGCCTCTCCTCACAGGGCTGAGCTCTGAGCTGTTGCTGGCTTGCTTTTGCTGCCAAACCTGCAGCAAAGGACAGAAAAGGTCAGGTTGGGGATGGAGAAGGTTCAACATTTAAGCTCTCCTAGAGTTCATGCACCCACACCTCCCCACTTCCCAGAGAGATTAGGCAGAGACTGTTTACAGTGAGGGTGGTGAGACACTGGAACAGGCTGCCCAGGGAGGCTGTGGATGTTTCCTTTCCCTGGAGGTGCTCAAGGCCAGGCTGGGTGCAGCTTTGAAGCAACCTGGGCAGGTGGGAGGTGTCCCTGCCCTTGGCGGGGGGGGTGTGGGGCAGTGGGACTGGGTGGTCTTCAAGATCCCTTCCAACCCAAACCGTTCTGGGTGTTAGAGGAGGATTTGGAAGCAGGGCAGCTGACCACATGTGGAAGAGCTCTCATTTGCATGAATGCTGAAATCCAGCACCCAGGGCAGTAACTCACTGCAAGCACTGTGGGGGCAACCATCTGAATGTGTCTTCACTGGGGTGAGAGCACAGATGACAATTTAAAAGGGAAGAGAAGTTGCTCATGAGCAAAAACCTCCTTGACTCTGAAGAACAAGGCCAAGCCAAGTCACCTGCCTGTGAATCAGATCTGCCCATAGAGACATCCTGGCTCCGAAGATTTAGCTGCAGGCAGGAGCTGCAAGGAGGCCCCGAGGCTGACACTGCAGCAGCTGAAGCCCCTCAGAAAAGGGGGTGCAAGGAGTGCTGGGGTGTGCTGTGCTTGTGCAAGAGGCTCTCAGCAGAGCCACGTGCACCTTTTAGCCTCCGATTTGCCGTCGGACTTGATGATCCTTGAGGTCTCTTCCAACCTCATTGATGATTCCATGACTCTGTGATTCCAGATTGGGGCAAATTGGGGTTTTTGGGGGGTGATTTTCCATTCCAGTGTCAAGGCTGGTGCCTTTCTCTTGCTTCACCATCGACTCAGATGATGAATTGTCTCTCTTCTGGACCTCAGTTCCCCAGCCAGATGTAGACAATAGCGACTCTCTTCCTCCAGGAAGCTTCCTTAATGTTTACTTTTCAGAAGACCTGGAGGGCTTTTTACCATCTATTATGAATTAATTATTATTAATTGAGTGAAATCAGACTATGTAACCTAAATAAAGCAGCTCTGACAAAGCAGCTGGATGCTGGAGCACAATCTGCTTTATGAACTCCCTTCTCCATTAGCAATTTTAAGCACTTAGTTCCGCTTTTCTTCTAATTGCTAATATCCATCCTGCCATTCCCCTGCTGCTCTGCTTCAGATGTGAAAGATTAAAGCAAGGCTGTGGGTTTATGATGCTGTGATTCCACTTCTCTTAATTGTTGGCTTTCGGGCTGTGCTTTATTGGCTTAGCAGCTCCCAGCGACTGCTACGGCAGGAGCTGCACAGGGGCTTCAGATGGGGTTTTGCCTCTCGGCCCCGGGATCGATTGCCTGATCAGGCGTTTCAAAGGCAGGAATTGGTCAAGAAAACATCCTGCCAATGCTTAACAAAGGGTCTCCTGGTGAAGTTTCAAGCCTCTTGACCCAGCTGTTCACTGCATCCAGCACTTTACGGTGCTCTGCAGAAGCAGGACAGGCAGCTGAAGCCCAGCCCCCGCCTGGTGCCAAGGGCTTTGCTTAAAATCCCCACTGAAACCGTTGTTTTCCTCCCCAAATAGACCCCCCCATCAGCATGGGTGGCTGCGGTCGCGCCCTCCCAGAGCAGCATCTTAGGCGCTGACAGCGTGCCCGGCCTTCTCGGTTGCCAAGCAACCCTTAACTCGAGGCGGATTCCATCAGTAAAGATGGCGCCGGGCTCGCCTCAGCGTGCGACCGTTGGCGCTCCCGCCCGCCCCCGCGACGGGGTGTGGAGCGAGAAGCCACGCCCTCAGCAGCCATGGCGCCGGCTTGGCTTCAGACTCCCAGCCAATGAGGAGCCGGGGGTGCGGGAAGTGCGCTGTGATTGGCTACGGGCTGGGATTGAAACCGCGGTGCGGGACGGTTAGGCTGAGCAGTTGGGGCGGGGAGGGAGGGTGCGCGAGGGGCAGCGGCGGGACCCGGCCCGGGGGCTTCGTACCGGCGGGGAGGACGTGTCCGGTCCCGTGCGGTGAGTGCGCGGTTCCCAGGCCGCGAAACCCCCTCCCTAGGCGCGGGGAGCGGCGCGGACCGCCGCCTCGGGCCGTCCCGGTGCCTGTTGGCTCAGAGGCCTTTTCTCTCTCGGCTTCCCGGGCGGGGGTCGTGCCCCGAGAGCGGCTGCGGATGGCTTCCGGGCTGGGTTTAGTTCCTTGGGCCGCCCCGGCCTCTGCCTTGGGTTGGTCGCGGCGCTGATGGGAGAGCTGGTGGTGGTGAGGGTCTGGAGCTGTGCCCTTGGTGGCGGGGGGGCTGTGGGGAGCGGCTGAGGGACCTGAGGGGGTCGAGCCTGGAGAAAAGGAGGCTGGGGAGGCCTCCTGGCTCTCTGGGAGGAAGTTGGAGCCGGGTGGGTGTGGGCCTCCAGGGGATAAGATAAGAGGAAATGGCCTCAGGTTGCCCATGGGGAGGCTTAGGTTGGGCGTGAGGAGCAGCTTCTTCCCTTGGGAGGTTGCCCAGGCCAGCCCCAGGGCGCTGGTGGAGTCCCCCCCATCCCCTGGAGGCATTTCCAAGCCCTGCAGGTGCGGTGCTGAGGGTCGGGGCTTGGTGGTGACCTGGGCTGAGGGTCGGACTCGGTGGTCTCTTAAGAGCTCATCCGACCAAGCCAATCGCCTGAGGCCCTTTGGCAGCTCCCAGGCAGAGCCCTGAACTCTCAGTCTGTCTGTAGAGCATCGAAGTGGCCAACTGAGCACTTGAAAGTGTTCCAGTGTGGCCTCCCCTGGGTCGAGCTGGTGCCACGCTTCACCTGGCACCTCTCCCCCCTGTGTCTGCACCTCCTCCCTGGCACTCACTCCTTAGTCGAGGCTGCCCTGTGTGGCCCCAAGCAAGTGGAGCCATTTCTGTGCTGCTGAGCTGGAGGCTTTCCTCTTCACTGCCTCTTTTTTTATGCCCTTGCTGCTGTGCTTGAGGGAAATGTGCTGACGCTCTGCATCTGAGCAGCTCCTTGCAGCAGGAGCTGGAACTTTCAACATGCAGCAACATTAAGAAGTGTATTAAAATTCCCCACGAGGTTGCTCCTATTTTTGCCTGGCAGAGCTGTGAGGGCTTGCAGCTTGTTAGTGTCCTGCAGAGCACAGGCTGCTGGGCTGTCAGGGCCTGAGCTGTGCTCTGCAGCCTTCCTGGAGGAGGCTGGGTTGGGGTCCCTCATCTCATCTTGGGTTCTGAGCCTGTGTGGTGTCCTGGGAAGCACTTGAAGCAGTGAGGTGGGAGCTGGGCTGCTTCTCTCTGTGTAAACTGGGGGGGGGGAACGAGGATCTTGCCTCCTCACAGCAAAATGTGGCTGCATTTGCCTCCACAATTAACTCCTAGTGTGACTTTCTTTGTGCAGCTCCTAACCCTTTGTGAATGCAAAAGGGAAGGTTTAATTTGGGAGCCCCTTCCCTCTGAGGGGTGGGCAGAGGGGGCTGGGCTGCTTCTTGAGCTCTGGTTTCTTGGCAGGAGGATGGAGGCTGCTGTGCTGACCCTCTGGGGTTTCTATGACCAGCTGGTGCACCAGGCTGAAGTTCTGAGAGAAGGCAATGAGGCTCGTAAGTTCTGCTCCTCGGGGGAGCTGTGCTGCCCTTGGGCCAGGGCCTGGGCTCCTCATGCCCGGCAGCAGGGGCGGGGAGGGGGCTCTGCCCCTCTGCTGTGCTCTGCTCACACCTCCCCTGCAGTGCTGGGGCAGCTCTGCAGCCCTCAGGCCCCCTGGTGGAGCAGGGCCAGAGGAGGCCACAGCACTGCTGGGGGAGCTGGAAGCCCCCTGCTGAGGCCAGGCTGAGAGCTGAGGTTGTGCAGGCTCCAGGGAGACCTTCTGGTGGCCTTGGGGTGATCAGAAAGCTGGGGAGGGACTCTTGACTGAGAGACCTCTAGGGCAAGGGCTTTAAACTGGAAGAGGGGGGGGTTTAGGTGGGACCTAAAGCAGAAGTGCTCTGCCTTGAGGGTGGTGAGCCCCTGAGCTGGGTTGCCTGTCGGGGTGGGAGGTCCCCGGAGCCGCCTGGGGCTCTGAGCCGCCTGCTGTGCAGCTGATGGCCCTACGCAGGGCTTGGGCTGGATGGCCTTCAAAGGTTCCTTCCATCCTGGGATGGGTTCTCCTGCTCTTGCTCTTCTGGTTAGCACTCTCATGAAGGACTCCACCTGGAGCCCTGCAAGGTCCCCTGAGCCCCCAGCTGGCTTGGGGCTGTGGGCTGGGAGGCGGCTTCCCCCTCTCCACTCGGGGAGCAGCCTCCCCCTAGCGCCGGAGGGCCGCTGCAGCCTGGGCAGCTGGGGGTGTGTCTGTCCCCTCCCCCAGAGTTCATCCAGCTGGCCAAGAGCTTCGAGGAGTGCCGTCAGAAGTGGCAGAGGATGGGCCAGGAGCTGGGCAGGTGCCAGGAGCTGCTGAGGCAGAGCGAGGCGGAGCGCGTCGCCCTGGAGGTGAAGCTGAAGCACGCCCGCAACCAGGTGGATGTGGAGATGAAGCGCAGGCTGAAGGCTGAGAGGGACTGTGACAAGCTGGTGAGTGGCTCCTTGCCACCAGCTTCCCCTCTCTGGAGGGTGAAGCTGTGCCTGAGGGCTGGCACTCAGGCCCTTTCCCCTGGGGGAAGGCAAAACCCAAGGGGAAATTGCCCCCTCCGGGGCTGGGCGGAGGGGCAGCTGCCCCCAGGGGCTGGGGCTCCTCTGCTGTGAGGGTAGGCTGATGGAGCTGGGGGTGTTCAGCCTAGAGAAGAGGAGACTCTGAGGGGGGACCTCAGAGCAGCCTTCCATTACCTGTAGGGGCTACAGGAAGGCTGCAGAGGGGCTTTACATGATGGAGGTGTGAGAGGCTGTGCCTTTAAGAAGGGGACAGCTACAGAAGTCTCTAGCTGAAATGTTGGGGTGTGAGAAAGGGAAGCAAAGATGATTCTCAAGGAGTTTCATTGGCAGAGCAGTAGGAAGGTGGCTTTGGGTGGTGGGGGGATTAAACTTCAGCACCCTGGGGTCTAGAGACAGGCCAAGGGGCAATGGTTGGAAGCTGAGGGAGAGCAGGGGTAGACTGGATCTCAGGAAGCAGCTCTTCAAGTCTGAGGGTGGTGAGACTCTGGACCAGGCTGCCCGGGGAGGCTGTGGCTGCCTCCTCCCTGGGGGTGTTTGAGGAGGTTGGAGCAGATGAGCTCTGGGGTCCCTTCTGAGCTAAGCCATCCCATTACGATGACTGCCTGCTGTTTGGAGCTGAGCTGCCGTGCTCTGTCAGAGCAGGAAGCCCTGCAGCCAGCAGCAGCCTCTTCTGAGAGCACATCAGTGGTGCCTGGACCACTGGAGGCTGCTTCACACAAGACCTGAGCACAGGTTGTGCAGCTCCTGAGCTTCCCACCCTCTGCAGGAGCGACAAATCCAGCTGATCCGGGAGCTGCTGATGTGTGATGGCTCTGGGAGCATCCAGCTGAACGAAGAGCAGAAGTCTGCCCTGGCCTTCCTCAACAGGCCAAAGACTTCTCTTGGAGGTGCAGGCAACAGCAGGTAGGGGGGAAAAGAGCTTTTTGGCTGAGCACCACAAGTGTCACAAGCCCACAACTGGAGGGGTTGGAGAAGCCCTCTGAGATCATTGAGTCCAACACCAAACCATGGCCCCAGGGCTCTTGGAACACCCCCTGGGCAGCCTGTTCCAGTGCTAATCTGGAGGTTGTTCCTCATGTCCAACCTAGCTCTCCCCTGGCACAATTTGAGGCCATCCTCTCTTGTTGTTGTGTCTCCTGACTCTAGGGAGCACAGGCCAGCCCCCACCTCACTCCAGCCTCCTTCCAGGGAGCTGCACAGAGCCAGGAGGTCTTCCCTCAGCCTTCTGCTCTCAGCTGCTCCTCCCCAGCCCTGTTCTCCAGACCCCTCCCCAGCTTCCTTGCCCTTGTCTGGACCTGCTCCAGCCCCTCAGTGTCCTTCTGGGAGTGAGGGGCCCAAAGCTGACCCCAGGATTGGAGCTGGGGCCTCAGCGGTGCAGAAGAGCTCAACGCAGCCCTGTGCCTCTGTGCCACACTCTGCACCCCCATCAGCAGCCTCTTCCTTCCATCCCACTTGGCAATGCAGCTGTTGGGAGGCAGGCAGCTTGTTCTGAGCCAGGGCTGCCAAACTGAGCCCAGCTCCTCTGCTTTCTGCTCTCTAGGCTCTCAACCATAGATGAATCTGGCTCCATCCTGTCAGACATCAGCTTTGACAAGACTGATGACTCTCTGGTAATGTAACTCCAAGCTCTAGAGTCCTCCTCTACTGTAAAACCTTTGGGCTGGGGGTGGCTTCTGGACCCCCTTTGGCTTTAGCTAAGTGGTGTTAAAGTGGTGGAGCTGCTTTGCCTCTCTTTTGGTTAAAAAGCTCAGGGCAGGGCCTGACCAGAGGCTGGTTGTGATTTCCACTGAGCTGAGCACTGTTGTCTTCCCCCCCCCCAGGACTGGGATTCCTCTGTGCTGAAAGCTGTCAGGCTGAAAAGGAGAGAGAAGAGGGTATGTTGGAGCCTTTCCCTTCAAGCAGCTCCCACTGTCAGCTTCAGCTGACACAGTGTCCCCAGCTGTCACCTCCCTGCCACCTCCAGAGGTGGCCAAGCTGCTCAGTGGCAATCAGAGCTCAGCTGGATGTGCTGCTGCTGTAACTGAGACCTGCTGTGGGGAGGGAGACCGTTCCTCCTGAGACGCTGAGCTCAGGGGCTGCAGAGGAGCTCTGGTAGGGCCTGCAGCTTGCAGGAGTGCACTCAACAGCTCCCAGGGTTGGGAGGAATCCTCTGGGAAGTGAGACTTTGCCTCTTCTGTGCTGGTTCTGCCTGCTGTGTGGTGGTGTGTGGTGGGGACAGGAGGGCACAGCACAGGCTGGAGGCCTCCTGGCAGAGCTGGGAGCAGGCTGGGGCTTGCTGAGTTGTCCTTTTGTCTGTGTTTGGCTTTTGCTCTTCCTCCTCCCCTTACCCGAGCTGGCTGGCCAAGCTGCCTGGGGAAACTGCTTGAAGGAGCACAGCACTGAGGCCTCCTGGGCTGCTTCAGGGTCTCTGTGAGGGGCAGGAGGAAGCTCATGGTCTGTGCTGTGTGTGCAGCCCCTCCTGAGGGGGCTGGGGTGAGCCCGTGGCCACCAGCGTGTCGTCCTTGCAGCGCTCCTCCCGGCAGTTCGCCGAAGGGCCCCCCGGGCCAGAGAAGAAGAGCAGGACAGTTGTCTCCACAGCAGACCAGGTATGCTGCTTCCCTCTGGGCTTGTGTGCACTGGGGGCAGGAGGTCACACAGAATCAATAAGGTTGGAAAAGACCTCAGAGATCATGAAGTCCAACCCAGCACCCAACACCTCCTGACAGCTCAGCCCTGGCTCCAAGTGCCAGATCCAGTCCCTTCTTGAGCACCTCCGGGGATGGGGACTCCACCACCTCCCTGGGCAGCACATCCCAAGGGCCAATTCCTTTTGCTGGGAAGAACTTTCTCCTCACCTCCAGCCTAAACCTCCCCTGGCACAGCTTGAGGCTGTGTCCTCTTGTTCTGGTGCTGGGTGCCTGGGAGAAGAGACCAACCCCCAGCTGGCTACAACCTCCCTTCGGGGAGTTTAGAGAGCAATGAGGTCTCCCCTGAGCCTCTTCTTCTCCAGGCTGAGCAACCCCAGCTCCCTCAGCCTCTCCTCACAGGGCTGTGCTCCAGACCCCTCCCCAGCCTCCTTGCCCTTCTCTGGGCAGGTTCAAGCCTCTCAATGTCCTCCTTAAACTGAGGAGTCCAGAACTGGACACAGGACTTAAGGTGTGGCCTAACCAGTGCTGAGCACAGGGGCAGGATGAGGTCCCTGCTCCTGCTGGCCACACTGCTGCTGCTGCAGGCCAGGATGCCCTTGGCCTTCTTGGCCCCCTGGGTGCACTGCTGGCTCGTGTTCAGCTGCTGTCAACCACTCCCCCCAGGTCCCTCTCTGCCTGGCTGCTCATCACCTCCCTCTTCCTGGGGCCAGCAAGCCAGAGAGCCTCATGTCCTGTGGGGGCTGCTGCCTCTGACCACTTCTTTCTCCTTGCAGGGGAACGAATCCATCATAGCCAAGACCACTGTCACAGTCCCCAACGATGGAGGCCCCATCGAAGCAGTGTCCACTATCCAGACTGTGCCTGGTCCTCGGAGGAGCAGGAGGAAGAGTGGTAGGTGTCATGGCCCTGCTGTCCTAAGCCTCTTGGCAACCTCTCAGCAGCCCAGAAGCTCTCCTGAGGTGTTTGTGACCTCCTCCCCGCAGCCTCCCGTTCGCTGCGCTGCCGTTCAAAGCCCAGGCTGTGCAGGGTCACTGCATTCAGTCAGCTCCCTGTCCTCTCCTCTCTCTTCCAGGCCCTTTCCAGCCTCTGAGCAGTGAGCTGAACATCTGCAGCCAGCAGCTGGAATCCAAACCTGAGAGTGAGAGCTGTGGCACCCCCAGCACAACGGGGGAGTGAGGCTGCATGACTTTGTGTCCAAGACGGTAGGTCCCCGGGCAGGAAGAGCTTGGGAGACCCCTCTCCTCCCTCTGGGGACGTGGTGATGCCAAGCTCTGGATGAGAGGCTGCCAGCCCCTTGGTGTCAAGTCAGTGTTAGCTCTCCTGGTTACCTGCATGGGCCAGGGAAGGCCTTCTCTAGGCTCATCCAGCCAGGGAAGGCATGGGCCCACGGAGTGCTTTGGACTGGAGGAACCTTAAAGCTCATCTAGTTGCAATGCCCTTGGCCTGGGCCTGCTGCACCACCTTGCTCGTGGCCAACCTGCCTCTGGCCACAGCTGCTCTGGAAAACCTCTTTCCAGCATCTCACCACCCCCAGGGGCAAGAATTTCCTCCTCATGTTCACTCTAAATGGAGCTTCTCCCAGTTTGAAGCCATCATCCCTCATCCTGTCACTCCTTGTCTTTGTGACAAGTGCCTCTCAGGCAGCCCCTTCCAAAGCTGCCCCCAGCACCACAGGGGCTGGCAGAGTCCCTAGCCCCTTCCAAAGCTGCCCCCACAGGGGCTGGTAGCCCCTCCCTGGTAGCCCCTTCCAAAGCTGCCCCCAGCACCACAGGGGCTGGCAGAGTCCCTTCCCTGGTAGCCCCTTCCAAAGCTGCCCCCAGCACCACAGGGGCTGGCAGAGTCCCTTCCCTGGTAGCCCCTTCCAAAGCTGCCCCCAGCACCACAGGGGCTGGCAGAGTCCCTTCCCCTGGTAGCCCCTTCCAAAGCTGCCCCCAGCACCACAGGGGCTGGCAGAGTCCCTTCCCTGCTCCCCCCTGCTGGGGATCAGCCCAGGGCACTGCTTGGTGCCAGCTCCGCACCCCCAGCAGCCTCCAGTCCTCCTCCAACCCTTCCTCCCCCTCCAGCCTGGATTTGTGCTTGGGATTTCCCTGCCCCAGGACCTTGCACTTGCCTTCGAGGCTGGCACTGCCCCAGCCCTGCCGCCCCCGGGGCTGGCAGCCTCCAGCGTGGCCCTCGGTGCGGCTCCAGCGCCGCCTGGAGGGGTTGGAGGGGGTGATCCTTGGGGGTCCCTCCCAACCTTGGCACCCTGGGGTTGTGTGCCAGGTCATCAAGCCCGAGTCCTGCGTCCCCTGTGGGAAGAGGGTGAAGTTTGGGAAGCTCTCCCTCAAGTGCCGGGACTGCCGCGTGGTCGCCCACCCCGAGTGCCGCGACCGCTGCCCCCTGCCCTGCACCCCCGCCTCGGCAGGCAGGCACCCCCTGCGCCCCGGGGAGGTGAGGCTGCGGGGGCTGGGGCAGGGCAGCTCCGGGCAGGGCCGGGGAGGGGGTGCCTGGGCTCCCCCAAATCCTCTGCCTGCAGAAGAGCTGCAGGACAGATCACCGAGGAGGCTGCAGGGCTGGGGGCGGGGGGGATGTGGTGTGGGGAGGGGGTGGGGGTGGGAGCTTCAGCAGGGGCAGGGGATGGGGCTGGTGGGGAGGTGATGCTGGGAGGGGGCTGGCGGTGGTGGGAGCTTCAGCAGGGACAGGGTGGTGGGGAGGTGATGCTGGGAGGGGGCTGGCGGTGGTGGGAGCTTCAGCAGGGGCAGGGTGGTGGGGAGGTGATGCTGGGAGGTTGTTGGGAGCTTCAGCAGGGGCAGGGTGGGGGGAGGTGATGCTGGGAGGGGGCTGGCGGTGGTGGGAGCTTCAGCAGGGGCAGGGTGGTGGGGAGGTGATGCTGGGAGGTTGTTGGGAGCTTCAGCAGGGGCAGGGTGGTGGGGAGGTGATGCTGGGAGGTTGTTGGGAGCTTCAGCAGGGGCAGGGTGGGGGGAGGTGATGCTGGGAGGGGGCTGGCGGTGGTGGGAGCTTCAGCAGGGACAGGGTGGTGGGGAGGTGATGCTGGGAGGGGGCTGGCGGTGGTGGGAGCTTCAGCAGGGACAGGGTGGTGGGGAGGTGATGCTGGGAGGGGGCTGGCGGTGGTGGGAGCTTCAGCAGGGGCAGGGTGGTGGGGAGGTGATGCTGGGAGGTTGTTGGGAGCTTCAGCAGGGGCAGGGTGGTGGGGAGGTGATGCTGGGAGGTTGTTGGGAGCTTCAGCAGGGGCAGGGTGGGGGGAGGTGATGCTGGGAGGGGGCTGGCGGTGGTGGGAGCTTCAGCAGGGGCAGGGTGGTGGGGAGGTGATGCTGGGAGGTTGATGTTGGGAGCTTCAGCAGGGGCAGGGTGGGGGGAGGTGATGCTGGGAGGGGGCTGGCGGTGGTGGGAGCTTCAGCAGGGGCAGGGTGGTGGGGAGGTGATGCTGGGAGGGGGCTGGCGGTGGTGGGAGCTTCAGCAGGGGCAGGGTGGTGGGGAGGTGATGCTGGGAGGTTGATGTTGGGAGCTTCAGCAGGGACAGGGTGGTGGGGAGGTGATGCTGGGAGGTTGTTGGGAGCTTCAGCAGGGGCAGGGTGGGGGGAGGTGATGCTGGGAGGGGGCTGAGGTGGGCAGGTGGCAGCTGTGGGTAGCAGATCCTGCAGCATTGTGCTGGGGGATGTGGTGCTGCTGCTCTTTGGGCTGGTGAAGAAGAGCTAATGTTCAGGGTTTAAGGCTTCACCTCCTCCTGAACCCCTGGGAGGGGATTTCCCATGTCTTGAAGGCTTATTTTCCCTTCTGCCTCTTAGGGGACCCTGATGGACTTTGTCCCTTCCACTCCTCCAATGATCCCTTCCATCCTGGTGCACTGTGTTAACGAGATTGAGCAGAGAGGGCTGCATGAGGTAAGAGCAGAATGAGAGCAAAACCTGCCGAGGCTGTGGTGCTGAGGCCCTGGTGATAACCCAGCTGCCTCTGACTGCTGCCTGTGGTGCTGCTGAGTGAGGCAGCAGCAGTGTCTGGAAGGGTCAGGACTGGGTGCAGTCAGCTGTGGGCTCTCAGTCTGTGCTGCCATGCAGTGAGGCCTGGACAGGGTGGGGAGCTGGGGGGGCAGAGAGGGGAAGCTCATGAAGTTCAACCAGGTCCTGCCCCTGGGGGAGGAAGAGCTCCCTGCATTAGCACAGGGAGGGAACTGCACAGGGAAGGACCTGGCAGTGCTGGGGGACAAGAAGCTGCCCACGAGCCAGCAACCTGCCCTGGTGGCCAAGAAGTCCAATGATGACCTAGGGGCGTTCAGAAGAGTGGCCAGCAGGGCGAGGGAGGTTCCCCTGCCCCTCTGCTCGGCTCTGGTGAGGCCACAGCTGCAGCACTGGGTCTGGTTCTGGGCTCCCCAGTTCAACAGGGGCAGGGCAGTGGGGAGCTGAGGTCTGCTTGGTGGGAATGTGCCAGGGTGAGAGTCCAGCTGGAGGCTGGGGAGGTGCTGAGGGGCCTGGAGCAGCTCTGTGAGGAGCAAAGGCTGAGAGCCTGGAGAAGGGCAGCCCCAGAGAGGATCTGCTCAGTGCTCAGCAAGAGCTAAGGGGGCTGTGAGGGGCCATAGGCTGGGGGTCAGGCTCTTGTCAGTGGTGCCCAGTAACAGAACAAGGAGCAACAGGCACAGGTTGGAACCTGGGAGATTCCACCTGAGCAGGAGGAGAAAGCTGTTTGGTGTGAGGCTGCTGGAGGCCTGGAGCAGACTGCCCAGAGAGGTTGTGGAGTCTCCTTGTCTGGAGTGCTTCCACCCCCCCCCCTGGGCACTGTGCCCCTGGGCAAGCTGCTGGGGGTGCCCTGCTGGATGGAGCAGGGTGGGGCTGGGCTGGGGAGCTCCAGAGGTCCCTTCCAGCCTCCCCCTGCTGGGCTGTGGTTGGTGCTGAGGGGTGGGTGGGGATGGGAGCCAGGAGGTGCTCGGCTGCACCCCTGCAGCTGCTCTGCCGCCTCTGAGCACTGCTCTCTGTTCCAGACTGGCCTCTACAGAGTGTCTGGCTGTGACAAGACCGTGAGGGAGCTCAAGGAGAAGTTCTTCAGGACAAAGACTGTCCCTCTGCTGAGCAAGGTGGAGGACATCCATGCCGTCTGTGGCCTCCTCAAGGACTTCCTGCGCAGCCTCAAGGAGCCTCTCCTCACCCACCGCCTCAACAAGGCCTTCATGGAAGCAGCAGGTGAGGAGCTGCCGAGTGGCATCTCTGAGCCCTCCTCCAGGCGGCCTGGGGCCAGGCTGAGGGGGCTGGCAGTGCTCTGGGGAGCCCTCTTGCTCCCAGCTGGGGTGATGGTGCTCTGTAGCCTGCAAAGATCTCTCCTGGGGGCCCTGTTTTGCGAGAGGGAAGAAGCAAAGGGGGTGTGGGGAACAGTGGGCTGGTGAGGAGCAGCTGAGGGAGCTGGGGTGGCTCAGCCTGGAGGAAAGGAGGTTGTGGGGAGACCTCCTGGCTCCCTCTAGCTCCTAGAGGCCCAGGTTGTGGTGCTTGTGCAGGACAGAGCCTTCACAGGGGCCTGGGAGGCTTTTGGCTTCCTTGCTGCCCCTGCTGTGAGGGGAATGTTGCAGGGGTGCCTCTGGGACCCCGTGCTGAGGTCTGGACACTTTCTTTTCCCCCAGAAATCCCAGATGAGGACAACAGCATGGCTGCCATGTACCAAGCTGTTGGGGAGCTGCCCCAGGCCAACAGGCACACCTTGGCTTTCCTCATGGTCCATCTGCAGAGGTATGGCTGAATGACTCTGAAGGAGGGAGGTGACCCCTGGAGCTTCCTCTGGCTCCTGTCACCATGTGTGAGCAGGGAGCCTGGGCAAAAGGCCTGCCCCAGAGGCTGCAGGGGGGAGAGAGGGGAGCAGCTGGGTGGGAAGGGAGGAGCAGAAGCAACATCCCCTCCCTCTGTTGGTGCAGGGTAGCTCAGAGCCCAGACACTAAGATGGATGTTGCCAATTTGGCCAAAGTCTTTGGCCCTACCATCGTTGCCCATGCCGTGCCGGACCCTGACCCCATGACCCTCCTGCAGGACACCAAGAGGCAGCCCAAGGTGAGGCAGCAGAAAGCACTGGGAGGGGTGGGAAGGTGAGGGAAGCACGGGCTGCTGGGAGCTGGGGGCTGGGAATGTGCCAGGGGAAAGGTTGGGAGCTGGGGTCTGGACTTGGAGCTCAGCTGCTCCTGGGTGTCTCCAGGTCGTGGAGTGCCTTCTGCTGCTGCCTGTGGACTACTGGAGCCAGCTGATGATGGTGGAGCAGGAGAACCTGGACCCAGCACATGTGATTGAGAACACCAAGGCCTACTTCTCTCCCCAGACACCAGATATCAAAGGTAACCCCTCCTGGGGGCCAGAGCTGTCCCTCCCTCAGAGCTGCTGAGGCTCTTGGCTCAGCCCTTCCTGCAGCTCTGGGGGGAGAGCAGCTTTGCCAGGAACCTGTCACCAGCTCTGCCAGGGGGTCGGACTTGCCCTCCAGGGGTCCCTTCCAGCCTCCCCCAGCCTGGGATGCTGTGAAATCCTGGCTGGGGGCTGTGCCAGGGACTGTCTGAGCTTCCTGGCATGGAACAAGACCTCGAGCTCTCCTCCTCTTGCTGCCTCTTGCCTTGCAGTGAGCATGCTGGGACCCCTCACGACCCCGGAGCGTCAGCTCTCCAAGACCCCCTCCTCCAGCTCCCTCTCGCAGAGGGTCCGCTCCACCTTCAGCAGGACCACCCCCAAGTAAGAGCCCCCCTGGGTGCTGGCAGGGAGGTGTTCAGAGGACTGAGGTGGACTTGAAGGGTCCAGGGGGAGGCTGGGAAGGGCTGGAGAACCTCACCTCTGGGGCCAGGCTGAGGCAGCTGGGGCTGCTCAGCCTGGAAGAGAAGGTTCTGGGCAGACCTCCTGCTGACCTTCCCAGCACCACGAAGGGCTGCAGGAGAGCTGGGGAAGGACTTCTGACAAGGGCTGCTGGTGCCAGGGGCAAGGAATTGAAGCTGGGAGAGGGCAGATTGAGACTGGAGAGGAGGAAGAAAGGGGGTGAGAGTTGAGGGCAGGGGGTCTGTGGCACAGGCTGCCCAGGGAGGCTGTGGCTGCCCCTTCCCTGGAGGTGCTGCAGGCCAGGCTGGAGGAGGCCCGGGGCCGCCTGGGGCTGGTGGGAGCTGTCCCTGCCCATGGGCCTGGGGAGGGTCTCCAAGGTCCCTTCCACCCCAAACCATTCCAGCAAACAGACTGTCTTCCTTGGGCCCAGTTCTGCAGTTCCTGCTCTTCATTAGTGCTGTGCTAATGGTGCAGGCCGAGAGAGGGAGAGGGGCCATGAGCAGCACCAGGGAGGGAGAGGAGCACTGGGGGAGGAGGTGGTGAGCTCTGGCGGGGGGGGGGGGGGGGGCATCCTCTCTAGGAGAGGCCAAAGGTTGAACCTCCTCCACCCCCAACCTGCTCTTTTTGGTCTCCTTCACTTCAGAGGCGGCAGCAAAGGCAAACCCACCAGCCAGCTGGGGCACCAGGGCACCTTCTTCGCCTCCCCTTGGCTGAAGTGAGGCAGAGCTCCTGCCCTCGGGAGCCCTCCTGCCCCTTCCACCTCTGCCCTGCTCCCAGCAGCCTTAAGGGGTGGGGGTTTTGTGTTGGGGGTGTGTGTTCTGTTACTCTGGGGGGTGGGGTGGGTTCCCCTCCCCTCTGCTTCCAGGGGCCTGCTCTGGGGCAGTGTTTTCATTGACCAAGGAAGCTGTGTCCTGACAATAAAGAGCTTGCATGGAGGGGGTGTCCTGCTGCCCCTGCTCCCGGCACTCCCTGGGCTGGGGGACCTTGGGGAGCACCTCCAGAGGGGCTACCAAGGGAGGGGCAGCTGAGGGCCCCGGGGGGGGGGGGCAGCCCCTCTGGGAGCCCTGGGGGGAGCCCTCTCTGACCCGCGGGGGGGGGCGGGCGGGGCAAGCCTCATCCTGCTGTGGCTCTTGCTCTGCTCCAGTGTTTCCCTTGTCCCAGCCCTTCCCAACTCTCTTGGCCCTGGAGGAGCCCCCCCTCCCCCCCCCCAGTGAGAAACTGGCCCTGGAGGAGCCCCCACCTCCACACACACCCCCCCACCTCCACCCCCCAGAGCCCCCAACTCCACACCCCCCCCAACCCAGGGCCCAACCTCCACACACCCCCCCGAGCCCCCACCTCCAACCCTCAGAGCCTCCACACCCCCCCCCCCCGCCCCCGAGCCCCCACCTCCACACACACTCCCCCCCCCGAGCCCCCACCTCCCACACACACCCCCCCCCCCGAGCCCCCACCTCCACACACTCCCCCCCCCGAGCCCCCACCTCCACACACTCCCCCCCCCCCCCCCACCTCCACACACCTCCCACACACTCCCCCCCCCCGAGCCCCCACCTCCACACACACACCCCCCCCCCCCCGAGCCCCCACCTCCACACACTCCCCCCCCCCCCCGAGCCCCCACCTCCCACACACACTCCCCCCCAGAGCCCCCACCTCCACACACTCCCCCCCAGAGCCCCCACCTCACACACTCCCCCCAGAGCCCCCACCTCCAACCTTCAGAGCCTCCACCCTCCACACCCAGCCCCCCCCCCAGAGCCCCCCAACTCCACACACACTCCCCCCGAGCCCCCACCTCCACACTCCCCCCCCCCCGAGCCCCCAACCTCCCACACACTCCCCCAGAGCCCCCACCTCCACACACACTCCCCCCAGCCCCCACCTCCACACACACTCCCCCCCCGAGCCCCCACCTCCAACCCTCAGAGCCTCCAACCTCCACACCCACCCCCCAGAGCCCCCAACTCCAACCCTCAGAGCCTCCAACCTCCACACCCACCCCCCAACTCACACACTCCCCCCCCGAGCCCCCACCTCCAACCCCCCGAGCCCCCAACCTCCACACACACACCCCCCAGCCCCCCCCAACTCCACACACACCCCCCCTAGAGCCCCCACCTCCAACCCCCCCCCCCAGCCCCCTTTCCACTCGGTTGGGGTTTGGGTTTGGGTTTTTTTTCCCCTTTTATTTAGAAACAAACCAAAACCAATAAACCCCCATCCCCCCCCTTCATCCTTTCCCCCCCCCCCCAAAAACCACCCACAAACCCAAACCCCAACAACAGCAACGAAAAAAAAAGAACACCCCCCCCCCCCCAAACAAAACTAAAGAGGAACCATAAAGGAAAGGAAACTTCCCGGGGGGGGGGAGAGGAGGGGGAGGGGAGGAGCTTGTTTTGTTTTCCAGGCAGAGGGGAGGGTTTTTTTTTTTTTGGGGGGGGGGGGGGGGAGGAGGGTCTTTTGGGGGGGGGGGGGGAAGGGAGCTGAGCAGGGAAGCAGGAGGAAGGCAAAATACAAAACTAGAAACCTCTGGAGAGATAAAAAAAAGCAACTTAAAAACCTGTACAAAATGCTCTAAGTATAAATTAAACGGGGGGGGGGGGGGGAGGGCCGGGGGGGGGCCTCAGCTTTGCTTTTATTTGGGGGGGGACACACACACACACTTCCCCTCCCCCCTTCTCCCCTCCCACTTCCCCCCCCCCCCCGGCTCCCCCCTCCCCCAGCCCCCCTTTCCACAAGAGCTGTTGGGATCCCAAGGTTTAGCTTCCTCCTCCTTTTGCAGTGGGGGGGGGGCTTAGGGGGGGGGGGGGGCGCTTGGTGGGGGGTCCCAGCACTCCCTTTCCCCCCTCCCCACCCCTCCCCCAGCCCCCCCCCCAAAAAGCAGACTCCTGTGCAGGGCCAAGCTGTGGGTCTCCCTCTTTGGTTCCTTCCTCTGGGGGGGTGTGTGTGTGTTGGTGCCCCCCACAACCAAAGTGGGGGGGGGGGGGGAGGAATTTCGAGGGGGAGGAATTTCTGGGGGGGGGGGAGTCAGGCAGTAGCAGCAACGTGGGGAGGTGGTGATGGCTGGAAACCAGAAGGGGTGGGGGGTGTCACCCCAAAGTGGGGGGGGGGGGAGGGGGGGAGGGGGGGGGACACACAGAGGAGGCACAGCCCCTGCAGGGCCCCCCCCCCCGCACCCCCCCGCCCCCCACCTGGGCTGAGCACTCACCGAGCTGTGGGGTGAGGTAGATGTGTGATGGTGGGGGGGGGGGGCCCAGCAGGGGGATGCAGACAGATGCCAGGGAGGAGGGGCTGGGGGGGGGGGGGCACTCTGCTGCAGTAAAAGGATTTGGGGGGGGGGGCAGAGGAACCAGGAGGCCCTAGGCAGAGCTTGCGGGGGGGGAAGGGGTTGGGAGGAGGCACAGCTGGCCCCAGAGCTCAAAGCGAAGTGGGGGCTCCCCGCTGACCCCCCCCGGGACGGACACAGCCCCAGGGCCTGGGGGGCACGCAGCAAGGGGGGGGGGCAGCTCGGCCCTGCCCCCTCCCCTTCCTCAATCTTTGGTTGCAAGAGCCCCCCCAGCTCCCCTTCACAGCCCCCCCACGGGACCCCCCCCGATTGTCACTGCAGGGGGCGGGGGGGCGGATCTAAAGTGCCTGGGTACCCCTTGGGGTACCCCTTGGGGGTGCCCCTTGCCCGTGGGGGGGTTTGTGGGGGGGCTTGGTTATTGCACTTACCCTGCTCCCCCTCCCCTTGGACTGGGGGAGGCTGGGTTTGCCTTTTGGCGGGGGGGGGGGGGGCAGCATGCAGAGCCCCCAGCCCATGCCCCACGGGGGGGGGGGCAGGAAGAGCTGCGGGGGGGGGGGGGGGGAAGCAGGGGAGGCAGCACCCCCGGCCCTGCGGGGGCTGGTGCCCAGAGACTGAACCCCACGGGGGTGGGAGGGGGGGGGAGCGCTCTATTGCCCCCACCCCCCCCAGGCAGGGGGCGGGGCGGGGGGCACCGGCAGGGCCGGGCAGCAGAAGGCACAGGGGGCACCGCGGGGGAGGGGCCGCGGGCCCTGGAAGCACAAGGAAGTTAAGGGGGGGGCGGGAAAGGACAAAGAAATAGGGGGAACGCCCCCCCCCCCCCCGCTGCCCCCTCCCCCTCTCGGGGGGGTGGCGGGTTTGTGGGTTTTTTGTTTTTTTTTTTTTCTTTCTTTCTTTTCTCTTTTTTTTTTTCTTTTCAGTTTTTTAGAAAACAGAGGAAAAAAAAAAAAAAGCCTCGGGGGAGCAAATCGGGTGGGGGGGGGGGGCCGGGGCCGAGAGAGGGAGGGGCTGCCTCTCTGGGGGGCGGGGGTGGAAAAACAGCAAGACACCCCCCCCCCCGAAGCACAGGGCGCCCCCCCCCCCCGCTTCCTGGGCTCAGGGAACTCCCCCAGGCGATGGCAGCAGCAGCGGGGGAGGGGCTGGGGGGCAGGGGGCAGCACCGGACAAGCTTGGGGGAGGGGTGGAGGTGTCCCGGTACAGTCCCCCCGGACCCCCCCCCCCCCCGGCAGCCGGTGAGGGGGTGGGGGGGGTGCCACAGGCCGGCCCCCCCCCCGCCGCTACTTGGGGTAAGGGTAGGGGAAGGCTCCAGGCTCCGACGGTGACTCGATGGGGCCGTGGCTCGGGGCGGCAGAAGCGTCCTGTGGGGAGGGGTAACAGAGCATGGACCCCCCCCCAAGGAAAGGGTCCCAGCCCCTCCCCCTCCCCCACTTTCCCCTTCCCAGACTCCCCCCCCGGCCCCCGGGGCAGCTCTCACCTCCAGCGGCAGCGCGGGCGGCACCGGGGGTAGGGCGGGAGGAAGGCTCCGGGGACCGCAGCGGCAGTGGGCACGTACTGGGGGGGGGGGGGCAAAGCGAGAGGCTCGGGGGGGTCCAACAAGGGGGGGGTGGGGGGGTGGGTCACGGGCTAATGGAGGCGGGGGGGGGGTCCTTACCGTGCCCGCACTGCCGAGGAGAGGTGGCCGAGCTGCTGGGCCAGAGGCGCCACCACGGACGGCTGGAGGGGCACAGCGTGGTCCACAGCCGGGGCCAGCACCGCCCCCTGCACGGCGCCGTCAGCGCGGGGAGGGACACGGGGACAGGGCTTGGGGGGGGGGCACTGCGGCTGGGGTCCCGGGGGGGGCTTGTGCATGAGGGGGCTGGGGGCTGGGGTCCCAGAGCGGGCTGTCTAGAGGCCTAAGGGTCATTGGAGCTGGGGTCCGGCGGCCGCTGGAGGAGGGGGCACATGGAGGGGGCAGAAGCAGCCCCAGGGCGTGGGGCTGTGGGCAGGGCTTGTGGAAAGAGGGGCGGGGCCGTGGGAGGGGCTTGTGCAAAGTGGGCGGGGCTTGGGTGACTGGGCCGGGGCTGGGCAATGGAGGGGAGAGCCGGGAGAGCTGGGGGTGGGGCCATGGCGGGTGGGGCCGGGGGGGGGGGGGGCAGGGCACTGCCAGGGGCGGGCAGGGCAATGCCAGGGGCGGGCAGGGCTCTGGGCAGGGCAATGCCAGGGGCGGGCAGGGCAATGCCAGGGGCGGGCAGGGCTCTGGGCAGGGCAATGCCAGGGGCGGGCAGGGCAATGCCAGGGGCGGGCAGGGCTCTGGGCAGGGCAATGCCAGGGGCGGGCAGGGCTCTGGGCAGGGCAATGCCAGGGGCGGGCAGGGCAATGCCAGGGGCGGGCAGGGCTCTGGGCAGGGCAATGCCAGGGGCGGGCAGGGCTCTGGGCAGGGCAATGCCAGGGGCGGGCAGGGCAATGCCAGGGGCGGGCAGGGCTCTGGGCAGGGCAATGCCAGGGGCGGGCAGGGCAATGCCAGGGGCGGGCAGGGCTCTGGGCAGGGCAATGCCAGGGGCGGGCAGGGCTCTGGGCAGGCCCCAAGCTCACCGTGGGCTGCACGAGGTAGGATTGGTGCATCCAGGCAGGGCCGTGGACCTGCAGAAGCAGCCAGGGTAGGAGTGGGGCAGGGGCTCCTCTGAGGACCCCACCCCTCTTGTCCACCGAGAGACCCCCGGGGACCCCTCCTCCACGCAGGGGACTTCCCCTCCCCCCCCCCCCCCCCCCCATACCTGGTAGGAGGAGACTGGGGAGGGCAGATAGGGGGCCAGGGCCGTGGGGGCCAGCATCCGGCTGGGGGCCAGGCCGTAGGGCGCTGGGTAGAACCTGTTGGGGGGAGGGGGAAGGGTGGAGCTGTTCAGGAGTTGGGGTGGGGTGGGGGGGGGGGCCACAGGGGGCTGGCAGCCCCAGCCCCCAGGCAGGGTCTGCGGGGGGCACTAACGCCACCCACCCGTTCTGCAGCGCCGTCGCAGGGTCGTAGGCCAAGGTCACGGTGCCCTGGGGGCGGTGAAAGGGTCAGCACTGCCCTGCGGCCCCCTCCCCCCAGCTCCAGCAGCCAGAGGGGCTGCCCCCCCCACCCCCCGCCAGCCCTGCCCCCACGGCCCTCCCCCTCTCACCGCCTCGCCGTCCCGGGTCCAGGCCCTGCCGTTGGGCACGAACTTGCCCTGGCTCTGCCGCTTCTTCTGCCCCCGTCCGCGAACTTACACAGCAGGGGGTCCGGGGGGGCTGGGGGGAGGGGGCAGCCACAGCTGTCAGTCAGCCCTCAGTCCCTGCCCCACTCCCACGGCCCCCCCCCGGACCCCAGCCCACCTGGCACCCCTGGTGGGGTCTTGATGTATTTGCCGTTGAAGTGACTGATCACCGCCTCGCACTTCTCTGTCGACTCCATCCTGGGAGGGACGAGGCTGGGCTGGGGGCCGCCCCTGGGGACCCCCCACCCCACCCCACCCCAGCTGCCCCCAGTCCTGCACAGCAGCCCCCTGGCCCCAGCCCTACCCCCCCCCCCCCCCCCCCCCCCCCAATTCTCCTGGGCAACCCCAGGTCCCACACAGACCCTTCCCTCGGGCTCCATGCAGCGGCCCCCCATCATCTGAGGCACCCCCAGAGCCCACTCTAGGCTGCAGCAGAGACCCCCCCCCAGGCTGCAGCAGGGACACCCCCCTCAAGCTCTGTGGACCCTCACACAGCCCCCCCGCCCCCAAGCTCCCCCTGCCCTTTTCCTGTGCAGTCCCCAGCCCCCCCCCCCCAGCACCCCAACCCACCTTCCACAGCACCCCCCAACCCCAGGCAGCCTCTCCAGCCCCCCCCCCAGCCCCCCCCCCTTACCGTGCGAAGCCCACCCCTCGGCTGGCCCCGTGGGGGTCCCGCAGGATGCGGGTGGAGACCACCTGCCCGAAAGGCTTCAGCAGGGCCTCCAGCTCCTGCTCGTCCACCCCCAGGGGCAGGTTGGAGATGTAGAGGTTGGTTGGGTCCTGCTCCTGTTGCTGGTTGGAGGAGAGGAGGGGCTCCAGGAGCTGGCCAGGCCCTGGGGGAGGGTCCTGGATGGGGGTGGGGGTGAGAAATGGAGACGCCCCCTCCCCCAAGGGGCTGTGCCGTACCTTGGCCATCTGTGCCTGCACCCCGCTGGCCTTGAGGGCTGTCACAGCCTTCTGGGCTGCCGTGGGGCTGTCAAAGTCCACGAAGCCATAGCCTTGGGGGGGGGACACACACAACACAGCAGGGGGACACAGTGGGGTGAGAAGAGCCCCCCCCCCAAAACCCCTCCAGCCCCCCCCCCCGCCCCCAAATCCCACCCCCCTTCACCCCTGCAGCCCCCTCCAACCTTTGCACTTGTTGGTCGTCTTGTCCAGGATGGCTTTGGTGGAGACTATCTTCCCGTAGCTGGGGACAGAAGGGGGGTGGGGGGCTCAGGGCAGGGGCAGAGGGGGCAGCAGCGCCTCCCAGCTGACAGGGAGTCGGGGGGGGGGGGGGGGGCGCAGTGGTCTTAGCCCCTCACTCACGGCTGGCAGAGCTTGACAAGGTCCTGGTCCGTGGTACCGGGGTGCAGCCCCCGAATGTAGAGGTTGGTCTTGCTGAGCTGGTCTGCAGCGCCCCCGCAGGGCTGGGGGGCCCAGGGGCTGCGCCGGCGGCACATAGGACTGCTGGGGGCAGGGAGCAGAGAGCCAGGCTCAGCACCCACCCCCAAACCCCGGCGCCCCCCAAGTCCCAGCCCCCCCCCCCCAGGCAGCCAACACCCCGGGGTGGGGGGACGACACACAGCCAGGGATGGGTCCTGCACATCTTTAGACCACACCCCCCCCCACGCATGGGACCCCCGGGGTCTCCCCCCATCCCTTGGGACACTTCCCATAGGCGAATGAATCACCCCCAGCCCACCCCTCCCTCTCGGGGCTCCCCTCCTCTGTCCCCCAACCCCTGGGGGGTCCCCAGGTCCCCCCACCCCGGTCCAAGCTGTACTGCAGCTTTCAGCTCCGGGATGGAGGGGCTGGGGTTAAACACCCCCCACCCACCCCCCCCAATGCGTTCCTTGGCACCCCCAGCTCACCAAGGATGGGGCTGGGGGTCACCCCCGGCAGGGGGTCCCACATCCACCCCTCAGACCCCCACCCCCGGCACCTGCCCATGTGCACTGCTGCCCCCCGCCGCGTGTGCGGGGTCCTGGGGGGTGATCCGTGGGGGGTGGGGGAAGACGGACGAGTGGCCGGGGGGTGTGGGGGGGGTCCACGCAGCTCCCGACCCTCCCCCTTCCTCCCCGGGGTCTGTGCTGTGCCCCAAAGAGGGAAACTGAAGCACGGGGGTGGCAGGACGCCCCCCAGGATGTGGTGAAAGGCAACTGAAGTTCACCCAAGTGGCCTCCCAACCCCTCCAGGCCCCCCAGGCCCCTCCCGCCGCGTGCCCCCGGCCCGGCCCCGGGCCCGTCCCCTCTCCCCGGGGCAGGGGGATGCACCCGGGCCCGGCCCCGCCGCGCCCGAAGCTCTTCCCGAGCCGAGCCCCGGGCGCCGAACGGGAGAAGGCGGAGGGGAGGCGGCGCGGGGGGCGGGGTGGGGTGTCCCCCTGCCCCCCACGCCCCCCTCGTCCCCGCGGCGCCCGGGGGGCTGTCCCGCGGCCAGGATTCCCGCAGCCGCATCACGGCCCAAGGGCTGGGCCCGGGCCCGGGCCCGGGGAGGCCCGGGGCGGGGTGCGGGGGGGGAAGGGGACGCAGGGGCAGCGGAGGGGCTGCGGGGAGGGGCGGGGGGGGCGCGGCGGTACCTTCTTGCCGCTCTTGTTGTAGGCGAAGGCGGGCAGGCCGGAGCGCGGCGGGACCGAGAGCAGCATTTTCGGGAGCGCGGAGGGGCCGGGGCAGGCCGGGAGCCAGGCGGGCCCGCGCCTGACGTCACGCCCGGGAGCCAGCCTTGGAATCCGGGCTGGAGCCGCGCAGGACGGGTCCTAACGCCGCTCACGGGCCCCCCGCCCCCCGCCCTTCCCCGGGCTCCCGGTTTCCCCCCCCCGCCCGCCCGCCCGCCGCTCGCCCCCGATGGCCGTGGCGGGGGGAACGGACGGGACGCGAGCGCGCGCACATCCCCCCCCCCCCCATCCCCTACCCCGCTCCCCGCCCGGGGGCTGGGCCTCGCTCCCTGCCCGCTCAACGAGGAGCCCTCCCCGCGTGCCGCCGGTACAACCGGGGGCTCGCTCCGCGCCCGGCGCCGGGGGAGCGATGGCGGCGGCGGGAACGGTGGGGGCGGGAGGGCACTGCACGGCCTGGATCCAGGCCCGGGGGTGGGAGGGGGGGTGCGGGGGGAGGCCTGTGGGGGTGTCACTGAGGAGCTAACCCCGGCGCCGGGGCAGCCCCGAGGCGCTGGGCACGGAGGGGCCGGCGGCGGCCGGCGAGGGGCGGTGGGTGCCGCGCGGGCCCTTTAAGGGCGGGCCCAGGCGGCGGCTCCGCCCCTCGCCCCGCCCCTCCCCGCGCCGCCCTGGCCGCCGCCATCGCCCCGCCCCTCGCCGCCCGCGCCCTGGGCGCGGCCATGTTTGAACCGCCGGTCACGTGCCCTCGCGCTTCCCCCTCCCGCCCTTCCCCGTCACGTGGCCCCCGGCCGGCTCCTCCCGCGGCCTGGGGCTCCGCCCCCCTCCCGCGCGCTGCGCTGGCGTTGGGCGGCGGGCGGAGGGGGGCGCAGGAAAGGGGGTCCTGAGCCTCCCCGTGGGGGGCGCGATGGGGGCACCTGAGGCCACCTGGCGATTCTGTGGGGCAGGGAGAGGGGTCCTGAGGGCACCTTGGGGGTCCGTGGGGCGGGGTGGGGAGACCTGGGCGGGGGGGTCTGTGGAGCAACAAAGGGGATCCCGAAGGTGCCCAGGGAGGTGTGTGGAGCAGGATGGGAGACCTGAGACTCCGGGCGGGGGGCAGGACAGGGGGTACTGGGGCACGTGGAGGCACCTGGGGGTGTGTGGGGCAGGGTGGAGGGTCCTGGCGGGGGTGTGTGGACCCCTGAGCAGAGGTCGGTGGGGCAGGATATGGCTCTGCAGGGCCAGCACCGACCTGGGGGTCACCCAGGGGGTCTGTGTGGGGTGGGTACAGCACTGCCAGGCTGCTGTGCCAGGAGGGTCCCAGGGGGTTCTGTGGGGCAGCAGGACACGATGTCCCCTGGGCCAGCTGTGGAGGGTCCCAGCCCGGCACAGGATCAGCTTGTGGGGGGGGGGGGGGGGTTGCAGGATGATGTGGGGAGCAAAAGGGGTGGGGGCTGCCCCCTTGTGCCCCTCCAGCTGCCTCATGTCTTGGGGTGCTCGGTCCCCTCGGCGTGCCCGTGGCGTGCCCACGCCTCCCCTTCGTGGCGGCCCCGGGCGGGCACGGAAGGTTCTGGCTCTTTGCAGGGTGTCAGCAAGGCCGGGACCCCCCCGGCCCCCCCCCGCGGTGTGCTTCCCACCCCCGGCGCTGCGTGCCCTGTGCTGAGCCAGGGCCTTCCAGCGGCCCCGCTGACTCACCCCACGTGCGAGCCCCGGGCTGCTGAGCTGGCAGCCGTGGGGCACAGGGGCAGGCGGCAGGGGTGCCCCCCCCCCCCCCCCTCCCTCTGCTTCTATTCCCCCCCCCTCCCCCCCCCCCCCCCCCCCAAGGCTTTCATCCTGGCCTTTCATCTGGCACCCAGGGCATGGTCGCTGTGGCAACCCCCCCAGTGCGCCAGCTCGTTGCCAGGGCACCCAGAGGTGCTCTGAGCCCAGCCCCAGGACCCCTGGCACCTCCTTTGCTGCCCCCCCCCAGGGGTCTTGGCTCATCCTCACCCCTTTCCCGCACCCCTCTTGTGCCCGGCGTGGGACCCTCCCCTCCTCGCACCCTGGGGCCTGGCAGTGCCAAGGGTGTGGGGGTGTGGCGGTGCCAGGGTGGGTTGGCAGGGCCCGGGGGGGGGGGTGGCAGGGCCCAGGGGGGTGGCAGGGCCCGGGGGTGGGAGGTTCTCCCTCTCTGGGTCTCCTCTGCGCTCTCCTGGGCCTGCAGCTGCGCCATGGCCATCGCAGAGGTAAGACCCTGCCAGCGGTGCCACCCCAGCCCCTGCCGCCTTGGCACCCCCCAGGGCCCCGGGTGGGGGAGGTGGAGGAGCAATCCCCCCCCCCCCCCAGACTGCCAGCATCCAGCACAGGGCTGCTGGCAGTGCCCTCAAAGTGCCCCCCCAGCCCCCCTGTGCCCTCCCTGGCACCACCTCTGCTGCCGCGATGCCCCCATGGCTGTGCTGCCCCGGTCGCCATGGTGACCCTGGTGCCAAGGTGCCCCCTGCCAGGGCACCCCAATCACTGTGGTACCCAGTTCCGAAGGGCCCCCGTTGCCAGGGACCCCATGCTGCCACCGCGCTGCCCCCCACGGCCCCCGCCCCCCCCCGCTGTGGCACCCAGCCCCGGCAGTGCCCGCTGGGGTGACCCCAGCCCCGCTGCGTGCCCCCAGGAGCTGCGGAGGAGGTGCTTCTGGCGCGGGGTGCTGGCAGAGGCCCTGGCGACGTTCCTCTTCGTGGGGGTGGTGCTGGGCGCCTCGGCGGCCCCCGGAGCCCTGGCGCCGGCGCTGGCCGGGGGCTGGCGGCTGGGGCGCTGGCTGCCACCCCGGGGGCACCCCAGGCCAACCCAGCCCTGACCCTGGCCCTGCTCTGCGCCCGCAAGCTGGGTGCCCTGCGCGCTGCCGCCGCGCTCCTGGCGCAGTGCGCCGGGGCGGCGCTGGCGTCCGCCGCCGCCCGCGTGGCACTGCCAGGCGATGCCAGCCTCCCCACCGGGGTGAGTGCCCCCGTCCCCCTCCCGCTGCCCGCCCCTGGGGCACCCGGGGGGCGCTGAGGCCAAGCCTGTTCTGCCAGGTGAGTGCCAGGGGGACGGCAGGGCAGGCCCTGGCCTGGGAGACCTTTGCCACCTTCCAGCTGGCGTTCGTTGCCGTTGCCACCACCCACCCGGCGACCCCCGGGGCCGGGCTGGCCCTGGGCAGCGCGGTGGCTGCCGGTGCCCTGACCGCGGTGAGGACCCTCCCCCTCCCCCCACCCAACCCCCCAGTCCCGGCCCTGGGGCTGCCCCCCAGCCCCTGCCAGCCCTGATGCCCCCGCGCCTGCCGCAGGGTCCCTTCTCGGGGGGCAGCATGAACCCCGCGCGCTCCCTGGGGCCAGCCGTCGTCACTGGCGTCTGGGATGACCACTGGGTGAGTCCCTGGCACCCCTGGGTGCCTCCCTGAGAGACTCCAGTGCAGGATGGGTGCCCCCCCCGAGCTGCAGGGTGCCCCCCGCCCCGGTCCTATGCCCACCCCAGCGCAGGGCTCCCTGGTTCTCCCCTTCCGGTGCCCCCCGAACCGGTGCCCCCTCTGTTCATCCCCGGTTTGGGTCCTTCTGATGCCTCACTCACAGGATGGGTGCCCTAAGTGCCCACCCTGGGCACAGACGCCCCCCCCACCCCGTGCCCCCATCCCAAATGTGTCACCCCCCCCCCCCCCCGGTTCCTCCTATCCTGCAGCCCAGCTCCCGGCACTGCTCTGGGGTCCCCAGGTCCCACTCCCACCCCCAGAGGAGCGCTTAGCAGCCCCTCGGTCCGTGTCCCCCTGTCCCTGGGCCGCCCTGACCCCTTGTTCCCCCCACCCCAGACCCCCCGTGACCCCCTGTCCCCCCCCGCAGGTGTACTGGCTGGGGCCGGTGCTGGGCGCGGTGCTGGCTGCGCTCTCCCATGAGTTCCTCTTCGCTCCCGGTGCCTCCCGGGAGAAGCTGGGGGTCTGCCTCTGCTGCCGGGACACGGCCCTGGTGGAGACCACCCCCCGGCCCCCTCCTCGCCCTCCACCCTCGGCCCCCCGCCCCCCAAGCCGATCGGGGCCGGGACGCGGCTTGAACCTCCCAACCCCATTTGCTCCATCCAGCGGCACAGGGTCCCCAACGTCCCCTCCCCAGCAGCCCCCCGAGCACAGCACCCCCGAGCACAGCACCCCCCACCCAGGGCACGGCGCCCCCACCCAGGGCACGGTGCCCACCTGGCAAGTTTGGGGGGGGCACCATGCAGAGGTGGCTCCAGGACCACCGTGGTGGGGAAGAGATGGATTAAAGGTGGCTTTGGGTTGGAGCTGGGTGCAGAGTGATGGTGTGGGGCTCGGGGGTGGGGGTCTGGGGGTGGTGGTGTGAGGCTCAGGGAGGGGGGGGCTGGGGGTGGTGGTGTGGGTCTCGGGGGTGGGGGTCTGGGGGGTGTTGTGAGGCTCAGGGGTGGGGGTCTGGGGGTGGTGGTGGTGTGAGGCTCGGGGGTGGGGGTCTGGGGCTGTATCCCCTCGGGAGGTGGTCGAATCCCCATCCCTGGACGGGGTTCAAAGCTGTGGGGATGCGGTGCTGAGGGGATGCGGTGCTGGGGGGATGCGGTGCTGGGGGATGCGGTGCTGAGGGGATGCGGTGCTGGGGGGATGCGGTGCTGAGGGGATGCGGTGCTGGGGGGATGCGGTGCTGGGGGGATGCGGTGCTGTGGGGATGCGGTGCTGAGGGGATGGGGGGCGGTGCTGAGGGGATGCGGTGCTGGGGGGATGCGGTGCTGAGGGGATGCTGCTGGGGGGATGCGGTGCTGGGGGGATGCGGTGCTGAGGGCCGCGGCTCAGCCCCAGCTACGGTCCCGGATGATGCTGAAGCTCTTCCCCCAACTCCTGCACCATCCTGCAGCCCACCCCACCCGACCCCACCCCTGGCCCACCCGAGCAGCTTCTCCCTCCCCGTGGCCCCGCTCCGAGGGTGGGGGCCGGGACCCCCGCGGCCCCGTCCCGTGCCGGGGTGCTGAGGCAGCAGAGTCCTTTGTCAGCTCCTCTGCAGCTCCGGCAGTTTTCGGCGGCCGCCAATGGCCAGGGCCGCTCCTAATCCCGGCCCGGCTCGGGCTTTAGGGGCCGCTAAGCCGAGCTGAATCAACCCTGCCGCAGACAACGGGGCCGGGCGGGGGAGCGCCCCATGGCCCCCGGTGGGACTGGCCCAGGGGGTAACCAGGCCCACCCCCGCCTCGTGCGGCAGGGTCCCCTCAATATGTCCCCAAAGGGCTTGGGGGTCCTCGGTGCTGCCCTCAGCCCTCCCCCCGTGGTGGTCCCCCAAACCCCGCAGCTATTGGTCACAGCCCCCCCACCCCGCACCTCTCAGCCCCCCCCCGGGTAGGGCAGCCTGGAGATGAAGGGGTGCAGCTCGGGGGGGGGTGTGGGGGCGTCCCCCCATCCTGGGGGGTTGTGGGGCTGCCCTTGGCGATGGGGGGGGGGGGGGGGGGAAGGAATCCCCCAGCGCTGGGCAGCGAAGTGGTTAACGGAGGGGGGTGGGGGGTGGGGGTGTGACGGGGGCCGGCATCCCACCCCGGGGGCTGGCCTGGGGGTGCTTATAAAGGTGTGCGCGGGTGGCCCCCCCGGGGAGGGGAGCGGGGCCGCGGAGGGCAGCGGGGGTCAGGCCATGCGGGAGCTGCGTTCCTCCTCCTTCTGGAGGGCCATCCTGGCCGAGTTCCTGGGCAGCCTCCTCTATGCCCTGATGGGGCTGGGGGCTTCCCTGCGCTGGGTCCCGGGGCCCCCCAGCGTCCTGGGGGCCGCCCTCGCCTTCGGCTTGGCCCAAGCCACGGTGGTGCAGACGCTGGGTGCCGTCAGCGGGGTCACATCAACCCCGCCGTCACCTTGGCGTTCCTGATGGCCGCGCAGCTCTCCCCTGCCCCGAGCCCTGGGCTACCTCCTGGCGCAGCTCCTGGGGGCGCTGGCCGGCGCGGGGGTGCTCTACGGCTTGACACCGGCCCCTGTCCGCGGCACCCTTGGCCTCAGCGCGGTGAGATGGGGCGGGGGGGGCTTGGGGGAGGGGGGAGGGTGCAGGGAATGGGGCTGCAAGAGGTGCTTCGGGGTCCCGTGGGAGTGTGGTGGGAGGTGACGGAGCTGGGAGAGGCTGAACTGAAGGTTCTGGGCGCCGGGGAGGGGGGATGGGAGATTGGTGGTGCTGGGGGGGGGGGGGGGGTTGAGGTACTGTGGGGTAGGAAGTGGAGAGGGGGTGGGGCTCAAGAGGTGTTTTGGGGTGCTGGGGGGAGGGACACGACTGGGAGGCTGTGGGGATAAGAGATGCCGAACTGGGGTTTGGGGTTCTGTGGGGGTGTAACGGGGGCTTGTGGGGTTTGGAGATGCTGACCTGGGGCTTTGGGGCACTGCGGGGGGCGGGGGGAGTTAGGGGCTCCAGGAGGAGGTGCTGGAGGCTGGGGACTGCTGGGGGGCTAGGGGCTGGGGCAGGCTGTGGGGCACTGCTGGGGGCGGGGGGAGTTAGGGGCTCCAGGAGGAGGTGCTGGAGGCTGTGGGGCACTGCGGGGGCTGCCCGGGAAGCGTTTGGGGGTTGAGCAGCGATTTCGGGGCGCAGCTGGGCTTGGGGGGAGGGTCGAGAGGGTCCCTGGGGTGCTGAGCGCCCCTCCCTCGCAGCTGCACCCCGGCGTGGGGCCAGGCCAGGGCACGGTGGTGGAGCTGCTCCTGACTGCCCAGTTCGTGCTCTGCGTCCTGGCCAGCTTCGATGAGCGGCAGGACGGGCGCCCGGCCTCCGCCGCCCTGCCCGTGGGCTTCTCCCTCGCCCTCGGACACATCTTTGGGGTAAGGATGCACCCTGGGGGGGCTTATGGTGTTTGGGGGGCGGGAGGGGGTGTCTGGGACGATGGTGGCAGCCGGCCGGCACCCCCTCCCGCAGATCCACTACACCGGCGCCAGCATGAACCCGGCGCGCTCCTTCGCCCCCGCCGTCATCACCCGCAGCTTTGCCAACCACTGGGTAAGTGTGGGGGGACCCCCCCCGCCCCCCCTCTGCCCCCTGCTCCTCCCCACCCTGCCCCACCCACCGTGCCTGCGCCGCTGGGTAAGTGTGGTGAGGGACCCCCTGCCCCCCGCCTCCCCCACCCTGCCCCGCTCACCGTGCCTGCACCGACCGGGGTGGGGGAGGGGGTCGCCAGGATGGTTCCACCAGCACCCCAGGGGTGCTGGGGGCTGGGCAGGCAGGGCACAAAGAGTCGTCCCCCCCCCCGAGGCCTGCTGTGTCCCCCCCACCCAATATCTCACAGCTGCTCCTAGCCTCTGCTGCCTCCTGGCACTGGGCTGTGGGTGCTGAGACCCCCGATAGGGGTGGGGTCGTGGGTGCTGAGACCCCCCGATAGGGGTGGGGTCGTGGGTGCTGAGACCCCCATAGGGGTGGGGTCGTGGGTGCTATGCCCCAGAGGGTAAGGGGCAGCTCTGGACCCCCAAAACTGGGGACCCCCAAAACTGGGGACCCCCAGCGCCCTGTATAGGTAGGGGTGGAGTGTGCCAGAACCCTGAAACCAGGGACCCCCAGAGCTGGGGACCCCAGGGACCCCCTGAGCCCCACAGACCAGCACAGGTGATGCTGGCTCCTGAAGCTGGGGACCCCTGAAGCTGGGCAATCCAGAGCCTCATAGGCTGGGCCAGGGGGCGCTGGACCCCTGAAACCAGGGACCCCAAAGCTGGGGATGCCCGGAAGCTGGCAGGCTGGGACAGAGGGTGCTGGACCCCCCCAGATGAGGACCTCTCAGAGCTGGGAACCCCAGAACCTCACTGCCCGGGGCAGCGCTGTGCCAGCTCCCACAGGGACAGGGGTTGGGGGCTTAGGGGGTGGGGGGGGAGGCGTCCCCCACTCTCCCGGGGGGATGTCGGTACCGGGGTGCCCACATCGGCCCCCATTCCCCCCCCCCCAGGTGTACTGGGCGGGCCCGCTGCTGGGGGCGGCGCTGGGCTCGGTGCTTTACGAGTTCGCTCTGTGCCCGCGGCCGCGGAGCTTGGCCGAGCGCCTGGCCGCGCTCAAAGGAGAGCCTCCTGCCGTTACCGAGCCGCCGCCGGAGCCGCCGGCCGAGCCGCTGGAGCTGAAGACCCAGGGGCTATAAAGCGGGACCTGTCCGGTCGCCACGGTGTGTCCCCGTTCCCCCTCTCCTCTCCCCCCGCCCCCATCCCCGGGGATGCCGCCGGGGATGCCGGGGATGCCGCCGGGGATGCCGCCGGGGATGCCGCGGTGCGTGTGGTGCGTGTGTGTGAGGAGCGGCGGGCAACCGGGAACTGGGAACCGGCGACCGGGACCCGACCGGGGACCCGGGGAACCAGCAACCGGGAACTGGCAACCGGGAACCGGCGGCAGGGAACCGGGGAGCTGGGAACCAGGGCGCTGGCCCTGACCTAACCGGGATGGCCCGCACCGGGCTGGGGCCGCCCCCCCCGCCCCGGCGGCAGTTCTGTGTTCGGTGAATTAAAGCTGCTCTTTTATTTTGGTAACTGCTGCTGCTCCTCCTGGGGACCGGGGGGAGGGGGGCCGAGCCGGGGGGGCCGAGCCGGGGGCGGAACCGAGCCCGGGGGGCGCTGGGCTCCTGCCCCGCTCTGTGCCGCACTCCTCCACGCCGAGGCTCTGTGCTGGGCTCCTTCCCTGCCCTGGAATGGGACTGGCTTGGGGCTGGGCTCCTGCTCCACGCTACGATGGGATGGAGCTGCCCTGGATTCCTTCTCCAGACCCTTGTGGAGCCCTGGAGACACACACAGACCCCTGCAGCCCCCCACGGACCCAAACAGACCCCTGCAGACCCCTGCAGACCCTGACAGACCCCTGCAGACCCCTGCAGACCCCTGCAGACCCTGACAGACCCCTCCAGACCCCTGCAGATCCCTACAGACCCCTGCAGACCCCTGCAGACCCCTGCAGACCCTGACAGACCCCTCCAGACCCTGACAGACCCCTCCAGACCCCTGCAGATCCCTCCAGACCCCTGCAGACCCCTGCAGACCCCTGCAGACCCTGACAGACCCCTCCAGACCCCTGCAGATCCCTCCAGACCCCTCCAGACCCCTCCAGACCCCGACAGACCCCTCCAGACAGACCCCGACAGACCCCTGCAGACCCCTGCAGACCCCTCCAGACAGAGACAGACCCCTGCAGAGACCCCGACAGACCCTGCAGACCCCTGCAGACCCCTCCAGACCCCGCAGACCCAGACCCCAGACCCCTGCAGACCCCCCCTGCAGACCCCTGCAGACCCCTGCAGACCCCTCAGACCCCTCCAGACCCCTCCAGACCCCTGCAGACCCCTCCCTCCAGACCCCTCCAGACCCCTGCAGACCCCTGCAGACCCCCAGACCCCTCCAGACCCCTCCCTCCAGACCCCTCCAGACCCCTGCAGACCCCTGACAGACCCCTCCAGACCCCCAGACCCTGACAGACCCCTGCAGACCCCTGCAGATCCCCCCCCAGACCCCTCCAGACCCTCCAGACCCCTCCAGACCCTGACAGACCCCTGCAGACCCCTGCAGACCCTGACAGACCCCTGCAGATCCCTCCAGACCCCTCCAGACCCTGACAGACCCCTCCAGACCCTGACAGACCCTGACAGACCCCTCCAGACCCCTGCAGACCCCTCCAGACCCCTCCAGACCCCTCCAGACCCTGACAGACCCTGACAGACCCCTCCAGACCCCTGACAGACAGACCCCCCCTCCAGACCCTCCAGACCCCTGACAGACCCCTGCAGACCCCTCCAGACCCCGACAGACCCCTCCAGATCCCTCCAGACAGACCCTGACAGACCCCTCCAGACCCCTGCAGACATCTCCAGACCCCTCCAGACCCCTCCAGACCCCAGACAGACCCCAACAGACCCCTCCAGACCCCTCCAGACCCCGACAGACCCTGACAGATCCCTGACAGACCCCCTCCAGACCCTCCAGACAGACCCCTCCAGACCCCGACAGACCCCGACAGCAGACCCCTCCAGACCCCCTCCAGACCCTGACAGACCCCTGCAGACCCCGACAGACCCTGACAGACAGACCCCTCCAGACCCTGACAGACCCCCCCAGACCCCTCCAGACCCTGACAGACCCCTGCAGACCCCTCCAGACCCCTGCAGACCCTCCAGACCCCTCCAGACCCCTCCAGACCCTGACAGACCCCTCCAGACCCTCCAGACCCCGACAGACCCCTGCAGACCCCTCCAGACCCTGACAGACCCCTCCAGACCCTGACAGACCCCTCCAGACCCCTCCAGACCCCCTCCAGACCCCTCCAGACAGACCCCTCCAGACCCTGCAGACCCCTCCAGACCCTCCAGACCCCTCCAGACCCCTGCAGACCCCTCCAGACCCTGACAGACCCCTCCAGACCCCTCCAGACCTCCAGACAGACCCCTCCAGACCCCTGCAGACAGACCCCTCCAGACCCCAGACAGACCCCGACAGACCCCTCCAGACCCTGACAGACCCCTCCAGACCCCTGCAGACCCCTCCAGACCCTCCAGACCCCAGCAGACCCCTCCAGACCCCTCCAGACCCCTCCAGACCCCCTCCAGACCCTGACAGACCCCTGCAGACCCCTCCAGACCCCTCCAGACCCCTCCAGACCCTGACAGACCCCTCCCAGACCCCTCCAGACCCCTCCAGACCCTGCAGACCCCTCCAGACCTCCAGACCCTCCAGACCCCTCCAGACCCCTCCAGACCCCTCCAGACCCCTCCAGACCCCTCCAGACCCCTCCAGACCCTGACAGACCCCTGCAGATCCCTCCAGACCCCTCCAGACCCCAGACAGACCCAGACCCCAGACAGACCCCTCCAGACCCCTCCAGACCCCTGCAGACCCTCCAGACCCCTCCAGACCCCTGACCCCTCCAGACCCCTGCAGACCCCTCCAGACCCCTCCAGACCCCTGCAGACCCCTCCAGACCCCTCCAGACCCCTCCAGACCCCTCCAGACCCCCTCCAGACCCCTGCAGATCCCTCCAGACCCCTCCAGACCCTGACAGACCCCTGCAGACCCCTGCAGACCCCTCCAGACCCCTCCAGACCCCTCCAGACCCCTCCAGACCCTGACAGACCCCTGCAGATCCCTCCAGACCCCTCCAGACCCTGACAGACCCCTGCAGACCCCTGCAGACCCCTCCAGACCCCTCCAGACCCCTGCAGACCCCTCCAGACCCCTCCAGACCCCTCCAGACCCCTCCAGACCCTGACAGACCCCTGCAGATCCCTCCAGACCCCCTCCAGACCCTGACAGACCCCTGCAGACCCCTGCAGACCCCTGCAGATCCCTCCAGACCCCTCCAGACCCCTCCAGACCCTGACAGACCCCTGCAGACCCCTGCAGACCCTGACAGACCCCTGCAGACCCCGACAGACAGACCCCTGCAGACCCCTGCAGACCCCTGCAGATCCCGACAGACCCCTCCAGACCCTGACAGACCCCCGACAGACCCCTGCAGACCCCGACAGACCCCTCCAGACCCTGACAGACCCCTGCAGACCCCCCCTCCAGACCCCTCCAGACCCCTGCAGACCCCCTGCAGACCCCTGCAGATCCCGACAGACCCCTCCAGACCCCTGCAGACCCCCAGACCCCTGCAGACCCCTGCAGACCCTGACCAGACCCCTCCAGACCCCTCCAGACCCCTCCAGACCCTGACAGACCCCTCCAGGTCCCTGCAGACCCCTCCAGATCCCTGCAGACCCCCAGAACCAGACCCTCAAGACCCCTCCAGTAATCCCTCCAGACCCCTTCCAACCCCCTCCAGGCCACCCCTGGCCACCCCACCCCCCCGGCTCTCCCAGTAGGTCCAAGAGCCCTTCCCGGGGCTCCCTGCCTGTGTGTGGCTTGTGGTTTGGTTTTGGTTTCGGTTTGGGTGGAAAAGGCTCTGAGCAGAGCCCGGCTGAGCCGCTGCGGCACAGGGGCAGGAGAAGCCCTGGGACCCCCTGAAGGGGGTCTGCTGTCAGCTTAAAGTGGGTCTGGGGGGGGTATCAAAGGGGCAGTTGGGGGCATCTGAAGGGTTCTGGGGGCACCTAGGGTGTCTGGGGGCCTCCGGGGGCTCCCGGGGTGTGTCTCTGGGGCCCCGAAGGAGTCGGGGGCGGTGGGAGGCTGTCTCGGTGTGGTTTTGGGGTCCCCGTGCCAGGTCCCCCCGGGTCTGGGTCGCTCTGCGGCGCGGCTGGGGTCGCGGTGTCCGCTCACTGCTGCCGCCTTGTGGCCACGGCCGGGCACTGCTTGCCGCCGCCTGCTGCCGAGGGTCCCAGCGGCCTCCGAAGGGGCTTTGGAGGCAGGCAAAGGTTGGGCGGGGGGCGTCTAAAGGGGGTTCTGTGGGCACTTAAAGTGGTCTGTGGGCCTCCGGAGGATCCCCTGGGGGCTCCCGGGGGGCGTCTCTTGAGGGTCGTGAAGGGGGGGGGTGTCAGTGAGGGTTAGGGGTCTCTGTGGGGTTCCAGCTTTGGGGGTCCCGCAGGATTTGGGGAGGTCTCACTATGGTTTTCGGTGTCCCTGCAGCCACCCTGTACCACCTCTATGCCATCTTATGCCACCCTGTGCCCCCAGCCCAGTGCCCCCAGCCCCTCCCAGGCTGGTCCCAGTGTCCTCCCTTTCCTCATCCCAGGGGATGGGGGACAGGGGACAGGACAGGACAGGACAGGGGACAGACAGGGACAGCACAGGGACAGGACAATCCCCAGCACAGGGCCCGGTTTGCCTCCTCACTGGTTCCCTGTCCTGCGTCCCCAGCGCTGCCAGATGGGGGACAGGGACAGGACAGGGACAGGACAGGACAGGGGACAGGACAGGGACAGGGACACAGGGACAGGACAGGGACAGGGCTGGGACAGGACAGGGACAGGACAGGGACAGGACAGGGACAGGACAGGGACAGGACAGGGACAGGACAGGGACAGGACAGGGACAGGACAGGGACAGGACAGGGGACAGACAGGGGACAGGACAGGGACAGGACAGGGACAGACAGGGACAGGACAGGGACAGGACAGGGACAGGACAGGGGACAGGGGACAGGACAGGGACAGGACAGGGACAGACAGGGACAGGACAGGGACAGGACAGGGACAGGACAGGGACAGGACAGGGACAGGACAGGGACAGGACAGGGACAGGACAGGGACAGGACAGGGACAGGACAGGGGGACACAGGACAGGGACAGGACAGGGACAGGACAGGGGACAGGACAGGGACAGGACAGGGACAGGACAGGGACAGGGGACAGGGGACAGGGACAGGGACAGGACAGGGACAGACAGGACAGGACAGGGACAGGACAGGGACAGGACAGGGGGACAGGACAGGGACAGGACAGGGGGACAGGACAGGGGACAGGACAGGGACAGGACAGGGACAGGACAGGGGGACAGGACAGGGGGACAGGACAGGGACAGGACAGGGGACAGGACAGGGACAGGACAGGGACAGGACAGGGACAGGACAGGGACAGGACAGGGACAGGACAGGGGACAGGACAGGGACAGGACAGGGACAGGACAGGGGACAGGGACAGGGACAGGGGGACAGGACAGGGACAGGACAGGGACAGGGACAGGACAGGGACAGGACAGGGGACAGGACAGGGACAGGACAGGACAGGACAGGGGACAGGGACAGGACAGGGACAGGACAGGGACAGGACAGGGACAGGACAGGGACAGGACAGGGACAGGACAGGGACAGGACAGGGGACAGGGGGGAGGACAGGGACAGGACAGGGACAGGACAGGGACAGGACAGGGACAGGACAGGGACAGGACAGGGGACAGGACAGGGGACAGGACAGGGGACAGGACAGGGACAGGACAGGGGGACAGGACAGGACAGGGACAGGACAGGGACAGGACAGGGACAGGGGACAGGACAGGGACAGGACAGGACAGGACAGGGGACAGGACAGGGACAGGACAGGGACAGGACAGGACAGGGAGGGACAGGACAGGGACAGGGGACAGGACAGGGACACAGGACAGGGACAGGACAGGGGACAGGACAGGGACAGGACAGGGACAGGACAGGGACAGGACAGGGGACAGGACAGGGACAGGACAGGGGACAGGACAGGGGACAGGACAGGACAGGGGGACAGGACAGGACAGGGACAGGACAGGGACAGGACAGGGACAGGACAGGGGACAGGACAGGACAGGACAGGGACAGGACAGGGGGACAGGACAGGGGACAGGACAGGGACAGGACAGGACAGGACAGGGACAGGACAGGGGACAGGACAGGGACAGGACAGGACAGGGGACAGACAGGACAGGACAGGGACAGGACAGGGACAGGACAGGGACAGGACAGGGACAGGACAGGGGACAGGACAAGGGACAGGACAGGGACAGCACAGGGACAGGACAGGGGACAGGACAGGGGACTGGGGACAGGACAGGGGACAGGACAGGGACAGGACAGGGGACAGCACAGGGACAGGACAGGGACAGGACAGGGACAGGACAGGGACAGGACTGGGGACAGGACAGGGACAGGGGACAGGGACAGGACAGGGACAGGACAGGGACAGGACAGGGACAGGACAGGGACAGGACAGGGGACAGGACAGGGGACAGGACAGGGGGACAGGACAGGGACAGGACAGGGACAGGACAGGGGGACAGGACAGGACAGGGACAGGACAGGGACAGGACAGGGACAGGACAGGGACAGGACTGGGGACAGGACAGGGACAGGACAGGGACAGGACTGGGGACAGGACAGGGACAGGACAGGGACAGGACAGGGACAGGACAGGGGACAGGACAGGGACAGGACAGGGACAGGACAGGGACAGGACTGGGGACAGGACAGGGACAGGACAGGGGACAGGACAGGGACAGGGCTGGGACAGGACAGGGACAGGACAGGGGACAGGACAGGGGACAGGACAGGGACAGGACAGGGGACAGGACAGGGGACAGGACAGGGACAGGACAGGGACAGGACAGGGACAGGACAGGGACAGGACAGGGACAGGGCTGGGACAGGACAGGGGACAGGACAGGACAGGGGACAGGACAGGGGACAGGACAGGACAGGGACAGGACAGGGACAGGACAGGGGACAGGACAGGGGACAGGACAGGGGACAGGACAGGGACAGGACAGGGGACAGGACAGGGACAGGACAGGGACAGGACAGGGACAGGACAGGGACAGGACTGGGGACAGGACAGGGACAGGACAGGGACAGGACAGGGACAGGACAGGGACAGGACAGGGACAGGACAGGGACAGGACAGGGACAGGGGACAGGGGACAGGACAGGGGGACAGGACAGGGACAGGACAGGGACAGGGCTGGGACAGGACAGGGACAGGACTGGGGACAGGACAGGACAGGGACAGGACAGGGACAGGACAGGGACAGGACAGGGACAGGACTGGGGACAGGACAGGGACAGGACAGGGACAGGACTGGGGACAGGACAGGGACAGGACAGGGACAGGACAGGGACAGGACAGGGGACAGGACAGGGGACAGGACAGGGACAGGACAGGGACAGGACTGGGGACAGGACAGGGACAGGACAGGGGACAGGACAGGGACAGGGCTGGGACAGGACAGGGACAGGACAGGGGACAGGACAGGGGGACAGGGCTGGGACAGGACAGGGGACAGGACAGGGACAGGACAGGGACAGGACAGGGGACAGGACTGGGGACTTTAGGAGACAGGGCTAGAGCAGGGCTGGAGGCAGCCGCACCAGGAGCCGCCGCTAGGGGACAGCAGAGACCCCGCCCGGGGGTGGCAGCGACTCGCTAGGGCCAGCAGGGGCGCTAGAACCGGGAGGGACTGAGGGAGGACTGGGAGGGGACTGAAGGGGGAGTGGGCGAACTGGAGGGGGTCTGGGGCAGCCTGGGAGGGGTCTGGGGCAGCCTGGGAGGGGTCTGGGGCAGCCTGGGAGGGGTCTGGGGCAGCTGGGGAACTAAAGGAGGACTGAGAAGAGCTGAAGGGGACCGGGGGAGACTCAAGGGGGCCTGGGGGGGGGGCCTGGGGGCAAGTGGGGGCCCTGGGAGGGACCGAGGAGTGGGCTGGGAGGGACTGGGCTGGGACTAACCCGGGAGGACCTGGGGGAGCCGGGAGGGGGCTGGAGGAGCCTGGAGGCGGGTGCTGGGCTGTATCGAGCAGTTTATTGAGGCTGGGGGCTCCGGGGGGGGGGGGGGGGGGTCGGGTCTGGTGCCCCCCAAGACTGGTTGAAGTGGGACTGGGGCGAGGCAGCAGAATCCCAGCAGGGAGAGGAAGGGAACTGGGCCACAAAAAAAGGGGGAAACGGGAAAAGGTCTCCTGGGAGGCAGCGGCCGGAGGGAGCTGGGGCCGCGGGGGGGGTGTTGGGGAGGGGGTGTTGGGGAGGGGGTGTTGGGGGTGTTGGGGAGGGGGTGTTGGGGGGGGGGTGTTGGGGGTGTTGGGGAGGGGGTGTTGGGGAGGGGGTGTTGGGGAGGGGGTGTTGGGGGGTGTTGGGGAGGGGGTGTTGGGGAGGGGGGTGTTGGGGGGATGTTGGGGTGGGGGTGTTGGGGGGGTGTTGGGGAGGGGGTGTTGGGGGGTGTTGGGGAGGGGGTGTTGGGGAGGGGGGTGTTGGGGGGTGTTGGGGAGGGGGTGTTGGGGAGGGGGTGTTGGGGGTGTTGGGGAGGGGGTGTTGGGGGTGTTGGGGGGGGGGGTGTTGGGGGAGGGGGTGTTGGGGGTGTTGGGGAGGGGGTGTTGGGGAGGGGGTGTTGGGGGGTGTTGGGGAGGGGGTGTTGGGGGAGGGGTGTTGAGGGGGTGTTGGGGAGGGGGTGTTGGGGAGGGGGTGTTGAGGGGTGTTGGGGGGTGTTGGGGAGGGGGTGTTGAGGGGGTGTTGGGGAGGGGGTGTTGGGGAGGGGGTGTTGAGGGGTGTTGGGGAGGGGGTGTTGGGTGTTGGGGGGGTGTTGGGGAGGGGTGTTGGGGGTGTTGGGGGAGGGGGTGTTGGGGAGGGGGTGTTGGGGAGGGGGTGTTGGGGAGGGGGTGTTGGGGAGGGGGTGTTGGGGGGTGTTGGGGAGGGGGTGTTGGGGAGGGGGTGTTGGGGAGGGGGTGTTGGGGAGGGGGGTGTTGGGGAGGGGGTGTTGGGGAGGGGTGTTGGGGAGGGGGTGTTGGGGGTGTTGGGGGGGGTGTTGGGGGGTGGGGGGGAGGGGGTGTTGGGGAGGGGGTGTTGAGGGGTGTTGGGGGGTGTTGGGGAGGGGGTGTTGGGGAGGGGGTGTTGAGGGGTGTTGGGGGTGTTGGGGAGGGGGTGTTGAGGGGTGTTGGGGAGGGGGTGGGGGATGTTGGGGAGGGGGTGTTGGGGGTGTTGGGGAGGGGGTGTTGGGGAGGGGTGGGGGTGTTGGGGGGTGTTGGGGAGGGGGTGTTGAGGGGGTGTTGGGGAGGGGGTGTTGGGGAGGGGTTGGGGGTGTTGGGGGGTGTTGGGGAGGGGGTGTTGAGGGGGTGTTGGGGAGGGGGTGTTGGGGAGGGGGTGTTGGGGGGGGGTGTTGGGGAGGGGGTGTTGGGGAGGGGGTGTTGGGGGGTGTTGGGGGGGGGGTGTTGGGGAGGGTGTTGGGGAGGGGGTGTTGGGGAGGGGGTGTTGGGGGGGGGTGTTGGGGGTGTTGGGGGGGGGTGGGGGGGTGTTGGGGAGGGGGTGTTGGGGGGGGTGTGGGGGGGGGGAGGGGGTGTTGGGGAGGGGGTGTTGGGGGGTGTTGGGGAGGGGGTGTTGGGGGGGGGAGGGGGTGTTGGGGGGGGGTGTTGTTGGGGAGGGGGTGTTGGGGGAGGGGGGTGTTGGGGGGGGGTGTTGGGGAGGGGGTGTTGGGGGTGTTGGGGGAGGGGGGGGTTGGGGTGTTGGGGGGTGTTGGGGGGTGTTGGGGAGGGGGTGTTGGGGAGGGGGTGTTGGGGGGTGTTGGGGAGGGGGTGTTGGGGGGGGGTGTTGGGGGGGTGTTGGGGAGGGGGGTGTTGGGGGGTGTTGGGGAGGGGGTGTTGGGGGAGGGGGGGTGTTGGGGGGGTGTTGGGGAGGGGGTGTTGGGGAGGGGGTGTTGGGGAGGGGGTGTTGGGGGGGTGTTGGGGGGGTGTTGGGGAGGGGGTGTTGGGGAGGGGTGTTGGGGGAGGGGGTGTTGGGGAGGGGGTGTTGGGGGGTGTTGGGGAGGGGGGTGTTGGGGGGTGTTGGGGAGGGGGTGTTGGGGGAGGGGGGTGTTGGGGAGGGGGTGTTGGGGAGGGGGTGTTGGGGGTGTTGGGGGGGTGTTGGGGAGGGGGTGTTGGGGGGTGTTGGGGAGGGGGGTGTTGGGGGGTGTTGGGGAGGGGGTGTTGGGGGGGTGTTGGGGGGGGGGGAGGGTGTTGGGGAGGGGGTGTTGGGGGGTGTTGGGGAGGGGGTGTTGGGGAGGGGGTGTTGGGGAGGGGGGTGTTGGGGGGTGTTGGGGAGGGGGGTGTTGGGGAGGGTGTTGGGGAGGGGGTGTTGGGGAGGGGTGTTGGGGGGATGTTGGGGAGGGTGTTGAGGGGTGTTGGGGAGGGGGTGTTGGGGAGGGGGTGTTGGGGGGATGTTGGGGAGGGGGTGTTGGGGAGGGGGTGTTGGGGGGATGTTGGGGAGGGGGTGTTGGGGAGGGGGTGTTGGGGGGGGGGTGTTGGGGGTGTTGGGGGGGGGGTGTTGGGGAGGGGTGTTGGGGAGGGGGTGTTGAGGGGGTGTTGGGGAGGGGGTGTTGGGGAGGGGGTGGGGGGATGTTGGGGAGGGGGTGTTGGGGGGGATGTTGGGGAGGGGGTGTTGGGGAGGGGGTGGGGGGGGGTGTTGGGGGGGGGGTGTTGGGGGGTGTTGGGGAGGGGGTGTTGGGGGGTGTTGGGGAGGGGGTGTTGGGGAGGGGGTGTTGGGGGTGTTGGGGAGGGGGTGTTGGGGAGGGGGGTGTTGGGGGGTGTTGGGGAGGGGGTGTTGGGGAGGGGGTGTTGGGGGGTGTTGGGGGGTGTTGGGGAGGGGGTGTTGGGGAGGGGGTGTTGGGGGGTGTTGGGGAGGGGGTGTTGGGGAGGGGGTGTTGGGGGGTGTTGGGGAGGGGGTGTTGGGGAGGGGGTGTTGGGGGGTGTTGGGGAGGGGGTGTTGGGGGGTGTTGGGGAGGGGGTGTTGGGGAGGGGGTGTTGGGGGGGTGTTGGGGAGGGGGTGTTGGGGAGGGGGTGTTGGGGAGGGGGTGTTGGGGAGGGGGGTGTTGGGGGATGTTGGGGAGGGGGTGTTGAGGGGGTGTTGGGGAGGGGGTGTTGGGGAGGGGGGTGTTGGGGGATGTTGGGGAGGGGGTGTTGGGGAGGGGGTGTTGGGGGGATGTTGGGGAGGGGGTGTTGGGGAGGGGGTGTTGGGGGAGGGGGATGTTGGGGGGTGTTGGGGAGGGGGGTGTTGGGGAGGGGGTGTTGGGGAGGGGGTGTTGAGGGGGTGTTGGGGAGGGGGTGTTGGGGAGGGGGTGTTGGGGGGATGTTGGGGAGGGGGTGTTGGGGGGATGTTGGGGAGGGGGTGTTGGGGAGGGGGGTGTTGGGGAGGGGGTGTTGGGGAGGGGGTGTTGGGGAGGGGGGTGTTGGGGGGGGGTGTTGGGAAGGGGTGTTGGGGGAGGGGGTGTTGGGGAGGGGGTGTTGGGGGGCTGGATGGGGGGCGCTGAGGAGGGGGAGCGTTGGGGGTGTGTTTGGAGGGGGTATTGGGGGGGGGGGTGTCCCCCAGGCCAGGCCCGGGGGTGGCAGGGCTTGGGCGGATGGACGGACGGAGGGAGAAGAGCAGGACCCCCCCCCAGGCCCCCCGGGGCTGTCAGCTGCTGGGGGCGGCCTCGCGGCTGTGACCCCCAGGGCCCCTCCCGGCCTGGCCGTCCCCTGGAGCCCCTCCCCTGCCCTCAGCCCCCTCCCCACGCAGCCGGCCCAGGGTTGCTGCCCCCCCCCCCCCCCCGTCTGTGCCCGCGGCACCGCCCAGGCGTGGCGACAGTCGCTGTCGTGACACGGCCGGCTGCGGCGACAGCACCTGGGACCTGTCGTGACAGGGTCAGGAGGGCTCTCTGTGCCGACGGGGCCTTGGCGGTGTCCACGCAACCACCCCCCCGCCTGTCGTGACAGCCTGCCAGGGCCTGGCATCCCGGGACAGTCGCTGTCACGACATAGCTGCCTGCTGTGACAGGCAGCGGGGGCCCCGCCGAGCTGACAGAGCCCTGCGGACACACCGCGGCGAGGACACTGTCGCAACGGGCAGGCGGCTGTCGCGACAGAGCGGCAAGGGGCGGTGAGAGGAAAAGGCGAAAGGGGGGAATGGGGGCAAAGAGCGCCGCTGTCGCGACATGGCTCGAGGTACCGAGCCGGCCCGGCAGCCCCGAGGAGCGTCCCCGGCCCGGGGGCTTCCATCCCTGGGCACAGGAGCGGCCAGGGCCGGGGCGGAGCCAGGGCCAAAATGGCGCCGCTTCCGCCACCTTCCCGGCCCCGCCGAGCCGTCCCTCCAAGGGCGCAGCCCGGCCGCTCGCCCCTCCTCCTCGCAGCGCCCATTGGCCAGTTTGAGACGGAGCGCCGTTCTCGTTGGCGGGGCTGCCCGCCGCGACGGACGCCTCCCAGTTCTGATTGGGCAGCGCGCCCGTCAGTGTGCGAGCCCGCCTTCCCCCTCTGCGGGAACGGCAACGTCGGTTGGCTGCTCCCGCTGCCGGTCACTCCCCCGCCCAGCCTCCCGCCGCCTATTGGAGGCGCCACACGCCCATCACGCCGCGGCCCACGCCGCCGCGGCCGCTCCCATACGGGGTCTCCCTGCGAGCCCGCGCGGCCTCCCATTGGCCCGCACCACCGCCGGCCCACCCCTGCCGCTCCCCCATTGGCCATCGCTCGTGGGGCTTCCCCTCCCCCACGGGGCGGGGCGGGCGCCTCCCGCCTCCCTCCCCCATCCCCGGGCCCGCCCTCCCGCCCTACTGGCTACTCCTCCTATCGCTCTCCAGCCCGCGGAGGCGTCCCATTGGCGGACGCGGCGGAGGGGGCGGGCCGCGGGGCCGGGACCGCGGTGCGCGGCTCCCTCCCTCGGCAGCCCCTTGGCGGTCACCGGCGGGGTTAGGCCGCCTCGTCAGCGAGCCGGGCCCGCCCGCCCCTCCTCGCCCCCGCCCCGCCACCGCTCGGGTTCGTCCCCCCCCGGCCACCATGAGCGGTAAGGACCGGCGGGGCGGGGGTGGTGAGGGGGGAGCCCAGACACACGCAGACGGCGGCGCCCGCCCGCTCGGAGGGGCCAGAGGCGGCCCCGCCCCACGCCGGGCCGGGCCCCGCCGGGCCGGGCCTCGTTGAGCCGAGTCGAGCCGGGGGACCTGCCGGGGAGGGACCCGGGGAGGGGGGAAGGCCTCGGGGGAGGGACCCGGCGAACGGGCCGGGCCGAGCCGGGCGCGGATGAGCGGGGAGGGAGCGGGATGGGGGGGGGGGGGGCGGCGGCCCCGGTTGTTGGGGGCGGGGGAGGGGGTGGTCCCGGTTATCGGGGGCGGGAGGCCCTGGTTGTTGAGGGGATGTGAAGGAGGATTCCGGGGGATCGAGAGCGGAGAGGAAGGGGTTGGGGGCACTCGTGCGCTTCCCCCCCCCACCTCCTCCTCCTCTCCCCCCGCCCCGGCAGAAGGCGCCCGCGGGGGCGGAGGGACGGGGAGGGGGGAAACGGCGTGAAAGAACCGGGGGTAGAGGGCCCGTGGGTGAAGGGGAACCGTGCAGAGCTATGAGGTGCGGGGGGGCTTTGAGGTGGGAGGAAGTCGTGGGGCTGGGGGTGAATGCTCGGGGTGGGGGTGGGAGCCATGAGGTAGGAGGGGGCCGGAGCGTGGGGGGCAGCCGTGGGGGTGCTGTGTTCTGCTGAGGGGGTATTTTGGGGCGGGGGAGAGGAGTGTCTTTAGGGCGGGGGGGGGGGGGGGGGCAGGAATGAGGGGTCCTGGGCAGGGAGGAACGGGGGAGCAGAGGGATTAGGGGGAGCAGGAGCGCGGCCGTCTTGGGGGAAACCCTGGGGAGCTCCGTGGGCTGGACCCGCGGCGGGGAATCCCGTGGGCAGGGCAGGGAGAGGGCGGCGGGGTGGATCCCGGGAGGGTCGGGGCGGATCCCGGGAGGACCGGGGCGGATCGCGGGAGGGCCGGGGCGGGAGCTGTGCTCCGGGGCCAGCCGGGATGGGAAAGGGGAGGCCCGGGGAGGACCTCGGCGGAGGCCAGGGAGTGTCCCGGGCGGCTGGGGAGGAGCCGGAGCCTGGAGCGGGGCCAGGTCCTCCTCCGCCTGTCCCGCTGCCAGCTCCCCTTTGGCAGCTCGCTCCGGTTCCCAACCCTTCCCTCCGGTGCCCGAGCCGCGCATGGATCCCCCGCAGAGCGCTTGCCAGCGTGGTGTGCCCCCTCCCCGCTCCCACCCCGCCTGCCCGCCCGTGACTCCCGGCGCCTCCTCACGCCCCCCACCTCCTTTTCCTGCCCCAAAATGTCTTTTAATTCCCTCTGCCCTTCCCCCCCCCTGGCAGACCAAGAGAGCCCCGAGGAGATGGCAGCCGTGAAGCCCGAGAAGGGCGAAGGCGACGCCAACAGCAACAGCAGCGCAGGCAGCGGGGAGGGCCAGGTGAGCAGGGGCGGGGAGCAGCAACCCCAAACCCCAAGCCTCCCGGGGGGGGGCGGGGAGTTGATCCTCCCCGTGGCAAAGTCCAGGGCCGAGCCGAGGGCGTTCGGCCCGGCCGAGCGTCACTGCGCGGCTGGGCTCCCCGGGGAGAGGAAGAGGAGGGCGGCGAAAGGCTGGCCGGGGCCGGGGAGGGGTGGAGGGAGTGGAAGGGGAAACGGCACCGCGGCCAAACTCCCCGACCCGCGGCGCCCCCGCCGCTTCCCCCTCCTCCTCCTCCTCCTCCTCCCTCCCTTCTGTGCCTCTCCAAAACCACTCCTTGCTCCCAGGAAAGCAGAGGGAACAATTCCCCTTGCTCCCAGTAAACACCACAGCCCCAGCTGGCCCCGCTCCAGCTTGGGGGGGGTGCCCGCAGACGCCTCCCTGCTTGCTTGTGTTTCGTTTTCCTCCGGGCTTGTTCCCCTGCCGGGCCTGGGGGGGTGGGGAAGGAATCTTTCCCCTCGGTTTTTTTCTTCTCTCTCTCTCTCTCTCTCTCTCTCTCTCTCTCTCTCTCTCTCTCTCTCTCTTTTCTTTGGTGGTGGTGTTTTTTTCCATGCTGCCTCACTCCCTTTTCCTCCTTCCCAGAGGGTTTCTCCCTCTGGGCTCAGCCCGTGTCTGGCAGTTGTGTTTTGCAGGAAGCTGTGTTTATCTTTTCCAGGAGGCTCCTCCCTGCTTTTCATGTTGGGCTGGGGTTGGGTTCTGGTGTTCGGGGTGGGGTGGGGTTGGGTTGGTTTGTTTGTCCTACCCCTTCCTTTTTTGGGCCACCTCCTGAACTCCTCCTCCTCCTCCTCCTCTTCCTCCTCCTTCTTCCTCCTTCCTCCCTCCTCCTCCTCCTCCTCCTCCCCAGGAATCGCAGCCTTCCCCCTGGCCCTGCTGGCAGCCACCTGCAGCCGGATCGAGTCTCCCAACGAGAACTCCAACAGCTCCCAGGGTGGGCAGCAAGGAGGGAGCAGTGAGCTGGACCTGAGCGCTGCTGCTGCTCAGATCGCTCAGTCTGCCAACGGCTGGCAGATCATCTCCACCGGTTCCACCACCCCGACCCCCGCCAAGGAGCAGGGCGGCAACGGCGGCGGCGGGGGCGGCGGGGAGGGCGCCAAGGGCCGGCCGGTGAGCGCCGGCCAGTACGTGGTGACCACAGCTTCCAACCTGCAGAACCAGCAGGTCCTGACTGGGCTGCCGGGGTTCTGCCCAACATCCAGTACCAGGTCATCCCCCAGTTCCAAACCATCGATGGGCAGCAGCTCCAGTTCGCCACCACCCCCGCCCAAGTCAACGTCCAGCAGGACGCCTCGGGGCAGCTGCAGATCATCCCCGGCGCCAACCAGCAGATCATCACGAGCAGGGCTGGGACCAGCAACCTCATTGCCATGCCCAACCTGCTGCAGCAGGCTGTGCCCATCCAGGGCGTGGGCCTGGCCAACAACACCCTCTCAGGGCAGACCCAGTACGTGGCCAACGTCCCCGTGGCCCTCAACGGCAACATCACCCTGCTGCCGGTCAACAGCGTGGCTGCCAGCCTGGCCCCCACCTCCCAGACCGTGACCATGAGCAGCTCTGGCTCCCCAGACAGCAGCTCCCAAACTGTCACCTCCAGCTCTGCTGCCACCTCCAGCAACGCTGCCGCCGCCGCTGCCACCACCTCCCAGGGCAGCTCCGGAGCCTTCTTCACCAACGCCAACAGCTACTCCACCACCACCACCACCAGCAACTTGGGCATCATGAATTTCTCCACCAGTGCCACCGTGGGCAGCAGTGTCCAGTCCCAGACCCCCCAGAGAGGGGCAGCGGAGGGCAGAGCTCGGACTCCTTGCAGAGCTCGGTCTCGGGGGTGGCTTTGCCGGGGGGCAGCAGAAGGGGGGGAGCAGGGGCAGCAGTCCCAGCAGCAGCAGCAGCAGCAGATCCTGATCCAACCCCAGCTCGTCCAGGGGGGCAAACCATCCAGGCCCTCCAGACCGCCCCCCTCTCTGGGCAGACCTTTGCCACCCAAGCCATCTCTCAAGATGCTTTGCAGAACCTGCAGCTCCAGGCCGTCCCCAACTCGGGGCCCATCATCATCCGCACCCCACGGTGGGGCCCAACGGCCAGGTCAGCTGGCAGACCATCCAGCTCCAGAACCTGCAAGTGCAGAACCCCCAGGCTCAGACAATCACCTTGGCCCCCATGCAGGGAGTCTCCCTGGGGCAAACTGGCAGCACCAGCACCACCCTCACCCCCATCGCCTCCCTCCCCAGCGGCACCGTCACCGTCAACGCCGCCCAGCTCTCCTCCGTGCCAGGCCTCCAGACTATTAACCTCAGTGCCTTGGGAGCCTCTGGGATCCAGGTTCATCAGCTCCAAGGGTTGCCCTTGGCCATTGCCAACGCCACTGGTGAGTCCTCCCCCTCCACTTCCCCCGGGGGCTCCTCTGTAGTCCTAGCTGGGGCCGGAGGTGCTGGAAGGGCTGAGACCAGGAGCCTGTGGGCTTCCGGCCCTGCTGTGGCTTGTGCCAGGGCTGCAGGTGGTGGTGGCTGGTGCCAGATGGGCTGGTGGCCCGGGGGGAGGTGTGGAGGGTCTTGGAGGTGGCCCGGGGGGGGGGAGGTGTGGAGGGTCTTGGAGGTGGCCTGTGGTGGCCCAAGGGTGGAAGTGTTGAAGGTCTTGAAGGGGGCCTGTGGTGGCCCAGGGGTGGAAGTGCTGAGTCCCTTGAAGGCTTCCTGGGGGAGTTTCTGGTCTGATTAACTCTTGGGTGGCTGCTAAGGAGGAAGATGGTTGTGAGTGGGGAAGGAGGGAGATGTTGGAGGAGGAGGAGGAGAAGCAGATGGCAAGTGGGCTGGTGCTGGTGCTGGCCCTGGGAGGAAGTCTTGACCTCCTCCTGATCACCAGAAGACAACTTTGGAGGAGTTTCTGATCTCATTAACTCTCAGGAGGCTGACTGAGGGGAGGAGGAGGAGGAGATGGCTGTGAGTGGGGAAGGAGGGAGATGTTGGAGGAGGAGGAGAAGCAGGGGACAAGTGGATTGGTGCTGGTGGTGGCCCTGGGAAGGTTAACCCTTGCTGAGGGCTGGTTTTGGGCAGGTTTTGGTCTGGTTGACCTCTTGAGTGGCTGCTGAGGAGGAGGTGGTTGTGAGTGGGGAAGGATGGAGGGGCTGAGGGTGCAGTGTGGCTTTGTCCTGGGCCCTGCTGACCATCCCTGGGCTGGGGTCTCAGGGCAGTTTGGGGCGGGGTGGGAGCCAGCAGGGCTTCTCCAGAGTGCCCCCAACCCCCCTGCCCTGCCTGGAGCAAGCAAGCAGAGCCTCAGGGCCCTGGGGGTTCCCAGGCAGGGCTGGGAGCAGCAGGCTCCGGGCAGGGAATTTCAGCCTCCAGCTGGGTGCTGGCCTGGGCCGTGGGGAGCTGCTGGTGGCCACCTGGAGCAGGGCAGAGCTGCTCAGGGCCCATCCCAACAGCACCAGGGAGGGGCTGGGGGGGCCACGGTGGGGGGAGGGGATGAGGAAGGGGTCACAGGTGGTGGTGAGGAAGGGTAAGGGGACCATGGTGAGGAGGGAGTTGGGGAAGGGCCACGGTGGGGAAGGGGCCAAGGGCCTCGGTGGGGGGAAGGAAGGAGGACCGTGGTGGGGAAGCACTTGAGAGCCAGGCAGGGGAAGGGCTTGAGGAGCACAGCCTGGAAGGGGTCAAGGACCACGGGTGGGGAGAGGGTTGAAGGCTGCAGCCTGGGAGGGGGTGAGGAGCGCAGTGGGGTCCCTTGGAAGCTCCTGTGAGCTTCCCTCTGGAGTGCCAAGCACGGGCTGGAGGCCAGGCAGCCTCCCGCGGCTCCTCTGCTTCTTCCACTTCTCTTTCCCCTCCACTTGCTCTGGGGCTCCAGCTGGATTTAGTCACGACGCTGGGGGGGCAGAGGCAGCGCTCCCCCTCCTCCCCTGCCCCCTCCCCGTTGCTCAACCCAAGTGGTGCCTCCTCGGCAGCCTTGTTTTGGGCAGTTGCTACAGCAGAGCCCAGCTCCAGCCCTGCTCCAGTCGGGATTAGCCTGATCCTGGGATTTCCCGGGGCGGGAGACCTGTGGAGCGCTGGGAGGAAGCTGGGGGTGGTGGAGGGGCCCCTGGGGCTTTGGCCACCTGGGCTTGGCCGGGTTGCAGGGGGCCCGGAGGGGTTTGTGTCGCGACAGGCCGCGTCTGGAGGGCTTTGGGATGGGTCCGGAGGGGTTTGTGTCGCGACAAGCTGGGTCTGGATGGGTCCGGAGGGGTTTGTGTCGCGACAGGCCGCGTCTGGAGGGGTTTGGGATGGGTCCGGAGGGGTTTGTGTCGCGACAAGCTGGGTCTGGATGGGTCCGGAGGGGTTTGTGTCGCGACAGGCCGGGTCTGGAGGGGTTTGGGATGGGCCCGGAGGGGTTTGTGTCGCGACAAGCCGGGTCTGGAGGGGTTTGGGATGGGCCCGGAGGGGTTTGTGTCGCGACAGGCTGCGTCTGGAGGGGGTTTGGGATAGGTCCGGAGGGGGTTTGTGTCGCGACAGGCTGCGTCTGGAGGGGTTTGGGATGGGTCCGGAGGGGTTTGTGTCGCGACAAGCCGGGTCTGGAGGGGTTTGGGATGGGCCCGGAGGGGTTTGTGTCGCGACAGGCTGCGTCTGGAGGGGTTTGGGATGGGTCCGGAGGGGTTTGTGTCGCGACAGGCTGCGTCTGGAGGGGTTTGGGATGGGCCCGGAGGGGTTTGTGTCGCGACACGCCGCGTCTGAAGCCGCTCGTGTCACGACACGCGGCAGCCGGGGCCGTGTGCGTGGCTCCGTTGCCGCCGGAGGCGCCGCGGCCGCGCGTGGGCAGCTCCCGGGGCCTGCGTCGGGGCCAGGCTCTGCCCCCGGAGGTGGGACAGGGAGGAACCTTCCGGAGACCACCCACTGCTGGGCAACCGCCTCCTGCTCCTCCCCTGCTGCTCCTCCTCTGCTCCTTCCTCGCTCCTTCCTCTTCCTCTCCCTCTCTTTCCTTCTTCCTTCCTCCTCCTCCCTTCCGTCTTTCCCCTTTCCTTCATCCTTCTTCCCTTCCTTCCTCCTCCTCCTCCTCTTCTCCCTCTCCTTCCTCCCTCCTCCTCTCCTCCTCCTTGCTGCCAGCAGAGCCATGAGCAGGGCACCAATGGGGCAGGGCTGGCATGGGGGCAAGCAGGGCCTGGGGCTAGGGAGGACATCTCCATGGCTGCCACTGTCCCCAGACCCCCCCAGCTGGCCTTGGGTGCCAGCCCCTGCTCCTGGGTGCTCCTGGGTGGGTGACAGCAGTGTGTCCCCCCGTGCCCCCCTGCTCCTGGGTGGGTGACAGCCCCCGTGCCCCCTGCTCCTGGGTGGGTGACAGCAGTGTGTCCCCCCCCGTGTCCCCCTGCTCCTGGGTGGGTGACAGCAGTGTGTGTCCCCCCCGTGCCCCCTGCTCCTGGGTGGGTGACAGCAGTGTGTCCCCCCCCGTGCCCCCTGCTCCTGGGTGGGTGACAGCAGTGTCCCCCCGTGCCCCCCCTGCTCCTGGCTGCTCCTGGGTGGGTGTTGGCAAGCCTTGGCCCCCTCCTGGGGGGGTGGCAGCGCAGCCCTGGCTGCTGAGGCTGGTGACATCCTGCCTGTGGAAGCTCTGTGGTGAGCAGGGTGGGGAGGGGTTTCATCACCAGGCTTCCTCTTCCCCTTTTGACCACGGGGGACTTCCCTCTCCCCCTGCCCCCTGCTCTGAGCTCCTGCAGCCCGGGCTGGGCCCGGCTGGGCTCTCCTGCTGCCTTCCCACCAGCTCAGCCCCCGAGGCCTGCCTTTGGTCGGGCGCTGCAGGACCTCCCCTGCCGGCAGGAGGAGGGGCTGGGAGGGCTGCCCAGCGCCGCGGCTGGGGCTGGGGAGGATGCGGCAGCCCCCAGCTGTGGCCCTGCCCGGGGGCAGGAGCGGGACTGGCTCCTTTTCAGGGCTCCTTGGTGGGGCTGGGGGGGTGGGATGGAGCTGGAAGACCTCTCTGGGGGCCAGGAGGAGGCTGCTGAGAGCTGAGAGGAGCCTCCTGGGGGCCAGGAGGAGGCTGCTGAGAGCTGAGAGGAGCCTCCTGGGGGCCAGGAGGAGGCTGCTGAGAGCTGAGAGGAGCCTCCCTGGGGGCCAGGAGGAGGCTGCTGAGAGCTGCCAGGAGGAGCCTCCTGGGGGCCAGGAGGAGGCTGCTGAGAGCTGAGAGGAGCCTCCCGGGGGCCAGGAGGAGGCCCTGGGGGCCAGGAGGAGGCTGCTGAGAGCTGAGCCTCCCGGGGGAGGAGGCTGCCTCCTCCCGGGGGGCCCAGGAGGAGCCTCCCGGGGGCCAGGAGGAGGCTGCTGAGAGCTGAGAGGAGCCTCCTGGGGGCCAGGAGGAGGCTGCCCCTCCTGGGGGCCAGGAGGGTGGGAGCGAGGTGGGAGCAGAGCCCTCTGGAGCCTCCTCCCCAGCTGCCTGCTGCCACTTGGCTGTCTCCAGGGCTCCCAGGCTGGACACAAAGCCCTGCTTGTCTCCTGGCTTTGAAGGGCAGCTTTGTGGCAGGGCCTGGATGAGACATCCCCATGGCATCGGCTGCAGAGGGGAGGGGAACATGGGACTGGATCCCACAGGAAGCGGCCGGCCCGGGGCAGGATCCCTCCCCTGGCCTGCTGGGCTTGGTGACATCAGGGCACAAAACGAGGAGGCTGTTCCCAGAGCTGTCCTGCTCCTGGCCTCGGGCTGGAAACCCCCTCCCAGCTCCTCCTGGCCAGCAGCCAGAGGGTGGGGGAAGAACCCAGACCCCTGGAGAGGCCTTTGGGATCTGCCTGGGAAGAGGGAACGGCCCCGGGGGTGGATCCTGCGTCCCCCGCGGGGCTGTGCTCCGCATGGGGCTGCCCTGCTCCCTCCCTCCTCCTCCTCCTCCCCTCCCTGGCTCCTCCTCCTGGAGGCCAGGCCGTGGAGCCCTTGGCAGCGGTGCTGGTCAGACTGGTTGGGTGCTGCTCACCCTCTGACTCCCCAGGGAGGAGCTTCCTCCTGCCAGCTCGGGGCCTTCATCATCTCCTGCCCTTTTATCTGTGCCGACCTCACCCCTGCGAGGAGCCTGCAGGAGCCTGGGCCTGGCCTTTATCTGCCCCTCACAGGAGCTGCTTCCTCCTGCTCCCTCCAGGGCTTGGGGTGGCCTTGGGGTGGGCTCCTTCCCAGGGCATTGTCCCCAGGCTTGGAGAGGCTGCTGGCAGCCGGCTGCCCCCAGCCCCTGCTGCAGGACACCTTGGGTGGATGCTGAGGGTGATCCAGAGCTCCAGAGCTTGGTGCCCCCCCACAGGCCGTGCTGAGGGCAGGAAGCCAGATGGGATCCAGGAGCAGCTGAGGGAGCTGGGGGGGGGGGGTGAGGCTGGAGGAGAGGAGGCTGAGGGGAGACCTCCTGGCTGCCTGCAGCTCCCTGGAGCCAGGTGGGGGTTGGGCTCTGCTGCCAAGGGACGGGACAAGGGGAGGTGGCCCCAGGCTGCCCCAGGACAGGTTCAGCTTGGCCTTGAGGAGCAATTTCTGCCCCTTGGGGGTTCTCAAGCCCTGGGACAGGCTCCTCAGGGAGGTGGTGGAGTCCCCATGCCTGGAGGTGTTTCCAAGCCCTGGAGCTGTGGTGCTGAGGGCTGTGGGTTGGCAGCAGCCCTACTTGAGCTAGATCCATGGTCTGGAAGGTCCTCTCCAGCCAGCAGCTTTCCATGATTCTGCCTTCTGGCTGAGGTTCAGCTGAGGACATCCTCCTGCCCTGGGACCCTCCTCAGGGTCATTCTCTGCCCTCTGGGACCAGCCCCATCCTTCACCACAGGCTGCTGGGACACTGCCCCATGAGGGCAGCTGCTCAGAGGGGCCCTGGTGACCTCCTGGCTCTCTCTTCCTGCAGCCCAAGTGGCTCAGGCATGATGCAAGTGCAGCCAGACTGGCAGATGACTCAGGGTTCAGCACCTTGCTTGCAGCCCTTGGCTGCTGCTCTCCTGGCTCTGGCTGTCTCCAGCCTCGACCACAAAGCTCTCCCCCAGCAAATGTGACCCACTGCAGGCTCGGCCACCTCTCATTTCAAGCCTGCCTGGTAGGGCAAAGCTCTTCTTGATGCCACCACGGCTGGGAGGAGCGAGATCAGAGCTCCTCAGCTGTGGAGCCCCCAGCTGGCTGCACACCCAAAGCCCTCATGGAGCAGAGAGGCCTCCCCCGAGGGTGGTGCTTCGTGCCCCGTGCCCCAAGCAGCCTGGCCTCCCTGCCTGGTGGCCTTTGTCCCCTGCTGAGCTCTGCCCAGGGCCTCCACTGGCACCTGGTGGCAGCACCAAGGCCGTGGTTGACCTCCAGGAGCTGCCCAGAGCTCTGCTGCTTCTGTTTTCCCCTCTTGGGTTTGGATTTGGTTTGGATTTGGTTTGGGTTTGGTTTGGGATTGAGTTTGGGTTTGGTTTGGGATTGAGTTTGGGTTTGGTTTGGGATTGGGTTTGGGTTTGGTTTGGGTTTGGTTTGGGTTTGGTTTGGGATTGAGTTTGGGTTTGGTTTGGGATTGAGTTTGGGTTTGGTTTGGGATTGGGTTTGGGTTTGATTTGGGATTGGGATTGGGTTTGGGTTTGATTTGGGATTGGGATTGGGTTTGGGTTTGATTTGGGATTGGGATTGGGTTTGGGTTTGATTTGGGATTGGGATTGGGTTTGGGTTTGGATTTTGGATTGGGATTTGGTTTGGATTGGGATTGGGGTTGGGTTGGGGTTGGGGTTGGGTTTGGTTTGTTTTCCACCCTGAAGCAGCCTGCAGGTGGCTGGAAGGGCTCTGGGAGGCTCCTGCCTGGGAGGTGGAGCTCTTGGTGCTCTCCTGGGTGGAGCTCAGGGAGCAGGGACTGAGCTGTGGAGGAGCTGGGGGGCGCTGTGAGAGCCCCGAGGCTTGAAGGAGAGCTTTTGTGGGGATTGAGCAGAGGAGCTGGGGGAAAGCTGAGGGGGAGGAGGTTGGGATGAGCTTCCCAGCCCAGCTGAGACCCTCCTGGATGTAGGGAATGGGGGGCAGGAGCTCCTTGCTTCCCTCCCTGCTGCTGCACGTGGGGAGCATTGGGGTCTGGGGGAGAACTTCTTGGCTCCAGGAGGGGTCAGGGGTTGGGGCAGGCTGCTCAGGGAGCTGGTGGGGTCCCCGTCCCTGGGGGTGTTCTGAAGCCCGCGGCCGTGGGGGGTGGGGCCAGCGCTCGGCCTGGAGGATCTCGGAGGCCCTTCCCGGCCGCGGGGGCTCTGTGGCTCCGGGCTGCTGCTGCAGCTCCCGCAGTGCCCTCCTGTGCTTCCCCGCAGGCGACCACAGCGCTCAGCTGGGGCTCCACGGCGCCAGCGGGGACGGGCTGGGGGACGAGAGTGCGGCGGTGGAGGAAGGAGAGACCAGCCCAGACCCGCAGCCCCAGCAAGGGAAGAAGACGAGGAGGGAGGCTTGCACCTGCCCCTACTGCAAAGACAACGAGGGGAGGTGAGGCTGGAGCCCCCGGAGCCCCTCCTCGGGCCCCAGCCAGCCCGGAGCTGTTCAAGGCCACGTTTGCGTGGGGCCTGGGGCAGCCTGGGCTGGTGGGGGTGTCCCTCCTGGGCTCCCTTCTGCTCCTGCAGCTCAGCTCCTGCTGCTGCCCTCTCAGGCCTCGCCTCAGGGCTTGCTGATGGTTGGGGACGCTGCTGGCACCAGGGCCAGGAGTTACCCTTGGCTGTGCCACAGCAGGGGGAGGCTGCAAGGGACCCCCAGAGCTCCCCCAGCCCAACTCCACCCTGCCCCATCCAGCAGGACACCCCCAGCAGCTTGCCCAGGGGGGGTTGGAAGCTCTCCACGACCTCTCTGGGCAGCCTGCTCCAGGCTTGCAGCAGCCTCACCCCAAACAACTTTCTCCTCCTGGGAGAGCCCTCCTGAGCTCCACTTTGTGCCCCTTGGCCTGGCCCTGGGCACCACTGGGCAGATGCCAGCTCCAGCCTCTTGGGCCCCCCAGCTCCCTCAGCTCTTGCTGAGCATTTCTCAGAGCCCCTCTGGGGCTGCTCTGCTCCACGCTCTCAGCCTCTGCTCCTCACAGAGCTGCTCCAGGCCCTCAGCAGCTTCCCAGCCCCCCCTGGCCTCTCCCCAGCCCTTCCCTGGCCCTCTGCAGCTGGGGAGCCCAGAGCTGGCCCCAGGCCTCCTCCAGCTGTGGCCTCCCTGGGGCAGAGCAGAGGGGCAGCAGAACCTCCCTTGCCCTGCTGGCCACACTCCTCTGGCTGCCCCCAGGACCCCCTTGGGGCTTTCTTGGGCCCCAGGGCAGGTTGCTGGCTCCTGGGCACCTTCCTGTGCCCCCCAGCCCTGCCAGGTGCTGCTCTGTAGGACCCCTCCCTGTGCTGCTGCAGGAGCTTCTCCCTCCATCCCTCGGGGGAGAAGTTGAGCTCCATTAGTACCAACCAACCTCTGAGACCTCTTGGGGTTGCTTCTGCTCTCCAGCTCCCTTGGTGTTCCACCTTCCTCTCCCTCTGCCCCCTCTCCCGTTGCTCCTGGCCCCTCCCTGGCCCCTCCCTGGCCCCTCTCCCCCTCTCTCTTCTCAGCACCTTCGAACCACTCTGAATTGGTTTTGTTTCCTGTTGTGTTGTTTCCCCCCGCCCCCCAGGAGCTCTGGAGATCCAGGGAAGAAGAAGCAGCACATCTGCCACATCCCAGGCTGCGGGAAGGTCTACGGCAAAACCTCTCACCTGAGAGCCCACCTGAGGTGGCACACGGGGGAGAGACCTTTCATCTGCAACTGGATCCTGTGCGGGAAGCGCTTCACCCGCAGCGACGAGCTGCAGCGGCACAAGCGCACGCACACAGGTAGGGGCTGCGCACAGCGCCCCCGGCCGGGCTGCGCACAGCGCCCCCCGGCCAGGCTGCTCAGCGACAAGCTGCAGCGGCACAAGCGCCCCCGGCCGGGCTGCGCACAGCGCCCCCCCCGGCCGGGCTGCGCACAGCGCCCCCCCGGCCAGGCTGCTCAGCGACGAGCTGCAGCGGCACAAGTGCACGCACACAGGTAGGGGCTGCGCACAGCGCCCCCCGGCCGGGCTGCACAGCGCCCCCGGCCAGGCTGCTCAGCGACGAGCTGCAGCGGCACAAGCGCACGCACACAGGTAGGGGCTGCGCACAGCGCCCCCGGCCGGGCTGCGCACAGCGCCCCCCGGCCAGGCTGCTCAGCGACGAGCTGCAGCGGCACAAGCGCACGCACACAGGTAGGGGCTGCGCACAGCGCCCCCCGGCCGGGCTGCGCACAGCGCCCCCGGCCAGGCTGCTCAGCGACGAGCTGCAGCGGCACAAGCGCACGCACACAGGTAGGGGCTGCGCACAGCGCCCCCGGCCAGGCTGCTCAGCGACGAGCTGCAGCGGCACAAGCGCACGCACACAGGTAGGGGCTGCGCACAGCGCCCCCCCCGGCCGGGCTGCGCACAGCCCCCGGCCCCCAGCCAGCCTGCCCAGCACCCCCTAGAGGGGCTGCACTCAGTCCCCCCACCCCAGGGAGCCTGTTCAGCATCACCCCTCCCCCCAGCGAGGCTGACCACAGCCCCCCGAGCGAAGCTGCTCAGCACCACCAGAGAATGCAAAGCCCCCGCCCCCCCCAGCAAGGCTGCCCAAAGCACCCCCCTAGATGGGCTATGCTTAGCACCCCAGGCGGAGCTGCACGCAGCGCCCCCCAGCGGCTGCACACAGCTGTGCAACTGCCTTGGAAAAGCCCTCTGAGGCCATCCAGGCCCCGCAGCCCCCGAAGCCCTCTGAGGCCATCCAGGCCTCGCAGCCCCGAAGCCCTCTGAGGCCATCCAGGCCTCGCAGCCCCCGAAGCCCTCTGAGGCCATCCAGGCCCAGCAGCCCCCAGTGCCACCACGGGCCCCCAAGCGTGGCCCCAGGTGCCCCTGGGCACAGCTTCCTGGATGGGGAGGCAAAAGAGAGGGAGAAAGGGGGAGAAAAGGGAGGCAAAAAGAGAGAAAAGGGTGGAAAAGGGGGCAGAAAGGAAGGGAAAATAGAAAAGAAGAGGAAAGGGAAGAGGGGGACCTGGAGGGGAAGGAGAAGGGAGGGGAAGGAGAAGGGGAGGGGAAGGAGAAGGGGAGGGGAAGGAGAAGGGGGGGAGTGGGACCCAGAGAGGAGAGAGGGGAGGGGAAGGAGAAGGGGAGGGAAGGGAAGGAGAAGGGGGGAGTGGGACCCAGAGAGAGAGGGGAAGGAGAGGGGAAGGAGAAGGGGAGGGGAAGGAGAAGGGGAGGGGAAGGAGAAGGGGGGGAAGGGAAGGGGAGAAGGAGGGGGGGAAGGAGAAGGGGAGGGGAAGGAGAAGGGGAGGGGAAGGAGAAGGGGAGGGGAAGGAGAAGGGGAGGGGAAGGAGAAGGGGAGGGGAAGGAGAAGGGGAGGGGAAGGAGAAGGGGAGGGGAAGGAGAAGGGGAGGGGAAGGAGAAGGGGAGGGGAAGGAGAAGGGGAAGGGGGAGGGGAGAAGGGGAGGGGGACTGGGCCTGATGGACCCAAGCTGACCGCTGCGCCTCCCCGGCAGGGGAGAAGAAGTTCGCCTGCCCGGAGTGCCCCAAGCGCTTCATGAGGAGCGACCACCTCTCCAAGCACATCAAGACCCACCAGAACAAGAAGGGAGGGGCCGGCAGCAGCGTGGCCATGAACGTCTCTGCCGTCTCCATGGACACTGGGACCTCGGCCGAGGGCAACGGCGGCTCGACCCCTTCCGCCCCTCATCGCCACCAACATGGTGGCCATGGAAGCCATCTGCCCCGAGGGCATCGCCCGCCTGGCCAGCAGCGGCATCAACGTCATGCAAGTGGCCGACCTCCAGTCCATCAACATCAGCGGCAACGGCTTCTGGGGGGGGCCCCGGGCCGGGGGGAGTGGGGGCGGGGGGGGGGGGGAGGACGGCAGGCGGCGGCCGCCGGGCCCAGGCTGAGGGGTCGGGGGGCCGGGGGGCGCCGCTGCCGCGCTGAGAGGCCGGTGGGGAGCCCAGGGAGAGGGGAGCTGCCGTCACCCCCGGGGTGACCTCCCGGCGGTCACCCCTCCAGCACTCAGAGCCCAGCTCCCCTTCACTGGGCTGGCCCCAGGGGCTGGCCAGGGTCTGCTCCCCCACCCTGGGGTCTGCTCTGCTCCCCCAGGGGCTCTGCTCCCTGTCCAGGGTCTGCTTCCCCCTGGGGCTCTGCTCCCTGTCCAGGGTCTGCTCTGTCCAGGGTCTGCTTCCCCCTGGGGCTCTGCTCCCTGTCCAGGGTCTGCTCTGTCCAGGGTCTGCTTCCCCCTGGGGCTCTGGTCTGCTCTCCAGGGTCTGCTTCCCCCCCTGGGGCTCTGCTCCCTGTCCAGGGTCTGCTTCCCCCCTGGGGCTCTGCTCCCTGTCCAGGGTCTGCTTCCCCCCTGGGGCTCTGCTCCCTGTCCAGGGTCTGCTTCCCCCCCTGGGGCTCTGCTCCCTGTCCAGGGTCTGCTTCCCCCCTGGGGCTCTGCTCCCTGTCCAGGGTCTGCTTCCCCCCTGGGGCTCTGCTCCCTGTCCAGGGTCTGCTCTGTCCAGGGTCTGCTTGCCCCCTGGGGCTCTGCTCCCTGTCCAGGGTCTGCTCTGTCCAGGGTCTGCTTCCCCCTGGGGCTCTGCTCCCTGTCCAGGGTCTGCTTCCCCCCCTGGGGCTCTGCTCCCTGTCCAGGGTCTGCTTCCCCCCTGGGGCTCTGCTCCCTGTCCAGGGTCTGCTCTGCCCAGGGTCTGCTTCCCCCCTGGGGCTCTGCCCTGTCCAGGGTCTGCTCTGCCCAGGGTCTGCTTCCCCCTGGGGGCTCTGCTCCCCTGTCCAGGGTCTGCTTCCCCCCTGGGGCTCTGCTCCCCTGTCCAGGGTCTGCTTCCCCCTGGGGCTCTGCTCCCTGTCCAGGGTCTGCTTCCCCCCTGGGGCTCTGCTCCCTGTCCAGGGTCTGCTTCCCCCCTGGGGCTCTGCTCCCTGTCCAGGGTCTGCTTCCCCCTGGGGCTCTGCTCCCTGTCCAGGGTCTGCTTCCCCCCTGGGGCTCTGCTCCCTGCCCAGGGTCTGCTTCCCCCTGGGGCACTGCTCCCTGTCCAGGGTCTGCTTCCCCCCTGGGGCTCTGCTCCCTGTCCAGGGTCTGCTCTGCCCAGGGTCTGCTTCCCCCCTGGGGCTCTGCTCCCTGTCCAGGGTCTGCTTCCCCCCTGGGGCTCTGCTCCCTGCCTAGGGTCTGCTTCCCCCTGGGGCTCTGCTCCCTGTCCAGGGTCTGCTTCCCCCTGGGGCTCTGCTCCCTGTCCAGGGTCTGCTTCCCCCCCTGGGGCTCTGCTCCCTGTCCAGGGTCTGCTCCCTGCCTAGGGTCTGCTTCCCCCCCAGGGGCTCTGCTCCCTGCCCAGGGTCTGCTCTGCCCAGGGTCTGCTTCCCCCCTGGGGCTCTGCTCCCTGCCCAGGGTCTGCCCCCCCCCGGGGTCTGCTGCCCACACACCAAGCCCAGAGCTTAGATTTGTAGCGATGTCAAGTTTGGCTTTATCCTCGTTGGGGTTTTGGCCCTTTTGGTCCTTTTTTTATTATTATTATTTTTTGGTGGCCCTTTCTGACTTCTTTTGGCCTCTTTTTTTGGCTCTCTTTTTCCCTCTTGGTTTCCCTCCCTCCTCTTCTCCGCCTTTTTGGCCCTCTCCCCTCCTCCTCCCCCTCCCTGTTGCTCCTCTCCCCCTCCTCCCCCCCCCCTCCCTGTTGCTCCTCTCCCCTCCTCCTCCTCCCCCCTCCCTGTTGCTCCTCTCCCCCTCCTCCTCCCCCCTCCCTGTTGCTCCTCTCCCTCCTCCTCCCCCCCTCCCTGTTGCTCCTCTCCCCTCCTCCTCCCCCTCCCTGTTGCTCCTCTCCCTCCCTCCTCCCCCTCCCTGTTGCTCCTCTCCCCTCCTCCTCCCCCCTCCCTGTTGCTCCTCTCCCTCCTCCTCCCCCTCCCTGTTGCTCCTCTCCCTCCCCTCCTCCCCCTCCCTGTTGCTCCTCTCCCCTCCTCCCCCCTCCCTGTTGCTCCTCTCCCCTCCTCCTCCCCCCCTCCCTGTTGCTCCTCTCCCCTCCTCTCCTCCCCCTCCCTGTTGCTCCTCCCTTTCCTCTCACCCCTATTTTCTCTTCCCCTTCCTCTTCTCTTTCTTTTCTTCTTTCCCTTCCCTTTCCCACCCTTTTATCTCTTTTTCCTTCCTTTTCCTTCCCTTTCCTTCCTTCTTCCTTTCCTTTTCCCTTTTTATCCTTCCTTTTTCCTTCCCCCTCCCCCCAGCAGCCATCCTTCAGAGCCCTCCTGCCTTGGTTTCAAAGTGGTTCTCAAAAAGGACTTTTCAGCCATGAACAAAAACACCAAGAAAGCAAAGGGAGGAAAAAAACCCCAACCCCCCAAACCAGAACCCCAAGTTAACTGCAAACAAATCAGAAAAGAGAGAAAACAAATCAAAACCCAGTGAAATGACCCCAAAATAAAACCCCCCCAGCAGCACCACCCCACAAAGAACCAAGAATCAACCTCCCCCCCCCCCCCCGAAAAAAACAACAAAAATAGGGGGGGGAAGGCAGAAAGCAACAAAAAAGGAGGAAAAAACACAATGGGAAAGGAGAAAAAAAGGGGGGGAAAAAAACAAGAAAAGGGCAAAAAAGGGCAAAAAAAAAAGCTGAAACAAACCCTGAAGAAAAGGGAAAAAAATAAAGGGGGGGAAAGGCCAAAAGAAACCCAAGAAAAAAGGCCAAAAGAAACCAACAGAAAAGGCAAAAAAGGCCAAAAGAAACCAACAGAAAAGGCAAAAAAGGCCAAAAGAAACCAACAGAAAAGGCAAAAAAGGCCAAAAGAAACCAACAGAAAAGGCAAAAAAGGCCAAAAGAAACCAACAGAAAAGGCAAAAAAGGGCAAAAGGAACCCAACAGAAAAGGCACAAAGGCAAAAAATAAAGGGGAAAGAAAAGGCCAAAAAAAGGCCAAAAGAAACCCAGCAAAAGGGCAAAAGTCAAAAAATCAAAGGAGGGGAAAAGAGGCCAAAAAAGGGCCAAAAGAAACCAGCAAAAATAAGAGGGGTGAAAAGAAAAAAAGGGCAAAAAAAAAGAAAAAAAAAAGGGCAAAAGGAAAAAATAAAGGGGGTGAAAAGAGGCCAAAAAAGGGCCAAAAGGAACCAACAAAAAAGGGCAAAAAATAAAGGGGGAAAAAAGGCCAAAAAAAGGGCCAAAAGGAACCAACAAAAAAGGGCCAAAAATAAAGGGAAAAAAGGCCAAAAAAGGGCCAAAAGGAACCAACAAAAAGGGCAAAAAATAAAGGGAAAAAAAAGGCCAAAAAAGGGCCAAAAGGAACCCAACCAAAAAGGCCCAAAAAGGGGCATTTAAAACCCCAGCAAACAACGGGGGGGGGGAAGGCACCAAAAACCCCCAAAACCCCAAAGTTTCAAGGGCCAGAGGAAGGTTGGAGGAGGAGGAGGAGGAGGAGGAGGAGGAGGAGGCAGAAGCCCTCCCCCGAGCCCTGAGTCTCTCCCTGCCCCATCTGAGTCCTGCTGGTGTCGGCGAGGGGGAAGGCTCTCTTCCCATGCCTCAGCCCGAGACCAGTCCCTGCCCTCCCCTTCCCTCTCTCTCCCTTCCCCCTCTCTCCCCTTCCCTCTCTCCCCTTCCCTCTTCTCCCCTTCCCCCTCTCCCCTTCCCCTCTCTCCCTTCCCCCTCTCTCCCTTCCCTCCCCCTTCCCTCTTCTCCTCTCCCTCTCCTTCCCTCTCCTTCCCTCTCTCCCTCTCCCTTCTCCCTTCCCCCCCCCCCCCCCCCGGCTCTCTTCCCATGCCTCAGCCCGGAGCAGGTTGGCCCCCGGGGGCAGTCCCTGCCCTCTCCCCTTCCCCCTCTCCCCTTCCCCCTCTCCCCTTCCCCTCTCCCTTCCCTCTCTCCCCTTCCCCCTCTCCCCCCCTTCCCCCTCTCCCCCTTCCCCCCTCTCCCCTTCCCCCCTCTCCCCTTCCCCCTCTCCCCTTCCCCCTCTCCCTTCCCCCCCTCTCCCCCTTCCCCCTCTCCCCTTCCCCCTCTCCCCTTCCCCCTCTCCCTTCCCCCTCCCCCTCTCCCCTCTCCTCTCCCCTCCCCCTCCCCCTTCCCCCTCATCCCAAAGTTTTCCAGCATTATTCCCTCTCCCCCTCCCTCCCCTCCCTCCGTCTTTGCTTTGCTTTTAGGTTGATTCTTCCTTTCTTTTGGGCTTCAGTCGCGTGAAGCTTTGCTCTGGGTTGGGGTTGGGGTTGTTTATTTTTGGGGGGGGAGGGGGAGGACTTCCTCTTTCCTCCATTCCCTGGGGGAAGTTGTTTGTTGTGTTTTTTTCCCCTGGGGTTTTAAATTGTCCTTTTCTCAGCCCAAATCCTTCCTTCCCCCTCCCCCCAATTTTACCCCTCCCCCTTTTCTTCTCCACCTCCCCATTCCCCCCTCCCCTTTATTTCCCCCCCCTTGTTTCCCCCCCTCCCCTTCATTTACCCCTTGTTTCCCCCTCCCCTTTCCCCCCTTGTTTCCCCTCCCCCCCCCTTGTTTCCCCTTCCCCCCTTGTTTTCCCTTTTCCCCCCTTGTTTCCCCCCCCCCCCCCTTGTTTCCCCTGTTTCCCCTTGTTTCCCCTTCCCCCCTTGTTCCCCCCCCTCCCCTTTTCCCCTTTGTTTCCCCCTCTCCCCTTCCCCCTCCCTTGTTTCCCCCCCTTCCCCTCTCCCTTTTATTTCCCCCCCCTGAGTTTTCCCCACCCCCTTTTTTGCCCCCCCCCCCCTTTATTTCTCTCCCCCACCCCCAAATCCTTTTTTCCCCCTCTCTCTGGAATCATGCTGGGTTTCTCCGGGGGGGGGTGGTGTCATTGTGTGTTCCCCCCCCCTTGGGATGGCTCCAAAGCTTTTCTCTCTCTTTTTCTGAGGGGGGGGGGGGGGAGCACAAAAGAAAAAATTGGTGATTTTTGGCCACCTTTGGGGTTAAGATTAGAATTTATTTCCCCCCCCCCAAAATGATCCCCAAACTTGGAATTGCTCAGCAGGATGATGAAGTTTGGGCCCCCCCCCCGGAGAGCACATTGGAGGGGGACACACACACACACAGAGCCCCTCCTTTTGCAAACCCCCCCATAGAAAGAGAAATTATGTTGGAAATGGAGATTTTGGGGCTGGGGGGGGGAGGGAGAAATCCTTTTGGGTTTCCTACTTTCTGCCTTGGGGGAAGGGGGGACTTGGGGGGGCTGGGATATGGCTCTCAGCCTCTTCCTCCCTCCCACACCCTGCTGGCTGCAGCTGCAAGCAGCTGGGGAGTCCCTGCCCTCCCCCGGGGGGGGGTCCCAGCCTCCCCACCCCCCAGCTTCTCCTTGGTCTCCCCCCAGCCTGATCCCAACCTCCCCCCCCCCCCCAGCCTGATCCCAACCTCCCCCAGCCTGATCCCCCCCCAGCCTGATCCCAACCTCCCCCCAGCCTGATCCCCCCCCAGCCTGATCCCAGGGGCCAGCTCCAGCTCAGGATGCCTGGGGGGCAGCTTCAGGTTTGCCCCCCCCCCCCCCCGTGGTGAGGGAGCTGCATCCCAGACCTCCCCCTCCAGGGTTTCAGGCAGCCCTTGGGGGGGGGGGAGGATCCTGCTCTTCCAGCAGGAAGTTTTGGGGTGAAATGAGGACAAAGAGGGATCCAAGGAGGAGAGGAGAGGAGAGAGAGAGAGCCAAGCAGGCAGCGCTGATCATAGGAATGACCCTGGGGGGATCCAGGCAGGGGGATCCAGTCCCAGGGGTGAGGAATCCAGCCCTGGGATAGGGAATCCAGCCCCCGGGAGGAGGAATCCAGCCCTGGGATAGGGAATCCAGCCCCCGGGAGGAGGAATCCAGCCCTGGGATAGAATCCAGCCCCGGGGGCTTCCAGCCCCGGGATAGGGACCCTGGCCGCAGTTCGGAGCTGCGGCTGCTGCTGAGCTCCCAGCTGAGGCTTGGAGCGTCCCGGAGCGTCGCAGGCTCCTGCTGCGGCCGCTGGGGGGCGCTGTGGCAGCTCCCAGTTCGCCTCTCCCGTCCCCTGGGGCTTCCCCGGCAGGGGCAGTTCTGCTCCCGGCCAGGGGAGTTCTGCTCCCGGGGAGAAGGGAAGCTCCCTCGGGCTGCGCAGGGGGTCCCAGGCGGCCCCTGCCCGCCCCGCGCCAGGGCTGAGCTGGGACCCCTGAGCTGGGGGGGCTGGGGGAGCAGCCCTGGAGCCCCTGCGGGACCCCCCCGCCCCTCTCAGCTCCCCCCAAGGTCGCTCCGGGGCACCCCGAGGTCCCTTGAGGGCACCTGGGACCCCGCGGGTCATTTCTCCATCCCTTTGGAGCCCCCGGAGCCCACCAGGGACCCTCAAGACTCCCCCAGGGACCTCCAGGCCGTCAACCAGGGCCCCCCTAAAACTCCCCAGGGACCCCCTGAGCCCCTCCAGCCCCCCTAAGCCCAACCAAGGACCTTCAAACCTCTCCCCCCCCCCCAGGGCCCCCTGAACTCCACCAGGGACCCTCAAACCTCCCCCAGGGACCTTCAAGCCTTCAACCAGGGACCCCTTAAACCCCCCAGGACCCCCTAAACCCCCCAGGGAGCCTCCAAACACCCCCAGGGACCTCCAAGCCTCCACCCAGGGCCCCCTAACCCCCCTTAGGGAGCCTCCAAACTCCCCCAGCCTTCAACCAGCCCCCCCAAGCCCCCCAGGGAGCCTCCAAACACCCCCAGGGACCTCCAAACCCCCACCCAGGGACCCCCTAACCCCTCTAGGGAGCCCCAAAACTCCCCCCAGGGACCCTCAAGCCTTCAACCAGGGCCCCCCTAACACCCACACCCCCCCCCCGGGGAGCCTCAAATCTCCCCAGGGACCTCCAAACCTCCACCCAGGGCTCCCCTACCCGCCCAGGGGGGAGCCCCAAAACTAAGCCCCCCCCTGACCTTCAACCAGGGACCCCCTAAGCCCCCCAGGGACCCTCAAGCCTTCAACCAGGGCCCCCTAAGCCCCTCTAGGGAGCCCCAAAACTCCCCGACCTTCAACCAGGGCCCCCTAAGCCCCCCAGGGAGCCTCAAGCCTTCAACCAGGGCCCCCTAAGCCCCCCAGGGAGCCTCAAAACACCCCCAGGGACCTCCAAACCTCCACCCAGGGACCCCCTTAAGGGCCCCCCCCCCCCCAAGGGAGCCTCAAAACTTCCACCCCCCCCCCAGGACCTCCAAACCTCCACCCAGGGACCCCTTACAACCCACCCCCCCCCCCCAAGGGAGCCCCAAAACTCGCCCAACCTTCACCCGGGGCGTGTGTCCCCCTCCCCCCCCGCAAGACGACCCCCCACCCCCTTCCCTGCCCCGGGGGTGGCCAAACCAAGGAAGCTCCAAGGGCCTCTTTTCCCCCTCCCCCCCCCCCCCCCCTCGCCCCTCCTCCTCCTCCTCCTCCTCTTGGGGGTCTCTTGTTTTCTCTCGGGGGGGGGGGTGGGTGGGGGCGGGGGGAGGGGGTGGTGGTTTTCTTTTGTACAAAGCTCTGGGTAATTCGGGGGTGGGGAAGGGGGAAAGGACCCCCCCCCCAACCTCCCCCCCCCCTTTTCCTTTCTCTCTCTCGAGCTCTATTTTTGCATTTGTATATTTTTATATAGGAAGAAAAAGACAAAAAAAAGACGACAAAAAAACACAAAATCCACAACTTTAACCTTTGTATTTTAATAATCGAGCTGTGAAGCACTATGAGCTGCCCCCCCCCGAAAATATCCTCCCCCCCCCATCCCCGTTTCTTTCCCATTTCTCCTTTGTAGAGAGGCACAGAGAAACAACAGGGAAAAAAAAGAGACAAAAAAAGAGCGATTTTGGTTAATTCCACTGTGGGTTTTGGTGGTCATTTCCCTCCTTTCCCCCCCCCCCCCCCCCCCCCAAGCGAAAATCAAGTGCCAAACCCCCCACCCCCCTCGAAGTTTAGGGTGCGGCCCCCCCCCCCCCCCACTTTGCACCCCCTCGTTTCCCCCTCTCTTCCCCCCCCACCTCGTTTCCCCCCCCCCCTCCTCCCTTTGCACCCTGTTTCCCCTTCTCTCCCCCCCCCCAAACGAAAATCGAGTGCCAACCCCCCCCCCGTCAAATTTTAGGGTGACCCCCCCCCCCCGACACACACACACCCCCTTTTGCACCCCCTCGTTTCCCCCTCTCCCCCCCCCCGCCTTGCACCCCGTTCCATCCCCGTTTGCACCCCGTTCCATCCCCCCCATTTGCACCCCCCCGTCCCCCCCATTTGCACCCCCGTTCCCCCCATTTTGCACCCCGTTCCCCCCCATTTGCACCCCCCGTTCCCCCCCCATTTGCACCCCCCGTTGCACCCCGTTCCCCCCCCATTTGCACCCCGTTCCCCCCCCCATTTGCACCCCCGTTCCCCCCCCATTTGCACCCCCGTTCCCCCCCCCATTTGCACCCCGTTCCCCCATTTGCACCCCCGTTCCACCCCCCCATTTGCACCCCGTTCCCCCCCATTTGCACCCCCCGTTCCCCCCCCCCATTTGCACCCCCGTTCCACCCCATTTGCACCCCCGTTCCCCCCATTTGCACCCCGTCCCCCCATTGCACCCTCGTCCCCCCCCCCCCCCCCATTTGCACCCCCGTTCCACCCCCCCACCCCCGTTCACCCCCATTTGCACCCCCCGTTCCCCCCATTTGCACCCCCGTTCCCCCCCCCCATTTGCACCCCCCCGTTCCCCCCCATTTGCACCCCCGTTCCACCCCCCATTTGCACCCCCGTTCCCCCCATTTGCACCCCGTTCCCCCCCCCATTTGCACCCCCGTTCCCCCCCATTTGCACCCCGTTCCCCCCCATTTGCACCCCCGTTCCCCCCATTTGCACCCCCGTTCCCCCCCATTTGCACCCCCCGTTCCCCCCCCCATTTGCACCCCCGTAATCCCATTTCCCCCCCATTTCCGTTCCCCCCATTTGCACCCCCCGTTCCCCCCCCCACACCCCGTTCCACCCCCGTTTCCCCCCCCCCCCCATTTGCACCCCCGTTCCACCCCCGTTCCCCCCCATTTGCACCCCGTTCCACCCCCCATTTGCACCCCCGTTCCCCCCCATTTGCACCCCCCGTTCCCCCCCCCCCGTTTGCACCCCCGTTCCCCCCCATTTGCACCCCCGTTCCACCCCCCATTTGCACCCCCCGTTCCACCCCCCCCCATTTGCACCCCGTTCCACCCCCCATTTGCACCCCGTTCCATCCCCCCCCGTTTGCACCCCCCCCCATTTGCACCCCCGTTCCCCCCCCCATTTGCACCCCCGTTCCACCCCCCCCATTTGCACCCCCCGTCCCCCCCCCCCGTTCCTTGCACCCCCCTTTCCCCCTTCCCCTTCCTCCCCCCAAGGAAAGGAATTTTCCCGGGGGGAGCTGAAAATCAAGTGCCAACCGTACCCCCCCCCCCCCGAAATTTTAGGGCCCCCCCCCCCCCCCTCTTGCACCCCTGTTTCCCCCTTCCCCTTCACCCCCCGTGGAAGGGATGTTTCCTCCGGGGGCGCTGTGGGCAGGAGGCAGAGGGCGCCCCCCGAAAATCAAGTGCCAACCCCACCCTCAAATTTTAGGGTGCCCCCCCCCCACTTTGCACCCCCTCGTGTCCCCCCCCCCCTCCCCACCCCTCCCCCCCCGTGGAAGGGAAGTTTCCTCCAGGGGGGGCCGCTGTGGGCAGGAGGCAAGGGGAAACATCCCCCCAGACCCCCCACCCCCCCAAAATTACCCTCCCCCCTCCTCCTCCAGACCCCCTCCAACCTACCTCCCCTTCCCCCCCCGTTGTGTTTTGGGGGGGCTCAGAGGGTTTGGAGGGAGGGGGTCAGAGCATTTGGGGGGGCGCTCAGCCTTTGGGGGGGGTTCAAGATTTGGGGGGGGGGGGGGGGGTCAGGGTTGAAGGGGGGGGTCAGAGATGGGGGGGGGGGGGCTCAGAAGATTTTTGGGGGGGGGGGGGGGATCAAGGAGTTTGAGGGGCTCAGAGGGTTTTGAGGGGGGGGCTCAGAGCATTTGGGGGGGCCTCAAGGATTTTGAGGGGGGGTTCAAAGGACTTAGGGGGGCTCAAGATTTGGGGGGGGGGGGCTCAAGGTGTTTGAGGGGTTCAGAGCATTTTGGGGGGGGCTCAGAAGATTTTGGGGGGGCCTCAAGGTGTTTGAGGGGGGGGTCAAGATTTGGGGGGCCTCAAGGTGTTTGAGGGGGTCAAGATTTGGGGGGGCCTCAAGGTGTTTGAGGGGGGTCAAGATTTGGGGGGGCCTCAAGGTGTTCGAGGGGGGGGGGTCGAGATTTGGGGGGGGCCTCAATGTGTTTGAGGGGCTCAGGGTTTTGAGGAGGGGTTCAGAGCATTTTTGGGGGGGGCTCAAGATTTGGGGGGGGGGCGCTCAAGGTTTTTGGGGAGGGGGAGTTGAGGTAGAGGAATTTTGGGGGGGGGACCCTCCCCAGTTGTAGGGACACCCCCCCATTTGTAGGGACCCCCCCCATTGTAGGGACACCCCCCCATTGTAGGGACACCCCCCCCCCCATTGTAGGGCCCCCCCCCATTGTAGGGACCCCCCCCCCATTGTAGGGACCCCCCCAATTGTAGGGACACCCCACCCCATTGTAGGGACCCCCCCCCATTGTAGGGACCCCCCAATTGTAGGGACACCCCACCCCAATTGTAGGGACCCCCCCCCATTGTAGGGACCCCCCCAATTGTAGGGACACCCCCCCATTGTAGGGACCCCCCCCATTGTAGGGACCCCCCCCATTGTAGGGACACCCCCCCCCCCAGTTGGATTCTGGCCCCCAACTCCTTGCCCTGTGCCCCCTCCCCCTCCAACCCCCCTCCCCCTTCCAGAACACCTCTCAGGGGCCCCCCAAATACCCTCAGCAGCGCCCCCCCCCGAAATAAATCCATCCTAGCAGCCCCCCCCCCCACCAAAACCCGACCCCCAGCCCCCCCCCCCCCCCGCAGCCATTCCTGGGGGCAGGGGAGCAAAGGGGGGGTGGTGGTGAGGGGGACGGACGACCCCCCCACATATGTGCCTTGACTGGGGGGGGGGGGAGAGGAAACAACGTGGGGCTGAGCCCCCCCACCCCCCCTTCGACTTTTATTGCCCCCCCCCCTCAAAACCTTGAGGGGAGGAAAATCGGGGGGGGGTCGTCACGGGGGTCAGGTCGGGGGGGGGGGTCAGGACCACCCCAAAGCCTTTTCCCTCCTCTCTCCCTTTAAGGTGTTTTAGGGGAGGGGGTTCCCAATTTTCTATGCAGCAAAACGTTGGGGGGGGGGGGGCTAAGATTTTTTCGAGGGGGGGGGGGTTAGGATGTGGGGGGCCCCCCCCCCCCACCCCCCCATGCAATAATTTTTCTGTCGAATCTAAACGTTTTTGGGGGGAGGCTTGACAAAAAGTTCGATTTTGGGGTGTTTCGAGGGAGGGGAGGGGGGAGGGGAGGGAGGGGGGGAGGCGAGGAAGCGGGGGGAAAAGGTGGGGGAAGGGGCGGGCACCCCAAGTGCCGATTTTCTTTTTGTACCAAAAACGCAGGAAAGAAAGAAAAAGAAAAAGGAAAAAAAAAAACGACCAACCCCCAAAAAAAAAAAAAAAAAAAAAAAAAAAAAAAACACCAAAAAAAAAAAAAAAAAAAATCTTTTCGGTTTGGGGTTTTTTTTTTTTTTTTGTAGCTGGGAAAGGGGAAAACGAACCCAAAACAACAACAAACTCCGAGAGAGAGGAGGGGGCTCCGGGGGGGGGGGGGGGGTGGGTTCGATTTGGGGGGGGCAGGGAGGGAGGATTCAGACTGAGGGGGAGGGAGGGAAGAGGCCAGGAGGGGGATCCAGGGGGAGACTGAGGCGGGGAGGGGGAGGGGGGGGGGGCACTTCAATTTGGGGGGGGTCTGGGGGCAGGGAGGTTCGATTTGGGGGGCAGGGGAGGGGGTTGGGTTCGATTTGGGGGGCAGGGAGGGGGTTGGGTTCGATTTGGGGGGGCAGGGAGGGGGTTGGGTTCGATTTGGGGGGGCAGGGAGGCCGGTGTGGGGAGGGGATTGGGTTTGAGGTGGGGTGAGGCCAGGAGGAGGCTCCAGAGGGGAGACTGAGGTGGGGAGGGGGAGGGAGGGGGGGGGTGTCACTTTAATTTGGGGGGGGGGGTCTGAGGGCAGGGAGATTCGATTTGGGGGGGCAGGGAGGGGGTTGGGTTCGATTTGGGGGGCAGGGAGGGAGGATTCAGACTGAGGGGGAGGGAGGGAAGAGACCAGGAGGGGATCCAGGGGGAGACTGAGGCGGGGAGGGGGAGGAGGGGGGGGGGGCACTTCAATTTGGGGGGGTCTGGGGGCAGGGAGGTTCGATTTGGGGGGGCAGGGAGGGGGTTGGGTTCGATTTGGGGGGCAGGGAGGGAGGACTCAGAGTAATGGGGAGAGAGGGAAGAGGCCAGGAGGAGGATCCAGAGGGGAGACTGAGGTGGGGAGGGGGAGGGAGGGGGGGTGTCACTTTAATTTGGGGGGGTCTGAGGGCAGGGAGATTCGATTTGGGGGGGCAGGGAGGGGGTTGGGTTCGATTTGGGGGGGCAGGGAGGGAGGATTCAGACTGAGGGGGGAGGGAGGGAAGAGACCAGGAGGGGGATCCAGGGGGAGACTGAGGCGGGGGGAGGGGGGGGGGAGGGGGGGCACTTCAATTTGGGGGGTCTGGGGGCAGGGAGGTTCGATTTGGGGGGGCAGGGAGGGGTTGGGTTCGATTTGGGGGGGGCAGGGAGGGGGTTGGGTTCGATTTGGGGGGGCAGGGAGGCCGGTGTGGGGAGAGGGGATTGGGTTTGAGGTGGGGTGAGGCCAGGAGGAGGCTCCAGAGGGGAGACTGAGGTGGGGAGGGGGAGGGAGGGGGTGTCACTTTAATTTGGGGGTCTGAGGGCAGGGAGGTTCGATTTGGGGGGCAGGGAGGGGTTGGGTTCGATTTGGGGGGCAGGGAGGAGGGAGGATTCAGACTGAGGGGGAGAGGGAGGGAAGAGGCCAGGAGGAGGCTCCAGGAGGGGAGACTGAGGTGGGGGAGGGGGAGGGAGGGGGGGGGCACTTCAATTTGGGGGGGGGTCTGGGGGCAGGGAGGTTCGATTTGGGGAGGCAGGGAGGGGATGGGTTCGATTTAGGGGGCAGGGAGGGAGGACTCAGAGTAATGGGGGAGAGAGGGAAGAGGCCAGGAGGAAGCTCCAGAGGGGAGACTGAGGCGGGGAGGGGGAGGGGAGGGAGGGGGGCACCTCAATTTGGGGGGGTCTGAGGGCAGGGAGGTTCGATTTGGGGGGGAGGGAGGGGGTTGGGTTCGATTTGGGGGGGCAGGGAGGGAGGATTCAGACTGAGGGGGAGGAAGGGAAGAGGCCAGGAGGAGGATCCAGAGGGGAGACTGAGGCGGGGAGGGGGAGGGAGGGGGGGCACTTCAATTTGGGGGGGTCTGAGGGCAGGGAGATTCGATTTGGGGGGCAGGGAGGGGGTTGGGTTCGAAGCAGGGAGGCCGGTGTGGGGGAGGATTGGGTTTGAGGTGGGGTGAGGCCAGGAGGTGGATCCAGGGGAGACTGAGGCGGGGGGAGGGGGGGGGGGCACCTCAATTTGGGGGGGTCTGGGGGCAGGGAGGTTCGATTTGGGGGGGCAGGGAGGGGGTTGGGTTCGATTTGGGGGGCAGGGAGGGGTTGGGTTCGATTTGGGGGGGCAGGGAGGCCGGTGTGGGGGGAGGGGATTGGGTTTGAGGTGGGGTGAGGCCAGGAGGAGGCTCCAGAGGGGAGACTGAGGTGGGGAGGGGGAGGGAGGGGGGGGTGTCACTTTAATTTGGGGGGGTCTGAGGGCAGGGAGGTTCGATTTGGGGGGGCAGGGAGGGGGTTGGGTTCGATTTGGGGGGCAGGGAGGGAGGGAGGATTCAGACTGAGGGGAGAGGGAGGGAAGAGGCCAGGAGGAGGCTCCAGAGGGGAGACTGAGGTGGGGAGGGGGAGGGAGGGGGGGCACTTCAATTTGGGGGGGTCTGGGGGCAGGGAGGTTCGATTTGGGGAGGCAGGGAGGGGGATGGGTTCGATTTAGGGGGGCAGGGAGGAGGACTCAGAGTAATGGGGAGAGAGGGAAGAGGCCAGGAGGAAGCTCCAGAGGGGAGACTGAGGCAGGGGGGAGGGGGAGGGAGGGGGGGTTCACAGGGAGGGGGTTGGGTTCAATTTGGGGGGGGTCTGAGGGCAGGGAGGTTCGATTTCACTTTAATTTGGGGGGGGGGGGCAGGGAGGGGGTTGGGTTCGATTTGGGGGGGCAGGGAGGGAGGATTCAGACTGAGGGGGAGGAAGGGAAGAGGCCAGGAGGAGGATCCAGAGGGGAGACTGAGGCGGGGAGGGGGAGGGAGGGGGGGGCACTTCAATTTGGGGGGGGGTCTGAGGGCAGGGAGATTCGATTTGGGGGGGCAGGGAGGGGGTTGGGTTCGATTTGGGGGGGCAGGGAGGGAGGATTCAGACTGAGGGGGAGGAAGGGAAGAGGCCAGGAGGGGGATCCAGGGGGAGACTGAGGCGGGGAGGGGGAGGGAGGGGGGCACTTCAATTTGGGGGGGGTCTGGGGGCAGGGAGGTTCGATTTGGGGGTCAGGGAGGGGGTTGGGTTCGATTTGGGGGGGCAGGGAGGGGGTTGGGTTCGATTTGGGGGGGCAGGGAGGGAGGGAGGATTCAGACTGAGGGGGGAGGGAGGGAAGAGGCCAGGAGGAGGCTCCAGAGGGGAAACTGAGGCAGGGAGGGGGGCGGAGGGGGGGGGGCGGCTTCAATCTGGGGGGGCTTTAATCGGGGGGGTGGGGGGCTCAGTTTGGGGGTGACACAGGGGCAGGGGCTTTGATTTGGGGCTGGGGGGGGAAGAGGCCAGGAGGAGACTCGAGAAGGGGAAACTGAGGCAGGGAGGGGGATTGGGGGGGGGGGGCACTGAGGGAAGGAGCTGAGGCTGGGGGGGGGGGGTCGGGGGGTGGGGGACACGCAGGGGGCTTCCAGCCACAGCGGGGGGGGGGGGGGGGGGGGGGGAGTGTCGCACACTCTGTGTCTGGCTCCCATCCTGGGCTCCCCCACCCCCCCAAGGGCTCCTTTCACCCTCCCTGCTGCGGGGGCAGCACCTTCCCCCTCCCCCTCCCCCTCCTCCTCCCCTTCCTCCTCCTCCTCCTCCTCCTCCCCGGGGGCTGCTCTCCCCGTGTCCCCCCCCCCCCGCGCCGGCAGCATCCTGCCACCTCCCACCCGCAGCCGGAGGCACCATGGGGCAGGCTCTGGGGCTCCCAGGTGGGTGCTGCGCCGTGTCCCCCCCAAAATGACCCCTCGGGACCCCCCCCTCTACCCCTTACCCCTCCCCTCCCCTCGGGAAGGTTAATTTGAGGGGGGGGAATGAATTTTAGGGGGCTGGGGGCTAGCACCGCCCTGTGTCGTCCGTGTGTCCCCCCCCCCCCCCCCCAAAAGAAGCTCTTGGGACCCCCCGAACCCCTTTCCCTCCCCCCGGAAGGGTTCATTTAGGGGGGAGTAAATTTAGGGGGCTGGGGGCTGTCCCCCTCTCCTCCCCCCCCCAAAAGGGGGGTCTTGGGACGCCCCTACCCCTCCCCTACCATTGGGAGGGTTAATTTGGGGGGGGCGTAAATTTAGGGGGCTGTTCTGTTCTCTCTCTCCCCCGCCCCCAAAAGAACTCTTGGGACCCTCCCTCTACCCATGGGAGGGTTAATTTGGGGGGAGGCGTAAATTTAGGGGGCTGGGGGCTGTCCTCTCCACCCCCCCCCCAAAAAAAAGAACCCTCGGGACCCCCCCCTCTACCCTTGGGAGGGTTAATTTGGGGGGGGGGGGGTGGTGGTGGTGGTGATTTTTAGGGGGCTGGGGGCTTGCACCACCCTGCCCCTCCCCTTGCAGCCCCCCACAACCTGAGCTGCGTCTCCTACAAAGACCCCAGCGTGAGGGGGGGCTGGAGGGGGCGGCGGGGGCGCAGGCCGGCACCGTTCGGTGCCCCCCGGCAGTGCTGCATCGGCATCTGGAACCGGAGCCACGCGCTCGTGCAGGGTGAGGACCCCCGCCCCGGGGGGGGGGAGGGGAGGGATTTGGGGGTCTCGGGGTGGGGGGTGGGGGGGATCTGGGGGGCAAGAAGGGTCTGGGCTTGACCTGAGGGGGTCTGGGGGCGCAGGGGGGGGGGGAAGGAGTTGGGGTAGGGCGAGGAGTGGGAGCCTGATTTGAGGGGGGGTTTGGTCCTGTCCGGGGGGGGGGCAGGAGGGGTTGGGGTACGATGAGACCCCACCCGGGGTGGGAGCCTGATTTGGGGGGGGTCTGGTCCTGTCCTGGGGGGGGGGAGGAGGGGTTGGGGTACGATGAGACCCCCCGGGGTGGGAGCCTGATTTGGGGGGTCTGGTCCTGTCCGGGGGGGGCAGGAGAGGTTGGGGTACGATGAGACCCCCCGGGGGGTGGGAGCCTGATTTGAGGGGGGGTCTGGTCCTGTCCGGGGGGGGGCAGGAGAGGTTGGGGTACGATGAGACCCCCCCCCGGGGTGGGAGCCTGATTTGGGGGGGTCTGGTCCTGTCCGGGGGGGGCAGGAGAGGTTGGGGTACGATGAGACCCCCCCGGGGTGGGAGCCTGATTTGAGGGGGGGGTCTGGTCCTGTCCGGGGGCGGGGGGCAGGAGGGGTTGGGGTACGATGAGGCACCCCCCGGGGTGGGAGCCTGATTTGGGGGGGGGGCTCCGGTCCTGTCCTGGGTTATTTGGGGGGGGGGGGGGGGGGTAGGGTTAGGGTCTCGGGGCGGGGGGGAGTGGTGCAGGTGGCTGCCTGGTGCGGGGGGGGCACCAGGTCCTTTCCCAGCTGCTGCGCTCGGCCTTGGCCTTGAGGAGCCGCTGGGATGGCCGGGGGGGGGGGATGGCCGCCGGGGGGGGGGAGGGGGTCCCAGCCGGGGGGGGTCTTAGGAAGAGGAGTTTCCGAGGGGGGGGGGGGACCCAGGGAAGGGGTCCTGGTAACGGGGAGGGGGGGCTCAGTTGGGGGGGTCCCAACGAGGCAGAGTCCCAAGGCGCGGGGGGGGGCCTGGGGAGTGGGGTCGCAGGGACATGGGGGGTGGGGGGTCCTGGGCAGGGGGTTATGGGGATTTGGGGGGGGGGGACTGTCTCAGGGAGAGGGGGGAGGGTCCCGGAAAGGGGGGTCCTGGGGATGGGGAGTGGTCTCGGGGGGGGGTGTCCCGGGAAGGGAGGCCCAGGGGATGGGGAGGGGTCTCAGGGAGGGGGGTCCCGGGAAGGGAGGCCCAGGGGATGGGGAGGGGTCTCAGGGAGGGGGTCCCGGGAAGGGGAGGCCCAGGGGATGGGGAGGGGTCTCAGGAAGAGGGGGGGGTCCCGGGAAGGGAGGCCCAGGGGATGGGGAGGGGTCTCAGGAAGGGGAGGGGGGGTCCCGGAAAGGGAGGCCCAGGGGATGGGGAGGGGTCTCAGGAAGGGGGGGGGTCCCGGGAAGGGGGGCCCAGGGGATGGGGAGGGGTCTCAGGAAGAGGGGGTGTCCCGGGAAGGGGGGCCCAGGGGATGGGGAGGGGTCTCAGGAAGAGGGGGGGGGTCCCGGGAAGGGGGGCCCTGGGGGGTGGGGTCCAAGGGAGGGGCTCCTGCCCCACGCCAGCGCTCAGGACCCCCAGCCCAGCGCCTTGGGGGGGTGGGGGTTGCCCTTTCCTCTCCCCCCCGCCGCCCCCTCCCCAACCACTGACGTCATCGCTGTCCCCAAGGCTGCTGGGGGGGGGGGGGGGTCGCCTGCCCCTCTGCCAACTGCACCCCCAGCCCCGCGGGCCCCCCCGGGGGCAGCCTCCTGGTGTGTCTGTGCCATGGGCACCTCTGCAACGGCCCCGGCCCCGCCGCGGGGGCCCGCCCCCGCCCCGGTACCGGGGGGCGAGGGGGGGGGGGGGGGGTCCGCTGGGAAGACAGAGGAGATTGGGGGGGGGGGGCACTGGGGATGGTTTGGGGGGCACTGAGGGGACCCCGAAACCTTCAGGGGGTCCGAGGGGGGGCGCGGGGGGGGGGGCACGGGGGGATGCTGAAACCTTCAAGGGTGGGGGGACCCCCAGGGAGGGGGCGCTGGGGACCTGTGAGAGACCTCTGGGGGTGGATCTGGGACCCACGGGGGCCAGCTGGGGGGGTCCTGGAGGGGGTGGGGGTCCTGGGACTCCTAGGGGACTCGTTGGGGGGGTCCTGGGGGACTCCGGGGGGGGGTGGGGGGGGGGACTCAGGGACCTCCTGGGAGGTCCTGGGACCCACGGGGGGGACTTGGGGAGGGGGGGGGGCTGGGACCCACGGGGGACCTGCTGTGGGGGACTTGGGGGGGGGGGGGGGGGCTGGGACCCGGGGGGACCTATTGGGGACCCTAAGACCTGCAGGGGTCCCACGGGGGCGGGGGGGGGCGGTCTTCAGACCCATTGGGGACCTTTTGAGGGGAACCCCTGGGATCCCCCCAAAAGGGGTGACCCCCCCGCACCCCCTCCCACGCGTGGGTTGTGTCGCGTGTGTCCGTCCCCCCGTCCCCCCCGCCAAGCCCCCCTCAAAACTCTGTCCCTCCCCAGAGCCCAGCCCGGCCGGGACCCCTGGCTGTGGGCTGCTGCCCCCCTGCTCCTCCTCCTCCTCTTCCTCACCTGCCTGGCTGCCCTCGGTAGGGACCGGGACATCGGGGGGGGGGGACACGGACACCCCCCCCCCCCCCCCCTACTTTGTGTCCCCTGGGGGTGGATGTCCCCCAGATGCCACCCCGCGGGGGCCGGCCCTGGCACCCCGCCCCCGACGGCGAGGGGGAGAGGGTTCTGGGGGTCCCCAGCTACAGCCCCTGAGCGGCCCTGCTGGGGGGAGGGGTGTCCCCGGGGGGGGGGTCCCTGGGGGAGGGTCCCCAGACCACCAATGTCCCCAAGCGCAGGGATCCCGGGGTGCCGCCCCCTTGTGCCCCCGGTGCCCCCAGCTGCCGTGTCCCTGATCATTGGGGGGGTCCCTGGGTGGGGGGTGCCCCGCTGGGGGTGTCCCCAGGCAGAGGGATCCTGGGGTGCCGCCCCCACCTTGTCCCCGGGGGTGGGGGCGTCCCGGCTGCCCCCAGCCCCTCCCTGTCCCTTTTGTCCCCTGCCAGGGCTGCGCCGAGGAGGGCCCCCGGCGCGACCCCCGGAGGTGGCAGAGGGTCAGGGTCCCCAGACCCCCCCAGCCCGGAGCTGCCCGCGCTGCGCTTCCTGCAGGTGCCCGGGGGGGGGTCGGGGGGCAGCCCTGGAGGATCCTAGGGGGACACTGATGGAGGCGGGGGGGGAGGGGGGCGCCCCAACTGGGTTCCCATCCCCCTGGGGGGTCCCTGGGGCGCCACGGGGGTCACCCAGGGGTGCTGCGGGTGGTGTCCCCACCCGTGGCTGGCTCCCAGCGCCCAGGGGGTGCTCCCCCGGCCTCAGAGGGGTTCCCATCGCCCGGGGGGCACACGGGGGTGCCACGGGGGTCACCCACCCGTGGCTGCATCCGCGGGCTGGGAAGGAGGGGGTGCGGGTGGGCAGGGCGCGGGCGGTGCCAGGCGGGTGGGTGCCGAGCGGAGGGTGCCAGGCGGGTGGGTGCCAGGCGACTGACCCTCGGGGGGGTGCCAGGTGGTTGGGTACCAGGCGGGAGATGCCAGGCGGGTGGGTGCCGGGTGAGTGGGTGCCAAGGTGGTTGGGTGCCAGGCGGGTGGGTGCCAAGCGGCTGACCCGCGGGGTGCTGCCAGGACGGGGGTGCCAGGTGGCTGACCCTCGGGTGGGTGCCAGGCGGTGGGTGCCAGGCGGGTGGGTACCAAGTGGAGGGTGCCAGGCGGCTGACCCGCGGGGGGTGCCAGGTGGTGGGGTACCAGGCGGGGGTGCCAGGCGGCTGACCCGCGAGTGGGTGCCAGGCGGGGGTGCCAGGCGGGTGGGTACCAGGCGGATGGGTACCAAGCGGGGGTGCCAGGCGGCTGACCGCGGGGAGGTGCCAGGAGGGGGGTGCCAGGCGGGTGGGTACCGGGCGGAGGGTGCCAGGCGCTGACCCGCGGGTGGGTACCAAGCCAGGCGGATGGGTGCCAGGCGGGGGTGCCAGGCGCTGACCCGCGGGCGCTGCCAGGTGCTGCAGGCCGGGCGCTTCTCGGCCGTGTGGCGGGGCACGCTGCGGCGGCAGCCGGTGGCCATCAAAGCCTTCGCGGCCGGCGGCGCGGCGCGGTTCGCGGCGGAGCGCGCGGTGCTGCGGCTGCCGCTGATGGAGCACCGCAACGTGGCCAAGCTGCTCCGCGCCGCCCGCGCCGGGGGGCCCCGCGCCCGGGGGGCCTCCTGGTCCTGCAGCTCTACCCTGCCGTGAGCGCCGCCGCGGGGGGGGGGGGCGCGGCGGCGGGGGGCTTGGAGTGGGCGTGGGGGGCTCAGGGGGTGGGAGTGTGCTGGGGGTCAGGGTGGGCATGGGGGTGAGAGGGTGTTGAGGGTCGAGGTGGGCTCAGGGGGGTGGGGAGGGCTGGGGGTCAGGGTGGGCATGGGAGGGGGTGGGGGAGGGTGGGCTGGGGGTCAGGGGGTGGGTTTCAGGGGGTGGGGGTCAGGGGTGGGCATGGGAGGCTCAGGGGGTGGGGGTCAGGGGGTTTCAGGGGGTGGGGGTCAGGGTGGGCATGGGAGGCTCAGGGGGGTGGGGGTCAGGGTGGGCATGGGAGGTTCAGGGGGTGGGGGTCAGGGTGGGCATGGGGGGTTTCAGGCTCAGGGGGTGGGGGTCAGGGTGGGCATGGGAGGTTCAGGGGGTGGGGGTCAGGGTGGGCATGGGGTTTCAGGGGGTGGGGGTCAGGGTGGGCATGGGAGGCTCAGGGGGTGAGGGCATGGGGTTTCAGGGGGTGGGGGTATGGCATGGGAGGCTTAGGGAGGGTATGGGAGGCTTAGGGGGGTGGGGTGTGTGGAGGTCACAGTGGGCATGGGGGGCTCAGAGGGGTGGGAGGGTGCTGGGGGTCAGGGTGGGCATGGGGGTGAGAGGGTGTTGAGGGTCGAGGTGGGCATGGGGGACTCAGGGGGGTGGGGGTCAGGGTGGGCATGGGAGGCTTAGGGGGTGGGAGGGTGTTTGGGGGTCACAGCGGGCATGGGGGGCTCAGGGGGGTGAGGGTCAGGGAGGGTATGGGAGGCTTAGGGGGTGGGAGGGTGTGTGGAGGTCACAGTGGGCATGGGGGGCTCAGAGGGGTGGGAGGTGCTGGGGGTCAGGGTGAGCATGGGGGGCTCAGGGGGTGGGGGTCAGGGTGGGCGTGGGGGTCTCAGGGGTGTAGGGGGGTGCTGGGGGTCAGGGTGGGCAGGAGCTGCCCGTGGCTTTGGGGGCATGCTGGGGGTGCTCATGGGCAGAGGAGACTGCTGGGGGAGGGGGGCACAGGGCCGGGGAAGGGGGCACAGGGATGTGCCCGGGCTGCTTTAGGGGTGCCCACACTTGTTGCATGCCCACACCGGGACACGGGGTGCCCATGGATGGGCCCCACCGCCCTCCCACCCTCCCACTCGTGCCCCCAGGGCTCCCTGCGGCACTTCCTGGCACAGCATGTGGGCACCTGGGCTGGCAGCGTGCGCCTGGCGCTGTCCCTTGCCCGCGGCCTTGCCTTCCTGCACCAGGAGCTCTGGCGCGACGGTGAGAGCCCCCCCCCCGGCCCCTCAGCTGGCACCGGCCGGCACCAGCCCGTGCCACCTCCCTGTGCCCTCTCCCCGTGCCAGGCCTGTACAAGCCCAGCGTGGCACATCGGGACCTGAGCAGCCAGAACGTGCTGGTGCGGGAGGATGGCACCTGCGCCATCGGCGACTTCGGGCTGGCCCTGGCGCTGCCGCCGGGCGGCCAGGACGGCTCCGGGGCCAGGCGCCGGGGAGTCCACATCCGCAGGGTGAGGAGCAGGGAGGGACCGGGGCGGGGCCGGGGCGGGGCCGGGGCCGGGGCCGGGGCTGGGATGGGGAGGGGGAAAGGGACAGGGTTGGGATAGCAACAGGGATAGGGACAGGGATGAGGACGGGGATGGAATGGTCCAGGGATGAGGATGGGGATGGAATGGTCCAGGGATGAGGATGGAGGACAGAGGAAGGGGCAGGGACAAGATGGGCACGAGGATGGAGATGGGGACAGGAATGAAGGATGGGATGGGATGGGATGGGATGGGATGGGATGGGGTAGGGGTGGGGAATGGGATGGGATGGGATGGGATGGGGATGAGGAATAGGATGGGATAGGGATGAGGAATAGGATGGGATAGGGGTGAGGGATGGGAGGGGATGGGATGGGGGTGAGGACATGGCCAGGAAGGGGACAGGGATGGACACAAGGAAGGGGACAGAGAAACGGATAGGAATGGGATGGGGGTGAGGGATGGGATGGGATAGGGGTGAAGGAGGGGATGGGATGGGGATGAGGAATAGGATGGGATGGGGATGAGGAATAGGATGGGATGGGGATGAGGAATGGGATGGGATAGAGATGAAGGATGGGATGGGGTTGAGGACAGGGCCAGGAAGGGGACAGGGATGGACACGAGGATGGGGACAGAGAAAGGGATAGGGATGGGATGGGATGGGATGGGATGGGATTGGGGTGAGGATGGGGCCAGGAAGGGGACAAGGAAGGGGACAGAGAAAGGGATAGGGATGGCATGGGATGGGATGGGATGGGATTGGGGTGAGGACAGGGCCAGGAAGGGGACAAGGAAGGGGACAGAGAAAGGGATAGGGATGGGATGGGATGGGATGGGATTGGGGTGAGGATGGGGCCAGGAAGGGGACAAGGAAGGGGACAGAGAAAAGGATAGGGATGGGATGGGATGGGATGGGATGGGATGGGATGGGATTGGGGTGAGGATGGGGCCAGGAAGGGGACAAGGATGGGGACAGAGAAAGGGATAGGGATGGCATGGGATGGGATGGGATGGGATTGGGGTGAGGACAGGGCCAGGAAAGGGACAAGGATGGGGACAGAGAAAGGGATAGGGATGGGATGGGAACAGGGCCAGGGCTGGTGCTGGCCCTGTGCTGGGTGCTGGGTGCCATGCAAGTGGTGCTGTGGGCACAGGCAGGCACCCAGCGGTACCTGGCCCCTGAGATCCTGGACGAGAGCCTGGACCTGCGGGCATGGGGCCGGGCACTGCGCCAGGCTGACGTCTACGCCCTGGCACTGCTCCTCTGGGAGATCCTCTCACGCTGCCAGGCCCTCAGCCCCGGTGAGTGCCCACAGGTGTCCCCCTCCTTAACCTTGGCACCCCCTCCATCCCTGCTGACCCCTTGCCTTGCCCCCCCAGGAGCGCCCGTGCCCCCTTTCAGCTGGCATACGAGGCAGAGCTGGGTGCCAGCCCCACGGATGCCCAGCTCCGGCACTTGGCCGTGGAGGAACGGCGGCGACCTCTCATCCCCCCAGCCTGGCACCACGTCCCCCAGGTCAGCCCCCGAGGGCACCCACGGGAGGGAGGGGTGTCCCAGTGTGGAGGGCCCTGCTGGGGGTCTCCCTGCTGGGGGCGTCATATCTATGGGGTCCCTGCCAGGGGGTTCCTCTGCACCCTGGGGGTCTCCCCATCCTGGGGTCCCTTCCTTGGGCTTCCTCTGCTGAGGCCAGAGCTGGCGAGGGCGGAGGTCACCCACCCAGGGGGTCCCCTCTGAAGCCGGCTCCGGGGGGGGGGTTGCTTTTCCCGCAGCCCGAGGGGGCTCTGCCAGAGCTGCTGGAGGATTGCTGGGACCCCGACCCCGAGGCCAGGCTCTCTGCCGAGAGGGCTCTCCAGCGGCTCCAGCGCCTGGCTGCCGGCCCCCGCCACCCAACAGCCCTCTCTTGACTTCTGCAGCCCCTCCGGGGGTCCTGGCCAACGCGGAGGTCCCCCCGCGGCAGCCGAGCGAGAGGTGGGTGCGGAGGGAACCTGAGACAGGCAGCGGGAGAGGCGGGCGCCAGGACCCAGGAGGCTCCCTTCGCCCCGGCCCCGCCCACGGGAGGAGCCAGGCGGCCTGACTCCGCCTATAGGGTGGAGGGATGTGCGCATGCCCCGCCCACAGGGCGGAGTCGGTAGGCTCGACCCTGCCCTGGTTGCCTTCGGGCGGGGCCGCGGCCGAAGCGGAGGCAGCGGCTGGGGGAGGCGGCGGCGGGGGAGGCAGCGGCCGGGGCGCCCTGGGTCCTGCTGCACCCCCAGATCCTGGCTCCTCCCTGGGGCCCCGTGCATCCCCAGGCTCCCCTAAATCCCCTCTGCACCCCTAAATCCCACCTGGACTCTTCCTGCATCCCCCTCTGCAATCCCAAATCCTCCTCTGCGCTCTTCCTCCACGGCCACCAGCGACCGTCTGGGACCACCCCTGACCTCTCGTGTCCTCCTGTGGCCACCTGTGTGCCCACAACCACCCTGGACCACCCCACGTCCTCCTGAGTGCTGTGACCACCCAGACACAACCAACTGGACCCACCTATGTCCTCCTGTGGCCAACCACCTGCCTGGGACCACCCAGGACCACCCTTGTCCACCTCTGAAGCTGTCACCACCGATGGCCACCTGCACCCAGCCATGACCGTGCGTGACCCAGCAAAGCCCCCCAGGAGCATCTGTGTGCATCTGGAGCCTCCTGTGTCCAGCCATGACCATGTGTGGACCAACCAGGACAAACCTACAGACCACAGACTCTGAGGTGATTCAGTCCAACCAGCAACCCAAGGCCACCACAGCCACCAAAATGTGGCCCCAAGTGCCATGGCCACGTAACTTTTGACCACCTCCAGGGCTGGGGACTCCACCACCTCCCTGGGCAGCCTGGGCCAGTGCCTGACCACTCTGGCAGTCAGGAAGTTTCTTTTATTGTCCAACCTTAAACCTCCCCTGGGGCAACTGGAGGCTATTTGTTCTTGTCCCATCACTTAGGATAAGAGATCTCAGCCCCCCACCTGGCTCCAGCTTCTCCTCAGGGAGCTGCAGAGAGCCAGGAGGTCTCCCCTCAGCTTCCTCTTCTCCAGGCTGAACACCCGCAGGTCCTTCATCTGCTCCTCCAGACCCTTCCCTGTTTTCTTTGCCCTTTTGACTGTGTTCTGGCAGCGTTGCCCTTCTGGTTGTGCTGCTCAGCTCTCCGCCTTAGAAGGGCATCGCCAGGCAGGCAGCGATAGCTGAGGCCAGGGCAGCAAAGCCCAGCAGAGCAGCAGCCCTCTGGGGCTGGCGGAGCAGCGTGGATGGAGCAGAGACTCCAGCTCCCGGCATGCCCCGGGGCAAGCAGCGCGCCACACAGGAAGTGGCGTCACCGGGACACCGGCCTATGGCGCGCCCTGGGCAAACAACATGGCCGACCGGGAGTGACGTCTCCGGGACCGCAGCATTCGGCATGCCCCGGGCAAACAACATGGCCGACAGGAAGTGACGTAGCCGGGACTCCGGCTGCCGGCGTCTGCCGGCTCCTGCGCTGCCGGCGTCTGGCCGGAGCTCCCCGCCGCACCTGCAGGGGGCTGGGGAGGGGGAGATGGGGCTGGGGAGGGGGACACGGGTCCCAGCTTGGTTACGGGGGAGCTAAGACTGAGATGGGAGCCGGACGAGGGGCTCCGGGTTGGAGTCGAAGGGGTGGGGGTTCAGCTACACCTCCCCCGCCATGCCGCCGTGTGGAAGCCTCCCGCCCGCCCTCCCCGGGACGGAAGGTGGGGCACGGATGGTCCGGAGCGGGGTGCGGGGCACCCCGTGGCACCTGCAGGGAGCCCCAGCCCGGGTTGCCGTGCCCCGCTGACCCCAGACACCCCTGCGGCTGATCCCACCCTTGGGAGCTCGGTCGGGGTGGAGGGCAGCGGAGGTGGCCAGGGACGCCCACCAGGCTGGGGGGGGGGGGGTCAGCTGTAGGGCAGATCCCCCTGGGCGTCCCCACTGCATCTCAGGATCCTGGCTCAGGTGACCGCAGACGTGGCCTTGGGGTTCTCTGCCCCCTACAACCCCCTCCCCACCTCCAACTCCTGTCCCTTGGCACCAGAGCCCAACCCCCGCCCCCGGCTCCAGCCTCCTCTCAGCACTTGCAGGGAGCCAGGAGGTCTCCCCTCAGCCTCCTCTCCTCCAGCCTCAACCTCCCTCATCTGCTCCTCCCCAGCCCTCTCCCCCAGCCCCTTCCCCAGCTCCCTTGCCCTTCCCTGGCCCTGCTGCAGCCCTCCTGATCCTGTGGAGCCCAAGGCTGCCCCCGGGCTGCCAGCTGTGGCCCCCCAGTGCCCAGCCCAGGGGCACAACCCCTGCCCCTGCTGCCCACACCACTGCTGCTGCAGCCCAGGCTGCCGCTGCCCTCCTTGCCCCCTGGGCACCCCCTGGCTCCTCTCCAGGCGCTGGCACCAACCCCTTTGGAGCCTTTCCTGCCGGGCGGCTCCCAGCCGCCGATGCCTAACCCTGCACCAGCAGATGGCAGAGGATGACCGTGGATGGTTGGAGCCAGGAGCCCCCGCGGGGGTGAAGCTTCCTTCCCATTCCCTTTCCAGCCTGGAGATTCCTTTTCACCCAACTCCTCATTTCCCTCCTTCCTTTTTTGGGGGACACACACGAAAATCTCTGCTTTGGGGGAACGTGGTGGTGTCCTTTGGGTGTGGAAAGGGGAAAACCAGGGGAGGCAAACTCCACCTGGATTCCAGAGAGCTGCCTCTGGAGGGGCTTCAAGACTCAGAAAGGAAATCTTTGGGCTGGGGTTGGGTTTTGTTTCCCCCCTCCCCCTCCATTTGACATAAAATGGGAGAAACTGAGGTGCAGCACAGACTCTGCCCTCTCATCTCCTTGGAACCTCCTTGTTCTCAAATGCTTTGAGTGATCAGCAGGGATCCATCCCCCCTCCCCTCCATCCCCCAGCTCTGGGTGCTCCAGCTCTGCCTCAGCCTGGGGCCTTTGAAGCCCTCCAGGTTCAGGTCGAGCCCTCGGGGAGAAGTTTTTCGCCATCAGGCTGGGGAGAGCCTGCAGGGGGCTGCCCAAAGAGGCGGTGGAAGGAAGCCTCAGCCCTGGGAGGTCTTAAGGCCAAGGCTGGAGGTGGCTGTGGGCAGCCTGCTCTGCTGTGAGGAGTCCCTGCCCGTGGCTGGGGGCTGCAACTGGCTGAGCCTTGAGGTCCCTTCCACCCCTGGCAGCTGCAGGGCTCCCTGCTCCCCTTCTGCCTCCAAGCTGGCTCCATTGGACCCCTCCAGGTGCCCGCAGCCCCCTGCTCTCCCCACCCACCACAGGGTGGGTTTGCTGCCACGGGGTGGCACGGGGTGCCAGCGGCCCTGCAGACGCTTCTGGCTGCCCTCAAAGCAGGCAGGGGGCTGCCTGTGGAGCTCTGCAGCAGGAGCAGCAGCAAGCAAGCTGCTGAGCGGTGCCCAGGCTCGGTCTGAAGAACCTGGAGCTGCCAGAGAGGGTCCAGGGAGGCCAGGAAGGGCTCAGGGGCTTGGAGCAGCTCTGCTCTGAGGCCAGGCTGAGGCAGCTGGGGGGTGCTCGGCCTGGGGAGGAGAAGGCTCCAGGGAGACCTCAGTGCCTGAAGGGAGCTGCAGGAAGGGCTGCAGGGGGACTGCTCCCACAGGCCTGCAGGGACAGCCCCGGGGGCAGTGGCCTCAGACTGGAGCAGAGCAGGTTGAGCTTGGAGGTGAGGAGGAAGCTCTGCCCCAGGAGGCTGCAGGCTGCTCAGGGAGGTGGTTGAGGCTCCATCCCTGGGGGTGCTCAAGGGGAGGCTCCACAGGGCTCTGGGCAACCTGCTGTGGTGGAGCCAGGAGCTGCCTGTGGAGCTCTCCTCCAACCTGCAGCAGCAGCAGCAGCAGGGCAGCTGTGGGGCACTGCCAAATCTTGCCCTGAAGAACCTTCCTGAGTGCTTATCTCTCCTGCATGAAGCCATCTCCCAGGGGGTGAGCAGGCAAGTGGCTGTTGGCAGCTCGGGGAGCCAAGGGAGGCCACCACAAAGGGCTTGGCCAACAGGAGGGGAGAACAAACAGCCTAAGTGCAGGCAGAGTAAGAGAGTTGATAGCACAGAGTTCAGTTAACTGCCCTCAACCCCAGCCCCTCGCTGCCTGGGTGACCCCCTCCCCATCCTGCCCCGGGAGGCTCCCTGATACCACCCTGGCTCCTCAGGGACACCTTATCTGCAAGAGCAAAGCCTTCCCTTCCCTGCAGTGCTTCGAGAGACACCCAACTGTCCCCCAACTGCTCTGATCTGCTGATAAAGGCAGAGCTCAGCCAGGCCAGGAGGCTGCAGAGCCCCGGGGCCTGGGCTGGGGGCAGGCAGCTGGGGGAGCTGCAAAGCCCCTGGCCGGGGGCATGCCCCAGGGTGGTTGGCATCAGCAGCTCTCCACTTCCTGCCCTGGAAGAGGCTCTTCAGGCCCAGCTTCCAGGGCTGGGGAGTGGAGCTGAGGTTCTCCAGGGCTGGGGGATCATAGAATCAGAGTCAGGGCTGGAAGGGACCTCAAGGCTCAGCCAGTTCCAACCCCCCTGCCATGGGCTGGGACCCCTCCCACCAGGGCAGGTTGCTCACAGCCACCTCCAGCCTGGCCTGGAGCATCTCCAGGGCTGAGGCTTCCACCACCTCCCTGGGCAACCTGTGCCAGGCTCTCAGCACCCTCTTGGGGAAGAACTTCTTCCTCACAGACAATCTGATGGGACAGTGTCTTGGGCAGGGTCAGTGCCTGGGGCAGGGTCAGTGCCTGGGGCAGGGTCAGTGAGAGTGCCAGGGGCAGGGAGAGTGCCAGGGGCAGTGCTAGGGGCAGGGAGAGTGCCAGGGGCAGGGAGAGTGCCCTGAGCAGGGACTCTGCCTGCAGCAGCTCTGAGCCTCTGGGCTGGACCCTCTCCAGCAGCTCCCTGAGGCTCTGCTTGAGCTGAGGGGCCCAGACCTGGTCACAATCTTCCAGAAGTGGCCTCCCCAGGGCCGAGCAGAGGGGCAGGAGGACCTCTCTGACCTCTCCTCAGCACAGCCCAGGGTGCCCTTGGCCTCCTTGGCCACCTTGCTGGCCCAGGGGCATCCTTCTGCAGCCCAGGTCCCTCTCCTCTGAGCTGCTCCCCGAGAGCTCAGCCCTGACCTCTCCTCCTCCTCCCTTCCCAAGCCGCTCAGACTCTGCTCCCCGGGGTGAGCGTTCCCGAGCCCCTCACCCTGCTCCCTCACGCCCTGAAGGCTTTGAAGCCTCCTGCGGGGCTCGGCCGAGCCCCGGGCAGCGGCTTCGCAGCATCCCGGCCGCCGCTGAGCGCCCGGAGGGAGCCTCCCCGGGGCGGCTTCAGCGGCGGCTCCGCCGCAGCCCTCTCGCCGGCTCGGGAGCCGTTTCCTCCGGAGCTGGAAGACGTCAGGCGAGCAGAATTTCCTCTCGAGCCGCAGATAAGCGAGATCCTGCTGATAGAGAGGCCCTGCTCCAACAGACACTGAGGCTTCCAGCTCGCAAGAGCAGCCCCCGGGGCCGGAGGGGGAAGGAAACCTTTCAGGTCGGGGGAGCGCAGGAGCTCCCGGAGCGCGGCGGCGCTCGGAGGGGCAGCGCCGACCCCCGCCCCCCCCAGTCTGTGTGCCCCGAGCTGTTAACCCTCTGCACGGAATCACAGCCTCCAAACGTCCCAGGGGGCTCCTGAAGCCCCCGCCCCAGCCCTGTCCCCAGCGCTTCTCCAAGGCTGGAGTTGGAAGGCAGCTGCAAGGTCCTCCAGCTCCAACCACCCTGCCGCGGGCAGAGACCCCTCCCGCGGGCAGGGACCCCTCCCGCGGGCTGAGGTCGCTGGGAACGGGAGGGGTTGGGTTGGAAGAGGTCAGCGAGTCTGAGGTCCCCTCCTGCAGGGGCAGCTTGCCCAGGGGCCCAGCCCGGCCTGGCGTGGGTCCCCTGCAGGCTTGGAGCCTCCACAGCTGCCCCGGGGCAGCCTCTTCCAGTGCCTCAGCACCCTCGAGGTGGGGGGAAATCAATCTCCTCCTGAGATCCAGCCCAAAGCCAGCTGCTGCCACTCGGGAGCCAGCATGCCTGCTCCTGCCTCTCCTTGCCCTTCGAACAGGTCCCTCTCCAGCTCTCCTGAGCAGCCCCAGAGGCAGCTCAGGGCTTGGGACACCTGCAGCAAGGCTCAGGGGCTTCTCCTCCTGCAGCTTTTCTCCTCTTGTTGAAGGTCTTTCTCCTCCTGCTGCAGGTCTTCCCCTCCTCCTGCTGCAGGTCTTCTTCCCCTCCTCCTGCTGCTGCAGGTCTTCTCCCCCTCCTCCTGCTGCTGCAGGTCTTCTCCCCCTCCTCCTGCTGCTGCAGGTCTTCTCCCCCTCCTCCTGCTGCTGCAGGTCTTCTCCCCCTCCTCCTGCTGCTGCAGGTCTTCTCCCCCTCCTCCTGCTGCTGCAGGTCTTCTCCCCCTCCTCCTGCTGCTGCAGGTCTTCTCCCCCTCCTCCTGCTGCTGCAGGTCTTTCCCCCCCTCCTCCTGCTGCTGCAGGTCTTCTCCCCCCTCCTCCTGCTGCTGCAGGTCTTCTCCCCCTCCTCCTGCTGCTGCAGGTCTTCTCCCCCTCCTCCTGCTGCTGCAGGTCTTCTCCCCCCCTCCTCCTGCTGCTGCAGGTCTTCTCCCCCTCCTCCTGCTGCTGCAGGTCTTCTCCCCCCCTCCTCCTGCTGCTGCAGGTCTTCCCCCCCTCCTCCTGCTGCTGCAGGTCTTCTCCCCCTCCTCCCTGCTGCAGGTCTTCTCCCCCTCCTCCTGCTGCAGGTCTTCTCCCCCTCCTCCTGCTGCAGGTCTTCTCCCCCTCCTCCTGCTGCAGGTCTTCTCCCCCTCCTCCTGCTGCAGGTCTTCTCCCCCTCCTCCTGCTGCAGGTCTTCTCCCCCTCCTCCTGCTGCAGGTCTTCTTCCCCTCCTCCTGCTGCAGGTCTTCTCCTCCTGCCCAGTGTTTGGTGGGAAATCAGCCCCAAGGAGCTGTCTGCTGGTGCAGGACAGGTTGCTCAGCCATGGAGAAAGCTGAGCATGGCCTCAGCACCTGCTGAAAAAGAAGTCAGATTGTCTTTGTCAGCAGCCTGAGGGAGCAGATCCCTGCCTCAGCCTTGGCTGGGATCAGGCAGCCCCAGGGAGGTGCTCAGAGCCTGCTGTGCCCAGCTGGGCAGCAGCAGAGCTCAGGCAGGCAGCTGCGAGGAGGTTTGAGGTGCTCAGAGCCTGCTGTGCCCAGCTGGGCAGCAGCAGAGCTCAGGCAGGCTGCTGAGAGGAGGTTTGAGGTGCTCAGAGCCTGCTGTGCCCAGCTGGGCAGCAGCAGAGCTCAGGCAGGCTGCTGAGAGGAGGTTTGAGGTGCTCAGAGCCTGCTGTGCCCAGCTGGGCAGCAGCAGAGCTCAGGCAGGCAGCTGAGAGGAGGTTTGAGGTGCTCAGAGCCTGCTGTGCCCAGCTGGGCAGCAGCAGAGCTCAGGCAGGCAGCTGAGAGGAGGTTTGAGGTGCTCAGAGCCTGCTGTGCCCAGCTGGGCAGCAGCAGAGCTCAGGCAGGCTGCTGAGAGGAGGTTTGAGGTGCTCAGAGCCTGCTGTGCCCAGCTGGGCAGCAGCAGAGCTCAGGCAGGCTGCTGAGAGGAGGTTTGAGGTGCTCAGAGCCTGCTGTGCCCAGCTGGGCAGCAGCAGAGCTCAGGCAGGCAGCTGAGAGGAGGTTTGAGGTGCTCAGAGCCTGCTGTGCCCAGCTGGGCAGCAGCAGAGCTCAGGCAGGCAGCTGCGAGGAGGGAGGTTTGAGGTGCTCAGAGCCTGCTGAGAGGAGGTTTGTGCCCAGCTGGGCAGCAGCAGAGCTCAGGCAGGCTGCTGAGAGGAGGTTTGAGGTGCTCAGAGCCTGCTGTGCCCAGCTGGGCAGCAGCAGAGCTCAGGCAGGCTGCTGAGAGGAGGTTTGAGGTGCTCAGAGCCTGCTGTGCCCAGCTGGGCAGCAGCAGAGCTCAGGCAGGCTGCTGAGAGGAGGTTTGAGGTGCTCAGAGCCTGCTGTGCCCAGCTGGGCAGCAGCAGAGCTCAGGCAGGCTGCTGAGAGGAGGTTTGAGGTGCTCAGAGCCTGCTGTGCCCAGCTGGGCAGCAGCAGAGCTCAGGCAGGCTGCTGAGAGGAGGTTTGAGGTGCTCAGAGCCTGCTGTGCCCAGCTGGGCAGCAGCAGAGCTCAGGCAGGCTGCTGAGAGGAGGTTTGAGGTGCTCAGAGCCTGCTGTGCCCAGCTGGGCAGCAGCAGAGCTCAGGCAGGCTGCTGAGAGGAGGTTTGAGGTGCTCAGAGCCTGCTGTGCCCAGCTGGGCAGCAGCAGAGCTCAGGCAGGCTGCTGAGAGGAGGTTTGAGGTGCTCAGAGCCTGCTGTGCCCAGCTGGGCAGCAGCAGAGCTCAGGCAGGCTGCTGAGAGGAGGTTTGAGGTGCTCAGAGCCTGCTGTGCCCAGCTGGGCAGCAGCAGAGCTCAGGCAGGCTGCTGAGAGGAGGTTTGAGGTGCTCAGAGCCTGCTGTGCCCAGCTGGGCAGCAGCAGAGCTCAGGCAGGCAGCTGAGAGGAGGTTTGAGGTGCTCAGAGCCTGCTGTGCCCAGCTGGGCAGCAGCAGAGCTCAGGCAGGCTGCTGAGAGGAGGTTTGAGGTGCTCAGAGCCTGCTGTGCCCAGCTGGGCAGCAGCAGAGCTCAGGCAGGCTGCTGAGAGGAGGTTTGAGGTGCTCAGAGCCTGCTGTGCCCAGCTGGGCAGCAGCAGAGCTCAGGCAGGCTGCTGAGAGGAGGTTTGAGGTGCTCAGAGCCTGCTGTGCCCAGCTGGGCAGCAGCAGAGCTCAGGCAGGCTGCTGAGAGGAGGTTTGAGGTGCTCAGAGCCTGCTGTGCCCAGCTGGGCAGCAGCAGAGCTCAGGCAGGCTGCTGAGAGGAGGTTTGAGGTGCTCAGAGCCTGCTGTGCCCAGCTGGGCAGCAGCAGAGCTCAGGCAGGCTGCTGAGGTTTGAGGCTCAGAGGTTTGGGCAGCAGAGGCTCAGGCAGGCTGCTGAGAGGAGGTTTGAGCCTGCTGTGCCCAGCTGGGCAGCAGCAGAGCTCAGGCAGGCTGCTGAGAGGAGGTTTGAGGTGCTCAGAGCCTGCTGTGCCCAGCTGGGCAGCAGCAGAGCTCAGGCAGGCTGCTGAGAGGAGGTTTGAGGTGCTCAGAGCCTGCTGTGCCCAGCTGGGCAGCAGCAGAGCTCAGGCAGGCTGCTGAGAGGAGGTTTGAGGTGCTCAGAGCCTGCTGTGCCCAGCTGGGCAGCAGCAGAGCTCAGGCAGGCTGCTGAGAGGAGGTTTGAGGTGCTCAGAGCCTGCTGTGCCCAGCTGGGCAGCAGCAGAGGGCAGGCTGCTGAGAGGAGGTTTGAGGTGCTCAGAGCCTGCTGTGCCCAGCTGGGCAGCAGCAGAGCTCAGGCAGGCTGCTGAGAGGAGGTTTGAGGTGCTCAGAGCCTGCTGTGCCCCAGCTGGGCAGCACCAAACCCCTCTCAGCTTTAGCCTGGGCCCACAGGGGACTTGGCAGCCTCTGTGGGAGACAGAAGTGGAAGCCCTGAGCTCAGCTCCTGAGGCTTCTGCCACTGCAGAGCTCCTGAGCCCCAGCCCCCCCCCCCCAGCCCTGAGCCTGAGCTGCAGAGCTCCACAGGCTCCCAGAGCTCCACCAGGAGATGTTTCCCTTCCCCAGCCCCACTCTTCCTTCAGGCCCTTATCTGCTCCTCACCTGTCCCCAGTGGGTCACTTTCAAAGTCCCAGACACTTCCTTCCCCTGTTTGTCTTGGCCAGCAGGGGAAATGTCTTCTGTGGCAAAGGCTTGCAGCAAATCCCTCCCCAGGCTCTCTCGCTGCCTCTTGGCCTCCCCCAGCCACCTCCTGATCCTCAGCCTGGCTGTGCAGAGCCCATCCCACCCCCTGCCCACTCTGCCTCTCCTGCCCCCTCTGCTCTGCCCCCCAGAGGAGGCCTCTGGACTCCCCAGCTCAAGGAGGACAGAGAAGTGCTGGGGAGAGCCCAGGGAGGGTTGTGAGGATGATGGAGCAGAGGCTGAGCCCTGGGGCTGGGAGCCTGGAGCAGAGCAGCCCCAGAGGGGCTCTGAGCAGTGCTCAGCAGGAGCTGAAGGAGCTGGGGGGGGGGGGGGGGGCAAGGGGCTGGGGCTGGCATCTGCCCAGTGGTGCCCAGGGGCAGGGCCAGGGGCACAGAATGGAGCCCAGGAGGTGAGCAGGAGAAGAGCTCAGTGGCACAGGGAGATCAGCTCTGCATGAGGCTGAGGCTCAGAGGATGAGTTGGGCTGGAAGGGACCTCTGAGGCTCATCCAGGGTGGGGGGCAAGAGGCTGGGGCCAGGCTCTGCCCAGTGGTGCCCAGGGCCAGGCCAAGGGGCACAGAGTGGAGCCCAGGAGAGGGAAAGTCGTTTGGGGTGAGGCTGCTGGGGGCCTGGAGCTGCCCTGAGAGGCTGTGGAGAGCTTCCAACCCCCCGTGGGCACTGTGCCCCTGGGCAAGCTCCGGGGGCAGCCCTGCTGGATGGGGTGGGGGGGTCGGGCTGGGGGAGCTCCGGGGGTCCCTTGCAGCCCCTCCACGAGGGCCCCTGCTCTGCCCCCCGCAGCCCAGCCCTGCAGCCCTCCCCGTGCCCCAGCTGGGAGCAGCCCAGCAGCAGGTGCAGCACCAGGCCCCCGGGCTGGGGGTCGGAGGACAGGGGCTGCCACAAGCCCACCCTGCAGGCAGCCCTTCGGTTGGGAGCTGCTTCCTCTGCAGCTGAGCACCTTGATCTCGGCCCCCCCCTCCCTTCCCTCCTCCTCCCCCTCCCCAGCTCAGCCCTCTGTGGTCTGCTGGGGGAGCAGTGCAGCTGACTGTGGGCTGCTGCTGCCGGCAGCTGCTGCAGCCGCAGCCTGAGGGAAGCCAAAGCTGCCTCTGCCCTGCCGCAGCACGGGGCTGAGCCCCCAGCCCCCAGCCCCGAGGCGGGCTGAGCCCAGCCTGGAAAGCAGCAAGAGAGAGGCTGGGCTGGAAGGGCAAAGCGAGGAACAAGCCCCCCCCCGAGCCCCCCCAGGCACACCTGGGGCTCACCTGGCCGTGCTGCCCCCCCCGGCCACAGAGGCACTCCCCCCCCCCCCCGGGTTCGGCTTCAGACCTTGAACCGGTGCAGCTGGGGGCTGCGGGGTCCCTGGGGGCCACCCTGAGCACCTCCAGGTCCTCCCTGAGCTCCATCACCATCACCTTGCAGCGCCCCAGCTGCCACCCTGCACCTCCTCTCCTCCAGGAGCTCTCCTGGCTCCTCTCCTGCCCCTTCGAAACACAAAAGGTCTTCATCCTTCCCCTTCCTGTTCTGTTGTTGTTGTTGTTTTGCCTCCAGGGAGCCTCTGCTCAGGCTTCTTAATTAGGGAGGATGAATTAATTAGCCCTCACTTCCTCACAGGTGGAAATGTGCCTTTGTTATCCCCCCCCGGCCCGGGGCAGGGTCTCTTATCTCTGCCTGGCCTCAGCTTCTGGCAGCTCCTGCGGTGTCCTCACACCTGGGCTGCCAAGGAGGGCAGAGTTGGGGCTTCATGGGGGCCCTGGGGGGCTGCAGCCAGCCCTGCCTGCCCACACTCAGCCTCACAGCACGCCAGGGACCACCCCCCCCCAGAGAAGGGGAAGGGAGGGGGGGCCGAGATCAAGGTGCTCAGCTGCAGAGGAAGCAGCTCCCAACCGAAGGGCTGCCTGCAGGGTGGGCTTGTGGCAGCCCCTGCCCGCCGACCCCCAGCCCGGGGGCCTGGTGCTGCACCTGCTGCTGGGCTGCTCCCAGCTGGGGCACGGGGAGGGCTGCAGGGCTGGGCTGCGGGGGGCAGAGCAGGGGCCCTCGTGGAGGGGCTGCAAGGGACCCCCCGGAGCTCCCCAGCCCGACCCCCCCGCCCCATCCAGCAGGGCTGCCCCCCGCAGCTTGCCCAGGGGCACAGTGCCCACGGGGGGGTTGGAAGCTCTCCACAGCCTCTCAGGGCAGCTCCAGGCCCCCAGCAGCCTCACCCCAAACGACTTTCCCTCTCCTGGGCTCCACTCTGTGCCCCTTGGCCTGGCCCTGGGCACCACTGGGCAGAGCCTGGCCCCAGCCTCTTGCCCCACCCTGGATGAGCCTCAGAGGTCCCTTCCAGCCCAACTCATCCTCTGAGCCTCAGCCTCATGCAGAGCTGATCTCCCTGTGCCACTGAGCTCTTCTCCTGCTCACCTCCTGGGCTCCACTCTGTGCCCCTGGCCCTGGGCTCCCCTTTGTGCCCCTTGCCCTGGCCCTGGGCACCCCTCAGCAGAGCCTGGCCCCAGCCTCTTGCCCCCCACCCTTTAGCCCTCGCTGAGCGTTGCTCACATCCCCCCTGGGGCTGCTCAGGTGAGTTTGGTCTCTCTCCCCAGCTCCTTTCCCCCCCCCCCCCCCCCTCTCTCTTTCCCACCTGCTCCACCAGGCCGATCGCTGCTCTCAGGCTCTCTCTCTCTCTCTCTCTCTCTCTCTCTCTCTCTCTTTCTTCCCTCTCAGCCTCTCTTGGCAACTCCAATTTTCCATCCCATTTCCGACCGGGAGCCCCTGGGCCGGTGCCACCCTCCCGGGCTCGTCAGGCTTTGCACAACCGCTTAACCCTCTCCCAGCTGCGGGGGGGGGGGGTGGGGGGGTGGGGGAAGGAAAAAATCCCCCCCTCCCCAGGCAGGGAGCAGGGGAAGGGGCAAGGGGGGCAGCGGGGAGCAGGGGGAACCCTCTGCCGGTGCCACTTTGTCCCTCGGCCAGCGAGCCGAAGCTCTCCGGGCTGAGCCCTCCGGACGCCGCATTCCAGCTGGGGAACACATTGCAAACGTTTGACTCATAGGAACTTGGAAGGGTTGGAGCCTGGGGGGGGAGGGAGGGAGGGAGGGAGGGGAGGAGGGGGCAGAGAGTCACATTCCCATTCCCAGGAAGGGATTCGGTTGTTGGATTTCATTCCCCCCACTCCCCCCACCCCCCCGCTTTTCGTTTTGGTTTCACCCCAAACTTTTCGCTCTTTGCTACCTCCCCCCCCCCCCCCCCCAAAATAAACCTCAAAGTCTCTCAGCTTGCTGCCTCGGGGCCGAGGAGGGCTTGGAGGGTCCCCCGGCGGGGGGGTGGGTGGGGGTGGGGGAGTTGAATTCGTGGGTTTGTGTTCTCCCGCGAGTTTTCTGGGGGTCGTTTGGGCTCTTGGGGGGGTTTGCCCGCGCGTGTGTCGGGGTTTTTCTTCCTCTCTTCCCCGTCTCTCCGTGTTCCCAGGCCGGGGCTGGCTTTCTAGCTTTGATAAAGCATTTCCTCCCATTGTCATTCTAGACGGCCTCGGGGCCCTGCTCTCGGTCCCTCCCGGCCCTTCTCTCAGTCCCTCCCCTTCCACCGTCCCCTCTCTTTCTCTCCCTCTCCCTCCCTCCTTCTCTCTCTCTCTCTCTCTCTCTCTTCCTGAACTTGAGTGAATCTTGAGATCTAAAGAGAGAGCGGCTGCCTGCCTTCGGCACCTCCCGAACAATGCGACCTCACTTCCCGGGGCTTTAATCCCTCTGGATGCAAGGACAAAGCCAGGGTGAGTCGCCGCCGGCTTCGCGGCTCTCGCTCGCCGCCGTCTGCGACCTTCCCGCGGCCGCCCGCGGGGGTTGCTCGGGGTGGTCCCCGCGGCCTTCCTGGGGGCCCGCGGAGGGCCGAGGTGGCGCAAGGAGGCGATGCTGCGGACCTCAAAAGTTCTCCAAACCCGCCCGAACGTGTCCCCCGAGGAAGCCTTCGGTGTCCCCCGCCGGGCGCCGCGGCCCCGCCGGGCGCTCTGCCAGCCCGAATCTGGGGCACCCTCCGGCTGCCCTCCTCCTGAGGGCTGGCCGAGACCTGGCAAAGGTGGGAGGCATCCTGAGCTCAGGGCGAGGAGGAATCTGATGCAATCAGGCACGGCCGGGAGCAGGGCGAGGGAGGAAGCGCTTCCCGGCGGGTTCGGGGCCGTGCGAGCCGCGGGGGATGCTGAAAGAGGAGCCTGGGGAGGCAGAGGGCGGGAGGGAAATCCAGGATCCAGGGATCCGCACGGGGCCGGGAGGGGCTGCGGGGTGGACCTCGCTGCTCTCCCTCTCTGCCTCCCGACGGCCTGGCAGCAGCTTCCCGGCCGGGTGTGAGGCAAGGGACTCGGACCGCGGCGCAGGGGAAGGGCTGCCGGGCGCGGGGCTGCTGATGGAGGCGGCGGGACAGGGACTCGTCCTGCCCTGGGGGGAGAGAGGCTGCAGGGGGGTGGTTGTGGGCAGCGCTGGGGGCTGCAGGGAGGGAGGGATGGAAGGATGGATGGAAGGGATGGAGGGATGGATGGATGGAAGGGATGGAAGGATGGATGGAAGGGATGGAGGGATGGATGGATGGATGGATGGATGGATGGATAGATAGATGGATAGATGGAAAGAGGGAAGAATGGAGGGATGGAGGAAGGGATGGATGGATGGATGGATGGATGGCAGGAGGGAAGGAGGGAGGGATGGAAGGAGGGAGGGATGGATGGAGGGAGGGAAGGATGGAGAGATGGATGGAAGGAGGGAGGGATGGATGGAGGGAGGGAAGGATGGAGAGATGGATGGAAGGAGGGAGGGATGGAGAGATGGATGGAAGGAGGGAGGGATGGAAGGAGGGAGGGATGGATGGATGGAAGGAGGGAGGGATGGATGGATGGATGGAAGGAGGGATGGAAGGAGGGAGGGATGGATGGAAGGAGGGATGGAGGGATGGATGGATGGATGGCTGGAAGGATGGCTGGCTGGCTGGCTGGATGGGTGGATGGATGGACAGATGGACACCAGGCTGGACCCGCAGGCAGGCAGGCAGGCAGCCTCCCAAAGAAGGAGAGGATCCACTCTGGGGACAGGGAGTGGTGCTGAAGGCTGCCCAGAGATGAACTGTGGAGACCCTGGAGACATTTGGAGCCAGAGGATTCCCTCCGTCCCTTAGTGCCTCTGCAGGCAGCAGCTGCCCAGTGCTGCTTGCTCGCCTGGTGGCACCCAGAGCCCAGCCCTCCAGGTTGCCCAGGCCCGGCCCAGGCTGCCTGGGAGGGGTGGGGGGTGGAGTCCCCATCCCTGGAGGCGTTTCCAAGCCCTGGAGCTGAGGTGCTGAGGGCCAGGGGCTGCCCTGGGGCAGTGCTGGCTGCGGGTTGGACTCTGGGAGGTCTCTTCCAACAGGGAAAAGGTTCCCTGACTCTGCCAGGTGCTGGGAATGGGTTGGGCTGAGCTCAGCTCTGCCCCTTGGCAGCTCTCCTTCACCCACCCCAAGAGCTTGAGCCCAGCCCTGGGGCCTGCTGCTGCTGCCCAAGCTCCTGGGGTGACCACCCCTAGCCCCAAGACCACCTCCCAGGAGCTTCTCCAGTGCCTTCTGCACTACCACAGCCAGGGGAGGAGGAGGAGGAGCAGAGTCCCTTCCCCAGGTCAGAAGCCTGGCTTTCGGGGCCGTGATTGCCAGCTGCTGGAGCTGAGCCAGGCTCAGGGGGAGTTGGTTGTCCTTCCCTGGGGGGGGGTGGGGGTTTGTTTGTTTGCTGGAAGTGCTGCTGGGCTTTGGAGCATGGAGCATGGAGGGGAAGCTTCCTCTGCAGGGCAGGAAGCAACCGTTTCCTGCCCTCTCCCTGGGCAGCTCTCACCCCTGAGTGCTCTGCTGAGTGCTCCCTCTGCAGCCCAGGCTTTTGGGAAGGGGCTTTCCTGTGCTGGGGGGCTCTGTCTGCTCCTTGTTTTTGCCCCATCCTGAGTGGTGCTGCTGCTGGTTGGGCTCTGCAGGGCAAGAAGGAGCAGGGCAGGGGGTTGCCCTCCTGGGCTGGGCACTGGGGGGGGCCATGCCTTGAATGCTGGGGTGGGGAGGCAGTTTGGGTTCCTCGCTGCCAGGAGGACACTGAAGGGCTGGGGTGGTCCAGAGCAAGGCAATGAAGCTGGGGAAGGGTCTGGAGGAGAGGGCTGGGGAGGAGCAGCTGGGGGTGTGTGTGGAGGCTGGAGGAGAGGAGGCTGAAGGGAGACCTCCTGGCTCCCTGCAAGTGCCTGAGAGGAGGCTGCAGCCAAGGGACAGGATGAGGAGATGGACCTCAGGTTGCCCCAGGGGGGGTTCAGGCTGCCCACCAGGAACAATCTCCACCCCTCGAGGGCTGCCCAGAGCCGGCCCAAGGCTGCCCAGGGGGGCAGTGGTGGAGTCCCCACCCCTGGAGGAGCTTCAAAGCTTCCCTGGAGCTGCGGTGCTGAGGGCCAAGGGCTCGGTGGTGCCCTGCGGCAGCGCTGGGGGTTGGGCTCCGTGGTCTGGGAGGTCTCTCCCGGCCTGACTCCTCCTGCGCCGGGGCCGGGCCAGACCTGGAGCCGACGCACAGCCGGGCTGGGAGTGGCGGGCTGGGCTGCGAAATGGATCTTCGGGGCAGAAATGGATACTTAGGGCTGTCCCTGGGCTGGGAAGTGGATGAGGTTGGGGTTCGCCGGGCTGGGAAACGGCTGCTTTGGGCTGGGAAATGGATTTCTGGGGTGGGCAAGTGGATGCTTGGGGATTGCTGGGCTGGGAAATGGTTGTCTGGGGTGCTTGGAAATGGATTGCTGGGCTGGGAAATGATTGTTGTCTGGGGGGAAATGGCTGGAAAATGGATTGCTGGGCTGGAAAATGATTGTTTAGGGTGTCTCTTGGGAAACTCTGGGCTGGGAAATGGATTTCTGGGCTGGCAAGTGGATGCTTGGGGATTCCTGGGCTGGGAAATGATTGTTTGACTGTTGCTGGGCTGGGAAATGGATTGATGGGCTGGAAAATGATTGTTTAGGGTGTCTCTGGGGTGGGAAACTGATGCTTGGGGGTTCTCTGGGCTGGCAAGTGGATGCTTGGGGATTGCTGGGCTGGGAAATGATGTTTAGGGGATCTCTGGGGTGGGAAACTGATGCTTTGGGGTTCTCTGGGCTGGGAAATGGATGTTTAGGCTGTCTCTGGGCTGGGAAATGGATTTCTGGGCTGGGAAATGATTGTTTAGGATGTCTCTGGGGTGGGAAATGGATGTTTAGGGTGTCTCTGGGCTGGGAAATGGATGTTTGAGTGTTTCTGGGCTGGGAAATGGATGTTTTGGGGGTTTCTGGGCTGGGAAATGGATTTCTGGGCTGGCAAGTGGATGCTTGGGGATTCCTGGGCTGGGAAATGGTTGTCCAGGGTGTCTCTGGGCTGGGAAACTGATGCTTTGGGGTTCTCTGGCCTGGCAAATGGTTGTTTAGGGTATCTCTGAGCTGGGAAATGGATGTTTAGGATGTCTCTGGGCTGGGAAATGGATGTCTGAGTGTTGCTGGGCTGGGAAATGGATGTGTTTGGGGGTTTTCTGGGCTGGCAAGTGGATGCTTGGGGATTTCTGGGCTGGGAAATGGTTGTTTGAGTGTTGCTGGGCTGGGAAATGGATTGCTGGGCTGGAAAATGATTGTTTAGGATGTCTCTGGGCTGGGAAACTGATGCTTTGGGGTTCTCTGGGCTGGCAAGTGGATTTCTGGGCTAGAAAGTGGATGCTTGAGGATTTCTGGGCCGGGAAATGGCTGTTTGGGGCTGGCAAGTGGATTTCTGGGCTGGCAAGGGGATGCTTGGGGATTGCTGGGCTGGGAAATGATGTTTAGGGGATCTCTGGGGTGGGAAACTGATGCTTTGGGGTTCTCTGGGCTGGGAAAAGGATTTCTGGGCTGGGAAATGATTGTTTAGGATGTCTCTGGGCTGGGAAATGGATGTTTTGGGGGGTTTCTGGACTGGGAAATGGATTTCTGGGCTGGGAAATGGATGTTTAGGGTGTCTCTGGGCTGGGAAATGGATGTTTTGGGGGGTTTCTGGGCTGGGAAATGGATTTCTGGGCTGGCAAGTGGATGCCTGGGGATTCCTGGGCTGGGAAATGGACGTTTAAGGTGTCTCTGGGGTGGGAAAAGTGATGTTTGGGGGTTTTCTGGGCTGGAGGATGGCTGTTTTGGGTGTCTCCGGGCTGGGAAATGGATGTTTTGGGCTGGCAGATGGATTTCTGGGCTGGCAAGTGGATGGGTTTTGGGAGGGGGTTGGTGTCACATCACAAGCAGGGGATGGGGGGTGGTGTCCTTGGTAGCTCAACCCCCCCCCCCCCCGGAGAGATGCTTTCATTCAGTGCCTTGCTGCTGCTGGCAGCCCCTAGAAGCCAGCCCAGCAAGGTGCTTGAGGGCAGCGCAGCGCCTGGAGGGGAAGCTCTGTGGGGATCAGAGGGCTCCAGCCACAGGGAGCCCGGACAGACAGATGGACGCCGCCGCAGGAGGGCTTTCCAGCTGCCCCCCTCCCTCCCGGGTGAAGGCAGGGAGGGGTTAAACGCTTGCGAGTGGCCACGCACGGGGAGGGAGCTGGTGGCTGGCAGAGGAGGCGGCTGGAGGGTTGTGCAAGAGCAGCTGGGCGGGATGAGAGGTCGAAGGGATGCCCGAAGGGATGGGAGCCGGGGGAGGAGAGAGGAGAGGGCAGGAAGGGCTCCGCCGCAGCCTCTGCGCCGGGCTGCAGCCTCCGTGCTCGGGAAACGCTGCCCAGGGCTGCTCTGCGCCCCCAGCCCCCTCCAGCTGTGCCCCCAGCCCCCCCCAGCTGTGCCCCCAGCCCCCCTCATGCGTGCCCCCAGCCCCTCTCAAGCGCGTCCCCAGCCCCCTCTGCCGCCTCGGTCCCGGAGAGCTCTCCGTTCCCCGGGACCCCCTCCCCTCGCTGCTGCCATCGCTTCTGGTTGCCTGGGGGACGCCAGGATGCCCCAGCCGCGCCCCCCGGGCCCCAGCCCCCGGTGTGGGCAGCGAAGGCTTCGCAGCACATCCCGGAGCTGGAGCGGGCGGAGCAGAAGCCGCAGCCCAGGGACCTCCTCCCCCTCCCACCAAATCCCCCCGCCCCCCGGCGTGGGCTGCCCCGGGCTGGGAGACTCCCCGGAGGGCAAATGGGGGCTGCAAAGCTGATTCGTGTCCGTGTCCCCCCCAGCCCTGAGCTCCCTGCGGGCTGCTGAGCTTTCTGACGTGCTCTGAAGTGCCCCCAGGGGGAAGGGCAGCCCCGAAGCGCTGGAGCCAGGGCAGCGGGGGGGGGCAGAGAGAGGCTGCAGGGGCAGAAAAGGAGAGCAAGGCAAAGGTCCAGGAGGGGCTCCCGGCTGGAGAGGAGCTGGAGGCCGACGGAAAGCATCTCCCACTCAGGCTGCTTTGGTGGTGATGCCGCTCGGGGGAGGGGGGAAAGAGCAGGAAGGGCTTTGAGGAGCTGTTGGCCACGGAAAGCTTCCTAGAGCCCCCCCAGGCTGGAGGATGAGCAGAAGGTGTGGGGGCTTGGGGAAGGAAGTGCCAGGTGGGGCCGCCGCTGAAGGCAGCCTTTGTTCAGGCAGCAATTGCAACCAGACCTCTCTCTTCCCTCCGTCGGTGCTTGGGAGGTTCCCCGAGGGAGGGCCAGGAGAGGGTCGAGGTGTCCTGGGCTGCCCACGGAGCCGGGCCGGGTCCTGCCGCTCGGCTCTGCCTGCAGGGGAGGCGCAGAGCAGCTCCCGGGCACGCCGGGAGGAGCTGCCGGCGCTGCCAGCCTCCGCCTGCAGCTTCCCTTCCTCGCCCTCCTCCTCGCCCCCTGAGCCTGGGCCAGGGGGCAGCAGCTTGGGCTGGGCTGTGCCCTGCTCCTGCCCTTCCCTGCCCCCACCTGATGAGGGGAGAGCAACTGATGTCGTTCACCTGGCCCTGAGCAGAGCCTTCGGCACCGTCCCGCACCACAGCCTGGTCCCCCGGCTGGTGACACGTGGGTCTGATGGGTGACCACCAGATGGACAAGGAACTGGCTTGAGGGCTGCACCCAGAGAGTGGCTGTCAAGGGGTCCACGTCCCAGGGGAGGCCAGGGACAAGCAGAGTCCCTCAGGGATCAGCCCTGGGCCCAGGCTTGTTCAGCACCTTTGTGGCTGCCATGGACAGTGGCACTGAGTGCAGCCTCAGCAGGTTTGCTGGTGACACCAAGCTGTGTGGTGCAGCAGACAGGCTGGAGGGAAGGGATCCATCCAGAGGGAGCTGGGCAGGCTGGAGGAAGGGATCCATCCAGAGGGAGCTGGGCAGGCTGGAGGGAAGGGATCCATCCAGAGGGAGCTGGGCAGGCTGGAGGGAAGGGATCCATCCAGAGAGGCAGGCTGCAGAGCTGGGCACAAGCCAACCTCAGGAGCTTCAACAAGACCAAGGGCAGGGTCCTGCAGCTGGGTGGAGGCAATCCCAGGCACAAATCCAGGCTTGGGGCAGGGACTGGCTGGAGAGCAGCCCTGAGGAGAGGGACTTGGGGGTGCTGGGGGAGGAGAAGCTCCACAGGAGCTCTCAGTGTGCACTTGCAGCCCGGAAAGCCAATCAGCTCCTGGGCTGCAGCAGGAGAAGTGTGGCCAGCAGGGCAAGGGAGGGGATTCTCCCCCTCTGCTCAGCTCTGGTGAGACCCCACCTGGAGCACTGCCTCCAGTTCTGGAGCCCCTATGACAAGAGGGATCTGGAGGTGCTGGAAGGTGTCCAGAACAGGGCCAGGAGGAGGAGCAGAGGGCTGGAGCAGCTCTCCTGTGAGGACAGACTGAAGGAGTTGGGGCTGTTCAGTCTGGAGAAGAGAAGGCTCCCAGGTGACCTCATTGTGGCCTTCCAGGATCTGAAGGGGGCTCCAGGAAGGCTGGGGAGGGACTGCTCAGGATCTCAGGGAGTGATAGGACTAGGGGGAATGGAATGAAGCTGGAGGTGGGGAGATTCAGGCTGGAGGTGAGGAGGAAGTTCTTCCCCATGAGAGTGCTGAAGCCCTGGAATGGGTTGTCCAGGGAGGTGGTTGAGGCCCCATCCCTGGAGGTGTTTCAGCCCAGGCTGGAGGAGGCTCTGGGCAGCCTGATCTGGTGTGGGGTGTCCCTGCCCATGGCAGGGGGTTGGAACTGGCTGCTCCCTGTGGTCCCTTCCAGCCCTGACTGATTCTGTGATGCTGTGATGATACTTGGGCCGGGGAGCGGAGAGGCTGCCCCTGAGCTGCTCTGCAGGGCTGAGGTCCAGAGAGCCTCCAGGGCCTCGCTGCCTCCCCTGGCTGCAGCAGGCTGGAGGGCAGTGCCAGCAGGGCTGGGGAGGCGCAGCCAAGGCCAGGGGGCTCCTGAGGGGCCACCTCCTGCGGGCAGCAGGGCGAGGGAGGGTCTCCTGCCCCCCACTGTCCCAGGGAGGACACAGCTGCATTCCTTGGTCAGCTGCATCCTCCCAGGAGCTGCATCCTCCCAGGAGCTGCATCCTCCCAGGAGCTGCATCCTCCCAGGAGCTGCATCCTCCCAGGAGCTGCATCCTCCCAGGAGCTGCATCCTCCCAGGAGCTGCATCCTCCCAGGAGCTGCATCCTCCCAGGAGCTGCATCCCATGGGCAGTCTCCTCCCAGGAGCTGCATCCCCTGGGCAGCAGCATCCCAGGAGCTGCATCCCCTGGGCAGCAGCATCCCAGGAGCTGCATCCCCTGGGCAGCAGCATCCCAGGAGCTGCATCCCTGGGCAGCAGCATCCCAGGAGCTGCATCCCCTGGGCAGCAGCATCCCAGGAGCTGCATCCCCTGGGCAGCAGCATCCCAGGAGCTGCATCCCCTGGGCAGCAGCATCCCAGGAGCTGCATCCCCTGGGCAGTCTCCTCCCAGGAGCTGCATCCCCTGGGCAGCAGCATCCCAGGAGCTGCATCCCATGGGCAGTCTCCTCCCAGGAGCTGCATCCCCTGGACAGCAGCATCCCAGGAGCTGCATCCCAGGAGCTGCACCTCACGGGGAGCATCCCGCGGGCAGCATCCCTCCCATCCCGGCTGAGCGCAGGGGGCTGCGGGACCCAATCTGGGGGGGTGGGGGTGGTGGATCGAGGCCGCTTTTTGCCGGGGGGGGTGGGGGGGGGGGGTGGGGAAGGGCCCCGGGGACCTCTGCTCGCCCCCGCGGCAGCAGCTTCCTGCTTGACTCAGCCCTGAGAGCTCAGCCCGGGGGCCTCTCGCCCTCGGCGAGGCTGTTTACAACCAGGGATTCCCAGAAAGCGCCTCGGGGCCGGACGTCCTGAAGAGAAATCGAAACGAAACATTTCCCCCGAGCCCCCGGGGTGGCACCGGCTAAAAATAACACACACACACACACACACCCCGCGGAGGGGAAGCGGCGGCGGCGAACGGAGCTGCGGCGCCGGCCCCGAGCTCGCCGTGCCCCGCCGAGGGGGTGCCCCGGGGGCGCCGGCAGCACCTCGGGGTGGGGGGGGTGGGTTCTGGGTATGATGTGGTGATGGTGCCCCCGGGCTGGGGGGCCACGGCTGGCGGCCCGGGGGCAGGCTTGGGCTGCTCGGGGCCAGAAGGGCTGCAGCAGGGCTGGGGAAGGGGCTGGGGGACGCCAGGGGCTGAGGGATGTGAGGTGGGGAGGGATGTGGGGAGGGGAGGGATGTGAGGAAGGGAGGGATGTGGGGAAGGGAGGGATGTGGGGAGGGATGTGAGGAAGGGAGGGATGTGGGGAGGGATGTGAGGAGGGATGTGGGGAGGGATGTGGGGAAGGACATGGGGAGGGGAGGGATGTGAGGGAGGGATGTGGGGAAGGACATGGGGAGGGGAGGGATGTGAGGAAGGGAGGGATGTGAGGAAGGGAGGGATGTGAGGAAGGGAGGGATGTGGGGAGGGATGTGAGGAAGGCAGGGAGCCTCCTGGCAGCTTCAGGGGTTTCTTCTCTTCTTTAGTTTGAAAGCAGTTTGGTTCCTTCCCACTCCCTGACACCCCCCCCCCCCCCCCGACCCCAACCTCCTCCTCCCAGCCCCTAGCTGGGTGTGAGAGGGACATCAAAGGCTGAGGGGCTGGGTGAGGGGAGAGAGGAGAGCTGCTGCCTGCCCGGGGAAGAGCAGCAGCACCAGAGGATGTCATTCTGAAACCAGGCACTGGAAACTGCAGCCAGAGGACAAAACAAGAGCAGAGAGCAGGGCTCGGGCTCCTCCTCAGCACACACACTGCAGACCACACCAAAGGGCTGTGCTGCTCTGCTCTGCTCTGCTCTGCTCGGGGACTTGGCACAGGCAGGGGCCAGAGAGAGGCAGAAACCTAAAGGGGAGCAGCAGCAGCAGCAGCAGCAGCTGGGACTGGGGCAGATGAGCACTGGAGGCAAAGGTCAGCCCTGGGTTGTGCTCTCCCCTGGGTTGTGCTCTCCCCTGGGTTGTGCTCTCTGGGTTGTGTTGTCCTCCTCTAGTTAGTCCTCTCTTGATTGTCCTCCCTGTGCTGTCCTCCCCTGGTTGTCCTCTCCTCTGGGTTGACCTCCCCTAGGTTGACCTCTCCTCTGGGTTGTCCTCTCCTCTGGGTTGTCCTCCTCTAGTTAGTCCTCTCTTCATTGTCCTCCCTGTGTTGTCCTCCCCTGGTTGTCCTCTCCTCTGGGTTGTCCTCCCCTAGGTTGACCTCTCCTCTGGGTTGTCCTCCTCTAGTTAGTCCTCCCTGTGTTGTCCTCCCTTGGTTGTCCTCTCCTCTGGGTTGTCCTCCTCTAATTAGTCCTCTCTTGATTGTCCTCCCTGTGTTGTCCTCCCTTGGTTGTCCTCTCCTCTGGGTTGTCCTCCTCTAGTTGGTCCTCCCTTGGTTGTCCTCTCTGGGTTGTCCTCCCTTGGTTGTCCTCCCCTAGGTTGTCCTCTCCTCTGGGTTGCCCTCTCTGGGCTCTCCAACCCCATCTGCTGTGTCCATGAGGTTTCCCTGGGAGATTGTTCTTCCTCTGCTCTGGGCTGCATGTCTCTTGTTGGGTTGCTGTGGCTGCCTGGATCACCTCCTGGCCTGAGGGGCTCAGGGCAATGAGGACATCATGGAGCGCTCTGGGTGGGAAGGGACCCCAGCAGGGGCAGCCCCAACTAAACCAGCTTGCCCAGAGCCTTGTTGAGCCTCACCTTGTAGGTGGCTCTACAGAGGCTCTTGAGGAGCTCAAAGGGGGTTTGGAGGAGATTTGGAGGTTCTAGATGGGGCCATGGAGGAGGTTTGGAGCTCCTCAAGGTCCCAGATGGGGCTCTGGAGGTTCTTGAGGTGCTCAGAGGAGGTTCTGAGGAGGTTTGGAGGTTCTAGATGGGGCCATGGAGGAGGTTTGGAGCTCCTCAAGGTCCCAGATGGGGCTCTGGAGGTTCTTGAGGCGCCCAGAGGAGGTTTGGAGGTTCTAGGTGGGGCTCTGGAGGGTTTCCAGAGGTTCTAGAGAAGGTTCTGAGGAGGTCTGGAGGTTCTAGATGGGGCCATGGAGGGTTTCTGGGGCTGTGGATGGAGCCTCAGCCACCTCCCTGGGCAAGCTGTGCAGGTGGAGGAGGGGCGAGGCCGAGGGACCAGGCGGTGGAGGGGACCGAGGGAGCCCCCGAGGCGCTGCGCTGGCTGCCGGGGTCGGGACGGGGAGCGCGGCCGCGGGCAGGCTCCGCTCCGCTCCGCGCCGGCTCCGAAGCTGTTTCGGAAGCTAAATGGTGAGCGAGAGCCGCTCCGGCCCCTGCCCCCGGTCCCGGTCCCTGCCCCCGGTCCCTGCCCCCGGTCCCTGCCCCCGGCCCCTGCCCCCGGCCCCTGCTCCTGCCCCCGGCCCCTGCTCCTGCCCCCGGCCCCTGCCCCCGACTCCTGCCTCGGCTCCTGCCCCCGGCTCCTGCTCCCGGCCCTGCCCCCGGCTCCTGCCCCCGGCCCCGGCTCATTGTTGTGGTTTCTACAATCACATTTTCCTGTTTTCGACCAGAAATTGTTTTCCTCTCCCCGCCGGCGTGTGCGAAAGCGCCGAGAGCAGCAGTGGGGGAAGGCGGCGGCGGCGCTGGGCTGCACCCGGGGGGCGGGGCCGGGTTGTGCTCCGGGGCCGGGTTGTGCTCCGGGGCCGGGTTGTGCTCAGGGGCTGGGCTGCACCCCGGGGGCTCCGGGGCCGGGTTGTGCTCAGGGGCTGGGCTGGACCCCGGGGGCTCCGGGGCCGGGTTGTGCTCAGGGGCTGGGCTGCACCCGGGGGGGCTCCGGGGCCGGGTTGTGCTCAGGGGCTGGGCTGCACCCCGGGGGCTCCGGGGCCGGGTTGTGCTCAGGGGCTGGGCTGCACCCCGGGGGGCTCCGGGGCCGGGTTGTGCTCAGGGGCTGGGCTGCACCCGGGGGGCTGCGGGGCCGGGTTGTGCTCAGGGGCTGGGCTGCACCCCGGGGGCTGCGGGGCCGGGTTGTGCTCAGGGGCTGGGCTGGACCCGGGGGGGCTGCGGGGCCGGGTTGTGCTCAGGGGCTGGGCTGGACCCGGGGGGCTCCGGGGCCGGGTTGTGCTCAGGGGCTGGGCTGCACCCGGGGGGGCTGCGGGGCTGGGTTGTGCTCAGGGGCTGGGCTGCACCCCGGGGGCTCCGGGGCCGGGTTGTGCTCAGGGGCTGGGCTGGACCCGGGGGGGCTGCGGGGCCGGGTTGTGCTCAGGGGCTGGGCTGGACCCGGGGGGGCTGCGGGGCCGGGTTGTGCTCAGGGGCTGGGCTGCACCCGGGGGGGCTGCGGGGCCGGGTTGTGCTCAGGGGCTGGGCTGGACCCGGGGGGGCTGCGGGGCCGGGTTGTGCTCAGGGGCTGGGCTGCACCCGGGGGGGCTGCGGGGCCGGGTTGTGCTCAGGGGCTGGGCTGCACCCCGGGGGCTGCGGGGCCGGGTTGTGCTCAGGGGCTGGGCTGGACCCGGGGGGGGCTGCGGGGCCGGGTTGTGCTCAGGGGCTGGGGGCTGGGCTGTACCTAGGGGCTGCATCCCCAAGGGGGGCTGCAGGGAACCCCGAGGAGGGGCTGCAGGGAACCCCGAGGAGGGGCTGCAGGGAACCCCAGAGGGAATGCTGCTGCTTTGTGCCTGCTTTTATCAAGCCCTCCCCTGTGCCCGGCAGGACCCCCAAGCTCAAACTCAGCTCTCTGCTCCCAGGCAGCAGCTCAGCCTGCAGCCAGCCGCCCTGCCCTCTGCTGCTGGGCTGCCTCGGGCAGCTCTCTGCTCCCAGGCCTCTGCTTTAGGCCATCCCCATGCCAGGAGGGGCTGGCAGCAGCCCAGCTTCCCAGCCCAGCTGCAGAAGGGAAGGAGTGGGAGAGGCCCTGCCAGAGGAGGGCTCTGCCCCAGGGGACGCTGCCCAGACCTCGGTCCCCCCTCACCTGCCCCTGCCCCCTCCTCCTGCCTGGCTTCCTGCTCCTCCTCCTGCCTGCAGCGGGCAGGGAGGCTGCAGGCAGCAGGGCTTGGGCAGGGGCAGCCTGGTGGCGCTGAGCTGGGCCGGGCAGGAGGTGCCTGAGGCAGCCCTGGATTGGGGATGGAGGCTGCTGAGAGTCAGGCTGCCCACTCCCCCCCCCCGCCCCCAGCTCTTGCCCAACCCACCTGGGGCTCCACAAGTGTCCCCCTCCAAGCCCTGGAGGTGTTCCCAGCCTCAGCCTCAGGTCTGCCAGCTCCCTGGGCAGCTGCCTGGCTCGGAGGCAGCTGGAAAAGCAGAGCCAGCTGCTGCCCCAGGGCTTGGGGTGGGGGCACCCCCCCCACTGCCCACCCCCCACGCCCCCTTCCCCTCCCAGGCCGACCGAGGACCTTCCGCTGGCTTCCCCACCCCAAGCACGGGGCCCAGGCTCGGCCGGGGGATGCTGCTGGAAGCCTCCTCAGCTGCCGGGGAGCTGGGGCAAGCCCAGGCAGCCTCCAGAGGCTCCTGCAGCAGCAGGCTCGGAGGGTTGCCCAACGGGGGGGGTGAAGCACATCTCCGTCTCCACCCACCCAGGCAGCTCCTCTCTTGCACAACCAGCAGTGGGTTCTGCACAGGTTCCCCCCCCCCAACCCCCGCCCCTCCCAGGCCTGGCTGCAGCAGCAGAGCTCCCCCCCCCCCCCCCCCCCCCGCCCAGCCTTGCTGGCAATGGTCTGGGAGGGAGGAGAGCCTCCAGAAAGGGGAAGTGGTGCAGTGCTTGCAGGCTAAAAATACTGCCCAGGCTTCCAAAATAGCCTGGGCTGGAGCAGCTCAGCTGACCCCAGGCCCCCAGGCTGCTGCCTGCCTGCCTGCAGCTCCCCAGCAGCTCCTCAGGCTGAGCTTCTGGCCACCTGGGTGGGAGAAGGAAAGCTTTGGGGTGGGGGGTGGGGGGAGGTTCTTCTGTGTTTCTTCTCTTGGAGGTGAGGCTCTGGAGATGTTGGCTGGATCCAGGCTGTGACAGGAGGAGCCAGGCTGCTGCTGCTGCTGCTCTGCTGCTGCTCTGCTGCTGCTGCTGCTCTGCTGCTGCTGCTCTGCTGCTGCTTTGCTGCTCCTCTGCTGCTGCTTTGCTGCTCCTCTGCTGCTGCTCTGCTGCTCCTCTGCTGCTGCTGCTGCTCTGCTGCTGCTGCTGCTCTGCTGCTGCTTTGCTGCTCCTCTGCTGCTGCTCTGCTGCTGCTTCTTCCTCAGCCTCTCAACACAGCCTCCACCTCACAAATGCCAAAGGCAGAGCAGCAGAATTCCAGCTTCCCAGCCCACCCCAAACAGAACCATCCCTTGGAGCTGCTCTCTGGGCAGAGGAAAGCCTCAGCTCCCCCAGGATGCCTTGGGGTGGATTCCATGGGGGGGGAACAAGCTGCCAGGAGGCCCTCACTGGCCCTGCCCAGCGTGCCACAGCCTTTTGGAAAGGGAATTCAGGGCACTGGGCAGGAGATGGGGAGGAGGAAACCTTGATCCCTGCTGCTGTCCAAGACAGGGCAGAGAGAAGCCCCCACCAGTGTCCCCCCTGCAGCCTGGGGCCTGCTGGACCTGCCTAGAGCCAAGCTGGGAGGGAGGTGTCCCTGCCCATGGCAGTGGGGCTGGAACTGGCTGAGCTTTAGGGTCCCTTCCAACCCAACCCAGCCCAAGCCACCCCATGGATCATCCCCAAGCCTTCAAACAGGACCTGAAGCCCCTCAGCACCACCTCCTTGGCTCACTTCCTTCATCCCAGGTGCCAGCTCCTCACCACGCACTTGTGGCACCCCAGCACCACAGGCTCACAGGGGTTGGAAGGGACCTCTGGAGAGCTTTGGAGTCCAACCCCCGCCCCGCCCCCCCCAGCCAGAGCAGGACCATGCCCCCTGCCCTGCCCCTCGGCTCACCCTCCTGTGTCTTGCTGTCCCATCCCTGCCCCTGAGAGGGTCCATAGGAGAGGTCCATGGGGCGCTGGAGCGGCACAAGCCTCCGAGATGCAGCCAGGAGGACAAAAGTGTGCCTGGAGCCTCTCATCTGGGGCTTTTCCTCGGGGCTACACTCCAAGAGCCTCTCTCCAATTAGCTGTGCAAAGCTCCCCTCGGGGCAGGGCCTTCTGGCAGCATCTTTGCCTGGCCCTTTCCTCAGCAGCTCGGAGAGAGGAGGCTCAGGCTCGGCTTCCACTGAGGAGGTTTTGAGCCACACTCACACTCCCCCTGGCCCTTTCCAACCACTTGGGTGAGGGACTGCTGCAGGAAGCTGCTCCCAGATGTTGAAGCAGGTCTGTCCTGGGCATGAGGCGACTTGGCTGCCTCCTCCTCCTCCTCCTGGAGATGAAGGTGCTCCCAGGTGCTGCCACGGGAGAGCAACCAGAGGTTTGGGTCTTGCTCTAGTGGTTGCAGGACGGCCGCTGGGGTGCTCAGGGCTGAGAGCAGGGAGGCTGCAAGGACAGGTGAAGGGAGCTGCTGTGTTTTAGGGTGAGGAGGAGGAGGAGGAGGTGAAGGAGAGGTCTCACCACAGCCCACCCCAACCTGAGGGCACTTGCAGCCTATTCCTCGTGGGCTCAGAGGGCAGCAAAGCTGGTGGAGGGTCTGGAGAAGAAGGCTGGGGAGGAGCAGCTGCGGGAGCTGGGGGGGGGTTTAAGGCTGGAGGAGAGGAGGGAGGCTGAGGGGAGACCTCCTGGCTCCCGGCAAGTGCCTGAGAGGAGGCTGGAGCCAGGCGGGGGTTGGGCTCTGGTGCCAAGGGACAGGACAAGAGGGAGTGGCCTCAGGCTGCCCCAGGGCAGGTTCAGGTCGGCCCTGAGGAACAGCTTCTGCCCCTTGAGGCTTGCCCGGGGGCGGCGGAGTCTCCGTCCCCGGGGGTGTGGTGCTGGGGGCCAGGGGCTGGCGGTGCCCCGGGGCCGCGCTGGTCCGGGTCGTGGCCCCGCGGTCCGTGAGGTCCCTTCCGACCCAATCCATTCCACGGCTCCAAACGCTGCAACTCCCAGCCCGGTCCCGGCTGCTCGCGCCTCCGGTACCCCAACCCCGGCACCCCGCCCCGAGCTGCACCGGTCCCGCTAGCCCCCAGCCCTGCTTTGACCGCGTCTCGGTAGCCCCGGGGCAGGCGATACCGGCGGCGGCCAGGGGTCCGTTGGGGTCCGTTCTGTTCTGTTCCATTCGGGTCCGTTCGGTTCCGTTCCTTTCCGCTGGGTTCTGTTCGGTTCCGTTCGGTCCGGATCTGTTCGGTTCCGTTCGGCTCAGTTCTGTTCTGTTCCATTCGGGTCCGTTCGGTTCCGTTCCTTTCCGCTGGGTTCTGTTCGGTTCCGTTCGGTCCGGATCTGTTCGGTTCCGTTCGGCTCAGTTCTGTTCTGTTCCATTCGGGTCCGTTCGGTTCCGTTCCTTTCCGCTGGGTTCTGTTCGGCTCCGTTCGGTCCGGATCTGTTCGGTTCCGTTCGGCTCAGTTCTGTTCTGTTCCATTCGGGTCCGTTCGGTTCCGTTCCTTTCCGCTGGGTTCTGTTCGGCTCCGTTCGGTCCGGATCTGTTCGGTTCCGTTCGGCTCAGTTCTGTTCTGTTCCATTCGGGTCCGTTCGGTTCCGTTCCTTTCCGCTGGGTTCTGTTCGGCTCCGTTCGGTCCGGATCTGTTCGGTTCCGTTCGGCTCAGTTCTGTTCCATTCGGGTCCGTTCGGTTCCGTTCCTTTCCGCTGGGTTCTGTTCGGCTCCGTTCCGTTCGGTTCTGTTCTCTTCGGCTCCGTTCTGTTCCGTTCGGCTCCGTTCCGCTCGGTTCCGCTCGGCCCGGCCGGGCGGGCGGCAGCGTCGCCGCGAAGCCTCGGCCGCGGGGCGGTGCCGCCGCAGTCGCTGCGCCGTGGGCCGGGCCGGGTCTGCTCCGCTCCTCCCCGCCCGGTTCCGGTGCGGTGGAGGCGGCGGCGGCGCAGGTGGAGCCGAGCCGCCAGTGGAGCTCCGCTCCTGCCGCCCGGCCCGGGGCCGCCCGCCGCTGCCGGGGCCTCGCCTTTGTCCGCGCTGCCGGTCCCGAGGTAGGTATCGGAGCCGCGGAGATGCTTCCGACGGGGCGGGCACCGCGCGGGCAGCCCCGGGGGGGGTAAGAGGCTTCCCCCCGGACACTCCCTCCCCCGGGGCGGGGGTGAGAAGCCTCTCCCAGGCTGGGTCCCCCATGCCCAGGGTGGGTAAGGGGCTGCTGCTCCTGGGCTAAGCCTCCCTGCCTGGGTTGGGGGCAGTTAGGTGGTCATCCCTGGGCTGAGACCCCATCCCCGTGGGGTAAGAGACCCAGCCTGGCCCAAGCCCCCCATCCTTGGGGGCAGGAGGTGTCCCTGGGGCTAAGACCCCCAGCCCTGCCCTGCCCTGCCCTGCCCTGCCCTGCCTGGGGCTGGAGCCTTTGTGACCTCCTCCTGTCGCCTCTCCCCTTCCCCAGGGCCAGCTGCTGCTGGCAGGGGGCAGGGCTGGGGGGCAGGGCTGGGGGTTAGGGGGCTCTGCTGGGCCACAATCCCCCTCCCCCTGCCCCGGGTGCCTCTGCTGGGCTGGCATCTGGCATCCCCAGCACCTTGCTGGGAGGGGGTGTGAGCAGCTGCCCAGGGAGGAGGTCTGCTGGGGGGCAGCCCAGGTCTGCCTGCAGCCCCAGCCTGGGAAGCCCTCCCAGCCCCCAGAGCCGAGCCCCTGCCAGGCTTCACCCTTGGCTGGCAGGCCCTGGGCTCCGGGGCAGCTGCCCACACCTCCTCCTCCTGGGGCACGGCTGGGAGCTGAGGAGCTCTGCTGAGGAGCTTGGGAGCCCAGGAGGCTGCTGCAGAGGAGGTGTTGAGAGGTGCTGGGCTTGGAGCCTGGGGCAGAGGAGGGGAAGGGGAGGGCCTGAGGCTTGGTGCCCTGCAGCCCTTGGGGCCCAGCCGGGTGGTCACAGGATGGTTTGGGTGGGGAGGGAGCTCCGGAGGGCATCCAGGGCAAGCCCCTGCAGCCAGCAGGGACCCCCTGCCCCGGGGCAAGCTGCTCAGAGCCCTCTGGAGCCTCCCCTGGAGGATCTCCAGGGCTGGGACCTCAACCTCTCCCCCCTGGGCAGCCTGCAGCAGTGCTGCAGCAGCCTCCCGGGGCAGAGCTTCCTCCTCAGAGCCAAGCTCAACCTGCTCTGCTCCGGCCTGAGGCCACTGCCCCCGGGGGCTGTCCCTGCAGGCCTTGGGGGGCAGTCCCCCTGCAGCTCCCTTCAGGCACTGGAAGGTTGCTCTGAGTTCTCCCTGGAGCCTTCTGCTCCCCAGGCTGAGCACCCCCCAGCTGCCTCAGCCTGGCCTCAGAGCAGAGCTGCTCCAAGCCCCTGAGCCTCCCCTGGAGCCTCTCCTGGGGGAGCCCTGCTGGAGCGGGGGGGGGCTTGGGGGCTGGGTGAGCTCCAGAGGTGCCTTCCAGCCCCCACCAAGGATGGGATGAGGCTCAGAGGGGCACAGGGAGCTGCCTGAGGCTGTGCCCAGCCCGGGAGAGGCTTTTCTGGTGCCCTCTGGGCAGCCTGCAGCAGCAGCAGTTGGCCAAGAGGCCTGAGCTGGCAGAGCCGGAGGGAGAGCTCAGGAGGCTCAAGGGCTTCACCCAGGGCAGCTCAGCCAAAGCTCTCCTCCCCTCTGGTGCTTTCTGTGGCCTCCCCTGGACCCTCTCCATCAGCTGCAGGTCCTTCCTGTGCTGGGGGCTGCAGGGCTGGGAACGGTTTCTGTGCCTGGCTCCAGCAGCAGGGGGTCAGAGCAGCGCCCGGGGCAGGGCAGGCTGAGGCTGCGGGTGGCAGAGCTCTGGGCAGAGGCTTCCAGCCTGCTGCAGGAGCTCTCCCCAGGGGCTTCCTGGTTCGCAGGGAGGATCTCAGCACTTCCTCCAGCAGCTGCCTGCTGGCAGCAGGAAGTGGGGAGCCTGCAAATGGCAGCAGCAGGGCCTGCGGCCGGGCTGCGAGCTCAGCAGCGGCGCTGAGGTGGGCAGGGTGCTGGGCAGGGTGCTGGGCAGGGTGCTGGGCAGGGCGCTGGGCAGGGCTTTGGAGGTGTCCCTGGGCAATGCACAGGGCAGGATGCCGGGGGGGGGGCTCGTGGTGGGGCAGCAGGGCAGGGGGCTGCATCCACATCCCTCCTGCAGCTGCCCTGCTGCATCCTGCCCGGGGCTGGGGCAGGACCCTCTGCAGGGCAGGGGGTGGGGGCTGCCCGGGGGGGCCGCCTGGGGTCCAGCTGAGGGCTTTGAGTGTGAGCTGCTGGTGCTGCTGGTGCTGCTGGGCTGGCAGAGCGCTTGGCTGTGGGTCTGTGCTGTGCCTGCCTCGGAGCTGGAGCCCCTGTGGGGCTGTGGTGTGGGGCAGAGAGCCAGGCCCCGGCTGGGGGTGTGCTGGGAGGGGGCTGGGGGTGTGCTGGGTGGCTCCAGGGATGCCTTTGGGGTCGGTGGCTCAAGGCAAAGAGGTCTCCCAGGCTGGGACACCGGGGTGGAAGCAGCTGCTGGCAGGCTGGGAGCCTCCTGGGACCATGGCTGGGGGTGGGGGGGGTTTGGGGGGGGAGGAAAGGAAAGGAGGTTTGGGAGGGTGAGCAGGGAGGAGGCTCCGAGGATTTGGAGGCTTTGTGGCTCAGGTTTCCAGGAGCTTTCCCTGTCCAGGCAGAGGGAGTTGTGCTTCCCGAGGAGAGGCTGAGAGCCTGCAGGGTGGGATGTAGCAGCTGGGACCTTGGGGAGGGGAGGGGGAGGGAGGGAGGGAGGGGGAGAGAGGGAGGGGAAAGCCACCAGCACTGACCCCAGGCAGCTCCTCCTGCCTGGCCCCCGGCAGCAGAGCTTCGTGTGAGCCTCCTCTGGGGTCCCTGCTGCAGACCTCAAGGCTGCAGCTTCCCTGCTCCGCTTGAGCCCCTCCTGCCCTCCAGCCGGCCGCGGGGCTGCTCCCAGGCGCGGCCCAGGACGGGAGGCGGCTCCGGGCCGGCGAGCTGCGGAGCCCTTCCCGTGCGCTGCCTCCCGCTGCCGCCCTGCGGCTCCCCCGGGGCAGCCTCCTCCCCCTCCCCCCGCCCCGGGGCAGCCTCCTCCTCCTCCTCCCCCCGCCCCGGGGCAGCCTCCTCCTCCTCCTCCCCCCGCCCCGGGGCAGCCTCCTCCTCCTCCTCCCCCCCGCCCCCGGGGCAGCCTCCTCCTCCTCCCCCGTTGCAGCCTCCCTCCTCCTCCCCCCCGTTGCAACCCTCCTCCTCCTCCTCCTCCTCCTCCTCCTCCTCCTCCCCCTCCCCCCTTGCAGCCCTCCTCCTCCCCCCCCCCCTTGCAGCCCTCCTCCTCCTCCTCCCTTGCAGCCTCCCACGGAGGTGGTGCTGGGAGGCAGGGAGGTGCCCGCCCCCTGCCCCCCGCTCCCCGCCCCCTGCCCTGCCCCCTGCCCCCTGCCCCTGCCCCCTGCCCCCTGCCTCCTGCCCCCTGCCTCCTGCCCCCTGCCTCCTGCCCTGAGCCCTGCTGCTGCAGCTGCTGCTGCCCTGGGCCCTGCTCTGCTGGCAGCTCACAGGGACCCAGAGCTGATGGAGATGGTCCAGGGGAGGCCACAAAGATGCTCCCAGGGCTTGGAGCAGCTCTGCTCTGACACACCTCAGAGGGACCCAGAGCTGATGGAGATGGTCCAGGGGAGGCCACAAAGATGCTCCCAGGGCTTGGAGCAGCTCTGCTGGCAGCTGAGGCTGGGGGAGCTGGGGGTCTGCAGCCTGGAGAAGGCTCCAGGGGGGAGCTCAGCGCTGCCTGCCAGAGCCTGAAGGGGTCCTGCAGGGAGGCTGCAGAGAGACTGTGGCTGAGGGGGGCTGGAGCCAGGCCCCAGGGGGAATGGTTTGGGGCTGGGACGGAGCAGGGCTGGAGTGGAGCTGAGGGAGAAGCTCTGCAGCAGGAGGCTGCTGAGAGCCTGGCCCAGGGAGGCTGTGGCTGCCTGCTGCCTGGGGGTGCTGAGGGCCAGGCTGGATGAGGCCCTGAGCATCCTGGGCTGCTTGAGAGTGGTCCCTGGGCGGGGCAGGAGGTCGGAGCCGCTGAGCTCTGAGGCACTCCGGGGTGGAGCTGCCAGAGCAGGCTGGGGATGGCCCCGGGGGGGGGGTCGGGCACTCGTCAGAGCTCTTTGCTTTGCCTCCGAAGGGCCCCCCCGGGGTGGCTGTGCCCCTGCCCCCCTCCCCCTGCCCTGGGGGAGGTGAGAGTCGCGGTGCAGAGCTTCCCCTTCCCGTCCCCCTCCTCTGCCCCTGCCCTGCCTGCCGCTGCAGCCCGCCCCCGGGGCCCGCCCCCCGCCCAGCTGCAGCCCCTCGGGGCTGGGGCCCGCAGGAGCCGTGCCCCTGCCCCCGGGCACGGCCTCCAGCCTGCGGGAGGGGGGCTGCAGCCCCTGCCGGGCTCTGGGGCAGGCAGGAGGGGGAGGGGGAGGCCCCTGGGGCACAGCCCCACGAGGGGCCCTGCTGTGCCCCAGCCCTCGGGCAGAGGCTGCCCTGGTGCCCAGCAGAGCCCTGCCTGGCACAGGGGGCAGGCAGCAGCCGGGGTGGGATGTGCCTGGCACAGGGAGGTGTTGGAGCCTGGCACCTGGGGGTGCTGGAGCCTGCCTGGGGGTGCTGGAGCCTGGCACCTGGGGGTGCTGGAGCCTGCCTGGGGGTGCTGGAGCCTGGCACCTGGGGGTGCTGGAGCCTGTCTGGGGGTGCTGGAGCCTGTCTGGGGGTGCTGGAGCCTGGCACCTGGGGGTGCTGGAGCCTGTCTGGGGGTGCTGGAGCCTGGCACCTGGGGGTGCTGGGGGTGCTGGAGCCTGTTTGGGGGTACTGGAGCCTGGCACCTGGGGGTGCTGGAGCCTGTCTGGGGGTGCTGGAGCCTGGCACCTGGAGGTGCTGGAGCCTGTCTGGGGGTGCTGGAGCCTGGCACCTGGAGGTGCTGGAGCCTGTCTGGGGGTGCTGGAGCCTGGCACCTGGAGGTGCTGGAGCCTGTCTGGGGGTGCTGGAGCCTGGCACCTGGAGGTGCTGGAGCCTGTCTGGGGGTGCTGGAGCCTGGCACCTGGGGGTGCTGGGGGTGCTGGAGCCTGTCTGGGGGTGCTGGAGCCTGGCACCTGGAGGTGCTGGGGGTGCTGGAGCCTGTCTGGGGGTGCTGGAGCCTGGCACCTGGGGGTGCTGGGGGTGCTGGAGCCTGTCTGGGGGTGCTGGAGCCTGGCACCTGGGGGTGCTGGGGGTGCTGGAGCCTGTTTGGGGGTACTGGAGCCTGGCACCTGGGGGTGCTGGGGGTGCTGGAGGTGCTGGAGCCTGCCTGGGGGTGCTGGAGCCTGGCACCTGGAGGTGCTGGAGCCTGTCTGGGGGTGCTGGAGCCTGGCACCTGGAGGTGCTGGAGCCTGTCTGGGGGTGCTGGAGCCTGTCTGGGGGTGCTGGAGCCTGGCACCTGGAGGTGCTGGAGCCTGTCTGGGGGTGCTGGAGCCTGGCACCTGGGGGTGCTGGGGGTGCTGGAGCCTGTCTGGGGGTGCTGGAGCCTGGCACCTGGGGGTGCTGGGGGTGCTGGAGCCTGTTTGGGGGTACTGGAGCCTGGCACCTGGGGGTGCTGGGGGTGCTGGAGGTGCTGGAGCCTGTCTGGAGGTGCTGGAGCCTGCCTGGGGGTGCTGGAGCATGGCACCTGGGGGTGCTGGGGGTGCTGGAGCCTGGCACCTGGAGGTGCTGGAGCCTGTCTGGGGGTGCTGGAGCCTGGCACCTGGGGGTGCTGGGGGTGCTGGAGCCTGTTTGGGGGTGCTGGAGCCTGTCTGGGGGCGCTGGAGCCTGGCACCTGGGGGTGCTGGGGGTGCTGGAGCCTGTCTGGGGGCGCTGCTGGTGCCATCCCCGTGCCAGGCACCGCTCCCCTTGCCCAGGGGCTTCCCCTCCCCAGGGCTGCTGCCTGCCTGCCGCTGGCCGCGGCCCCCAGGCGTTCCTCTCCTCTGCCCTGGGGGCTGTGAGGCCGGAGCCAGGGGCAGGGCCCGGCTGGGTGGGACCTGAGCTCCGGCGCCCGTGGGGAGGCCTCAGCCCGCGTGGGGAGCTTCCCCTCCCAAGGAACGGGCGCGGGCTGCGGGCCCCCTCCCTGCTGAGTCAGCGGGGCTGAGGGGAGGGGCGGCTCGGCGGGGCTGCTGCCGCCACTGAGGTCACCACCGCCTGGCCCCCCCCCGGGGGCGGGGAGCGGGGAGCAGGCAGATGCTTCCCACCTGCTGGGAGGGAGACTCTGCCTGCCCTGGCCCCCTGCTCCCCCTGCTGCAGGAGCAGCCTCGGCCCCTTCCCTGCAGCAGCACTGGGAAAGGGGCCTGGGGGGGGCCGGGTGCCAGAGGCTGGAGAGCAGCCAGGGGGTGCCCAGGGGGCAAGGAGGGCAGCAGCAGCGGCAGGAGAGTAGCCAGGGGTGCCCAGGGGGCAAGGAGGGCAGCAGCAGCGGCAGGAGAGCAGCCAGGGGGTGCCCAGGGGGCAAGGAGGGCAGCAGCAGCGGCAGGAGAGCAGCCAGGGGGTGCCCAGGGGGCAAGGAGGGCAGCAGCAGCGGCAGGAGAGCAGCCAGGGGGTGCCCAGGGGGCAAGGAGGGCAGCAGCAGCAGCAGGAGAGCAGCCAGGGGGTGCCCAGGGGGGCAAGGAGGGCAGCAGCAGCAGCAGGAGAGCAGCCAGGGGGTGCCCAGGGGGGCAAGGAGGGCAGCAGCAGCCTGGGCTGGGGCAGCAGAGCTGTGGGCAGCAGGGGCAGGGCAGGGATGGTGCCCCTTGGGCTGGGCACTGGGGGGCACAGCTGGGAGGGAGAAGAAAGAGAGAGGAGAGGAAGAGGGAGAGGAAGAGGAAGAGAAGAGGGAGAGGAAGAGGAAGAGAAGAGGGAGAGGAAGAGGAAGAGAAGAGGGAGAGGGAGAGGAAGAGGGAGAGGAAGAGGGAGAGAAGAGGGAGAGGGAGAGAGGGAGAGGAAGGGAGAGGGAGAGGAAGGGAGAGGGAGAGGAAGGGAGAGGGAGAGGAAGGGAGAGGGAGAGGGAGAGGAAGGGAGAGGGAGAGGGAGAGGAAGGGAGAGGGAGAGGAAGGAAGAGGGAGAGGAAGGGAAGGAGAGGAGAGGAAGGGAAAGGAAGAGAGGAGAGGAAGCCAGAGGGAGAGGAGAGGAAGGGAGAGAGAGGGGAGAGGAAGGGAAGGGGCAGGCAAGTTCCCCAGGGGTGCTGCAGCCCTGGGGGTGCTGAGTTGGTTGCTCCCTGCTGTGGCTGTGCCAGGCTCAGGCTCTGCCTCCAGCTCTCAGCCTCCCTTGGGGCACAACCTCCCGGTGCCTGCTCTCTGCTTTGGGCTCAGGAGGCTCCTGGGATCCTCCTGGATCCAATCTGTGCCCCCTGGGTGCCAGCTGGCACTCTCTGGGTGCCCTCCTGTGCCCCCTGGCTGCCCTCCTGTACCTCTTGGGCTCAATCCATGCCCCCTGGGTGCCCTCCTGTGCCCCCTGGCTGCCCTCCTGTACCTCTTGGGCTCAATCCATGCCCCCCGGGTGCCACCTCCAGTGCCAAGCAACCCCTTTGGCTTTCACCACCTGGCTGCCGAACGAGAGAGGACTTCCAAACCCTCTCCAAGCACCGAGGAGGCGAAGCCACAGCCCCCGGTGGCAGCGGCTGGAGTTGCTGCCTTGGCCGCTTCCGAGGCCTGGCCGGGTCCTGGTGCCCACCCTCGCCCTCTGCCAGCTGCTGCCAGGCTCCATCCTGCCGCAGGCTGAAGCTGCTGCCGGTGACCCTCCCGGGGGTGTGTGTGTGTTTTAACCCCCCCTCCCCTTTTCCCGGCTGCTGACGTGTGCTGGAGGCGCCCTGGGCCGCCTGCACCTCCTCTGTGGAGGAGAGAGGGGGAAGGGGGCGGGAAGGAAAGAGCAGGACTCGAGGGTGGAACTTCGTGCGCCCCGGGGGGGGCTTCGTGTCGCTCTCCGGCCCGGGGAGCCGCAGCCAGCACCTTCCGTGCTCTCGGAAGGCTGCCCCCGGGGCTCGGCAGCGGCTCCCGGCAGGGTCTCGGTGCCCGGCGCGGGGGGTCCGCAGCTCCTTTCTGCCCCGGAGCCTGTCCCCGGCCGCCGCTCTGCCTCCTGCCGGGGCTGCTGCTGGGCTCCGGGGGGCGTCGGAGCCCTGCGCCGGGGGAGTCGGAGCCCTGCGCCTGGGGGAGTCGGAACCTTGCCCCGGGTGAGTCGGAGCCCTGCGCCTGGGGGGAGTCGGAACCTTGCCCCGGGTGAGTCGGAGCTCTGCCCCGGGTGAGTCGGAGCCCTGCGCCTGGGGGAGTCGGAACCTTGCCCCGGGTGAGTCGGAGCTCTGCCCCGGGTGAGTCGGAGCCCTGCGCCTGGGGGGAGTCGGAACCTTGCCCCGGGTGAGTCGGAGCTCTGCCCCGGGTGAGTCGGAGCCCTGCGCCTGGGGGGAGTCGGAACCCTGTGCCGGGGAGCTCTGCCCCGGGGAGGAGCTCTGCCCCGGGGGAGTCGCAGCCCTGCCCCGGGAGGAGTCGCAGCCCTGCCCCGGGGGCGTCGCAGCTTTGCCCCGGGGAGTCGCAGCCCTGCCCCGGGGGCGTCGGAGCCCTGCGCCGGGGCCGGCCTGAAGGGGGAAGGTGTCCTGGATGCAGCCAGCAGCAGGTTTGGGGTCGTCCTGGGGTATTTTATTGGGGGGGGGGTGTGGTGGTGCTGGTTTCGCCGGGGGAGCCGAGCCCCGGCCGGGACAATGGCAGGAAGCCGGCGGCCGTGCCGTGCCGAGCCGAGCCGTGCCGAGCCGAGCCGAGCCGAGCCGAGCCGAGCCGAGCCGAGCCGAGCCGAGCCGAGCCGAGCCGAGCCGAGCCGAGCCGAGCCGAGCCGGGGCTGGCTCCTCTCCTCCCTTGCCGTTTCCATTGCGTTGTCGGCAGCGCAGGAAGGATGTTTCCAACCGTCTTCCTTTTCGCCTCAAGGGGCTGTTGGGGGTGGGAGGAGGATTCCCCTGGCCGGGGGTCGCGCAGGGTCCCCGCCGCTGGGAGCGCCGAGCCCGCAGCGCCCGGGGCCGGGAAGGGGGGCGGGGGGGTCCCCTCCTTCAGCAGGGGACCTGCGGGTGGCCTTCTGCCTCCTTGCTGGCAAGCTGAGGGCTCAGCAGCTCCATCGGCTTCTGCCGTGTGGCTCCCGGGGGAAGGGGCAGAGGCTGCTGCCCCCCCCAGCCCCCTGTGCCCTGCGGCGCCGGCGAGAGGCTGTCCCGAGGGAGCTGCCCTTGGGTGCAAGGTGCTGGGCTTGGGCTGTCCCCAGGGTGCTGCCCTTGGGTGCAAGGTGCTGGGCGGGAGAGGCTGTCCCCAGGGTGCTGCTTGGGTGCAAGGTGCTTGAGGTGTCCAAGTGCTGCCCTTGGGTGCAAGGGGGGGGAGAGGCTGTCCACAGGGTGCTGCCCTTGGGTGCAAGGTGCTGGGCGGGGAGAGGCTGTCCCCAGGGTGCTGCCCTTGGGTGCAAGGTGCTGGGGGGGGAGAGGCTGTCCACAGGGTGCTGCCCTTGGGTGCAAGGTGCTGGGGGAGAGGCTGTCCCCAGGGTGCTGCCCTTGGGTGCAAGGTGCTGGGATTGGAGAGGCTGTCCCCAGGGTGCTGCCCTTGGGTGCAAGGTGCTGGGGGGGGAGAGGCTGTCCCCAGGGTTGCCCTTGGGTGCAAGGATTGGGTTGGGTTGGGTTGGATTGGATTGAATTGGGTTAGGGTTGGGTTGGATTGGATTGAGTTGGATTGGGTTGGATTGGATTGGATTGAGTTGGATTGGATTGAGTTGGGTTGGATTGGATTGGATTGAGTTGGATTGGATTGAGTTGGGTTGGATTGGATTGGATTGAGTTGGATTGGATTGGGTTGGATTGAGTTGGGTTGGGTTGGATTGGATTGAATTGGGTTAGGTTGGGTTGGATTGGGAGTTGGATTGGATTGGATTGGATTGGATTGAGTTGGATTGGATTGAGTTGGGTTGGATTGGATTGGATTGAGTTGGATTGGATTGAGTTGGGTTGGATTGGATTGAGTTGGGTTGGATTGGATTGAGTTGGATTGAGTTGGATTGGATTGAGTTGGGTTGGATTGAGTTGGATTGAGTTGGGTTGGGTTGGATTGGATTGAGTTGGGTTGGATTGAGTTGGATTGAGTTGGGTTGGGTTGGGTTGGATTGAGTTGGGTTGGATTGAGTTGGGTTGGATTGGATTGGATTGAGTTGGGTTGGATTGGATTGAGTTGGGTTGGATTGAGTTGGATTGGATTGGGTTGGGTTGGATTGAGTTGGATTTGATTGGTTGGGTTGGATTGGATTGGGTTGGATTGGGTTGGGTTGGATTGAGTTGGGTTGGATTTGGTTGGATTGAGTTGGGTTGGGTTGGATTGAGTTGGGTTGGGTTGGATTGTTGGTTGGATTGAGTTGGGTTGGATTGGATTGGATTGAGTTGGGTTGGATTGGGTTGGATTGAGTTGGGTTGGGTTGGATTGAGTTGGGTTGGATTGGATTGGATTGAGTTGGGTTGGGTTGGATTGAGTTGGGTTGGATTGAGTTGGATTGGATTGAGTTGGGTTGGATTGAGTTGGGTTGGGTTGGATTGGATTGGGTTGGGTTGGATTGGGTTGGATTGAGTTGGGTTGGGTTGGGTTGGATTGAGTTGGGTTGGATTGGGTTGGATTGAGTTGGGTTGGGTTGGATTGGATTGGGTTGGATTGGGATTGAGTTGGGTTGGGTTGGGTTGGATTGAGTTGGGTTGGATTGGGTTGGATTGAGTTGGGTTGGATTGGGTTGGATTGAGTTGGGTTGGGTTGGGTTGGATTGAGTTGGGATTGGATTGGGTTGGATTGAGTTGGGTTGGGTTGGATTGAGTTGGGTTGGGTTGGATTGGATTGAGTTGGGTTGGATTGAGTTGGGTTGAGTTGGGTTGGATTGAGTTGGGTTGGGTTGGATTGAGTTGAGTTGGGTTGGGTTGGATTGAGTTGGGTTGGATTGAGTTGGGTTGGGTTGGATTGAGTTGGGTTGGGTTGGATTGAGTTGGGTTGGGTTGGATTGTTGGGTTGGGTTGGATTGAGTTGGGTTGGGTTGGGTTGGATTGAGTTGGGTTGGGTTGGGTTGGATTGGGTTGGGTTGGGTTGGGTTGGAGTTTGGGTTGGGTTGGATTGAGTTGGGTTGGGTTGGGTTGGATTGAGTTGGGTTGGGTTGGGTTGGATTGAGTTGGGTTGGGTTGGGTTGGATTGAGTTGGGTTGGGTTGGATGATCTCAGAGGACTTTTGGTGCTGGCTTTGTGGTTGGACCTCGATGACCTTAGAGGGCAGCAGGTTTTGCCCTGGGTGGGGTTTTACCCCAGGAAGGTTTTACCCGGGAGGGTCTTTGCCCCAGGGGGGGGTGGGTTTGCCCCGGGAGGGTCTTTGCCCCAGGGGGGGGGTTTGTCCCGGGGGGGTGGGGGGGTTCAGGGGGGGGGGGCTTGCAGCAAGTTGTGCTGCTGAACCTCCCCAGAGCTCCTCCCTGCTGCTCCCTCCCAGCCCTGAACGCTCCGAGGTGGGGGGTGGGGGCGTGTGGGGGGAGCCCGGGGGCTGAGCTGTGTGTGTCCCCCCCCTCACTGTCTCCCCAGCCGCCGTGAGCGCCCCCTGCCCCCCCCGCCGGGGCCCCCAGGCCGTGCCCATGGACCTGCGGGTCGGGCAGCGCCTGCTGAAGCCTGGGGGCGAGGGCAGCCTGCTGGCCCTGCAGCACAGCCAGCAGCTGCAGCACCAGCTGCTCCTGGCCAGCCTGCACCAGCAGCAGGTGGAGCAGCTCAGCCACCAGCACGGCAGGGTAGGGACCCCCACCCCACCCCCTCCCCACCCCGGGGCTGCCTCTGTGGGGGGTGGGAGGGGGGAGCGGTGCCCCTGGCAGTGCCCCTGGCAGTGCCCCTGGCTCAACTCCCAGCCCTGGCAGGGATTCAAAGCTGGAACCCCCCTCCAACCACCCCCCCCCCAAATAACCTTTCCCAGGTGGAGTCCTTCCTGCCCCCCCGCCCCGAGCTTGCAGAGCCTGCAGCCAGCCAGGACCTGCCCTGCCCCCCCTGCGCTGCCCTGCTCCCTCTGCCCCTGCCCCCATTTGTCCCTGCCCCTGTCCCCCCCCTTGCCCTGTCCCCCCCCCTTGCCCTGTCCCCCCCCGCCCTGCTCCCCTCTGCCCCTGTCCCCCCTGCCCTGACCCCCCTGCCCTGCCCCCATCTGCCCCTGCACCCCTCTGCCCTACACCCCCCTGCCCTGCCCTCCTGCCCCTGCCCCCCTCTGCCCCTGCCCCCCTCTGCCCCTGCCCCCCTCTGCCCTGCACCCTCCTGCCCTGCCCCCATCTGCCCCTGCACCCCCTGCCCTGCACCCCCTGCCCTGCACCCCCCTGCCCTGCCCTCCTGCCCCTGCCCCCTCTGCCCCTGCACCCCCTCTGCCCCTGCACCCCCTCTGCCCCTGCCCCCCTCTGCCCCTGCCCCCCTCTGCCCTGCACCCCCCCCTGCACCCCCTGCCCTGCCCTCCTGCCCCTGCCCCCCTCTGCCCCTGCACCCCCTCTGCCCCTGCCCCCCTCTGCCCCTGCCCCCCTCTGCCCTGCACCCCCTGCCCTGCACCCCCTGCCCTGCCCTCCTGCCCCTGCCCCCATCTGCCCCTGCACCCCATCTGCCCCTGCACCCCATCTGTCCCTGCCCCCCTCTGCCCTGCCCCCCTCTGCCCTGCACCCCCCTGCCCTGCACCCCCCTGCCCTGCCCTCCTGCCCCTGCCCCCCTCTGCCCTGCACCCTCCTGCCCTGCCCCCATCTGCCCCTGCACCCCCTGCCCTGCACCCCCCTGCCCTGCACCCCCTGCCCTGCACCCCCTGCCCTGCCCTCCTGCCCCTGCCCCCCTCTGCCCCTGCACCCCCTCTGCCCCTGCCCCCCTCTGCCCCTGCCCCCCTCTGCCCTGCACCCCCCTGCCCTGCACCCCCCTGCCCTGCCCTCCTGCCCCTGCCCCCCTCTGCCCCTGCCCCCCTCTGCCCCTGCCCCCCTCTGCCCCTGCACCCCTCTGCCCCTGCACCCTCCTGCCCTGCACCCCCTGCCCTGCACCCCCCTGCCCTGCACCCTCCTGCCCTGCCCCCATCTGCCCCTGCACCCCCTGCCCTGCACCCCCTGCCCTGCACCCCCTGCCCTGCACCCCCCTGCCCTGCCCCCTCCTGCCCCTGCCCCCATCTGCCCCTGCACCCCATCTGTCCCTGCCCCCATCTGCCCCTGCCCCCTCTGCCCTGCACCCTCCTGCCCCTGCCCCCATCTGCCCCTGCCCCCCTCTGCCCTGCACCCTCCTGCCCCTGCCCCCATCTGCCCCTGCACCCCTCTGCCCTACACCCCCCTGCCCTGCACCCTCCTGCCCTGCTCCTCTCTGCCCAGCACCCCTCCTTCCCAGCCGGGCAGGGGATGGCTTTGGGCTGGGCAGGGAGGAGTTGGGGCTGGGCAGGGTGAGGCCGAAGGCTCCTGGGGGTGATTTCCCTTTCCTCTTGCAGGTGGCCATGGAGCCCCCACACCGTGAGGCTGAGGCTGGGCAGCAGGAGCAGGAGCTGAGGCAGATCCTCAACAAGGACAAGAGCAAGAGAAGTAAGAGCAGAGGGGCAGGCAGGGGGCAGGCAGAGCTCAGGGGGCTCAGGCAGAGCTCAGGGGGGCTCAGGCAGAGCTCAGGGGGCTCAGGCAGAGCTCAGGGGGCAGGCAGAGCTCAGGGGGCTCAGGCAGAGCTCAGGGGGCAGGCAGAGCTCAGGGGGCTCAGGCAGAGCTCAGGGGGCTCAGGCAGAGCTCAGGGGGGCTCAGGCAGAGCTCAGGGGGGCTCAGGCAGAGCTCAGGGGGCTCAGGCAGAGCTCAGGGGGCTCAGGCAGAGCTCAGGGGGCTCAGGCAGAGCTCAGGGGGCAGGCAGAGCTCAGGGGGCTCAGGCAGAGAGCTCAGGGGGGCTCAGGCAGAGCTCAGAGGGGCTCAGGCAGAGCTCAGGGGGGCTCAGGCAGAGCTCAGGGGGCTCAGGCAGAGCTCAGGGGGCTCAGGCAGAGCTCAGGGGGCTCAGGCAGAGCTCAGGGGGGGGCTCAGGCAGAGCTCAGGGGGGGGCTCAGGCAGAGCTCAGGGGCTCAGGCAGAGCTCAGGGGGGCTCAGGCAGAGCTCAGGGGGGCTCAGGCAGAGAGCTCAGGGGGGCTCAGGCAGAGCTCAGGGGCTCAGGCAGAGCTCAGGGGGCTCAGGCAGAGCTCAGGGCTCAGGCAGAGCTCAGGGGGCTCAGGCAGAGCTCAGGGGGGCTCAGGCAGAGCTCAGGGGGGCTCAGGCAGAGCTCAGGGGGCTCAGGCAGAGCTCAGGGGGCTCAGGCAGAGCTCAGGGGCTCAGGCAGAGCTCAGGGGGCTCAGGCAGAGCTCAGGGGGCTCAGGCAGAGCTCAGGGGGGGCTCAGGCAGAGCTCAGGGGGGCTCAGGCAGAGCTCAGGGGGGCTCAGGCAGAGCTCAGGGGGGGCTCAGGCAGAGCTCAGGGGGCTCAGGCAGAGCTCAGGGGGGCTCATGCAGAGCTCAGGGGGGCTCAGGCAGAGCTCAGGGGGGCTCAGGCAGAGCTCAGGGGGGCTCAGGCAGAGCTCAGGGGGCTCATGCAGAGCTCAGGGGGGGCTCAGGCAGAGCTCAGGGGGCTCATGCAGAGCTCAGGGGGCTCATGCAGAGCTCAGGGGGCTCATGCAGAGCTCAGGGGGGCAGGCAGAGCTCAGGGGGGGCTCATGCAGAGCTCAGGGGGGCAGGCAGAGCTCAGGGGGCTCATGCAGAGCTCAGGGGGCTCAGGCAGAGCTCAGGGGGGCTCAGGCAGAGCTCAGGGGGCTCAGGCAGAGCTCAGGGGGGCTCAGGCAGAGCTCAGGGGCTCAGGCAGAGCTCAGGGGGGGCTCAGGCAGAGCTCAGGGGGGCTCAGGCAGAGCTCAGGGGGCTCAGGCAGAGCTCAGGGGGCTCAGGCAGAGCTCAGGGGCTCAGGCAGAGCTCAGGGGGGCTCAGGCAGAGCTCAGGGGGGGCTCAGGCAGAGCTCAGGGGGGCTCAGGCAGAGCTCAGGGGCTCAGGCAGAGCTCAGGGGGGGCTCAGGCAGAGCTCAGGGGGCTCAGGCAGAGCTCAGGGGGGCTCAGGCAGAGCTCAGGGGGCTCAGGCAGAGCTCAGGGGGGATCAGGCAGAGCTCAGGGGGGGCTCAGGCAGAGCTCAGGGGGCTCAGGCAGAGCTCAGGGGCTCAGGCAGAGCTCAGGGGGGCTCAGGCAGAGCTCAGGGGCTCAGGCAGAGCTCAGGGGGGCTCAGGCAGAGCTCAGGGGGGCTCAGGCAGAGAGGGGGCTCAGGGGGCTCAGGCAGAGCTCAGGGGGCTCAGGCAGAGCTCAGGGGGGCTCAGGCAGAGCTCAGGGGGGCTCAGGCAGAGCTCAGGGGGGCTCAGGCAGAGCTCAGGGGCTCAGGCAGAGCTCAGGGGGGCAGAGCTCAGGCAGAGCTCAGGGGGCTCAGGCAGAGCTCAGGGGGGGGCTCAGGCAGAGCTCAGGGGGCTCAGGCAGAGCTCAGGGGGGCTCAGGCAGAGCTCAGGGGGGCTCAGGCAGAGCTCAGGGGGCTCAGGCAGAGCTCAGGGGGCTCAGGCAGAGCTCAGGGGGCTCAGGCAGAGCTCAGGGGGGGCTCAGGCAGAGCTCAGGGGGGCTCAGGCAGAGCTCAGGGGGGCTCAGGCAGAGCTCAGGGGCTCAGGCAGAGCTCAGGGGGCTCAGGCAGAGCTCAGGGGGCTCAGGCAGAGCTCAGGGGGGGCTCAGGCAGAGCTCAGGGGGCTCAGGCAGAGCTCAGGGGGCTCAGGCAGAGCTCAGGGGCTCAGGCAGAGCTCAGGGGGCTCAGGCAGAGCTCAGGGGGGGGCTCAGGCAGAGCTCAGGGGGCTCAGGCAGAGCTCAGGGGGCTCAGGCAGAGCTCAGGGGGCTCAGGCAGAGCTCAGGGGGCTCAGGCAGAGCTCAGGGGGGCTCAGGCAGAGCTCAGGGGGGGCTCAGGCAGAGCTCAGGGGGCTCAGGCAGAGCTCAGGGGGGCTCAGGCAGAGCTCAGGGGCTCAGGCAGAGCTCAGGGGGGGCTCAGGCAGAGCTCAGGGGGGCTCAGGCAGAGCTCAGGCAGGGGGCTCAGGCAGAGCTCAGGGGGCTCAGGCAGAGCTCAGGGGGCTCAGGCAGAGCTCAGGGGGGCTCAGGCAGAGCTCAGGGGGCTCAGGCAGAGCTCAGGGGGGCTCAGGCAGAGCTCAGGGGGGCTCAGGCAGAGCTCAGGGGGCTCAGGCAGAGCTCAGGGGGGCTCAGGCAGAGCTCAGGGGGGGCTCAGGCAGAGCTCAGGGGGGCTCAGGCAGAGCTCAGGGGGCTCAGGCAGAGCTCAGGGGGGGCTCAGGCAGAGCTCAGGGGGGCTCAGGCAGAGCTCAGGGGGCTCAGGCAGGCTCAGGGGGGCTCAGGCAGAGCTCAGGGGGGGGCTCAGGCAGAGCTCAGGGGGCTCAGGCAGAGCTCAGGGGGGCTCAGGCAGAGCTCAGGGGGCTCAGGCAGAGCTCAGGGGGGCTCAGGCAGAGCTCAGGGGGGGCTCAGGCAGAGCTCAGGGGGGGGGCTCAGGCAGAGCTCAGGGGGGCTCAGGCAGAGCTCAGGGGGCTCAGGCAGAGCTCAGGGGGGGCTCAGGCAGAGCTCAGGGGGGCTCAGGCAGAGCTCAGGGGGCTCAGGCAGAGCTCAGGGGGGGCTCAGGCAGAGCTCAGGGGGCTCAGAGGGGGGGCTCAGGCAGAGCTCAGGGGGGGCTCAGGCAGAGCTCAGGGGCTCAGGCAGAGCTCAGGGGGGGCTCAGGCAGAGCTCAGGGGGGCTCAGGCAGAGCTCAGGGGGCTCAGGCAGAGCTCAGGGGGCTCAGGCAGAGCTCAGGCAGGGGGCTCAGGCAGAGCTCAGGGGGCTCAGGCAGAGCTCAGGGGGCTCAGGCAGAGCTCAGGGGGCTCAGGCAGAGCTCAGGGGGGCTCAGGCAGAGCTCAGGGGGCTCAGGCAGAGCTCAGGGGGGCTCAGGCAGAGCTCAGGGGGGCTCAGGCAGAGCTCAGGGGGGCTCAGGCAGAGCTCAGGGGGGCTCAGGCAGAGCTCAGGGGGCTCAGGCAGAGCTCAGGGGGCTCAGGCAGAGCTCAGGGGGGGCTCAGGCAGAGCTCAGGGGGCTCAGGCAGAGCTCAGGGGGCTCAGGCAGAGCTCAGGGGGGGGCTCAGGCAGAGCTCAGGGGGGCTCAGGCAGAGCTCAGGGGGGCTCAGGCAGAGCTCAGGGGGCTCAGGCAGAGCTCAGGGGGGCTCAGGCAGAGCTCAGGGGGGGCTCAGGCAGAGCTCAGGGGGGCTCAGGCAGAGCTCAGGGGGGCTCAGGCAGAGCTCAGGGGGGCTCAGGCAGAGCTCAGGGGGGCTCAGGCAGAGCTCAGGGGGGGCTCAGGCAGAGCTCAGGGGGCTCAGGCAGAGCTCAGGGGGCTCAGGCAGAGCTCAGGGGGGGCTCAGGCAGAGCTCAGGGGCTCAGGCAGAGCTCAGGGGGGCTCAGGCAGAGCTCAGGGGGGCTCAGGCAGAGCTCAGGGGGGCTCAGGCAGAGCTCAGGGGGCTCAGGCAGAGCTCAGAGGGGGCTCAGGCAGAGCTCAGGGGGGCTCAGGCAGAGCTCAGGGGGCTCAGGCAGAGCTCAGGGGGGCTCAGGCAGAGCTCAGAGGGGGCTCAGGCAGAGCTCAGGGGGCTCAGGCAGAGCTCAGGGGGGCTCAGGCAGAGCTCAGGGGGGCTCAGGCAGAGCTCAGGCAGGGAGCCAGGGGGTGCCCAGGGGGGGCAAGGAGGGCAGCAGCAGCAGCAGGAGAGCAGCCAGGGGGTGCCCAGGGGGCAAGGAGGGCAGCAGCAGCAGCAGGAGAGCAGCCAGGGGGTGCCCAGGGGGCAAGGAGGGCAGCAGCAGCAGCAGGAGAGCAGCCAGGGGGTGCCCAGGGGGGCAAGGAGGGCAGCAGCAGCAGCAGGAGAGCAGCCAGGGGGTGCCCAGGGGGGCAAGGAGGGCAGCAGCAGCCTGGGCTGGGGCAGCAGAGCTGTGGGCAGCAGGGGCAGGGCAGGGATGGTGCCCCCTGGGCTGGGCACCGGGGGGGGCACAGCTGGCATCCCGGGGGCAGCCTCGGGCTGCGGCAGGGCCGGGGAGGGCGGTGGGGAAGGGGCTGTGCCCCCTGGGGAGCAGCCCCCGCCGGGGCCCGGGCGGGGCTCAGCGCGGAGCTCCGGGAGCCTCTCCCCAGCTGCGGTCCCGCTGCGCCCCCTGCAGGCGGCTCCTGAGCGGGTCCCTGCGGCCTGGCCGGCTGGGGAGGGACCCCCGGAGCTCCCCCTGCCCCATCCAGCAGGGGCTGCCCCCAGCTTGCCAAGGGGGCACGGTGCCCAGGGGCGGTTGGGAGCTCTCCTCAGCCTCTCAGGGCAGCTCCAGGCCCGCAGCAGCCTCACCCCAAAGTGCCTCCTCCTGGGCTCCGCTCTGTGCCCCTCGCCCCGGCCCTGGGCACCACTGGGCAGATGCCAGCCCCAGCCCCTTGCCCACCCCCAGCTCCTTCAGCTCCTGCTGAGCGCTGCTCAGAGCCCCTCTGGGGCTGCTCTGCTGCAGCCTCTCAGCCTCTGCTCCTCACAGCCCCCCCCCCTGGGTGTTCAGAGCTTGCCTGGGGGGTGCCAGCTGCTGCCCTGCTCAGCTTGCCTGGGGGTGCCAGCTGCTGCCCTGCTGGTGCCCTGCTCCTGCCTGGGGGTGCCAGCTGCTGCCCTGCTCTGCTTGCCTGGGGGTGGGGGTGCCAGCTGCTGCCCTGCTGCCCTGCTTGCTTGCCTGGGGGTGCCAGCTGCTGCCCTGCTCAGCTTGCCTGGGGGTGCCAGCTGCTGCCCTGCTCAGCTTGCCTGGGGGTGCCAGCTGCTGCCCTGCTTGCCTGGGGGGGGGTGTCAGCTGGTGCCCTGCTCAGCTTGCCTGGGGGTGCCAGCTGGTGCCCTGCTCTGCTTGCCTGGGGGTGCCAGCTGGTGCCCTGCTCTGCTTGCCTGGGGGTGCCAGCTGGTGCCCTGCTCAGCTTGCCTGGGGGTGCCAGCTGCTGCCCTGCTCAGCTTGCCTGGGGGTGCCAGCTGCTGCCCTGCTCAGCTTGCCTGGGGGTGCCAGCTGCTGCCCTGCTTGCCTGGGGGTGCCAGCTGCTGCTCTGCCTGCCCCCATCCCATGCTCCTCATGCCCGGTGGGGCACAGCAGGCCTGGGAGATGGAGTGGGAGAGCTGAGGCTGGCACTGGGCTCTCCCTGTGCCAGCCTTGACCTGAGGACTCCACCTCGGGGGGGGGGGGGGGGGATTTTCTCAGGGCCCTGGGGCTTGGGGGGGGGGGTCTCCAGGCCGGCCTGGGGCCCTGCTGGCACCTGCAGGGCTCCCTGCAGCTGCTGCCAGCCCCGGGGGTGTGCCCGCAGGCGCCGTGGCCAGCACGGTGGTGAAGCAGAAGCTGGCAGAGGTCATCCTGAAGAAGCAGCAGGCAGCCCTGGAGAGGAGCAGCAACCCCAACCCCCAGCCATGCCCTACAGGTACGGCCAGGGGCACCCTCTGCCTGCCCAGCTGCCAGCCGGGCACGGGCCAGGCCGGGGGGTGAGGGGCAGGAGGCAGGGGAAGCTGCCCCCGGCCCTCCTCGCCTGTGCTGCCTTGGCCCACTGCTCACCCCCCCAGAAACCGCTGCCAGGCTTCCTGGCCTGGGCCCAGGAGGGGGCAGAGGCAGCAGCTGGCTCCCTGCCCCCGGGTGCTGGGCAAGGCAGCACTGGGCAGGGCAGCACCCAGGCAGGGCACTGGGGGCACCCTCCAGCCTGGCTGCCAGCTGGGGAGGGTCTCTCAGGGGCTGCCAGCTGGGGAGGGTCTCTCAGGGGCTGCCAGCTGGGGAGGGTCTCTAGGGGCTGCCAGCTGGGGAGGGTCCCTAGGGGCTGCCAGCTGGGGAGGGTCTCTCAGGGGCTGCCAGCTGGGGAGGGTCTCTAGATGCTGCCAGCTGGGGAGGGTAGGGGCTCTCTCTAGGGGCTGCCAGCTGGGGAGGGTCTCTAGGGGCTGCCAGCTGGGGAGGGTCTCTCGGGAGCTGCCAGCTGGGGAGGGTCTCTAGGGGCTGCCAGCTGGGGGGGGGGAGGAGGTGCCAGCTGGGGAGGGTCTCTCGGGAGGTGCCAGCTGGGGAGGGTCTCTAGGGGCTGCCAGCTGGGGAGGGTCTCTAGGGGCTGCCAGCTGGGGAGGGTCTCTCAGGGGCTGCCAGCTGGGGAGGGTCTCTCTGGGGGCTGCCAGCTGGGGAGGGTCCCTAGGGGCTGCCAGCTGGGGAGGGTCTCTAGCTGGGGGGGTGGCCAGCTGGGGAGGGTCTCTAGGGGCTGCCAGCTGGGGAGGGTCTCTCGGGGGCTGCCAGCTGGGGAGGGTCTCTCGGGGGCTGCCAGCTGGGGAGGGTCCCTAGGGGCTGCCAGCTGGGGAGGGTCTCTCGGGGGCTGCCAGCTGGGGGGGGTCTCTGGGGAGGGGCTGCCAGCTGGGGAGGGTCTCTAGGGGCTGCCAGCTGGGGAGGGTCTCTCGGGAGGTGCCAGCTGGGGAGGGTCTCTAGGGGCTGCCAGCTGGGGAGGGTCTCTAGGGGCTGCCAGCTGGGGAGGGTCTCTAGGGGCTGCCAGCTGGGGAGGGTCCCTAGGGGCTGCCAGCTGGGGAGGGTCTCTAGGGGCTGCCAGCTGGGGAGGGTCTCTCGGGGGCTGCCAGCTGGGGAGGGTCCCTAGGGGCTGCCAGCTGGGGAGGGTCTCTAGGGGGCTGCCAGCTGGGGAGGGTCTCTAGGGGCTGCCAGCTGGGGAGGGTCTGGGGAGGGTCTAGGGGCTGCCAGCTGGGGAGGGTCTCTTGGGAGGTGCCAGCTGGGGAGGGTCTCTCAGGGGCTGCCAGCTGGGGAGGGTCTCTAGGGGGCTGCCAGCTGGGGAGGGTCTCTTGGGAGGTGCCAGCTGGGGAGGGTCTCTCAGGGGCTGCCAGCTGGGGAGGGTCTCTAGGGGCTGCCAGCTGGGGAGGGTCTCTTGGGAGGTGCCAGCTGGGGAGGGTCTCTAGGGGGCTGCCAGCTGGGGAGGGTCTCTAGGGGCTGCCAGCTGGGGAGGGTCTCTCAGGGGCTGCCAGCTGGGGAGGGTCTCTAGGGGCTGCCAGCTGGGGAGGGTCTCTTGGGGCTGCCAGCTGGGGAGGGTCTCTCAGGGGCTGCCAGCTGGGGAGGGTCTCTTGGGGGGCTGCCAGCTGGGGAGGGTCTCTGGGAGCTGCCAGCTGGGGAGGGTCTCTAGGGGCTGCCAGCTGGGGAGGGTCTCTAGGGGCTGCCAGCTGGGGAGGGTCTCTCGGGGGTGCCAGCTGGGGAGGGTCTCTAGGGGCTGCCAGCTGGGGAGGGTCTCTTGGGAGGTGCCAGCTGGGGAGGGTCTCTCAGGGGCTGCCAGCTGGGGAGGGTCTCTCGGGAGGTGCCAGCTGGGGAGGGTCTCTAGGGGCTGCCAGCTGGGGAGGGTCCCTAGGGGCTGCCAGCTGGGGAGGGAGGGGCTGCCAGCTGGGGAGGGTCTCTAGGGGCTGCCAGCTGGGGAGGGTCCCTAGGGGCTGCCAGCTGGGGAGGGTCTCTCGGGAGGTGCCAGCTGGGGAGGGTCTCTAGGGGCTGCCAGCTGGGGAGGGTCTCTAGGGGCTGCCAGCTGGGGAGGGTCTCTAGGGGCTGCCAGCTGGGGAGGGTCTCTAGGGGCTGCCAGCTGGGGGGGGTCTCTAGGGGCTGCCAGCTGGGGAGGGTCTCTCAGGGGCTGCCAGCTGGGGAGGGCCAGCTGGGGAGGGTCCCTAGGGGCTGCCAGCTGGGGAGGGTCTCTAGGGGCTGCCAGCTGGGGAGGGTCCAGGGGCTGCCAGCTGGGGAGGGTCTCTAGGGGCTGCCAGCTGGGGAGGGTCTCTAGGGGGCTGCCAGCTGGGGAGGGTCTCTAGGGGCTGCCAGCTGGGGAGGGTCTCTTGGGAGGTGCCAGCTGGGGAGGGTCTCTAGGGGCTGCCAGCTGGGGAGGGTCTCTTGGGGGTGCCAGCTGGGGAGGGTCTCTAGGGGCTGCCAGCTGGGGAGGGTCTCTAGGGGCTGCCAGCTGGGGAGGGTCTCTTGGGAGGTGCCAGCTGGGGAGGGTCTAGGGGCTGCCAGCTGGGGAGGGCTGCCAGCTGGGGAGGGTCTCTAGGGGCTGCCAGCTGGGGAGGGTCTCTAGGGGCTGCCAGCTGGGGAGGGTCTCTGCCAGCTGGGGAGGTGCCAGCTGGGGAGGGTCTCTAGGGGGCTGCCAGCTGGGGAGGGTCTCTCGGGAGGTGCCAGCTGGGGAGGGTCTCTAGGGGCTGCCAGCTGGGGAGGGTCTCTAGGGGCTGCCAGCTGGGGAGGGTCTCTCGGGGGCTGCCAGCTGGGGAGGGTCTCTAGGGGCTGCCAGCAGCTGCCAGCTGGGGAGGGTCTCTAGGGGCTGCCAGCTGGGGAGGGTCTCTAGGGGCTGCCAGCTGGGGAGGGTCTCTAGGGGCTGCCAGCTGGGGAGGGTCTCTAGGGGCTGCCAGCTGGGGAGGGTCTCTCAGGGGCTGCCAGCTGGGGAGGGTCTCTAGGGGCTGCCAGCTGGGGAGGGTCCCTAGGGGCTGCCAGCTGGGGAGGGCTAGGGGCTGCCAGCTGGGGAGGGTCTCTCGGGAGGGGCTGCCAGCTGGGGAGGGTCTCTAGGGGCTGCCAGCTGGGGAGGGTCCCTAGGGGCTGCCAGCTGGGGAGGGTCTCTAGGGGCTGCCAGCTGGGGAGGGTCTCTCGGGGGCTGCCAGCTGGGGAGGGTCTCTAGGGGCTGCCAGCTGGGGAGGGTCTCTAGGGGCTGCCAGCTGGGGAGGGTCTCTGGGGAGGGGGGCTGCCAGCTGGGGAGGGTCTCTAGGGGCTGCCAGCTGGGGAGGGTCTCTAGGGGCTGCCAGCTGGGGAGGGTCTCTAGGGGCTGCCAGCTGGGGAGGGTCTCTAGGGGGCTGCCAGCTGGGGAGGGTCTCTTGGGAGGCTGCCAGCTGGGGAGGGTGCCAGGGGCTGCCAGCTGGGGAGGGTCTCTAGGGGCTGCCAGCTGGGGGGGAGGGTCCCTAGGGGCTGCCAGCTGGGGAGGGTCTGCCAGCTAGGGGCTGCCAGCTGGGGAGGGTCCCTAGGGGCTGCCAGCTGGGGAGGGTCCCTAGGGGCTGCCAGCTGGGGAGGGTCTCTAGGGGCTGCCAGCTGGGGAGGGTCTCTAGGGGCTGCCAGCTGGGGAGGGTCTCTGCCAGCTGGGGAGGGCTGCCAGCTGGGGAGGGTCTCTAGGGGCTGCCAGCTGGGGAGGGTCTAGGGGCTGCCAGCTGGGGAGGGTCTCTAGGGGCTGCCAGCTGGGGAGGGTCCCTAGGGGCTGCCAGCTGGGGAGGGTCTCTAGGGGGGCTGCCAGCTGCCAGGGGAGGGTCTCTAGGGGCTGCCAGCTGGGGAGGGTCTCTAGGGGCTGCCAGCTGGGGAGGGTCTCTAGGGGCTGCCAGCTGGGGAGGGTCTCTGCCAGGGGCTGCCAGCTGGGGGGGAGGGTCTCTAGGGGCTGCCAGCTGGGGAGGGTCTCTGCCAGCTGGGGGGCTGCCAGCTGGGGAGGGTCTCTAGGGGCTGCCAGCTGGGGAGGGTCTCTAGGGGCTGCCAGCTGGGGAGGGGAGGGAGGGGCTGCCAGCTGGGGAGGGTCCCTAGGGGCTGCCAGCTGGGGAGGGTCTCTAGGGGCTGCCAGCTGGGGAGGGTCTCTAGGGGCTGCCAGCTGGGGAGGGAGGGGCTGCCAGCTGGGGAGGGTCTCTAGGGGCTGCCAGCTGGGGAGGGTCTCTAGGGGCTGCCAGCTGGGGAGGGTCTCTAGGGGCTGCCAGCTGGGGAGGGTCTCTCGGGGCTGCCAGCTGGGGAGGGTCCCTAGGGGCTGCCAGCTGGGGAGGGTCTCTAGGGGCTGCCAGCTGGGGAGGGTCTCTAGGGGCTGCCAGCTGGGGAGGGTCTCTAGGGGCTGCCAGCTGGGGAGGGTCTCTAGGGGCTGCCAGCTGGGGAGGGTCTCTAGGGGCTGCCAGCTGGGGGGAGGGTCTGGGGAGGGTCTCTCGGGGGCTGCCAGCTGGGGAGGGTCTCTAGGGGCTGCCAGCTGGGGAGGGTCTCTAGGGGCTGCCAGCTGGGGAGGGTAGGGGGCTGCCAGCTGGGGAGGGTAGGGGCTGCCAGCTGGGGAGGGTCTCTAGGGGCTGCCAGCTGGGGAGGGTCTCTAGGGGCTGCCAGCTGGGGAGGGTCTCTAGGGGCTGCCAGCTGGGGAGGGTCTCTAGGGGCTGCCAGCTGGGGAGGGTCTCTCGGGGCTGCCAGCTGGGGAGGGTCCCTAGGGGCTGCCAGCTGGGGAGGGTCTCTCTGGGGAGGGGGGCTGCCAGCTGGGGAGGGTCTCTAGGGGGGCTGCCAGCTGGGGAGGGTCTCTAGGGGGCTGCCAGCTGGGGAGGGTCTCTAGGGGCTGCCAGCTGGGGAGGGTCTCTAGGGGCTGCCAGCTGGGGAGGGTCTCCTAGGGGCTGCCAGCTGGGGAGGGTCTCTAGGGGCTGCCAGCTGGGGAGGGTCTCTAGGGGCTGCCAGCTGGGGAGGGTCTCTAGGGGCTGCCAGCTGGGGAGGGTCTCTAGGGGGGGCTGCCAGCTGGGGAGGGTCCCTAGGGGCTGCCAGCTGGGGAGGGTCTCTAGGGGCTGCCAGCTGGGGAGGGTCCCTAGGGGCTGCCAGCTGGGGAGGGTCTCTCAGGGGCTGCCAGCTGGGGAGGGTCCCTAGGGGCTGCCAGCTGGGGAGGGTCTCTAGGGGCTGCCAGCTGGGGAGGGTCCCTAGGGGCTGCCAGCTGGGGAGGGTCTCTAGGGGCTGCCAGCTGGGGGGGAGGGGTGCCAGCTGGGGAGGGTGCCAGGGGCTGCCAGCTGGGGAGGGTCTCTAGGGGCTGCCAGCTGGGGAGGGTCTCTAGGGGCTGCCAGCTGGGGAGGGTCTCTCGGGGGCTGCCAGCTGGGGAGGGTCTCTCGGGGGCTGCCAGCTGGGGAGGGTCTCTAGGGGCTGCCAGCTGGGGAGGGTCTCTAGGGGCTGCCAGCTGGGGAGGGTCTCTAGGGGCTGCCAGCTGGGGAGGGTCTCTAGGGGCTGCCAGCTGGGGAGGGTCTCTAGGGGCTGCCAGCTGGGGAGGGGTCTCTGACCTGCTGCCTGTCTCTGCTCTCAGGTCCCTGGACCCCCTGGACCCTGAGGGTCCTTCCCCCCGCTGCTCAGCACCTTCCTGCCCCCCGTGCCCAGCGCCCCCGGACCCCCGGAGCACTTTCCCCTGCGCAAGACGGGTGAGGCCTGGGGGGGTGGGGGCGTGGGGGGAGACCCTCTGCCGCCCCCCAGCCTGGCCTGGCCCCCCAGCTGCCCAGGCCCTGGGGCCAGGCCTGACCCTGCCCCGTGCCCCTGCCCCGTGCCCCTGCCCCGTGCCCCCTGACCCTGACCCTGCCCTGTGCCCTGTGCCCCTGCCCCTGCCCCGTGCCCCTGCCCCTGCCTGTGCCCTGTGCCCCCGACCCTCCCTCTGCCCCTGACCCTGCCCCGTGCCCCTGCCCCGTGCCCCTGCCCCGTGCCCCTGCCCCTGCCTGTGCCCTGTGCCCCCGACCCTCCCTCTGCCCCTGACCCTGCCCTGTGCCCCTTGCCCCGTGCCCCTGCCTGTGCCCTGTGCCCCTGACCCTGCCCCGTGCCCCTGCCCCGTGCCCCTGACCCTGTGCCCTGTGCCCTGCCCCTGCCCCTGCCCCTGACCCTGCCCCTGTGCCCCTGCCCCTGACCCTGCCCTGTGCCCTGTGCCCCTGCCCCGTGCCCCTAACCCTGCCCTGTGCCCTGTGCCCCCCCTGCCCCTGCCCCTGCCTGTGCCCCTTGCCCCTGCCCCTGCCCCTGCCCCTGCCCCCCTGTGCCCCTTGCCCCTGCCCCTGCCCCGTGCCCCTGCCCCTGCCTGTGCCCCTTGCCCCTGCCCCTGCCCCGTGCCCCTGCCCCTGCCCCTGCCCCCTGCCCCTGCCCCTGCCTGTGCCCCTTGCCCCTGCCCCTGCCCCTGCCCCTCCCTGTGCCCCTCCCTGTGCCCTGCAGCCTCGGAGCCCAACCTGAAGGTGCGCTGCAAGCCCCGCAAGTGCCTGGAGCGGCGCAAGAACCCCTGACCCGCAAGGAGAGCGCCCCCCCTCGCTCAAGAGGAGGCCCCCGAGCCCCGGGGTGAGGCCCCGCCCCGCCCCCGCCCCCCCCGGCCTGCGCCCCCTCCCCCTGGCCGCGGGGGCTGTGCCTGGGGGCTGGGGGGCGCTGCCCGGGGCAGGAAGCTCTCTGCAGGGGGAGAGGAGGCAGAGAAGGATCTTGCTGCCCCCCTGCCCCCCTGCCCCCACTGCCCCCCTGCCCCCCTGCCCCCGCTGCCCCCCTGTCCCTGCTGCCCCCCTGCCCCCCTGCCCCCTGCCCCCCTGCCCCCGCTGCCCCCCCCCTGCTGCCCCCCTGCCCTGCTGCCCCCCTGTCCCTGCTGCCCCCCTGCCCCCGCTGCCCCCCTGCCCCCCTGCCCCCACTGCCCCCCTGCCCCCCTGCCCCCGCTGCCCCCCTGCCCCCGCTGCCCCCTGCCCCCCTGCCCCCACTGCCCCCCTGCCCCCCTGCCCCCGCTGCCCCCCTGCCCCCGCTGCCCCCCTGCCCCCGCTGCCCCCCTGCCCCCCTGCCCCCCCCCTGCCCCCGCTGCCCCCCTGCCCCCGCTGCTGCCCCCCTGCCCCCTGCCCTGCCCCACGGCCTGGAGCCGCTCGGGAGCCCTGCCCGGGGCGCTGGCAGCGCCGTCAGGGGGCAGCCCCCCCCGCCCCCGCGCCAGGGGGCAGCAGCTGGGGGAGGGCAGGCCGAGGGGGGGGCTGTGGCCGCTGCTGCTGGGGCGCTGCTGCCCCTCAGCACCTCTCCCCTCGCCCCCGGGCAGACTCCTCCCCCAGCAGCAGCAGCACTCCGGCGTCGGGCTGCAGCTCCCCCAACGACAGCCTCCTGGCCGAGCACGGGGCCCCCCGCGCCCCCAGCCTGGCACTGGAGGTGAGTGCCACGGCCCTGCTGCCCTGGGGCTGCCCTCCCCTTGACCCCCCGGGGAGCCCCCCGCGCGCCCCCAGCCTGGCACTGGAGGTGAGTGCCACGGCCCTGCTGCCCTGGGGCTGCCCTCCCCCTCCCCTCCCCCTTCCTGACCCCCTCAGGGGGTCCCTGAGCCAATCCTCCTCCTCCTGTCTGCAGGCAGAGGCGGATCGCCGCCCCCTGGGCAGCCTGGCACACAGGGTGCCCGTGCTGGGTGGGTCTGTGCTGGGGGGCACTCCCTCCCCCTCTTCATCCCCGCTGGCTTGGAGCAGCACGAAGCTGGCAGCCCCCTGCCCCCCCGGCTGCAGCCCCTCATCATCCTCGAGCCCTCGGTCACCCACGCCCCGCTGGTGGCAGGTAGGTGCCAAGCTGGTGCCGGGGGGGTGCCAGGGGGTGCCGGGGGAGTGCCGGGGGTGCCAGGCGCTGAGGCTGCCCACACCTCAGGCTCCCAGAAGCCTCTTTTGGGGGGCTGGAAAAAGCCCCTTTGAGGTCGCCCAGCGCCATCCACCCTTGAGCTGTGCCCAGCCTGGTGCCCGGGCACAGCCTCAGGTGGGCACTCAGCCACCTCCCTGGGCGGCCTGGGGGCGCTGAGGACCCTTCCAGTGGAGAAGCTTCTGCTGTCCAGCCCGAGCCTCCTGGCACCTCTCCCCTCCTGCTCTGCCTTGCAGTGCCAGGGCTGGGGGCTGTGCCCCTCTCCTTTGCCCCCCCAGTGCCATCCCCCACAGCCCCCCCAGTGCCATCCCCCACAGCTCCCCAATGCCATCCCCACAGCCCCCCCAGTGCCATCCCCTACAGCTCCCCAGTGCCATCCCCACAGCCCCCCCAGTGCCATCCCCCACAGCTCCCCAGTGCCATCCCCACAACCCCCCAGTGCCATCCCCCACAGCTCCCCAGTGCCATCCCCACAGCCCCCCCAGTGCCATCCCCCACAGCTCCCCAGTGCCATCCCCACAACCCCCCAGTGCCATCCCCCACAGCTCCCCAATGCCATCCCCCACAGCTCCCCAGTGCCATCCCCACAGCCCCCCAGTGCCATCCCCCACAGCTCCCCAATGCCATCCCCACAGCCCCCCAGTGCCATCCCCTACAGCTCCCCAGTGCCATCCCCACAGCCCCCCCAGTGCCATCCCCCACAGCTCCCCAGTGCCATCCCCACAACCCCCCCAGTGCCATCCCCCACAGCTCCCCAATGCCATCCCCCACAGCCCCCCCCAGTGCCATCCCCCACAGCTCCCCAGTGCCATCCCCACAACCCCCCAGTGCCATCCCCCACAGCTCCCCAATGCCATCCCCCACAGCCCCCCCAGTGCCATCCCCTACAGCTCCCCAATGCCACCCCCACAGCCCCCCAGTGCCATCCCCCACAGCTCCCCAGTGCCATCCCCACAGCCCCCCCAGTGCCATCCCCCACAGCTCCCCAGTGCCATCCCCACAGCCCCCCCAGTGCCATCCCCACAGCCCCTCAGTGCCAGCTCCCCACTGCCATCCCCACAGCCCCCCCAGTGCCATCCTCTGCCTGGCACCTCTCCCCTCCTGCTCTGCCTTGCAGTGCCAGGGCTGGGGGCTGTGCCCCTCTCCTTCGCCCCCTCGCTGGTGGCAGAGGGTCTGTCGCTGGCAGCCCCCACCGGCCGCTGGGCAGGACCCGCTCCGAGCCCCTGCCCCAGAGCCCCAAAGGCCTCCAGCAGCAGCTGCTCTACCAGCAGCACCACAGCCAGCTCCGGGAGAGGCTCCAGCAGCACGGCCAGCTCGGCAAGGTGAGCCCCGGGGCGGGGGGCGCCGGGCAGGGGGGGGGGAGCTGCGAGGGGAGAGGCAGGAGGGGGAAGGTGCCAGGGGGAGAGGGAGAGAGGAGCTGGAAGGTGCAGGGAGGAGAGGGAGAGGCAGGAGGGGGAAGGTGCAAGGGGGATAAGGAGGAGGTGGAAGGTGTCAGGAGGAGAGGGAGAGGCAGGAGGGGGAAGGTGCAAGGGGGATAAGGAGGAGGTGGAAGGTGCCAGGAGGAGAGGGAGAGGCAGGAGGGGGAAGGTGCAAGGGGGATAAGGAGGAGGTGGAAGGTGTCAGGAGGAGAGGGAGAGGCAGGAGGGGGAAGGTGCAAGTGGGATAAGGAGGAGGTGGAAGGTGTCAGGAGGAGAGGGAGAGGCAGGAGGGGGAAGGTGCAAGGGGGATAAGGAGGAGGTGGAAGGTGTCAGGAGGAGAGGGAGAGAGGAGCTGGAAGGTGCAAGGGGGAGAGGGAGAGAGGAGCTGGAAGGTGCAAGGGGGAGAGGGGAGAGAGGAAGCTGGAAGGTGCAGGGAGGAGAGGGAGAGGCAGGAGGAGGGAAGGTGGAAGGTGCAGGAGGAGGGAGAAGGAGGAGGTGGAAGGTGTCAGGGAGGAGAGGGAGAGGCAGGAGGGGGAAGGTGCAAGGGGGAGAAGGAGGAGGTGGAAGGTGTCAGGAGGAGAGGGAGAGAGGAGCTGGAAGGTGCAGGGAGGAGAGGGAGAGGCAGGAGGGGGGAAGGTGCCAGGGGGAGAAGGAGGAGGTGGAAGGTGTCAGGAGGAGAGGGAGAGAGGAGCTGGAAGGTGCAGGGAGGAGAGGGAGAGGCAGGAGGGGGAAGGTGCAAGGGGGATAAGGAGGAGGTGGAAGGTGTCAGGAGGAGAGGGAGAGGCAGGAGGGGGAAGGTGCAAGGGGGATAAGGAGGAGGTGGAAGGTGTCAGGAGAGGGAGAGAGGAGCTGGAAGGTGCAGGGAGGAGAGGGAAGGTGTCAGGAGGAGGGGGAAGGGGGAAGGGGGAGAGGGAGAGAGGAGGTGGAAGGTGTCAGGAGGAGAGGGAGAGAGGAGCTGGAAGGTGGAGGAGAGGGAGAGGCAGGAGGGGGAAGGTGCCAGGAGGAGAAGGAGGAGGTGGAAGGTGTCAGGAGGAGAGGGAGAGAGGAGCTGGAAGGTGCAGGGAGGAGAGGGAGAGGCAGGAGGGGGAAGGTGCCAGGAGGAGAAGGAGGAGGTGGAAGGTGTCAGGAGGAGAGGGAGAGGCAGGAGGGGGAAGGTGCAAGGGGGAGAAGGAGGAGGTGGAAGGTGTCAGGAGGAGAGGGAGAGAGGAGCTGGAAGGTGCAGGGAGGAGAGGGAGAGGCAGGAGGGGGAAGGTGCCAGGGGGAGAAGGAGGAGGTGGAAGGTGTCAGGAGGAGAGGGAGAGAGGAGCTGGAAGGTGCAGGGAGGAGAGGGAGAGGCAGGAGGGGGAAGGTGCAAGGGGGATAAGGAGGAGGTGGAAGGTGTCAGGAGGAGAGGGAGAGGCAGGAGGGGGAAGGTGCAAGGGGGATAAGGAGGAGGTGGAAGGTGTCAGGAGAGGGAGAGAGGAGCTGGAAGGTGCAGGGAGGAGAGGGAGAGGCAGGAGGGGGAAGGTGCCAGGAGGAGAAGGAGGAGGTGGAAGGTGTCAGGAGGAGAGGGAGAGGCAGGAGGGGGAAGGTGCAAGGGGGAGAGGGAGAGAGGAGGTGGAAGGTGTCAGGAGGAGAGGGAGAGAGGAGCTGGAAGGTGGAGGAGAGGGAGAGGCAGGAGGGGGAAGGTGCCAGGAGGAGAAGGAGGAGGTGGAAGGTGTCAGGAGGAGAGGGAGAGAGGAGCTGGAAGGTGCAGGGAGGAGAGGGAGAGGCAGGAGGGGGAAGGTGCCAGGAGGAGAAGGAGGAGGTGGAAGGTGTCAGGAGGAGAGGGAGAGGCAGGAGGGGGAAGGTGCAAGGGGGAGAAGGAGGAGGTGGAAGGTGTCAGGAGGAGAGGGAGAGAGGAGCTGGAAGGTGCAGGGAGGAGAGGGAGAGGCAGGAGGGGGAAGGTGCCAGGGGGAGAAGGAGGAGGTGGAAGGTGTCAGGAGGAGAGGGAGAGAGGAGCTGGAAGGTGCAGGGAGGAGAGGGAGAGGCAGGAGGGGGAAGGTGCAAGGGGGATAAGGAGGAGGTGGAAGGTGTCAGGAGGAGAGGGAGAGGCAGGAGGGGGAAGGTGCAAGGGGGATAAGGAGGAGGTGGAAGGTGTCAGGAGAGGGAGAGAGGAGCTGGAAGGTGCAGGGAGGAGAGGGAGAGGCAGGAGGGGGAAGGTGCCAGGAGGAGAAGGAGGAGGTGGAAGGTGTCAGGAGGAGAGGGAGAGGCAGGAGGGGGAAGGTGCAAGGGGGAGAGGGAGAGAGGAGGTGGAAGGTGTCAGGAGGAGAGGGAGAGAGGAGCTGGAAGGTGGAGGAGAGGGAGAGGCAGGAGGGGGAAGGTGCCAGGAGGAGAAGGAGGAGGTGGAAGGTGTCAGGAGGAGAGGGAGAGAGGAGCTGGAAGGTGCAGGGAGGAGAGGGAGAGGCAGGAGGGGGAAGGTGCCAGGAGGAGAAGGAGGAGGTGGAAGGTGTCAGGAGGAGAGGGAGAGGCAGGAGGGGGAAGGTGCAAGGGGGAGAGGGAGAGAGGAGGTGGAAGGTGTCAGGAGGAGAGGGAGAGAGGAGCTGGAAGGTGGAGGAGAGGGAGAGGCAGGAGGGGGAAGGTGCCAGGAGGAGAAGGAGGAGGTGGAAGGTGTCAGGAGGAGAGGGAGAGAGGAGCTGGAAGGTGCAAGGGGGAGAGGGAGAGAGGAGCTGGAAGGTGCAAGGGGGAGAGGGAGAGAGGAGCTGGAAGGTGCAGGGAGGAGAGGGAGAGGCAGGAGGGGAAGGTGCCAGGAGGAGAAGGAGGAGGTGGAAGGTGTCAGGAGGAGAGGGAGAGAGGAGCTGGAAGGTGCAGGGAGGAGAGGGAGAGGCAGGAGGGGGAAGGTGCAAGGGGGATAAGGAGGAGGTGGAAGGTGTCAGGAGGAGAGGGAGAGAGGAGCTGGAAGGTGCAAGGGGGAGAGGGAGAGAGGAGCTGGAAGGTGCAAGGGGGAGAGGGAGAGAGGAGCTGGAAGGTGCAGGGAGGAGAGGGAGAGGCAGGAGGGGGCAGGTGCCAGGGGGAGAAGGAGGAGGTGGAAGGTGTCAGGAGGAGAGGGAGAGAGGAGCTGGAAGGTGCAGGGAGGAGAGGGAGGAGCGCCCCGGGAGGTGCCGCCGTGCCCAGCCTGCCCCCGCAGGGCGCCGAGGGCAGCGGCTGAGCTCCCTGCGCCCCCGGCCCGAGCCGGCAGCCCCCGTGCCCCCGCCCTGCCCTCAGCGCCCCCTCCCGCCCCAGCGCCCGGCCGAGCCTCGCCTGCGCCAGATGCCTTCCTGCGCGGCCGCGGAGCCCGGGGGCAGCCTCCCCGCCGCCGGGGCCGGCGCCGCCGCGCCCCCGCCGCGCCCCCGCCGGAGCCCCCGGGGCCGGGCCGCGCCGCCGAGGAGCCGGAGAGGCTGCGGAAGGTGCTGCGGCCCCCGGGGGAGCTGCTCCTGCCGCAGGTCGGTGCCCGGGGGGGGGCACGGGGAGGCCCCCGGGGCGCTGCCTTGGTTGTGCCAAGCGCCGGGGAGCCCCCGGGGGGGGGGGGGGGGGGCTGGAGGCTTCGGGCCGCCGGGGGAGGGGGCTGGGGGAGACGCGGAGCCGCTGCCCTTGAGCCCTGCAGCGAGCAGAGGTCTCTGCCCCGGGGGCCCGGGCGGCTCCTGTGCCCCCCCCGGGTGGCTTTGCTCAGAGCCAGGCTGGGGGCACCCTGGGGGCACCCTGGCAAGCCCCGGGGCAGAGCCCCCGAAAGGGGCAGCAGGGGCTGGGGGTCGGGGTGGGGCTGGGCACAGCCTCCAGAGCCAGAGCTGCCTGGGGCAGGGCTGAGGGCTGCAGGCAGGGCTGGACCCTGCCCCCAGGTCCCTGGACCCTGCCCCCAGGTCCCTGGACCCTGCCCCCAGATCCTGGGATCCTGCCCCCAGATCCCTGGACCCTGCCCCCAGATCCCGGGATCCTGCCCTCAGGTCCCTGGATCCAGTCCCCATCCTGCTGGATCCAGTCCCCAGATCCCTGGATCCTGCCCCCAGATCCCGGGATCCTGGCCCAAGGTCCCAGGATCCTGTCCCTATCCTGCTGGATCCTGGCCCCAGATCCTTGGATCCAGTCCCCATCCTGCTGGATCCAGTCCCCAGATCCCTGCCCTCTCCCCCTGGCAGCCTGGCACCTCTCTGCTGCTGCCCTCTCTCCCCCTGGCAGCCTGGCACCCCTCTGCTGCTGCTGCCTCTCTCCCCCCTGGCAGCCTGGCACCCCTCTGCTGCTGCCCTCTCTCCCCCCTGGCAGCCTGGCACCCCTCTGCTGCTGCCCTCTCTCCCCCCTGGCAGCCTGGCACCCCTCTGCTGCTGCCCTCTCTCCCCCCTGGCAGCCTGGCACCCCTCTGCTGCTGCCCTCTCTCCCCCTGGCAGCCTGGCACCCCTCTGCTGCTGCCCTCTCTCCCCCCCTGGCAGCCTGGCACCTCTCTGCTGCTGCCCTCTCTGCCCCCCCTGGCAGCCTGGCACCTCTCTGCTGCTGCCCTCTCTCCCCCTGGCAGCCTGGCACCCCTCTGCTGCTGCCCTCTCTCCCCCTGGCAGCCTGGCACCCTCTGCTGCTGCTGCTGCCCTGCTGCTCTCCCCCCTGGCAGCCTGGCACCTCTCTGCTGCTGCCCTCTCTCCCCCTGGCAGCCTGGCACCTCTCTGCTGCTGCCCTCTCTCCCCCCTGGCAGCCTGGCACCTCTCTGCTGCTGCTGCTGCCCTGCTGCCCTCTCCCCCTGGCAGCCTGGCACCCTGCTGCTGCCCTCTCCCCCTGCTGCCCTCTGCCCTCCCCCTGGCAGCCTGGCACCCCTCTGCTGCTGCCCCCTCACCCCTGCTCTCCCCCAGGCCTACCTGTGGGACTCCTCCCCGGGGGTGCAGCAGCAGCTCCTGCGGTGCCAGCCGGTGGCCGACTCGCCCCTGGTGCCCGCTGGCAGCCTGCAGGCCGGGCACAGGCCTCTCTCCCGGGCACAGTCCTCTCCTGCCAGCGCCAGCAGCTCCCTGCCAGCCCAGGAGGCTGCCCCCAGGGCTCCCTCCCTGCAGGAGCAGGCAGCCAGGCTGCACTTCACCACAGGTATGGAGCTTCCCCAGCCCCCCCCCCCGGGCAGCTGGCACCAGAGGGTCGCTGCCAGCCTCATCAGGGCTTGGCACCGCGGGGGGGGGGGGGGGGGAGGCTGCCAGAAGAGCTGGGCAAGGCCTGGAGGGCTTCTTGTGCTCAGCTGTGCCAAGCAGGGCTCTACCCACCCAGCCCTGTGGCTGCCAGCTGCTGCAGGGGGCAAGGCCCAGAGCCCCTGAGAGCCTCGGAGGCAGAGGCTGCCGAGAGGTGAGGTGCCCCAGGAGGTGCCCAGCCCAGCTGCCATGGGCTCAGGGTGCCCAGGGCTCAGGGTGCCCCTGCCCAGCTGCCATGGGCTCAGGGTGCCCAGGGCTCAGGGTGCCCCTGCCCAGCTGCCATGGGCTCAGGGTGCCCAGGGCTCAGGGTGCCCCTGCCCAGCTGCTGCCATGGGCTCAGGGTGTGCCCAGCTGCCATGGGCTCAGGGTGCCCAGGTTCAGGGTGCTCCCCTGCCCAGCTGCCATGGGCTCAGGGTGCCCAGGGCTCAGGGTGCCCCTGCCCAGCTGCCATGGGCAGGGTGCCCAGGGCTCAGGGTGCCCCTGCCCAGGGCTCAGGGTGCCCATGGGCTCAGGGTGCCAGGGCTCAGGGTGCCCCTGCCCAGCTGCCATGGGCTCAGGGTGCCCAGGGCTCAGGGTGCCCCTGCCCAGCTGCCATGGGCTCAGGGTGCCCAGGGCTCAGGGTGCCCCTGCCCAGCTGCCATGGGCTCAGGGTGCCCAGGTTCAGGCCCAGCTGCCATGGGCTCAGGGTGCCCAGGGCCCAGCTGCCATGGGCTCAGGGTGCTGCCCAGCTGCATGGGCTCAGGGGCTCTCAGGTGCCCCTGCCCAGCTGCCAGGGTGGGCTCAGGGTGCCCAGGGCAGGTTCAGGGTGCCCCTGCCCAGCTGCCATGGGCTCAGGGTGCCCAGGGCTCAGGGTGCCCCTGCCCAGCAGGGTGCCCAGGGCCAGGGTGGGCTCAGGGTGCCCAGGGCTCAGGGTGCCCCTGCCCAGCTGCTGCCCAGGGCTGCCCAGGGCTCAGGGTGCCCAGGGGTGCCCCTGCCCAGCTGCCATGGGCTCAGGGTGCCCAGGGCTCAGGGTGCCCCTGCCCAGCTGCCATGGGCTCAGGGTGCCCAGGGCTCAGGGTGCCCCTGCCCAGCTGCCATGGGCTCAGGGTGCCCAGGGCTCAGGGTGCCCTGCCCAGCTGCCATGGGCTCAGGGTGCCCAGGTTCAGGGTGCCCCTGCCCAGCTGCCATGGGCTCAGGGTGCCCAGGGCTCAGGGTGCCCCTGCCCAGCTGCCATGGGCTCAGGGTGCCCAGGGCTCAGGGTGCCCCTGCCCAGCTGCCATGGGCTCAGGGTGCCCAGGGCTCAGGGTGCCCCTGCCCAGCTGCCATGGGCTCAGGGTGCCCAGGTTCAGGGTGCCCCTGCCCAGCTGCCATGGGCTCAGGGTGCCCAGGGCTCAGGGTGCCCAGGTTCAGGGTGCCCCTGCCCAGCTGCCATGGGCTCAGGGTGCCCAGGGCTCAGGGTGCCCCTGCCCAGCTGCCATGCTCTGGGCTTCCCCAACCCCCCCAAGCAGCTCTGGAGCCCTCAGGAGCCTCTGGGGCAGAGCTGCCCTTGGGGGGGGGCTGAGGGTCAGCAGCGGCCCGGAACGGGCTCTGCCCCCTGCCCTGCCTGTGCCCCTGTGCCGCGGTGCCGGTTCAGGGCCGGTGCCAGGAGCGGTGCCAGGGGCGGTGCCAGTGCCAAGGGGCGGTGCCAGGGGCGGTGCCGGTGCCAGGGGTCGGGGGCGGTGCCAGGGGCGGTGCCAGTGCCAGGGGTCGGTGCCGGTTCAGGGGCGGTGCCGGTGCCAAGGGGCGGTGCCGGTTCAGGGGCGGTGCCGGTGCCAAGGGGCGGTGCCGGTTCAGGGGCGGTGCCGGTGCAGGGGCCGTGCCGGTGCCAGGGGCCGGTGCAGGGGCGGTGCCGGTGCCAGGGCCGGTGCCAGGGGCCGTGCCGCCGCCCCGCAGGGCTGGTGTACGACTCGGCGATGCTGCGGCACCAGTGCAGCTGCGGGGACAGCAGCAGCCACCCCGAGCACGCCGGCAGGATCCAGAGCATCTGGTCCCGCCTGCAGGAGCGAGGCCTCCGCAGCCGCTGCGAGGTGAGCCCCGGGCGCCCCCCGGGCCCCCGCGCCCCCAGCGCGCCCCCAGCCCGCCCCCAGCCCCTGGGGAGGCCTCCGGCAGCCTCCTCCTGGCCCTCTCCTGCTGGATCCTGCCCCCAGCTCCCTGGATCCCGTCCCCAGCTCCCTGGATCCCGCCCCCAGCTCCCTGGATCCCGCCCCCAGCTCCCTGGATCCCGCCCCCAGCTCCCTGGATCCTGGCCCTATCCCACTGCATCCTGCCCCCAGCTCCCTGGATCCTGCCCCCAGCTCCCTGGATCCTGTCCCTATCCTGCTGGATCCTGCCCCCAGCTCCCTGGATCCCGCCCCCAGATCCCTGGATCCCACCCCAGCTCCCTGGATCCTGTCCCTATCCCACTGCATCCTGCCCCCAGCTCCCTGGATCCTGTCCCTATCCCACTGCATCCTGCCCCCAGCTCCCTGGATCCTGTCCCTATCCCGCTGCATCCTGCCCCCAGCTCCCTGGATCCCGCCCCCAGCTCCCTGGATCCCGCCCCCAGCTCCCTGGATCCCGTCCCCAGCTCCCTGGATCCCGCCCCCAGCTCCCTGGATCCCGCCCCCAGCTCCCTGGATCCCGCCCCCAGCTCCCTGGATCCCGTCCCCAGCTCCCTGGATCCCGCCCCCAGCTCCCTGGATCCCGCCCCCAGCTCCCTGGATCCCGCCCCCAGCTCCCTGGATCCCGCCCCCAGCTCCCTGGATCCCGTCCCTATCCCACTGCATCCTGCCCCCAGCTCCCTGGATCCTGTCCCTATCCTGCTGGATCCCGCCCCCAGCTCCCTGGATCCTGCCCCCAGCTCCCTGGATCCTGTCCCTATCCTGCTGGATCCCCCCAGCCCCTGGATCCTGGCTATCCCACTGCATCCTGCCCCCAGCTGGATCCTGCCCCCAGCTCCCTGGATCCTGTCCCTATCCTGCTGGATCCTGCCCCCAGCTCCCTGGATCCCGCCCCCAGATCCCTGGATCCCACCCCAGCTCCCTGGATCCTGTCCCTATCCCACTGCATCCTGCCCCCAGCTCCCTGGATCCTGTCCCTATCCCGCTGCATCCTGCCCCCAGCTCCCTGGATCCCGCCCCCAGCTCCCTGGATCCCGCTCCCAGCTCCCTGGATCCCGTCCCCAGCTCCCTGGATCCCGCCCCCAGCTCCCTGGATCCCGCCCCCAGCTCCCTGGATCCCGTCCCCAGCTCCCTGGATCCCGCCCCCAGCTCCCTGGATCCGTCCCCAGCTCCCTGGATCCCGTCCCCAGCTCCCTGGATCCGTCCCCAGCTCCCTGGATCCCGCCCCAGCTCCCTGGATCCCGTCCCCAGCTCCCTGGATCCCGCCCCAGCTCCCTGGATCCGTCCCCAGCTCCCTGGATCCCGTCCCTATCCCACTGCATCCTGCCCCCAGCTCCCTGGATCCCGTCCCCAGCTCCCTGATCCCGCCCCCAGCTCCCTGGATCCCGCCCCCAGCTCCCTGGATCCCGTCCCCAGCTCCCTGGATCCCGCCCCCAGCTCCCTGGATCCCGTCCCCAGCTCCCTGGATCCCGCCCCCAGCTCCCTGGATCCCGTCCCCAGCTCCCTGGATCCCGCCCCAGCTCCCTGGATCCCCAGCTCCCTGGATCCCGCCCCAGCTCCCTGGATCCCGTCCCCAGCTCCCTGGATCCCGTCCCCAGCTCCCTGGATCCCGCCCCCAGCTCCCTGGATCCGCCCCCAGCTCCCTGGATCCCGTCCCCAGCTCCCTGGATCCCGTCCCCAGCTCCCCTGGATCCCCCGTCCCCCAGCTCCCTGGATCCCGTCCCCAGCTCCCTGGATCCCGCCCCCAGCTCCCTGGATCCCGTCCCCAGCTCCCTGGATCCCGTCCTATCCCACTGCATCCTGCCCCCAGCTCCCTGGATCCCGTCCCCAGCTCCCTGGATCCCGCCCCCAGCTCCCTGGATCCCGCCCCCAGCTCCCTGGATCCCGTCCCCAGCTCCCTGGATCCCGCCCCCAGCTCCCTGGATCCCGTCCCCAGCTCCCTGGATCCCGCCCCCAGCTCCCTGGATCCCGTCCCCAGCTCCCTGGATCCCGCCCCCAGCTCCCTGGATCCCGTCCCCAGCTCCCTGGATCCCGCCCCCAGCTCCCTGGATCCCGTCCCCAGCTCCCTGGATCCCGCCCCCAGCTCCCTGGATCCCGCCCCCAGCTCCCTGGATCCCGCCCCCAGCTCCCTGGATCCCGTCCCCAGCTCCCTGGATCCCGTCCCCCAGCTCCCTGGATCCCGTCCCTATCCCACTGCATCCTGCCCCCAGCTCCCTGGATCCTGTCCCTATCCCGCTGCATCCTGCCCCCAGCTCCCTGGATCCTGCCCCCAGCTCCCTGGATCCTGTCCCTATCCCACTGCATCCTGCCCCCAGCTCCCTGGATCCTGTCCCTATCCCACTGCATCCTGCCCCCAGCTCCCTGGATCCCGCCCCCAGCTCCCTGGATCCTGCCCCCAGCTCCCTGGATCCCGCCCCCAGCTCCCTGGATCCCGTCCCTATCCCACTGCATCCTGCCCCCAGCTCCCTGGATCCTGCCCCCAGCTCCCTGGATCCTGCCCCCAGCTCCCTGGATCCTGTCCCTATCCCACTGCATCCTGCCCCCAGCTCCCTGGATCCTGTCCCTATCCCGCTGCATCCTGCCCCCAGCTCCCTGGATCCTGCCCCCAGCTCCCTGGATCCTGTCCCTATCCCGCTGGATCCTGCCCCCAGATCCCTGGATCCTGTCCCTATCCCGCTGCATCCTGCCCCCAGCTCCCTGGATCTTGTCCCTATCCCACTGCATCCTGCCCCCAGCTCCCTGGATCCCGCCCCCAGCTCCCTGGATCCTGTCCCTATCCCACTGCATCCTGCCCCCAGCTCCTGGATCCTGTCCCTATCCCACTGCATCCTGCCCCCAGCTCCCTGGATCCCGCCCCAGCTCCCTGGATCCCGTCCCCAGCTCCCTGGATCCCGCCCCCAGCTCCCTGGATCCCGCCCCCAGCTCCCTGGATCCCGTCCCTATCCCACTGCATCCTGCCCCCAGCTCCCTGGATCCTGTCCCTATCCCACTGCATCCTGCCCCCAGCTCCCTGGATCCTGTCCCTATCCCACTGCATCCTGCCCCCAGCTCCCTGGATCCCGCCCCCAGCTCCCTGCATCCTGCCCCCAGCTCCCTGGATCCTGTCCCTATCCCGCTGCATCCTGCCCCCAGCTCCCTGGATCCTGCCCCCAGCTCCCTGGATCCTGCCCCCAGCTCCCTGGATCCTGTCCCTATCCCGCTGCATCCTGCCCCCAGCTCCCTGGATCCTGCCCCCAGCTCCCTGGATCCTGCCCCCAGCTCCCTGGATCCCGTCCCCAGCTCCCTGGATCCCGCCCCCAGCTCCCTGGATCCCGCCCCCAGCTCCCTGCTCAGGGTGGTGCCCGCGGTCGCGCCCGGGGGGGGGGGGGCTGTGGCTGCGGGGGAGGGCAGCAGGAGGGTGCCAGCCGCCCCCGCGTGCCAGCCGCCTGCCCCCGTCCGCGGCAGTGCCTGAGGGGGCGCAAGGCCACGCTGGAGGAGCTGCAGAGCGCCCACAGCGAGCGCCACGTCTTCCTCTACGGCACCAACCCCCTGGGCCGCCTCAAGCTGGACAACGGCAAGCTGGCAGGTGGGGCCCCCGCCCCCCCCCCCCCCCGGCCCTGGGCAGCTCCCCAGCTGCTCCTCTGGGCGCTGAGGGGGGGGCCGCTGGCAGGTGCCCTCCCGGGTGCCAGCCTGGCTGTGCCCTCCGTGCCCGCAGGGATCCTGGCACAGAGGATGTTCGTGATGCTGCCCTGTGGAGGGCTGGGGGTGAGTGGCTGCTCCTGGGGGTCCCTTTGGGGCTGCTCCTGGGGGTCCCTTTGGGGCTGCTCCTGGGGTCCCCTTGGGGCTGCTCCTGGGGGTCCCTTTGGGGCTGCTCCTGGGGGTCCCTTTGGGGCTGCTCCTGGGGGTCCCTTTGGGGCTGCTCCTGGGGGTCCCTTGGGGCTGCTCCTGGGGGTCCCTTTGAGTCTGGGGTGAGTGGAATCTCCTGGGGGTCCCTTTGGGGCTGCTCCTGGGCGTCCTTTGGGGCTGGGGGTGAGTGGCTGCTCCTGGGGGTCCCTTTGGGGCTGCTCCTGGGGGTCCCTTTGGGGCTGCTCCTGGGGGTCCCTTGGGGCTGCTCCTGGGGGTCCCTTTGGGGCTGCTCCTGGGGGTCCCTTTGGGGCTGCTCCTGGGGGTCCCTTGGGGCTGCTCCTGGGGGTCCCTTTGAGGCTGGGGGTGAGTGGAATCTCCTGGGGGTCCCTTTGGGGCTGCTCCTGGGGGTCCCTTGGGGCTGCTTCTGGGGGTCCCCTTGGTGCTGGGGGTGAGTGGAATCTCCTGGGGGTCCCTTTGGGGCTGCTCCTGGGGGTCCCTTTGGGGCTGCTCCTGGGGGTCCCTTTGGGGCTGCTCCTGGGGGTCCCTTGGGGCTGCTTCTGGGGGTCCCCTTGGTGCTGGGGGTGAGTGGAATCTCCTGGGGGTCCCTTTGGGGCTGCTCCTGGGGATCCCTTGGTGCTGGGGGTGAGTGGAATCTCCTGGGGGTCCCTTTGGGGCTGCTCCTGGGGGTCCCTTTGGGGCTGGGGGTGAGTGGCTGCTCCTGGGGGTCCCTTTGGGGCTGCTTCTGGGGATCCCCTTGGTGCTGGGGGTGAGTGGAATCTCGTGGGGGTCCCTTTGGGGCTGCTCCTGGGGGTCCCTTTGGGGCTGGGGGTGAGTGGCTGCTCCTGGGGGTCCCTTGGGGCTGCTTCTGGGGATCCCCTTGGTGCTGGGGGTGAGTGGGCTCTCCTGGGGGTCCCTTTGGGGCTGCTCCTGGGGGTCCCTTTGGTGCTGGGGGTGAGTGGAATCTCCTGGGGGTCCCTTTGGGGCTGCTCCTGGGGGTCCCCTTGGTGCTGGGAGTGAGTGGCTGCTCCTGGGGGTCCCTTTGGGGCTGCTCCTGGGGGTCCCCTTGGTGCTGGGGGTGAGTGGAATCTCCTGGGGGTCCCTTTGGGGCTGCTCCTGGGGGTCCCTTTGGGGCTGGGGGTGAGTGGCTGCTCCTGGGGTCCCTTGGGGCTGCTTCTGGGGGTCCCCTTGGTGCTCCTGGGGGTGAGTGGAATCTCCTGGGGGTCCCTTTGGGGCTGCTCCTGGGGTCCCCTTGGGGCTGGGGGTGAGTGGAATCTCCTGGGGGTCCCTTGGGGCTGCTCCTGGGGGTCCCTTTGGGGCTGGGGGTGAGTGGAATCTCCTGGGGGTCCCTTGGGGCTGCTTCTGGGGGTCCTTTGGGGCTGGGGGTGAGTGGCTGCTCCTGGGGGTCCCTTTGGGGCTGCTCCTGGGGGTCCCATTGGGGCTGGGGGTGAGTGGAATCTCCTGGGGGTCCCTTTGGGGCTGCTCCTGGGGTCCCTTTGGGGCTGGGGGTGAGTGGCTGCTCCTGGGGGTCCCTTTGGGGCTGCTCCTGGGGGTCCCTTGGGGCTGCTTCTGGGGGTCCTTTGGGGCTGGGGGTGAGTGGAATCTCCTGGGGGTCCCTTGGGGCTGCTCCTGGGGGTCCCATTGGGGCTGCTCCTGGGGGTCCCATTGGGGCTGGGGGTGAGTGGCTCCTGGGGTCCCTTGGGGCTGCTCCTGGGGGTCCCTTTGGGGCTGGGGGTGAGTGGCTCCTGGGGGCCCTTTGGGGCTGCTCCTGGGGGTCCCTTTGGGGCTGGGGGGCAGTGCTTGGCTGCAGGGTCTGAGCCCCCAGAGCCCCCTCCGAGGCAGCTGGAGCCCAGGGGGCAGCCAGGGGGCGGCCCCAAGCCGCGGGGGTCGGGCGGGGGGGGGGGCAGCAGCAGCAGCTCCAGCACCTCCCTGCGGCCGCTCCTTGGCCTCTCTCCCAGCCTGGGGGTCTCTGCACTCACTGCAGCCCCTCTGCCTTCCTCCCCTCCCTCTCTCTGTCCTCCTCCTCCTCTCCCTCTCTCTCTTTCAGGAGGGGTCTCACTCCATCCATGCCTTCCTGCTGCCTCTTCTGGTTCTCCTCCTCTCCCGCCCCCTCCCCCCGCCCCCGCTGCTGGGCGCAGCTCTGCTCAGCCTCCTCCCCCTCTGCTCTGCCTCCCTCCCTGCTCCCCCCCCCCCCGCTCTGAGCCTGCGCCCCCCGCCCCCCGAGGCAGGGTTGGGGGGAGGGGGGAGCAGCTGGAGGGCAGAGGGGGAAGGAAACCTCTGAGGTGGCCTTGGGGGGCAGAAGAGGTTTGAGTCCTGCGGCTCTGGTGCGCTGCCGGCCGGGTGCTTAGCCCCTAGAGTAAGCGACCCAAGGTAAAGCCCCCCCGAGCCCCCTCCCCACCCCCGCCAGGGGCAGGCTGAGGCGCTCGGGGCAGAGCCGGGGGCTGGGGGGGGGGGGGGCAGGGCAGGAGCCGCTCCGGCTCCGAGCCGCGGGGAGCCCCGGGGGGACGGCTCGGGGGGGGGACCCGGCCGCCGCCCCCGCCCCCCCGCCGCCCCCCTGAGCGCCGCGGCGGGGCCGCAGGTGGACAGCGACACCGTCTGGAACGAGCTGCACTCCTCCAACGCCGCCCGCTGGGCCGCGGGCAGCCTCACCGAGCTGGCATCCAGGGTGGCCGCCGGGCAGCTCAAGGTGGGCACGGCGCTGCCCGCGGCGGGGCACGGGGGCCGGGGGGCGCCACAGCTGCCAGGGGGCGCCAGAGCAGTTAGGAAGGTGCCAGAGCTGCCAGCAGGGTGCCAGAGCTGTTAGGAAGGTGCCAGAGCTGGCAGCAGGGTGCCAGAGCTGCCTGCAAGGTGCCAGAGCTGTCTGCAGGGTGCCAGAGCTGCTAGGAAGGTGCCAGAGCAGTTAGGAAGGTGCCAGAGCTGCCAGCAGGGTGCCAGAGCTGTCTGCAGGGTGCCAGAGCTGCCTGCAAGGTGCCAGAGCTGCTAGGAAGGTGCCAGAGCTGGCAGCAGGGTGCCAGAGCTGTTAGGAAGGTGCCAGAGCTGCCAGCAGGGTGCCAGAGCTGCTAGGAAGGTGCCAGAGCTGTCTGCAGGGTGCCAGAGCTGGCAGCAGGGTGCCAGAGCTGCTAGGAAGGTGCCAGAGCTGCCAGCAGGGTGCCAGAGCTGTCTGCAGGGTGCCAGAGCTGTTAGGAAGGTGCCAGAGCTGCCAGCAGGGTGCCAGAGCTGCCTGCAAGGTGCCAGAGCTGTCTGCAGGGTGCCAGAGCTGGCAGCAGGGTGCCAGAGCTGCTAGGAAGGTGCCAGAGCTGTCTGCAGGGTGCCAGAGCTGCTAGGAAGGTGCCAGAGCTGCCAGCAGGGTGCCAGAGCTGCTAGGAAGGGGCCAGAGCTGGCAGCAGGGTGCCAGAGCTGTTAGGAAGGTGCCAGAGCTGCCAGCAGGGTGCCAGAGCTGCCTGCAAGGTGCCAGAGCTGTCTGCAGGGTGCCAGAGCTGGCAGCAGGGTGCCAGAGCTGCTAGGAAGGTGCCAGAGCTGTCTGCAGGGTGCCAGAGCTGCTAGGAAGGTGCCAGAGCTGCCAGCAGGGTGCCAGAGCTGCTAGGAAGGGGCCAGAGCTGGCAGCAGGGTGCCAGAGCTGTTAGGAAGGTGCCAGAGCAGTTAGGAAGGTGCCAGAGCTGCCAGCAGGGTGCCAGAGCTGTCTGCAGGGTGCCAGAGCTGGCAGCAGGGTGCCAGAGCTGTTAGGAAGGTGCCAGAGCTGCCAGCAGGGTGCCAGAGCTGCTAGGAAGGTGCCAGAGCTGCCAGCAGGGTGCCAGAGCTGTCTGCAGGGTGCCAGAGCTGGCAGCAGGGTGCCAGAGCTGCTAGGAAGGGGCCAGAGCTGGCAGCAGGGTGCCAGAGCAGTTAGGAAGGTGCCAGAGCAGTTAGGAAGGTGCCAGAGCTGCCAGCAGGGTGCCAGAGCTGCCAGCAGGGTGCCAGAGCTGTTAGGAAGGTGCCAGAGCAGTTAGGAAGGTGCCAGAGCTGCCAGCAGGGTGCCAGAGCTGCCAGCAGGGTGCCAGAGCTGTCTGCAGGGTGCCAGAGCTGTTAGGAAGGTGCCAGAGCTGGCAGCAGGGTGCCAGAGCTGCTAGGAAGGTGCCAGAGCTGCCAGCAGGGTGCCAGAGCTGTCTGCAGGGTGCCAGAGCTGGCAGCAGGGTGCCAGAGCTGCTAGGAAGGTGCCAGAGCTGGCAGCAGGGTGCCAGAGCTGCCTGCAAGGTGCCAGAGCTGTCTGCAGGGTGCCAGAGCTGCTAGGAAGGTGCCAGAGCTGTCTGCAGGGTGCCAGAGCTGCTAGGAAGGGGCCAGAGCTGGCAGCAGGGTGCCAGAGCAGTTAGGAAGGTGCCAGAGCAGTTAGGAAGGTGCCAGAGCTGCCAGCAGGGTGCCAGAGCTGTCTGCAGGGTGCCAGAGCTGGCAGCAGGGTGCCAGAGCTGTTAGGAAGGTGCCAGAGCTGCCAGCAGGGTGCCAGAGCTGCTAGGAAGGTGCCAGAGCTGCCAGCAGGGTGCCAGAGCTGCTAGGAAGGTGCCAGAGCTGCCAGCAGGGTGCCAGAGCTGTCTGCAGGGTGCCAGAGCTGCCAGCAGGGTGCCAGAGCTGGCAGCAGGGTGCCAGAGCTGCTAGGAAGGTGCCAGAGCTGGCAGCAGGGTGCCAGAGCTGCTAGGAAGGTGCCAGAGCTGCCATGAGGGTGCCAGAGCTGCCAGCAGGGTGCCAGAGCTGTCTGCAGGGTGCCAGAGCTGGCAGCAGGGTGCCAGAGCTGCTAGGAAGGTGCCAGAGCTGCCAGCAGGGTGCCAGAGCTGCCAGCAGGGTGCCAGAGCTGGCAGCAGGGTGCCAGAGCTGCTAGGAAGGTGCCAGAGCTGGCAGCAGGGTGCCAGAGCTGCTAGGAAGGTGCCAGAGCTGGCAGCAGGGTGCCAGAGCTGCTAGGAAGGTGCCAGAGCTGCCATGAGGGTGCCAGAGCTGGCAGCAGGGTGCCAGAGCTGTTAGGAAGGTGCCAGAGCTGCCAGCAGGGTGCCAGAGCTGCCCTGCAGGGTGCCAGAGGTGCCAGGCAGGTGCCACAGGTGCCACCCAAGGTGGCACAGCTGCCATTCCGCCGTGGCCTGGCACGAGGGAGGCTGTGGGGTGGCAGCAGCCGGCAGCACGCGGCAGGATGAGGCCAGGCGGGGGGGGGGGGAGGGGAGCGGAGGGGCGGCTGGGGGCAGGAGGAGGGGCTGGGGAGGGAGGGGGTGCTGGGGGGGAGGGGAGGGGCCGGCGGGGTGGTGGGGGAGGGGCTGGGGGCGGGAGCAGCTGTGCTGACTCGGGGGGGGGGGGGGTGTGCCCCCAGAACGGCTTCGCGGTGGTGAGACCCCCGGGGCACCATGCAGAGCCCTCCACGGCCATGTGAGGAAGAGTCCTGCGGCGGGGGAGGGCTCTGGGCCGGCACAGGGGGAGACCCGGGCCCCTCCCCCCCCCTCTCCTCCCCACCTCCCCCCCTCCACTCCCCTGCCTCAAAAAGTCACTGCAGTGAGACACCCCCCCCCCCCCGCGAGGCAGGCCTGGGGGAGGGGGCAGGGGGAGGGAGCTCAGGGGGGAGGGAGCACAGGAGGGGGAAAAAGGTCAGGAGGGAGAGGGAGGAGCTCAGGGGGAGGGAGGGAGAGGGAGGAGCTGGGGGGAGGGAGGAGCTGGGGGGGGAGGGAGGAGCTGGGGGGAGGGAGGAGCTCAGGGGGGACAGGGAGGAGCTCGAGGGGGAGAGGGAGGAGCTCAGGGGGAGAGGGAGGAGCTTGGGGGGAGGGAGGAGCTCGAGGGGGAGGGAGGAGCTCGGGGGGAGGGAGGAGCCCGGGGGGAGGGAGGAGCTCGAGGGGGAGGGAGGAGCTCAGGGGGGAGGGAGGAGCTCGGGGGGAGAGGGAGGAGCTCGGGGGGGAGAGGGAGGAGCTCGGGGGGGGACAGGGAGGAGCTCGGGGGGAGAGGGAGGAGCTCGGGGAGAGGGAGGAGCTCGGGGAGGAGGGAGGAGCTCAGGGGGGAGAGGGAGGAGCTGGGGGGAGGGAGGAGCTCAGGGGGGGGAGAGGGAGGAGCTCAGGGGGGAGAGGGAGGAGCTCGGGGGGGACAGGGAGGAGCTCGGGGGGGGAGGAGAGGGAGGAGCTCGGGGAGAGGGAGGAGCTCGGGGAGGAGGGAGGAGCTCAGGGGGGAGAGGGAGGAGCTCAGGGGGAGGGAGGAGCTCAGGGGGGGGAGAGGGAGGAGCTCAGGGGGGAGGGAGGAGCTCGGGGGGAGAGGGAGGAGCTCGAGGGGGAGGAAGGAGCTCAGGGGGAGAGGGAGGAGCTCGGGGGAGGAGGGAGGAGCTCGGGGGGAGAGGGAGGAGCTCGGGGGGGAGAGGGAGGAGCTCAGGGGGGACAGGGAGGAGCTCGAGGGGGAGAGGGAGGAGCTCAGGGGGAGAGGGAGGAGCTCAGGGGGAGGGAGGAGCTCGGGGGGGGAGAGGGAGGAGCTCAGGGGGGGAGGGAGGAGAGGGGGGGGGGAGAGGGAGGAGCTCGAGGGGGAGGAAGGAGCTCAGGGGGAGAGGGAGGAGCTCGGGGAGGAGGGAGGTGCTCGGGGGAGAGGGAGGAGCTCGGGGGGAGAGGGAGGAGCTGGGGGGGAGGGAGGAGCTCAGGGGGGACAGGGAGGAGCTCGAGGGGGAGAGGGAGGAGCTCAGGGGGGAGAGGGAGGAGCTCAGGGGGAGGGAGGAGCTCGAGGGGGGAGAGGGAGGAGCTCAGGGGGAGAGGGAGGAGCTCAGGGGGGAGAGGGAGGAGCTTGGGGGGAGAGGGAGGAGCTGGGGGTGGGAGGGAGGAGCTTGGGGGGAGAGGGAGGAGCTTGGGGGGAGAGGGAGGAGCTGGGGGTGGGAGGGAGGAGCTTGGGGGGAGAGGGAGGAGCTTGGGGGGGAGGGAGGAGCTTGGGGGGGGAGGGAGGAGCTGGGGGGGGAGAGGGAGGAGCTCGAGGGGGAGGGAGGAGCTCGGGGGGGGGAGGGAGGAGCTCGGGGGGAGGGAGGAGCTCGGGGGGAGGGAGGAGCTGGGGGAGAGGGAGGAGCTCGAGGGGGAGGGAGGAGCTCAGGGGGGAGGGAGGAGCTCGGGGGAGGGAGGAGCTCGGGGGGAGGGAGGAGCCCGGGGGGAGGGAGGAGCTCGGGGGAGAGGGAGGAGCTGGGGGGGGAGGGAGGAGCTCAGGGGGAGAGGGAGGAGCTCGGGGGAGGAGGGAGGAGCTCGGGGAGGAGGGAGGAGCTCAGGGGGGAGAGGGAGGAGCTGGGGGGAGGGAGGAGCTCAGGGGGGAGAGGGAGGAGCTCGGGGAGGAGGGAGGAGCTCAGGGGGGAGAGGGAGGAGCTGGGGGGAGGGAGGAGCTCAGGGGGAGAGGGAGGAGCTCGGGGGGAGGGAGGAGCTCGGGGGGAGGGAGGAGCTCGGGGGAGAGGGAGGAGCTCGGGGGAGGGAGGAGCTCGGGGGAGAGGGAGGAGCTCGGGGGGAGGGAGGAGCCCGGGGGGGAGAGGGAGGAGCTTGGGGGGAGAGGGAGGAGCTGGGGGTGGGAGGGAGGAGCTTGGGGGAGAGGGAGGAGCTCGGGGGGAGGGAGGGAGAGGGAGGAGCTCGGGGGGGAGGGAGGAGCTCGGGGGGGAGGGAGGAGCTTGGGGGGAGGGAGGAGCCCGGGGGGGAGGGAGGTGCTCGAGGGGGAGGGAGGAGCTCGGGGGGAGGGAGGAGCCCGGGGGGGAGGGAGGAGCTCGGGGAGGGAGGAGCCCGGGGGTGCTGAGCGGCCCGGGGGGGTCTTGCAGGGGGTTCTGCTTCTTCAACTCCGTGGCCATCGCGGCCAGGCAGCTGCAGCAGAAGCAGAAGCTCAGCAGGATCCTCATCGTGGACTGGGTGAGGGCCTGCTGCCCCCGGGACCCCCAGCCCCCCCCCGGGACCCCCGGCAGCCCCGGGACCCCCAGCACCCCCCGGCCCCCAGCCTGAGGCCATCTCCCCTGCTGCCATCACTGAGCACAGGAGACCTCAGCAGGTCTCCCCTCAGGGTGCCAGGGGGTCTCCCCCTCAGGGTGCCAGGAGGTCTCTCCTCAGGGTGCCAGGAGGTCTCCCCTCAGGGTGCCAGGAGGTCTCCCCTCAGGGTGCCAGGGGGTCTCCCCTCAGGGTGCCAGGAGGTCTCTCCTCAGGGTGCCAGGGGGGTCTCCCCTCAGGGTGCCAGGAGGTCTCCCCTCAGGGTGCCAGGGGTCTCCCCTCAGGGTGCCAGGGGGTCTCCCTCAGGGTGCCAGGGGGTCTCCCCTCAGGGTGCCAGGAGGTCTCTCCTCAGGGTGCCAGGGGTCTCCCCTCAGGGTGCCAGGGGGTCTCCCCTCAGCCTCCTCTCCCCCAGCCTCAACCCCCCCTGCCCGCAGAGCTCCCTCAGCTGCCCCTCTCCCCCCAGCCCCTCCCCAGCCCTTCCCCGGCCCTGCCGCGGCTCCTCGGCGCCCCTCCGGCTGCGGGGGTGTGTGTGTGGGGGTGGGGGCTGGGCCCGGGCCGGCAGAGCTGAGCCGCGGGGCCCCCCTGCCCCCCCCAGGACGTGCACCACGGCAACGGCACCCAGCAGATCTTCTACCGGGACCCCGCGGTGCTCTACATCTCGCTGCACCGCCACGACGACGGCAACTTCTTCCCGGGCAGCGGCGCGGCCGACGAGGTGCCGGGCCCGGGCGCTGCGGGGGCTCCGCGCCAGCCCCTGCCTCGGGGGGGTCCCCCCCCAGCCCCCTCCCCGCCCTGCCTGCGCCCTTCCCCCCGCCCCGAGCTTGGCTGCAGAGCTGCGGCTTCGATCCCTGCCTGCTGCCTGCTGCCTGCTGCTTGCTGCCTGCACCCTGCTGCCTGCTGCCTGCTGCCTGCTGCCTGCACCCTGCTGCCTGCTGCTTGCTGCCTGCACCCTGCTGCCTGCACCCTGCCTGCTGCCTGCACCCTGCTGCCTGCACCCTGCTGCCTGCTCCCTGCACCTTGCACCCTGCACCGTGCTGCTTGCTGCCTTCAGCCTGCACCCTGCTGCCTGCACCCTGCACCCTGCTGCCTGCACCCTGCCTGCTGCCTGCACCCTGCTGCCTGCACCCTGCACCCTGCTGCCTGCACCCTGCCTGCTGCCTGCACCCTGCTGCCTGCTGCCTGCACCCTGCTGCACCCTGCTGCCTGCACCCTGCTGCCTGCACCCTGCACCCTGCACCCTGCTGCCTGCTGCACCCTGCTGCCTGCACCCTGCTGCCTGCACCCTGCACCCTGCTGCCTGCACCCTGCTGCCTGCACCCTGCTGCCTGCACCCTGCCTGCTGCCTGATGCCTGCACCCTGCTGCCTGCACCCTGCCTGCTGCCTGCACCCTGCTGCCTGCACCCTGCCTGCTGCCTGCACCCTGCCTGCTGCCTGCACCCTGCTGCCTGCACCCTGCCTGCTGCCTGCATCCTGCACCCTGCTGCCTGCACCCTTCCTGCTGCCTGCACCCTGCAGCCTGCTCCCTGCTGCCTGCTGCTTGCTGCCTGCACCCTGCCTGCTGCCTGCTGCCTGCACCCTGCTGCCTGCACCCTGCCTGCTGCCTGCACCCTGCTGCCTGCACCCTGCCTGCTGCCTGCATCCTGCTGCCTGCACCCTGCTGCCTGCACCCTGCCTGCTGCCTGCACCCTGCTGCCTGCACTCTGCCTGCACCCTGCTGCCTGCACCCTGCTGCCTGCTGCACCCTGCTGCCTGCTGCCTGCACCCTGCTGCCTGCACCCTGCTGCCTGCACCCTGCTTGCTGCCTGCACCCTGCACCCTGCAGCCTGCTCCCTGCACCCTGCCTGCTGCCTGCACCCTGCTGCCTGCACCCTGCCGCCTGCACCCTGCCTGCTGCCTGCACCCTGCTGCCTGCTGCACCCTGCTGCCTGCTGCACCCTGCTGCCTGCACCCTGCTGCCTGCTGCACCCTGCTGCCTGCACTCTGCTGCCTGCACCCTGCTGCCTGCACCCTGCTGCCTGCTCCCTGCACCTTGCACCCTGCACTGTGCTGCTTGCTGCCTTCAGCCTGCTGCCTGCTGCCTGCACCCTGCTGCCTGCTGCTTGCTGCCTTCTGCCTGCTGCCTGCACCCTGCTGCCTGCTGCTTGCTGCCTGCTGCCTTCTGTCTGCTGCCTGCTGCCTGCACCCTGCTGCCTGCTGCTTGCTGCCTGCTGCCTTCTGTCTGCTGCCTGCTGCCTGCACCCTGCTGCCTGCTGCTTGCTGCCTTCTGCCTGCTGCCTGCACCCTGCTGCCTGCTGCTTGCTGCCTTCTGCCTGCTGCCTGCACCCTGCTGCCTGCTGCTTGCTGCCTGCTGCCTTCTGTCTGCTGCCTGCTCCCTGCTGCCTGCTGCTGCTCCCCAGCCAACCCCCAGCTGGCAGCAGGGGCACAGGGCAGGGGCTGGGGGGGTGGGGAGGGCTCCAGGGCGCCCCCAAGCTGCTTCTCCAGAGCCTGCTGCCTGCTCCAGGCTCCCCCCGGCCCCCTCCGGAGCTTCAGCCCTGGTCCTGTGTCTCCTGCAGGTGGGTGCTGGCCCTGGAGAGGGATTTAACATCAACATAGCCTGGACTGGGGGGCTGGACCCCCCATGGGAGACCCCGAGTACCTGGCTGCCTTCAGGTACCCTTCCTGCTGCTCCCTCAGCCGGCCCCGGCGCCCTCTCTCCTTCATCATCCTCACAACCCTCCCGGGCTCCCCCAGCACCCTTCTGTCCCCCCGAGCTGGGGGAGCCCAGCCCTGCCCCCAGCCCTCCAGCTGTGGCCTCCACAACCTCTCAGGGCAGCTCCAGGCCCGCAGCAGCCTCACCCCAAAGTGCCTCCTCCTGGGCTCCGCTCTGTGCCCCTCGCCCCGGCCCCGGGCACCACTGGGCAGCTGCCAGCCCCAGCCCCTTGCCCAGCCCCCCCCCAGCTCCTTCAGCTCCTGCTGGCGCTGCTCAGGGCCCCCCCTGGGGCTGCTGTGCTGCAGGCTGCCAGCCCCCAGGCTGTGCCCCCTGCCCCCAGGCTGTGCCCCCTGCCCCCAGCCGCGGTCTCTCCCCCAGGAGCGTGGTGATGCCGATCGCGCAGGAGTTCTGCCCCGACCTGGTGCTGGTGTCTGCTGGCTTCGACGCTGCTGATGGCCACCCCCCGCCCCTGGGGGCTACAGAGTCTCTGCCAAATGTAAGGAGGGGGCAGCCAGCCCTCCAGCCTCGGGGTTGGGGAGGGGGTCGCCCCCCCACTGCCCACCCGGCCCTGGCAGCGCTCCGGGGAGGGAAGGGGAAGACCCTCTCTCGGAGCGGGGGGGGGGGGTGGGTGTCAGCATCTCGGCCCCAGGGGCAGGGAGCTTGCCCCAGCTGCCCCCTTCGGGCCTCTCCTGCAGGCTTTGGCTACCTGACCAAGCAGCTGATGAGCCTGGCCGGGGGGCCGTGGTGCTGGCCCTGGAGGGGGGCCACGACCTGACGGCCATCTGCGACGCCTCCGAGGCGTGCGTCTCGGCCCTGCTGGGGGACGAGGTGAGGGCCGAGCCCCGCAGCCCCCGAGCCCGGCCCGGCCCCTGGGCGCCGCCTGCCCCCTCCCCCTCCTCACCTCCCTTCCCCTCCCCCCGCCCCCCCCCCTCCCGCTGCCCGGCAGCTGCAGCCCCTGCCGGCGGAGAGCCTGCGGCGCAAGCCCAACGCCAACGCGGTGCGCTCGCTGGAGGCGGTGCTGCGGGTGCAGAGTGAGTGTCCCCCCCGGGGGCTGCCCGCCCTCCCCCCGGGGGCTGCCCTCTCCCCGCCCCTCCATCCCCCTCCTCCTCCTCCTGCTGCTGCCGGGAGGGGAGGGGGGGGCTGCTGCCCCAGCCTGCTGCCCCCCCCCCCCGACCGCCCCTCTTCCCTTCCCCCCCCCTCCCGCAGGCAAGTACTGGGTGGGCTTGCAGCGCCTGGCCCCCACGCTGGGCTGCTCCTTCCTGGAGGCTCAGCACCGCGAGGCGGAGGAGGTGGAGACCGTCACGGCCTTGGCCTCCCTCTCCGTGGCTGCGCTGGCGGAGCAGAGGTGAGTGCTGCGGCCCCCCAGCCCCCCCCGCGCCGGCCCTCCAGGAGCCCCCTCCCCCCGACCCTCCTCACGCCCTGAGCCCAGCCCCGGGTGGGGTCCTGCTCGGGGCAGAGGATCTCCGGTGGGACAAAGTGATCCCCAGGGGTCCTCCAGCACCTCCAGGACCCTCTCACCGCTGCCAGCCCTCCAGCCCCTCTCCACCATCTCTGGTGTCCCTCCAGCCCCTCTCCCCCCTCCCCCCCCAGACCCTCCCCACCCCCTGAGCCCAGCCCCGGGTGGGTCCCTGCTCGGGGCAGATGCTCTCCAGGGGGACAAGGAGAGCCCTAGAGCCCCCCAGCAGCCCCCCACTGCCTCTGCCAGCCCTCCAGCCCCTCTCCCCCCTCGCCCCCAGACCCTCCCCACCCCCTGAGCCCAGCCCCGGGTGGGTCCCTGCTGGGGGCAGATGCTCTCCAGGGGGACAAGGAGAGCCCTAGAGCCCCCCCCAGCAGCCCCCCACTGCCTCTGCCAGCCCTCCAGCCCCTCTGATCCCCAGGGGTCCTCCCCCCAGGACCCTCTCCCCCCCAGACCCTCCCCACACCCTGAGCCCAGCCCCGGGTGGGGTCCTGCTGGGGGCAGATGCTCTCCAGGGGGACAAGGAGAGTCTCCTCCCAGCACCACCTCTGGTGCTCAGCAGGGCTCAGGCAGAGCCTCTGTGGCCCCAGGGGGGGGGGGGTGGGGGGGCAGCCCTGTGGGGGGGGTGGGGGGCAGCCCTGGGGCAGCTGCAGAGGGCCTCTGGGTGCTGGGGGGGGGCTCTGTGGTGCCACAGAAGCCTCCTCCTCACCCCCCCTCCTCCCCCCACCCTGTGCCTCCTTCCTCCCCCTGCAGGCCCCAGGATGAGCCCATGGAGGAAGAGGAGGCCACGAAGCAGTGATGGGCGGGGGGGGGGGGGGGAAGGCTCTGCTGCCCTGCCCCCAGGCGGCACTCTGTGCTCAGGCTCCGCCCCCGGCATGCCCCCAGCCCCTGGCATGCCCCCTGCCCAAGCCACAGCCCTGGCATGGCCTGGGGACCCCCCCAGGCAGCTCCCCCAGCCCAGGAGCCAGCAGCAAGGTGCTGCCCAGCTCAGGACCACTGAAGAAACAAAGCCTGCCCCTGCCCCCCGGCTGAGCCTGAGCTGAGCCTGGGCCTGAGCCTGGGGCTGAGCCTGGGGCTGAGCTTGGGCCTGGGGCTGAGCCTGGGCCTGAGCCTGGGGCTGAGCCTGAGCCTGAGCTTGGGCCTGGGGCTGAGCCTGGGCCTGAGCCTGGGCCTGGAGCCTGGGCTGAGCCTGGGCTGAGCCTGGGGCTGAGCCTGGGGCTGAGCTTGGGCCTGGGGCTGAGCCTGAGCCTGAGCCTGGGGCTGAGCCTGAGCCTGAGCCTGGGGCTGAGCCTGGGGCTGAGCCTGGGGCTGAGCCTGGGCCTGGGGCTGAGCCTGGGGCTGAGCTGAGCCTGGGGCTAAGCCTGAGCCTGAGCCTGGGGCTGAGCCTGAGCCTGAGCCTGGGGCTGAGCCTGGGGGCTGAGCCTGAGCCTGAGCCTGGGCCTGAGCCTGGGGCTGAGCTTGGGGCTAAGCCTGAGCCTGAGCCTGGGCCTGAGCCTGAGGGCCTGAGCTTGAGCCTAGGCCTAGCCTGAGCCTGAGCCTGAGCCTGAGCTCAAGCTCAACCCAGGAACCCTAAGAAGGACTCAGCCCAGGACCCTTAAGGATTCAACCCAGGACCCCTAAGGCTCAGCCCAGGACCCCTAAGGACTCAGCCCAGGACCCCTAAGGACTCAGCCCAGGACCCCTAAGGACTCAGCCCAGGACCCCTAAGGACTCAGCCCAGGACCCCTAAGGCTCAGCCCAGGACCCCTAAGGACCAGCCCAGGACCCCTAAGGATTCAACCCAGGACCCCTAAGGATCAGCCCAGGACCCCTAAGGACTCAGCCCAGGACCCCTAAGGCTCAGCCCAGGACCCCTAAGGACTCAGCCCAGGACCCCTAAGGCTCAGCCCAGGACCCCTAAAGGACTCAGCCCAGGACCCCTAAGGACTCAGCCCAGGACCCCTAAGGACTCAGCCCAGGACCCCTAAGGCTCAGCCCAGGACCCCTAAGGACTCAGCCCAGGACCCCTAAGGCTCAGCCCAGGACCCCTAAGGCTCAGCCCAGGACCCCTAAAGGCTCAGCCCAGGACCCCTAAAGGCTCAGCCCAGGACCCCTAAGGACTCAGCCCAGGACCCCTAAGGACTCAGCCCAGGACCCCTAAGGCTCAGCCCAGGACCCCTAAAGGCTCAGCCCAGGACCCCTAAGGACCAGCCCAGGACCCCTAAGGCTCAGCCCAGGACCCCTAAGGATCAGCCCAGGACCCCTAAGGACTCAGCCCAGGACCCCTAAGGCTCAGCCCAGGACCCCTAAAGGCTCAGCCCAGGACCCCTAAAGGCTCAGCCCAGGACCCCTAAGGATCAGCCCAGGACCCCTAAGGGCTCAGCCCAGGACCTCTAAGGACTCAGCCCAGGACCCCTAAAGGCTCAGCCCAGGACCCCTAAGGACTCAGCCCAGGACCCCTAAGGATCAGCCCAGGACCCCTAAAGGCTCAGCCCAGGACCCCTAAGGACTCAGCCCAGGACCCCTAAAGGCTCAGCCCAGGACCCCTAAGGACTCAGCCCAGGACCCCTAAGGCTCAGCCCAGGACCCCTAAAGGCTCAGCCCAGGACCCCTAAGGACTCAGCCCAGGACCCCTAAGGACCAGCCCAGGACCCCTAAGGATCAGCCCAGGACCCCTAAGGACTCAGCCCAGGACCCCTAAAGGCTCAGCCCAGGACCCCTAAGGACTCAGCCCAGGACCCCTAAAGGACTCAGCCCAGGACCCCTAAAGGCTCAGCCCAGGACCCCTAAGGACTCAGCCCAGGACCCCTAAGGACTCAGCCCAGGACCCCTAAGGACTCAGCCCAGGACCCCTAAGGACTCAGCCCAGGACCCCTAAGGACTCAGCCCAGGACCCCTAAGGACTCAGCCCAGGACCCCTAAGGCTCAGCCCAGGACCCCTAAAGGCTCAGCCCAGGACCCCTAAGGATCAGCCCAGGACCCCTAAGGACTCAGCCCAGGACCCCTAAGGACCAGCCCAGGACCCCTAAAGGCTCAGCCCAGGACCCCTAAAGGCTCAGCCCAGGACCCCTAAGGATCAGCCCAGGACCCCTAAAGGCTCAGCCCAGGACCCCTAAGGACTCAGCCCAGGACCCCTAAGGCTCAGCCCAGGACCCCTAAGGACTCAGCCCAGGACCCCTAAGGCTCAGCCCAGGACCCCTAAGGACTCAGCCCAGGACCCCTAAGGCTCAGCCCAGGACCCCTAAAGGCTCAGCCCAGGACCCCTAAGGCTCAGCCCAGGACCCCTAAGGCCTCTCAGCTGCAGCCAGGCTCTGAGCCCCCCCCCGGGGGCTACCTGGCTGCCCTTCCCCCCCCGGCTGGGCACAGGCTGGGGGCTGGCAGTGCCCCGGGGGGGGGCGGTGCCAAGGCCCTGCAGGCGCTGGGGGAGGGGGTTAAAAGGGAGGGGGGGGCCGCTGAGGAGTGTCTGCAGTGCCCGGGGGGGGAGGGGAGGGGTCGGGGTCGGGGGGGGGGGGCACCCCTGGGGCAGCCTAACCACTAAGCAGGGCTCCGGCCGGGGGGGGCCGGGGGCTCTGATTTGCACTATATACATCTGAGGTGAAGCTGAGCTGCTGCTGCTCCTTCCTTGGGGCCGGGGGGCTGGGGGGGGGGCTGGGGGCAACCCTCCCCAAGCTGCCTGAGGGCCCCTGCAGGGTCCTCTCCATCCCCCCACCCCCCAAAGCTCACCCCTGAGCTCCAGCTGCAGCCCCCGCACCCCACCCCGGGGGGGCTTCACTGCCTCGGGGCAGCCCGGGGGGTGGGTGCTGGGGGGTTGGGTGCTGGGGGTGAGTTGGGTGCCGGGGGGGGTTGGGTGCTGAAGGGTTGGGTGCTGGGGGGTGGTGGGTTGGGTGCCGGGTGGGGTTGGGTGCTGGGGGGTTGGGTGCTGAAGGGTTGGGTGCTGGGGGGTGGTGGGTTGGGTGCCAGGGGTGTGTGGCTTGGGTGCTGGAGGGGTGGGTGTCTGGGGGTTGGGTGCCGGGGGGGGTTGGGTGCTGGGGGGTTGGGTGGGGGTTGGGTGCTGTGGGGGGCGTTGGGTGCTGTGGGGGGTGGGTTGGGTGCCGGGGGGTTGGGTGCTGGGGGGTTGGGTGCTGGGGGGTTGGGTGCCTGGGGGGTTGGGTGCTGGGGGGGTTGGGTGTGTGGGGGTTGGGTGCTGGGGGGTTGGGTGCCGGGGGGGTTGGGTGTGGGGGGGTTGGGTGTGTGGGGGGGGGGTTGGGTGCCGGGGGGGTTGGGTGCCTGGGGGGGGGGTTGGGTGGGTGCCGGGGGGGGGGTTGGGTGTGTGGGGGTTGGGTGCCTGGGGGGTTGGGTGTGTGGGGGGGGTTGGGTTGGGTGCCGGGGGGCGTTTAGTGGGTGGGTGCCGGGGGGTGGGCGCCTGGGGGTTGGCTGCCGGGGGTCTCCTCCTCCTCCTCGGGGGTCTCGGGCGCCCCTCCAAGCCGCGGCCAGGCCACTGCTGCCCCCTGCTGGCCGCCGCCAGCTCCTGGGGGGGGGGGCTCCGCCCCAGCTCCCTCCCCCGCCCCCCGCCGGCGGCAGCTACCGGGACCCCTCCCGCTGGGACCCCTCCCGCTGGGACCCCTCCCGCTGGGACCCCTCCCGCCCCTTGCCCTCCCCCCCCCGGCCCGCCGCCCCCTGCAGCTCCTGGGGGTCGGAGCTCCGCAGCCTCCTTCCTTCCCTCCCTCCCTCCCTCGGGAGGAGCTTCCAGGGGGGGGGGGGGGTGAGACCCTCCCCAAAGCCCCTGGGGCGCCCCCCCCCCAAAGCTCCTGCTGAGGGCTGCTCAGAGCCCCTCTGGGGCTGCTCTGCTCCTCACAGAGCTGCTCCAGGGCCCCTCCCCAGGACCCTCTCCAGCAGCCCCCGACCCCCCAGGCCCTGGCAGGGCCAAAGGACTCCACAGACAGCAGGCTCTGGGGCCAAGGTGACTCTGTTCCTGCCGGGGGGCACTGGGAGGGGACACCGAGGACACCCCCCACCCCCCCCGCCCCCAGCAGCCCCCTCCCCCCCCAGCTGCCAGCCCGAGGGGGCAGAGGAAGCAAACCCAAGGCAGGCAGAGCCAGGAAGGAGGCAGAGCTCCGGGGCTGGGGGCAGGCAGACCCCCAAGAGCCACCTCCCCCCCCCCAATAAAAAAAGGCTCAGGGGTGCCCAGCAGGTGCTGCTGCTGCAGGGGGGGTGCAGACAGCATGGAGCTGGCACCCAGGGGCACCCAAGGGCATCCAGGGGCACCCAGAGTCAGCCAGGGGCACCCAGGGGCAGTCATGAGCACCAAGGGGCAGCCAGGGTCATCCAGGGGCACCCAGGGTCATCATCCAGGGGCACCCAAGGGCACCCAGGGTCAGTCATGAGCACCCAGGGTCACCCAGGGTCATCCAGGGGCACCCAAGGGCACCCAGGGTCAGTCATGAGCACCCAGGGTCATCCAGGGGCACCCAGGGGCATCATCCAGGAGCACCCAAGGTCACCCAGGGGCACCCAGGGGCAGGGCAGCAGCGAAGCTCTCCCCAGCTGTGGCCCTGCCCCCTCCTCACTCCCAGCACAGGACACAGCAGAGCCCCCCCCCCAGGGCTGCCTGACCCCCCCCCGAGCTGCCTGACCCCCCCCCCCCCCGGGCCACCCACCGCAGAGCCCCTCAGGGAGCTGCCTCTGGAGCTCTCTCCCTTTGCAGCTCTCTGTCCCCTCCCTCAGCCCCAGCCGAGCCCAGGACCCCCCCCCCCCTCCCAGCCCTGCCCCTCCCAGGCCCAGTGCCTCCCAGCTCTGCCCTCTCCCTCCAGGACCCCCCCCCCCCAGTGCCTCCCAGCTCTGCCCTCTCCCTCCAGGACCCCCCCCCCAGTGCCCCCTCAGCCCAAGGCTCCTCTCCCCCCCTTCCCCCCTCTCTCCAAGGCTCCTCTCCCCTCTCTCCAAGGCTCCTCTCCCCCCTTCCCCTCTCTCCAAGGCTCCTCTCCCCCTTCCCCTCTCTCCAAGGCTCTTCCCTCCTCTCCTCCCGCAGCAGCCCCCAGCAGCTCCGGGCTGGCAGGGACCCCCAGAGCTCCCCCAGGGCAGCAGCCTTCGGCCCAGCCCCGGGCAGAGAGCCGCCAGGGCCCTGCAGCCACCGAGACCCTCCAGCCCCCCCAGAGGGTCCTCAGCTTCCTCCCCCTGCCCCTGCAGGGGGGGCCGAGGCAGGGAGCAGCTCTGGGGCCGAGCCCCGGGGGCAGGCGGCGGGAGGCAAAGCTGAGAGGGCCGAGCCCAACCCCTCCCGGGGTGGGGGGCTCCTCCTCTGGGTGCAGCCTGCCTGGGGCCCGGGGGGGTCAGGGAGGGCAGGTCATGGGTCCAGCAGCCGGGGGCGGGGGGCAGGGGCCGCCTGGGGGCGTCAGAAGTCGCTGAGGATGCTGATGTCGGCGAACTCGGCGCGGTAGCGGTGCGCGTAGAGGGCCAGCAGGGAGCCCCACTTGAGGCTGAGCAGGCTCCACACACAGGACAGGTAGAAGCTCCTGGGGTCAGTCAGGGCTAGCAGAGGAGAGCTCCAGGTCAGCCCCCAGCCCAGGAAGACCCCAGCCCCAAGCCAGCCCCAGCCCCAGCCCCTGGCAGCTTGGCAGCCCTGCAGCGAGCGGCAGCAGAGCTCCAGGCAGGGCCCCGGGGAGCTTCCTCCTGCCTGCCACAGCTCCTGGCCACAGCTTCAGCCCCTGGGCACAGCCTCAGCCCCTGGGCACAGCCTCAGCCCCTGGGCACAGCCCCTGGGCACAGCCACAGCTCCTGGCCACAGCTCCTGGCCACAGCCTCAGCCCCTGGGCACAGCCTCAGCCCCTGGGCACAGCCCCTGGGCACAGCCACAGCTCCTGGCCACAGCCTCAGCCCCTGGCCACAGCCTCAGCCCCTGGGCACAGCCTCAGCCCCTGGGCACAGCCCCTGGGCACAGCCACAGCTCCTGGCCACAGCTCCTGGCCACAGCTCCTGGGCACAGCCTCAGCCCCTGGGCACAGCCCCTGGCACAGCCACAGCTCCTGGCCTCAGCCCCTGGCCACAGCCTCAGCCCCTGGGCACAGCACAGCCCCTGGGCACAGCCACAGCTCCTGGCCACAGCTCCTGGGCACAGCTCCTGGGCACAGCCTCAGCCCCTGGGCACAGCCCCAGGAGGCCCTGAGACCCTCCCCAACCTTCCCAAAGGAGCTGGCAACAGGAAACCCCCCCAGGCCATCTCCCGCCCTAAGCTGTGCTGCCCCTTGCCAGCCCTGCCCCAGCAGCAGGAGGAGGAGGGGGAGGAGAAGGAGGAAGAGGAGGGGGAGGAGAAGGAGGAGGAGGAGGAGAAGGAGGAGGAGGAGGAGGAGGAGGAGGAGGAGAAGGAGGAGGAGAAGGAGGAGGAGGAGGAGGAGAAGGAGGAGGAGAAGGAGGAGGAGAAGGAGAGGAGGAGAAGGAGGAGGAGAAGGAGGAGGGGAGGAGGAGCAGGGGGAGGAGAAGGAGGAGGAGAAGGAGGAGGAGAAGGAGGAGGAGAAGGAGGAGGAGAAGGAGGAGGGGAGGAGGAGCAGGGGGAGGAGAAGGAGGAGGAGAAGGAGGAGGAGAAGGAGGAGGAGAAGGAGGAGGAGGAGGAGGAGGAGGAGGAGGAGGAGGAGGAGGAGGAGGAGGAGGAGGAGGAGGAGGAGGAGGAGGAGGAGGAGGAGGAGGAGGAGAAGGAGGAGGAGAAGGAGGAGGAGAAGGAGGAGGAGAAGGAGGAGGAGAAGGAGGAGGAGAAGGAGGAGGAGAAGGAGGAGGAGAAGGAGGAGGAGAAGGAGGAGGAGAAGGAGGAGGAGAAGGAGGAGGAGGGAGGAGGAGCAGGGGGAGGAGCAGGGGGAGGAGCAGGGGGAGGAGCAGGGGGAGGAGCAGGAGCAGCAGCAGGACTCACCCTGGCGCCTGGTGACGGCCAGGCCGAGGAAGCAGCAGCAGCCCAGCAGCGAGAGCGCCGCGAAGAGGAGGCCGACGGCGAGGAAGAACCGCAGGCCCTTGAGCCAGGTCCTCCAGTAGTCCTGCGCGTACATGACGTGTGCGAGCAGCGCCCACAGCGCCAGCACGCCTGCGGCCGGACGGACAGACGGCGCTTAGCCTCGCCCCGCCCCCGCCCCGCCCCCCGCCCCGCCCCCACAGCGCCAGCACGCCTGCCGCCGGCCGGCGCTTAGCCTCGCCCCGCCCCCCGCCCCGCCCCCACAGCGCCAGCACGCCTGTGGCCGGCCGGCGCTTAGCCTCGCCCCGCCCCCGCCCCGCCCCCGCCCCGCCCCCACAGCGCCAGCACGCCTGCCGCCGGCCGGCGCTTAGCCTCGCCCCCGCCCCCGCCCCGCCCCCACAGCGCCAGCACGCCTGTGGCCGGCCGGCGCTTAGCCTCGCCCCGCCCCCCGCCCCGCCCCTCGCCCCGCCCCCACAGCGCCAGCACGCCTGTGGCCGGCCGGCGCTCAGCCTCGCCCCGCCCCTCGCCCCGCCCCCGCCGCTGCCGCGCAGCCGGGGACGGCGAGACCCGGCCCCGGGCTGCCCCGTCCCTGCCCCGGGCTGCCCCGTCCCTGCCCCGGGCTGCCCCGTCCCTGCCCCGGGCTGCCCCGTCCCTGCCCCCTCCCCACCGGCGCTGCTGGGACCCCACCTGGGGGCTCTGAGACCCGGCCCCGGCCCCAAGCTGCATTCGGGGATCCCCCCCCCCCGGCCCCCCCAGCTCCTTCAGCTCCTGCTGAGCACTGCTCAGAGCCCCTCTGGGGCTGCTCTGCTGCAGCCTCTCAGCCTCTGCTCCTCACAGAGCTGCTCCAGGCCCCCAGCAGCCTCACCCCAAGCAACTTTCCCCCTCCTGCCCTCCACTCTGTGCCCCTGGGCACCACTGGGCAGATGCCAGCCCCAGCCCCTTGCCCCCCACTCCAACTCCTGCCCAGCTTTGCTCAGAGCCCCTCTGGGGCTGCTCAGCTCCAGGCTCCCAGCCCCAGGGCTCAGCCTCTGCTCCTCTCAGGGCAGCTCCAGGCTCGCAGCAGCCTCACCCCAAAGTGCCTCCTCCTGGGCTCCACTCTGTGCCCCTTGCCCCGGCCCTGGGCACCACTGGGCAGATGCCAGCCCCAGCCCCTTGCCCCCAGCTCCTGCCTCTTGCCCCAGCAGTACCCAAAGCTGGGCAGGAGCTGGGGGGGGAGGGCAAGGGGCTGGGAGCAGGCTCTGCCTCGCAGAGCTCCCAGGGGCAGGGCTTGGGGTGGGTCAGGGGGCACAGGGTGTGGGGGGACGGGGTGAGGGGGCACGGGGCGGGGGGGAGGGCAGGGCACAGCCCTGTGCCCAGGCACCGCCTGCAGCCCAGCTCCGCTTTGAGGCCAATTCTGCTGACTTTGGGCAAGGGAAGTGCAGAACAACCCCCTCCCGGGGGGGGGGGGGGAGGGGAGGCAGGGTTCAGCCACCCTCAGGGCTGCTCTGCTCGGGGGGGGTCCCCTCACTGCTCCCCCACTCCTGCCCCCCTCACTGCCCCCCACTCCTGCCCCGCCAGCTCCCACCTGCAGCAGCCCTGCGCTGCCGCCGCTCCCTCCCCAGGCTGTCACCTTCCCCCCCCCCCGCGTACCCGAGAGCCCCCTCGGGCGGCAGCTCCCCCTCTCCCCCCCTCCGCGTACCCGAGCGGGCGGCAGCTCCCCTCTCCCCCTCCGCGTACCCGAGAGCCCCCTCGGGCGGCAGCTCCCCTCCCCCCTCCGCGTACCCGAGAGCCCCCCCGGCCGGCAGCTCCCCTCTCCCCCTGCCCCGCGTACCCGAGAGCCCCCCGGCCGGCAGCTCCCCTCTCCCCCCCTGCCCCGCGTACCCGAGAGCCCCCCCCGGCCGGCAGCTCCCCCTCTCCCCCTGCCCCGCGTACCCGAGAGCCCCCCGGCCGGCAGCTCCCCTCTCCCCTCCCCCTCCCCGCGCACCGGAGAGCCCCGCGGCCGCGGCCGTGGCCGGCTGCCGGAAGGCCGGGACCAGGCTCCAGGTGAAGAATGCCGAGCAGCCCATGAGGGTCCCGAAGGCAGCGTAGGCCAAGCGGAGGCCTAGCGCCCTGCTCACCGCCATGGCAGCGCCCCGGGACCGCCGCCGCTGCCGCCGCCTCGGCCCGGCCCGGGCCCGCCCCGCCCCGCCGGCTCAGCGCGCCCCCGGCCACAGCGCCCCCTGCCGGCCGGGCGGCCCCGCGGGAGGACCTGCAGGGGGACAGGCGCTCACCGCCACCGCTTCCTCCGTCGGCAGCGCCCCCTGCCGGCCGGGCGGCCCCGCGGAGAGGGGGCTGCAGGGCATGGGAGGCGCGGGGCGGACCCGCGCGGCGTGGGGGGTAACGGGAGGGCATGCGGGAGGGGGCACACAGGGTGGGCACGGGGGGACGAGAGGGCCGTGGAGGCGTGGGCAGGTTGGGATACGTGGGTGCGGCGTGGGGGGCTTGGGGTGGGAGAGGAGGGCGGGGAGCTGGGGTCATGGAGGGGAGCTCGCGGGGGGGACACGGGGACAGTGGGGGCTGGGGGCACGCGTGGGGCTGGGGCCGTTGTCTGCTCGGCTTCGGCTTCCTCTTCCTCCTTGGGGGTCCAGCCTTCCCCTTCCTGCTCGCTGGTGGCTTTGGGGGCAGCTGATAAAAGTTCTTCGACCGTCCTGGGACCTTTTGCTTCTATTTCTCTTTTTCCCCTTTCGTTGTTTCGGTTCGTTTTGGTTCGGTTCGGATCGGATCGGATCGGTTCGTTGCGGTTTTTTGGGGTGGTTATGGTTTGGTTTGGGGTTTTGCGTTGGTTTGGGGTTTTGGGGGTGGTTTGGTTTGGTTTCAAACCTTTTTCCCCCTCCTGAGCTGCCGCCCAGCTCTGCCGGCGCTTAAACCCCGGGGTGGGGTGGGGGAGGCAGAAACTCGCGGTGCACCAAACCGGAGCTTTTCCCACCCATTTCCAGCCGCGCTGATGCCGGCGGCGCCTCCCCTGGCGCCCGGGGACGCCCCCCCGGCGGGGCACAGCCGCCCTGCCCCGGAGCCGGAGGAACCGTTCCTTGTTCCGTCCCCGGCTCCGGAGGGGTTCTCCTTCGCTGTCCAGGTCTTGGTCTCCGCCGGGATGATTCCCGGACCCGGGAAAGGCAGCTTGGAGGCTGCCGGCGGCGGAGTCCCTGCTGTAGGTGGCAGCAGCCTCCTTCCCTTCCAGCCGGGACAGCCCTGGAGCAGCCTCTCCCCTCCCTTGGCTTCAGCCAGCCCAGGATGGAGCTTCTCCGCCTGCGGCTCCTGGGAGAACCTCTCTGCTTTCAGCCTCCCGCCGTGAAGCGCCATGGGGGGGGGGGGGGGGGGCTGCCCCCCCCAGCAAGGAGGAACCATTTCAGGCCGTCTCCTCTCGTCCTGGCCCTTGTCCCAAGAGCCCAACGCCCACCTGGCTCCAGCCCCCTCTCAGGGAGCTGCGCAGAGCCAGAAGGTCTCCCCTCAGCCTCCTGTCCCTCCGCTGCTCCTCCCCAGCCCCTCTCCCCCAGCCCCTTCCCCAGCTCCTTCCCTGGCCCTGCTGCAGCCCTCAAAGTCCCTTCTGGCCCTGAGGAGCCCAAGGCTGCCCCCAGGCTGCCAGCTGTGGCCTCCCCAGGGGCACAACCCCTGCCCTGCCCCTGCTGCCCACGCCACTGGGTGGCTTCCATCCTCAGCCAGCTGCTCCTGCAGGCTCCTGCAGCCTGCTCCAGCCGCTGCCTGCTGGGAGCTGGCTCAGCAGCACCAGCAGGCAGCAGTCAGCGATTCAGTGTCAAAAGAGGTGAAATCAGCTCCATCCCTGGCCAGGTCCCCACCTGCCTGCTGCCGGTTAGCCAGCAGAAGCCTGGGGATGACGTCTGCGCTGCCACCCCAGCCCTGCTGTGTCAGCCTGAGGGCAGCTGCCAAGGACAGGAAGGTTTGGGGGAGCGAGGGAAACCTCTGAGCTGCCCCCAGGGGAGACCATCTCAGGGGGCTGAAGACCAGCTTTGAACCAACTTGAGCCAAGCTGAACCAGTTTGACCCAGTTTCGCCCAAATCTGGCCCCAATTGACCCAACTTGACCCAATCTGAACCAATTTGACCCGATTTTGACCCAATCTGAACCAATTTGACCCAATTTTGACCCAATTTTGACCCAATCTGAACCAATTTGACCCGATTTTGACCCGATTTTGACCCAATCTGAACCAATTTGACCCGATTTTGACCCAACTTGACCCAATCTGCACCAATTTGACCCAAGTTTGGTCCAGTTTTGACCCAACTTTGAACCAATCTAAACCAATTTGACCCAACTTTGACCCAATCTGGCACAAGTTTGGCCCAACTTGACCCAATCTGAACCAACTTGACCCAATTTGAACCAATCTGAACCAATTTGACCCAATTTTGGGCCAATTTGACCCCATTTTGACCCAATCTGGCCCAAGTCTGGCCCAAGTTTGGCCCAATCTGGCCCCAAGTTTGACCCAATTTGGGGCCAATCTGACCCCATTTTGGCCCAACCTGGCCCAACTTGACCCAATCTGAACCATTTTGACCCCATTTTGGCCCAATTTGACCCCATTTTGACCCAATCTGGCCCAAGATAGACCCAAGTCTGGCCCAATCTGGCCCAAGTCTGGCCCAAGTTTGGCCCAATCTGAACCAACTTGACCCCATTTTGGCCCAATTTGACCCCATTTGGACCCAATCTGGCTCAATTTTGACCCAACTTTGAACCAGCTTGACCCAATCTGAACCAACTTGACCCCCATTTTGGGCCAATCTGACCCCACCAATCTGGCCCAGGTTTGGCCCAAGTTTGGCCCAGTCCTGGCCCAAGTTTGGCCCAATTGACCCCATTTTGGGCCAATCTGACCCCATTTTGGGCCAATCTGACCCAGGTTTGGCCCAGGCTGTTGCTCAGCCTCCCGCTGGGGGTTGGGGTTTGTCTTCCCCCTCTTGCCCCACAGCTGAGCTCCCTGAGGAGCTTCCCCAGCAGCTCCCCGGGCGGCTTCCTGCCCCCTGGCACTGCCCCCGGCGGCAGCTGGCACCTGAGCGCTGGACCTTGACCCTTTCCTCCTCCTCCTCCTCCTCCGGCACCCGGCTGCCCAGAGCCGAGTCTGCCTCCAGCTCCTGGCTTCTGCCTGCAACAGCTGGGAGGCAGCAGGGTGTAGTGCAGGGAGGGTGGCCTTCCTCCTCCTCCTCCTCCTCCTCCTTCTCTTCATCCTTCTCCTCCTTCTCCCCTTCTTCTCTTGTCCTCCTTCTCCTTCTCTTCCTCTTCTCCTCCTCCTTCTCCTTCTCTCCGCTTCTCATTCTCCCCTCCTCCTTCTCTCCCCTTCTCCTCCTCCCCTCCTCCTTCTCTCCCCTTCTCCTCCTCCCCTCCTCCTTCTCTCCCCTTCTCCTCCTCCCCTCCTCCTTCTCTCCCCTTCTCCTCCTCCCCTCCTCCTTCTCTCCCCTTCTCCTCCTCCCCTCCTCCTTCTCTCCCCTTCTCCTCCTCCCCTCCTCCTTCTCTCCCCTTCTCCTCCTCCCCTCCTCCTTCTCTCCCCTTCTCCTCCTCCTCCTCCTCCTTCTCTCCCCCTTCTCCTCCTCCCCTCCTCCTTCTCTCCCCTTCTCCTCCTCCCCTCCTCCTTCTCTCCCCCTTCTCCTCCTCCTCCTCCTCCTTCTCTCTCCCCTTCTCCTCCTCCCCTCCTCCTTCTCTCCCCCTTCTCCTCCTCCCCTCCTCCTTCTCTCCCCTTCTCCTCCTCCCCTCCTCCTCCTTCTCTCCCCTTCTCCTCCTCCCCTCCTCCTTCTCTCCCCTTCTCCTCCTCCCTCCTCCTTCTCTCCCCTTCTCCTCCTCCTCCCTCCTCCTTCTCTCCCCTTCTCCTCCTCCCCTCCTCCTCTCTCTCCCCTTCTCCTCCCCTCCTCCTTTCCTCCTCCTTCTCTCCCCTTCTCCTCCTCCCCTCCTCCTTCTCTCCCCTTCTCCTCCTCCTCCTCCTCCTTCTCTCCCCTTCTCCTCCTCCCCTCCTCCTTCTCTCCCCTTCTCCTCCTCCCCTCCTCCTTCTCTCCCCTTCTCCTCCTCCCTCCTCCTTCTCCCCCTTCTCCTCCTCCCCTCCTCCTCTCTCCCCTTCTCCTCCTCCCCTCCTCCTTCTCTCCCCTTCTCCTCCTCCCCTCCTCCTTCTCTCCCCTTCTCCTCCTCCCCTCCTCCTTCTCTCCCCCTTCTCCTCCTCCCCTCCTCCTTCTCTCCCCTTCTCCTCCTCCCCTCCTCCTTCTCTCCCCCCTCCTCCTCCCCCCTCCTCCTTCTCTCCCCTTCTCCTCCTCCTCCTCCTCCTCTCCCCTCCTCCTCCCCCTCCTCCTTCTCTCCCCCTTCTCCTCCCCCTCCTCCTCCTCCTCCTCCTCCTCCTCCTCCTCCTCCTCCCCCTCCTCCTCCCCTCCTCCTCTCTCCTCCCCCTCCTCCTCCTCCCTCCTCCTTCTCTCCCCTTCTCCTCCTCCCTCCTCCTTCTCTCCCCTTCTCCTCCTCCCCTCCTCCTTCTCTCCCCTTCTCCTCCTCCCTCCTCCTTCTCTCCCCTTCTCCTCCTCCTCCTCCTTCTTTCCCCTTCTCCTCCTCCCCTCCTCCTTCTTTCCCCTTCTCCTCCTCCCCTCCTCCTTCTTTCCCCTCCTCCTCCTCCCCTCCTCCTTCTTTCCCCTTCTCCTCCTCCCTCCTCCTCCTTCTTTCCCCTTCTCCTCCTCCCCTCCTCCTTCTTTCCCCTTCTCCTCCTCCCCTCCTCCTTCTTTCCCCTTCTCCTCCTCCCCTCCTCCTTCTTTCCCCTTCTCCTCCCTCCCCTCCTCCTTCTTTCCCCTTCTCCTCCTCCCCCCTCCTTCTTTCCCCTTCTCCTCCTCCTCCTCCTTCTTTCCCCTTCTCCTCCTCCCCTCCTCCTTCTTTCCCCTTCTCCTCCTCCCCTCCTCCTTCTTTCCCCTTCTCCTCCTCCCCTCCTCCTTCTCTCCCCTTCTCCTCCTCCCCTCCTCCTTCTTTCCCCTTCTCCTCCTCCCCTCCTCCTTCTTTCCCCTTCTCCTCCTCCTCCTCCTCCCCCTTCTCCCCTCCCCCTCCTCCTTCTCTCCCCCTCCTCCTCTCCCCTCCTCCTTCTCCCCTTCTCCTCCTCCCTCCTCCCTCCTCCCCTCCTCCTCCTCCCCTCCTCCTTCTCTCCCCTTCTCCTCCTCCCCTCCTCCTTCTCCCCTTCTCCTCCTCCCCTCCTCCTTCTTTCCCCTTCTCCTCCTCCCCTCCTCCTTCTTTCCCCTTCTCCTCCTCCCCTCCTCCTTCTTTCCCCTTCTCCTCCTCCCCTCCTCCTTCTTTCCCTTCTCCTCCTCCCCTCCTCCTTCTTTCCCCTTCTCCTCCTCCCCTCCTCCTTCTTTCCCCTTCTCCTCCTCCCCTCCTCCTTCCCCCCCTTCTCCTCCTCCCCTCCTCCTTCTTTCCCCTTCTCCTCCTCCCCTCCTCCTTCTTTCCCCTTCTCCTTTTCCCCTTCTCCTTCTCTCCTCCTTCTTTCCCCTTCTCCTCTCCCCCTTCTCTGTCTCCTCCTCCCCCTCCCCCTGCTGCAGGTGGCATGCTGGCTGCTGGCCGGGCCTGGGGGCAGCAGGGGGAAGGCTGTGTGGGCTGAGGGCAGCCCTGGCTGCGTGTGCAGAGCTGGGAGCCGGCTGCAGCCTTCACCTCCCTCCTCTGCTGGGAATTTGTCCTTGAGGCTCTTGGAGTTGTTTTGGCTTCCCCTCCCCCCTCCCCTTCCCCCTTTACTTCTCCTTGAAAGAAACCTCCCGAGACCCCCAGGGGGAAATGCTGAACCTTCCAGACCCAGAGGCATAAGGAAGGAGGAAAGGTGAAGGCAAGAGGGAAGCTGCAGCCCCTCCTGGCTCGGGGCAGGCTGGCAGACCCTTCCCCGGGGGAGCAGCTCTTGGGTTACCTCCTCCCCACCAGCCCTCCCTTGGCTCAGCCCCCCAGCGGCTGCCTGACAGCTCCCCAGGGGGCTCCCACCCAGCTCTGCTCACCCCCCACCCCCTGGGGACGTGGGCCTGGAGGGGGCCCCCAGGCACCGTGTCCTGGTGCCCCTGCTGCTGGCACTTCCCTCTCCTGGGGACCCCAGGGCTGTCCTGGGGAGCTGCTGCCTGTCTGTCCTGGGGAGCTGCTGCCTGTCTGTCCTGGGGAGCTGCTGCCTGTCCTGATGACTCCAGGGCTGTCCTGGGGAGCTGCTGCCTGTCTGTCCTGGGGAGCTGCTGCCTGTCTGTCCTGGGGAGCTGCTGCCTGTCCTGATGACTCCAGGGCTGTCCTGGGGAGCTGCTGCCTGTCTGTCCTGGGGAGCTGCTGCCTGTCTGTCCTGGGGAGCTGCTGCCTGTCCTGATGACTCCAGGGCTGTCCTGGGGAGCTGCTGCCTGTCTGTCCTGGGGAGCTGCTGCCTGTCCTGATGACTCCAGGGCTGTCCTGGGGAGCTGCTGCCTGTCTGTCCTGGGGAGCTGCTGCCTGTCTGTCCTGGGGAGCTGCTGCCTGTCCTGATGACTCCAGGGCTGTCCTGGGGAGCTGCTGCCTGTCTGTCCTGGGGAGCTGCTGCCTGTCTGTCCTGGGGAGCTGCTGCCTGTCCTGATGACTCCAGGGCTGTCCTGGGGAGCTGCTGTCCGTCCTGGGGAGCTGCTGTCTCAGTGTCTCCATGTCTTGCTGTCTCCTCTGGGTCAGGTTCAGGTCAGGTTGGGTTTGGGGCTGGATTTGGATTGGCAAAACGTGTCCAGAAGGGGCAATGGAGCTGGGGAAGGGGCTGGGGGAGAGGGCTGGGGAGGAGCAGCTGAGGCAGCCTGGGGGAGAGGAGGCTGAGGGGAGGGCTGCAAGCCCTCTGCAGCTCCCTGAGAGGAGGCTGGAGCCAGGCGGGGGCTGGGCTCTGGTGCCAAGGGACAAGAGACAGGACAAGAGGAGATGGCCTCAGGCTGCCCCGGGGCAGCTTCAGCTTGGCCTTGAGGGACCATTTCTGCCCCTTGAGGCTTGCCCAGGCCTGGCCCAGGCTGCCCAGGGAGGGGGTGGTGGAGTCCCCACGCCTGGAGGGGTTCCCAAGCTGCCCCCGGGGCAGTGCTGGGCTGAGGCTTGGACTCCCTCACCTTGAAAGCCTCTTCCAGCCACCACAATTCCATGGATCCTGCGACTCTGAGCCCCCCCTCTGTGTGTGTGTCCCCCACCCCGGGCTGGGCAGGTGCCCCCCTTGCAGCTTTGCAGCCCTCTGCTGCCCAGCACAACCCCTCCCTGGGCTGAGCCCACCGCAGGCTGTGCCCAGCCTGGAGATCTCTCCTCTGCAGAGCTGCTGCCGAGCCCTTTGCTGGCCTCAGATCTGAGGAGCTTCCACCCCTCCAGAGAGGCAAATCTGGGAATCTCGCTTCAGGAAGAGCTGGGAGAAGCCAGGTGGGGATGGAAAGACCGGGAGAACAGGACAGGTCCCCTGGTAATTAAAGATCAGCTGATGATTAGAGGGGGAAGGAAGGCAACAGCTGCCTGGGAGAGGCAAAGCTGCTTTCCCCAGCTGCCACAGCAGCATCTCCCTGCCCCTGCTGCACCCTGGCGTGCCTGGTTTGACCCAATCTGACCCAATCTGACCAAATCTTGGCCCATTTTGACCCAATCTGACCCAATTTTGACCCAATCTGACCAAATCTTGGCCCATTTTGACCCAATCTGACCCAATCTTGACCAAATCTGACCCAATCTGACCAAATCTTGGCCCATTTTGACCCAATCTGACCCAATCTGACCCAATTTTAACCAAATCTGACCCAATCTGACCAAATCTTGGCCCATTTTGACCCGATCTGGCCCAATTTTGACCCAATCTGACCAAATCTTGGTCCATTTTGACCCAATCTGCCCAAATGTGACCCAATGTGACCAAATCTTGGCCCATTTTGACCCAATCTGGCCCAAGTTTGACCCAATCTGACCAAATCTTGGCCCATTTTGACCCAATCTGACCAAATCTTGGCCCATTTTGACCCAATCTGGCCCAAGTTTGACCCAATCTGACCAAATCTTGGCCCATTTTGACCCAATCTGACCCAATCTGACCAAATCTTGGCCCATTTTGACCCAATCTGACCCAATCTGACCAAATCTTGGCCCATTTTGACCCAATCTGACCAAATCTGACCCAATTTTGACCCAATCTGACCCAATCTGACCAAATCTTGGCCCATTTTGACCCAATCTGACCCAATTTTGACCCAATCTGACCAAATCTTGGTCCATTTTGACCCAATCTGCCCCAATGTGACCCAATCTGACCAAATCTTGGCCCATTTTGACCCAATCTGGCCCAAGTTTGACCCAATCTGACCAAATCTTGGCCCATTTTGACCCAATCTGACCAAATCTTGGTCCATTTTGACCCAATCTGCCCCAATGTGACCCAATCTGACCAAATCTTGGCCCATTTTGACCCAATCTGCCCAATCTGCCCAAGTTTGACCCAATCTGACCAAATCTTAGTCCATTTTGACCCAATCTGACCCAATCTGACCAAATCTTGGCCCATTTTGACCCAATCTGACCCAATCTGACCCAATTTTGACCCAATCTGACCCAATCTGACCAAATCTTGGCCCATTTTGACCCAATCTGGCCCAATTTTAACCAAATCTGACTCAATCTGACCAAATCTTGGCCCATTTTGACCCAATCTGACCAAATCTTGGTCCATTTTGACCAATCTGACCAAATCTTGGTCCATTTTGGCCCAATCTGCCCCAATCTGACCCAATCTGACCAAATCTTGGCCCATTTTGACCCAATCTGGCCCAAGTTTGGCCCAATTTGACCAATCTGACCCAATCGGACCCAATTTTGACCCAACTTGACCAAGTCTTGGCCCATTTTGACCCAATTTTGACCCAATCTGACCAAATGTTGGTCCATTTTGACCCAATTTTGTCTGGCCCAATCCGACCCAATTTTGACCCAATCTGACCCAATTTGAACCAACTTGACCCAATCTGGCACAAGTTTGGCCCAATTTGCCCCAATCTGGCCCAATCTGACCCAATCTGGCTCAGTTTTGACCCTGTCTGGCCCAATCCGGCCCAACTTTGAACCAACCTGACCCAATCTGAACCAACTTGACCCAACCTGGCCCAAGTTTGGCCCAATTTGACCCAATCTGGCCCAATTTGACCCAACTTTGAACCGACTTGACCTAATCTGAACAAATCTGACCCAATCTGACCCAATTTTGACCCAATTTGACCCAGTTTAACCCAATTTTGACTGAATCTGGCCCAATTTGACCCAATTTTGACCCAATCTAGCCGAATTCAACCACATTTTGGTCTGATTTGACCCAATTTTGACCCAATTTGACCCAATTTTGGCCTCATTTTGGCCCAATTTGACCCAATTTGACCCAAACCTGTGCTCCTTCCAGGCCAGCTGCTAACTGCTCCCCAGTGAGGAGCTGTGGGAAGAAGAATCCCACTGCTGATTATTAAACGGTTCATTAGCTAATTGGCTAATTGTTAGATTGCTACTTGGTCTGCTCCCAATTAATCCATTGCCAGCTAGTTAATTAACACCTACTTAATTAACAACTAGTTAATCAACACCGATTTAATTAACTAGTTAGTTAACAAGGATTTATTTGACGACTAAATTAACAACTATTAAATTAATAGCTATTAATAACTATTAAATTATCGATTCCTTAATTAACAGCTCTTAGATTGCTAATTATGAGTTTCTCAGTCATTAAATGGCCAATTATTAAACCACCAATTAGTAACTTCCCCATTACCAGCTTGCTAATTACCTACTCCCAAGCCATCCAAGCTCGGGAGGGTGGAGGTGCCCACGCCGGGGGCATCACTGCCTGGGAGGCAGGAGGGAGGTGCCAGAGGGACAGAGCCAGACCGAATCAGCCCCAAGAGGAGCCCCAAGAGGAGACCCGCAAGAGCCCCACCTGGAGCCTCGCAGGAGCCCCACCAGGAGCCTCACCTGGAGCCCAACAGGAGCCCCACCAGGAGCCCACCAGGAGCCCCACCAGGAGCCCCACCAGGAGCCCCGCAGGAGTCCCAAGAGGAGCCTCACCTAGAGCCCTGCAGGAGCCCCGTAGGAGCCTCACCTGGAGCCCCACCAGGACAGGAGCCCCAACAGGAGCCTCACCTGGAGCCTCGCAGGAGTCCCAACAGGAGCCCCTCACCTGGAGCCCAGCAGGAGCCCCAACAGGAGCCTCACCTGGAGCCCCACCAGGAGCCCCAAGAGGAGCCCCAGCCCCAGGAGCCCCACCAGGAGCCCCACAGGAGCCTTGCAGGAGCCCTCGACAGGAGCCCCACCAGGAGCCCCGACCAGGAGCCCCACCAGGAGTCCGACTGGAGCCCAAACAGGAGCCCCGCAGGAGCCCCACCTCGAGCCCGGCAAGAGCCCCACCAGGAGCCCCACCAGGAGCCCCACCAGGAGCCCCACCAGGAGCCCCACCAGGAGCCCCACCAGGAGCCCCGCAGGAGCCCCACCAGGAGCCCGACTGGAGCCTTGCAGGAGCTCGACAGGAGCCCCACCTGGAGCCCCGACCGGAGCCTCTCAGGAGTCCGACTGGAGCCCAAACAGGAGCCCCGCAGGAGCCCCACCAGGAGCCCGGCAAGAGCCCCACCAGGAGCCCCACCAGGAGCCCCACCAGGAGCCCCGCAGGAGCCCCAGCAGGAGCCCCAGCAGGAGCCCCCCACCAGGAGCCCCACCAGGAGCCCCACCAGGAGCCCCAGCAGGAGCCCCACCAGGAGCCCGACTGGAGCCTTGCAGGAGCTCGACAGGAGCCCCACCTGGAGCCCCGACCGGAGCCTCTCAGGAGTCTGAGGAGCCCAAACAGGAGCCCCAGCAGGAGCCCCACCAGGAGCCCGGCAAGAGCCCCCCACCAGGAGCCCCACCAGGAGCCCCACCAGGAGCCCCCCCACCTGGAGCCCCACCTGGAGCCCCGCAGGAACCCTACAGGAGCCCCAGCAGGAGCCCCACCTGGAGCCCCAGCAGGAGCCCCGCAGGAGCCCCAACAGGAGCCCCAGCAGGAGCCCCGCAGGAGCCCCGATAGGAGCCCCACCAGGAGCCCCGCAGGAACCCCACCAGGAGCCCCGCAGGAGCCCCACCCGAGCCCGGCAAGAGCCCCACCAGGAGCCCCACCAGGAGCCCCACCAGGAGGCCCAACAGGAGGCCCAACAGGAGGCCCAACAGGAGCCCCACCAGGAGCCCCACCAGGAGCCCCACCAGGAGGCCCTGCAGGAGCCCCACCAGGAGCCCCCAGGAGGCCCAACAGGAGCCCCACCAGGAGCCCCACCAGGAGCCCCACCAGGAGCCCCACCTGGAGCCCCACAGGAGCCCCACCAGGAGCCCCACCAGGAGCCCCACCAGGAGCCCCGATAGGAGCCCCACCGGAGCCTTGCAGGAGCTCGACAGGAGCCCCACCTGGAGCCCCGACCGGAGCCTCTCAGGAGTCCGACTGGAGCCCAAACAGGAGCCCCGCAGGAGCCCCACCCGAGCCCGGCAAGAGCCCCACCAGGAGCCCCACCAGGAGCCCCAGCAGGAGCCCCAGCAGGAGCCCCACAGGAGCCCCACCAGGAGCCCCGCAGGAACCCCACCAGGAGCCCCAGCAGGAGCCCCACCAGGAGCCCCACCAGGAGCCCCACCAGGAGCCCCACCAGGAGCCCCCCAGGAGCCCCAGGAGCCCCGCAGGAGCCCCTGGAGCCTTGCAGGAGCTCGACAGGAGCCCCACCTGGAGCCCAAACAGGAGCCCCAGGACTGACAGGAGCCCCGCAGGAGCCCCCCAGGAGCCCCCAGGAGCCCGGCAAGAGGAGCCCCACCAGGAGGAGCCCCCAGGAGCCCCCAGGAGCCCCAGCAGGAGCCCCAGCAGGAGCCCCACCAGGAGCCCCACCAGGAGCAGGAGCCCCACCAGGGAGGAGCCCCACCAGGGCCCCACCAGGAGCCCCAACAGGAGCCCCACCAGGAGCCCCACCACCAGGAGCCCCACCAGGAGCCCCACCAGGAGCCCCACCAGGAGCCCCGCAGGAGCCCCACCAGGAGCCCCACCAGGAGCCCCACCAGGAGCCCCGACAGGAGCCCCACCAGGAGCCCCACCAGGAGCCCCACCAGGAGCCCGACTGGAGCCTTGCAGGAGCTCGACAGGAGCCCCACCTGGAGCCCCGACCGGAGCCTCTCAGGAGTCCGACTGGAGCCCAAACAGGAGCCCCGCAGGAGCCCCACCTCGAGCCCGGCAAGAGCCCCAGCAGGAGCCCCAGCAGGAGCCCCAGCAGGAGCCCCACCTGGAGCCCCACCTGGAGCCCCACCTGGAGCCCCACCTGGAGCCCCGCAGGAACCCTACAGGAGCCCCAGCAGGAGCCCCAGCAGGAGCCCCGCAGGAGCCCCAACAGGAGCCCCAGCAGGAGCCCCGCAGGAGCCCCGATAGGAGCCCCACCAGGAGCCCCGCAGGAACCCCACCAGGAGCCCCGCAGGAGCCCCATTCGAGCCCGGCAAGAGCCCCACCAGGAGCCCCACCAGGAGGCCCACCAGGAGCCCCACCAGGAGCCCCACCAGGAGCCCCACCAGGAGCCCCACCTGGAGCCCCGCAGGAACCCTACAGGAGCCCCACCAGGAGCCCCACCAGGAGCCCCACCGGCCCTTGCAGGAGCCCGACAGGAGCCCCACCTGGAGCCCCGACCGGAGCCTCTCAGGAGTCCGACTGGAGCCCAAACAGGAGCCCACCAGGAGCCCCACCTGGAGCCCGGCAAGAGCCCCAGCAGGAGCCCCAGCAGGAGCCCCACCTGGAGCCCCACCTGGAGCCCCGCAGGAGCCCTACAGGAGCCCCAGCAGGAGCCCCGCAGGAGCCCCGCAGGAGCCCCGCAGGAGCCCGGCACACTCGGCAGGCAGCGCAGATCCGCAGCTGGTTAATGATTAAGGCCGGGCAGGTCCCAGGAGCAGCCGTGCCGGGCTGGGTGAAGCCCAGCAGCTCTGTTTGCTTTGCACGGCCAGGCGGCAGCTGCCTGCTCCCAGCTTAACCAGGCTTGAAGGAACTGCCGCAGCCCGGGGGTGGAAATCGGGGCATTAATAAGGCTTGCGGGGGAGGGGAAACAAGAGCTCTAAGATCATCCAGGCCCATCGGTCACCCCAGCACTGCCAGGGCACCGCCGAGCCCTCAGCACCACAGCCCCAAGGGCTCTGACAGCCCTCCAGGGATGGGGACTCCGCCACCCGCCTTGGGCAGCCTGGGCCAGGCCTGGGCAAGCCTCAAGGGGCAGAAATTGTTCCTCGTGTTCAACCCGAACCTGCCCTGGGGCACCCTGAGGCCACCTCCTTCTGTCCTGGCCCTTGGTCCTTGGCAGGAGAGCCCAAGCCCCGCCTGGCTCCCAGCTCCTTGCAGGGAGCTTCGGTCTGTGAGGGCTTCACCCCCTCCTCTGGAGCATCTTACTGGTCCGGTAAGGCCAGGACACTGCGCTGGGTGGAGCCAGCTCTGGAGCCGGGATGGGATGGGAGTGGCAGAAGCAGCAGCTGGGAGAGGGGGGAGAGAGAGGGGTGAGGGGGGGGAAAGAGAGAGGGGGAAGAGAGAGGGGGGAGAGAGAGAGAGGGAGGAGAGAGAGAAGGGAAAGGGGAGAGAGGGAGGGAGGCAGAGAGAGGGAGGGAGAGAGGAAGGGAGGGAGAGAGAGAGGGGGGAGGGGGCGAGGGGGAAGGAGGGGGCGAGGGGGAAGGAGGGGGCGAGGGGGAAGGAGGGGGAGGAGGAGGATCCACCCGTGGTCCTCGGTGGGGCCAAGGCAGGTGTCAGGCCCTTGGCAGTGGTGCTGAGCAGCTGGGGTGCGGCTCCCCAGGGCACACGTGGCTCCAGGAGCCTCCTGCCTTCCTCAGCTCTTCCTCCTCCTCCTCCTCCTCTCAACCGGTTCTTATTTGCGGGGGGGGGGGGGGGGGGAGGGGGTTGGGGGGAGGGTGCTGGGGGCGCCAGCAGAGCCCCGGGGGCTGTGGTAAAGGTGAGGAAGATCCTCGGTGTGCCAAGCCTGAGGCGGCCGAGGGTGCTGCCGGCAGCCCGGGACCTTCCCAAAGGGTCCTCCCTGCAGCAGCCAAGCCACAGCCCCACCTCGGTGGGGCCAGACCCTGCCCCCAAGCCCCTCCAGCAATTCCATCCCAGCAGCAGCAGCTCCCGGGGAGCAGGAGCAGCTCTTCCAGACCCACTTCTGGGTGGAGCAAGAGCAGGAGGGACCCCCTCCTGCCGCCAGGACCCTCCTGCCGCCCTCCCTTTTGGGCTGTGGGCAAGGAGGTGCCCCCTGTGGTGGGCTGCAGGGGGGCCGGGGAGGTGGTCTGAGGGGGGACTGGGGAGATGGGCTGCAGGGGGGCTGGGGAGGTGGTCTGCTGGGGAGGTGGTCTGGGGGCTGGGGAGGTGAGCTGCAGGGGGCTGGGGAGGTGAGCTGCAGGGGGGCTGGGGAGGTGAGCTGCAGGTGGCTGGGGAGGTGGTCTGAGGGGGGACTGGGGAGATGGGCTGCAGGGGGGCTGAGAAGGTGAGCTGCAGGGGGGCTGGGGAGGTGGTCTGCAGGGGGGCTGGGGAGAAGGGCTGCAGGGGGCTGGGGAGGTGAGCTGCAGGGGGGCTGGGGAGGTGGTCTGCAGGGGGCTGGGGAGGTGGTCTGCAGGGGGATGGGGAGGTGAGCTGCAGGGGGGCTGGGGAGGTGGTCTGCAGGGGGGAGCCCAGGCTTGATGGGTGTGCAGCTTGTGGCGCATGCCGGGGCTCGGGGCTGCCGCTCTGCCGGGCGGAGGGCTGCTGGAAAGCCAGGGAAGGGCTCCCGGGACGGGGCAGGAGGTGCCTGCGGCCCCCCGGGGCTGCGTCTCCACGCTCCGGAGCCTTGGGGGTGCTTAGGTGAAACGAAACTAAACCAACCAAAGCAAAACCACTTCCCCCGTCGAAAATCCCACCCCGAGCCTTGGATTTCTCTCCAAAGCCCAAGCTCCCCTTGGCAGGAAACCTTCTCCTCTGAGCCAAAAGCTCCGGCAGGAGCAACTCCCAGGGCTGCTGGGCCCCGCTCCAGCTCCGCTGCTCCCTCCTCCCCGCTCGGGGCCACCTCCTCCCGCTGCAGCTCGCCTCCCAGCGCCTCCAAACCCTCTGCTCCCCCCACCCCGGCTGGGCCCCGCGGGCCTGCGAAGGGCAGGAATTCCCCTGGGGTTCCCCCAGTCCCTTGGGGTCTTGGGGGGGGGGGCGCTCAGGGGCGCCTCAAGGCAACCCCAAAGTCCAGGTGCTGGGGTCCCGAGGGGATCCCAAAGGGCTCAGGCTGGCCCAGGGGTCCCACGGCTGGACGTCTGCGCTCCCCTCCAGGTGGGGGGATTGGGGGATCCCGTTCTGGGCGGCGGTGGGGAGGGGGTCAGGGGCTGGGGGGTGCGTGGGGTGTGTTCGTGTTGCGCCCGTGGGAGGGGCTGCGGGCGGGCCCCGCCGTGTCCCGGCCCCGTTCCTGGTCCCAGCCCGCTCGGGGGCGGGGCGCGCCCAGCCCCGGCTCGGCGGCGGCGGCGGCGGCAGCACCGAGCTCGTCCCGGCCCGACCGGTCCCCGTCCCGGGGCAGCAGCGGGCTGAGGCTCTGCCGATGGCTTCGCCCCGCCGCGCCCCCGCCGCCGCCGCATGAAGGTGCGCGGAACCGGAGAGGCGGCGGCGCGGCGGGGCCCGGCGGCACCGGGCAGGGAAAACACCGAGCGGAGAACCGGGCTGGAGCTGGGGCTGCCGCCGCCGCCGCCGCTGCCGCTGTTCCTGCTCGTTCCACCCCGCCACACCGTCGCCGCCGCTTCCCGGGGGTCCCGGTGCTGACGGGAACCGGCTCTCGGTGCTGCTCAGGAGGATGCACTTGTTCCGGAGCTCCAGCTACGAAATCCGGCTGGAGGGCGAGGGGGCAACCTGCCCCGCATCCAGGGCATTCGATGGGTGAGTGGGGGACCCCTCCCCGGAGACACACCACGCCACCCCCCCCCCCCGTAGACCACCCCGCCACCGGGGCACTCTCCTCCACCAGAGCCCAAACCGCCGCGGGAGACCCCCGGGGTCACCTCCTGAGCTGAGAACCCCCCCATGGAGCTTTCCCCGCCTCCCTGGGGATGGATGCAAGGGTTTGGGGTTCGGTGGAGCCGCCGCCGGAGCCGAGCGGGCTGCCCTCCCCTCCCGCCCCCTCCCCAGGCTTACGGCCGCCTCCAGCGCCTGGCTCCGCGGGGCAGGTCCGGCCCTGGCAGCGGGAGGGGCGCTGGGAGCCGACCCCCTGCCCCCGCCGAGTGTTTGATGTCTGCGAGGGGAAGGGACGCAGGGGGCGAGGGGAAAGGTGTAGGACGATTAAGGCGAGGCGGGCGGGGGGCAAGGCGAGGCGGGCGGGGGTCGTGTTTCCGCCGGCGCCGCCTGCCCCGAGCCCTGCTCGGGCAGCGCCGGCTGGCAGCAGGCGGGGCAGGAGCCTGGTGCCATTGTGCAGCCGGGCAGAGCACCCCAACCCCGGCCGTGTGCCCAGGGCAGCGCTGCCCTGCGGCTCGCCCTGTGCCCTCCCTGCCGGCTCAGGCCCTTCCTCGTTGCTTAGCAGCAGGGCGATGCTCAGTGCCACCTGCTGCCCCCACCCCGGGCTGACCCCTGCCTGGGTACTGCTGCCCGGGGTGGGGGTGGTCGCAGGGGTGCGAAAGGCACCGGGGCGCCGCTCTTGGCCTCTTGCTCTCTCCTCTGGGCTGCGAGGTGACCCTGGGGGCTGCTCGCCTGCCCTGGCTGAGCTTTGTTAACCTTCCCCTCCCAGCCCAGCCCCCCCCCCGGGAGGGCTGGCTCTGAGTTTTGCAGGGCCGGGGGCGGGGGGAGGGGAGGGGAGGGGGCGTTTCCCCCCCCCTTTTTCCCCCGCAGGTGCTGCCCTTCCTCAGGGCAGGAATGGGGGAGAGAGAGAGAGAGAGAGAGAGAGAGGCAAGCGGCTGGGAACGGTCCGGCCGCGCCTGGGAGCAGCGACCCTGTGTCCCTTGTCCCCATCGCTGCCAGCCCTACGGCTCTGGGAAGCTCCCCTGCCCCTGCCGCATCCCTCCCGGGGCTCCTGCTTGTGCCTGCTCCCGGTGCCAGCAGCTCCCTGCCCGGCTCCGCTGCCCGCCGCGGGGCTCCTGCGTCCCGGCACCGGCAGGATACCATCGCCCGGCCTCCCCCCGCCCCCCGCCCCGAGCGGCTGCCGCCCTCCGCCGGGGCACAAGTGCCGGCGGGACGGCTCGGCCCGAGAGGGGGACGGAGCAGGTCCCTGGGGGGGCTCCCGGGAGGGGACAAGGAGCCCCGGGCCGGCCGCCAGCCCTTCGGGAAGCTGCGGATGGGCGGAGGACTCGCCCCGGGAGCTGAGGGAGCCTGAAAATAACTCCTGTTGTTTTCCTCGGGATCCCGAACAAAAGCAGGAGCGAGGAGCCGCTCCGGCCTTGGCCGGCTGCCCGCCGCGGCCGGCCGGGCTCCTGGAGACGGGCAGGAGCTGGCCCCTGCGAGCAGGAAGGTGGAAAAGGGCAACTCCTTCGGAAGCTGCTCGGAGCCGGCAGCGGCGGCGGCCGCGGGGCTGCGACAGTGAGGTGGGGAGGGGAGGGGGAAAGGCATCCTGGCTCCAGAGGGCAGTGAGGATGCTGCAGGAAGGTGGATTGGGCGGGGGGAGGCAGCTGTGGAAACTGGTGGCAACGAGAGAAGCCCAGGAGGAGAAGGAAGAAGAAGCCCAGCAGGAGGAAGCAGCCCAGCAGGAGGCCAGGAGGAGGAGGAGGAGGAGGAGGAGGGAGAAGGCCAGCAGGAGGAGGTGTAAGTAGCCCAGCAGGAGGAGGAGGGAGAAGCCCAGGAGGAGAAGGAAGAAGAAGCCCAGCAGGAGGAAGCAGCCCAGCAGGAGGCCAGCAGGAGGAGGAGGAGGAAGAAGCCACCCAGCAGGAGGAGGAAGAGGAAGAAGAAGCCCAGCAGGAGGAAGCAGCCCAGCAGGAGGCCAGGAGGAGGAGGAAGAAGAAGCTCAGCAGGAGGAGGAGGAGGAAGAAGCCACCCAGCAGGAGGAGGAAGAGGAAGAAGCAGCCCAGCAGGAGAAGCCCAGGAAGAGGAAGCAGCCCAGCAGGAGAAGGAGGAGGAGGAAGTAGCCCAGCAGGAGAAGGAGGAGGAGGAAGCAGCCCAGCAGGAGAAGCCCAGGAGGAGGAGGAAGAAGCCCAGGAGGGGGAGGAAGCAGCCCAGCAGGAGAAACCCAGGAGGGGGAGGAAGCAGCCCAGGAGGAGGAGGAGGAGGAGGAAGCAGCCCAGCAGGAGAAGCCCAGGAGGGGGAGGAAGAAGCCCAGGAGGGGGAGGAAGAAGCCCAGGAGGGGGAGGAAGAAGCCCAGCAGGAGAAGCCCAGAAGGGGGAGGCAGCAGCCCAGGAGGAGAAGGAGGAGGAGGAAGCAGCCCAGGAGGAGAAGGAGGAGGAGGAGGAAGCAGCCCAGGAGGAGAAGGAGGAGGAGGAAGCAGCCCAGCAGGAGAAGGAGGAGGAGGAAGCAGCCCAGCAGGAGAAGCCCAGGAGGAGGAGGAAGAAGCCCAGCAGGAGAAGCCCAGGAGGAGGAGGAGGAGGAAGCAGCCCAGGAGGAGGAGGAGGAGGAAGCAGCCCAGGAGGAGGAGGAGGAGGAAGCAGCCCAGGAGGAGGAGGAGGAGGAAGCAGCCCAGCCCAGCAGGAGAAGCCCAGGAGGGGGAGGAGGCAGCAGCCCAGGAGGGGGAGGAGGCAGCAGCCCAGGACGGGGAGGAGGCAGCAGCCCAGGAGGGGGAGGAGGCAGCAGCCCAGGAGGGGGAGGAGGCAGCAGCCCAGGAGGGGGAGGAGGCAGCAGCCCAGGAGGGGAGCGCCGCCCGGAGAGCTGCCCCTGAGCCGCTCAGCCCTGGGCAGGGTTTTGCTCTCTGCCTCTCCCCCTCCTCACTCAGCTGGCGGCAGGAGCAGGGCGGCTCCTTGCCTCAGGGCCAGGACCCCCACGCAGGGCCCGGCCTGGGGGAGCTTTGGGCTGTCCCCAGGGAGGGTGGGAGGCGCTGGGGGGGGGGTCCCGGGGGAGGCTGCCGCGGGCCGCAGCCCAGCTCCTGCCTGCAGACCTCTGCTGCGCCTCGGCGTCTCCTGGTCACGCGGCTCAGGAGCCTGCAGGGCGACTTCAGCCGCAGCCCGGCCGGGGCCAGGCGCGTCCCCGGGGAGCTGCTGAGCTCAGGGAGACCTTCACCTGCTCTCCCCCTCCCCAGCCTCCCCCAAAAACATGGCTGTCAATCTCGGGGGGGGGGGGGAAGCGCCCCTTCCAGCCCCTGGTGGCTGGAAGCGCCCTGGGCTCGTCCAGAGGAGGACTGGGGAAGCCTTGGAGGCAGGGAAAGGAGGGAGAGGGCAGGAGGGAGGAGGCTGAGCTGGGCAGGATCTGGGGGGTGGGGGGGAGTAGTGCAGGGCAGGGCACCCATGGGTGGGAGGCCACCTCCAGCGCCAGGGGGTGCCAGGGCTCTGTGCTCTCCCCTCAGCTCCTGCTGCAGGCTTCGCTCCTTGGAGTCCTATCCAAAGGAGGCTTCTGCAAGCTGGGGGCTCCCTCCTGCAAGCTGGGGGCTCCCTCCTGCAAGCTGGGGGCTCCCCCCCGCAGCTGAGTGCTCCCTCCTGCAGCTGATGGATTGCCCCCGTGGCTGGGTGCTCCTGCAGCTGGGTGCTCCTGGCCTTGGCTTCCTCCCTGGAGCCTTTCCCCCAGCCTCTCCCTCTCACCTCCAGCATCCCTGGCTCCGGGGCTGGAGGCGATCCCTGGGGGCTCTGAGCTCTGCCAGCCCCCCCGGAGGTCTCCCTGGAGCCCTTCCCCCCGCTGCCAGCTCCCTGCCCTCACCTCCAGCACCTCTGCTCCCTGCTGGCAGGGAGGGCACCTCCAGCCTCCTTCTCTCTCCCTCCCTCCTTCCCTCCCCTCTCTTTTGCTGCTCCTCCCTTCCTGAAGGCAACCCCAACCTGGCTGGGGAGGGGGTGGGAGGGAGGGTCTGGGGGGGTTTGGTGTGTGTGTCCCCCAACCCCCAGCTGGTTTCACCCTTGGGGTGTGGTGCTGCAGGGATGCTCACCTCGGGCTGGGGCTCAGGGACCCCCTCCTGAGATGGGGAGGAGAGATGGGCAGGGCAGAGCCCCCTCCCCCCTTCCTTCCTCCCCTCCCCCTTCCTTCCTCCCCCTCCCCCTTCCTTCCTCCCCTCCCCCTTCCTTCCTCCCCTCCCCCCCCTTCCTTCCTCCCCTCCCCCTTCCTTCCTCCCCTCCCCCCTTCCTTCCTCCCTCCCCCTTCCTTCCTCCCCTCCCCCTTCCTTCCTCCCCCTTCCTTCCTCCCCTCCCCCTTCCTTCCTCCCCTCCCCCCTTCCTTCCTCCCCTCCCCCCTTCCTTCCTCCCCTCCCCCTTCCTTCCTCCCCTCCCCCCTTCCTTCCTCCCCTCCCCCCTTCCTTCCTCCCCTCCCCCCTTCCTTCCTCCCCTCCCCCTTCCTTCCTCCCCTCCCCCCCTTCCTTCCTCCCCCCCCCTTCCTTCCTCCCCTCCCCCCCTTCCTTCCTCCCCTCCCCCCTTCCTTCCTCCCCTCCCCCCTTCCTTCCTCCCCTCCCCCCTTCCTTCCTCCCCTCCCCCCTTCCTTCCTCCCCTCCCCCCTTCCTTCCTCCCCCTCCCCCTTCCTTCCTCCCCTCCCCCTTCCTTCCTCCCCTCCCCCTTCCTTCCTCCCCTCCCCCTTCCTTCCTCCCCTCCCCCTTCCTTCCTCCCCTCCCCCTTCCTTCCTCCCCTCCCCCTTCCTTCCTCCCCTCCCCCTTCCTTCCTCCCCTCCCCCCTTCCTTCCTCCCCTCCCCCCTTCCTTCCTCCCCTCCCCCTTCCTTCCTCCCCTCCCCCTTCCTTCCTCCCCTCCCCCCTTCCTTCCTCCCCTCCCCCTTCCTTCCTCCCCTCCCCAGCCACCACCTCCTTTCCTTTGTGGCTCTTCCAGACCCCACTGTTGGACACTGAACCCAGCCTGGATTATGGCCACAGCCTCACCCAGGTGGGGGGAGGGGAAGACCTCCCCTGGGGCAGGACGCTGGGGAGGGGGAGATGGAGAAAGCCCTGGGGGGTGGGGAGGGGGGGGGGGAGAGGGAGGAGGTTTGAGCTTCCCCCCCCCCCAGTGTTGTGGAACCCTCTGCTGAGCTGCTGGAGCCCTCAGGCTGGTCCAGTCCTGGGGGGGGGGGATGGAGGCCCCGGGGGGAGTGGGATGGAGACCCCATGGGGAGTGGGATGGAGACCCCAGGGGATGGGGATGGAGACCCCGGGGGGAGTGGGATGGAGACCCCAGGAGGAGGGGGATGGAGACCCCAGGGGATGGAGACCCCCGGAGGAGAGGGATGGAGACCCCAGGGGATGGGGATGGAGACCCTGGGGGGAGTGGGATGGAGACCCCAGGAGGGGGATGGAGACCCCAGGGGATGGGGATGGAGACCCCAGGGGATGGGGATGGAGACCCCAGGAGGAGGGGGATGGAGACCCCATGGGGAGGGAGATGGAGACCCCGGGGGGTGAGGGATGGAGACCCCGGGGGTGAGGGATGGAGACCCCGGGGGGTGACGGATGGAGACCCCAGGGGATGGGGATGGAGACCCCATGGGGAGGGAGATGGAGACCCCGGGGGGTGAGGGATGGAGACCCCATGGGGAGGGAGATGGAGACCCCGGGGGTGAGGGATGGAGACCCCATGGGGAGGGAGATGGAGACCCCGGGGGTGAGGGATGGAGACCCCATGGGATGGGGATGGAGACCCCATGGGGAGGGGGATGGAGACCCCATGGGGAGGGAGATGGAGACCCCGGGGGGTGAGGGATGGAGACCCCATGGGATGGGGATGGAGACCCCATGGGGAGGGAGATGGAGACCCCGGGGGTGAGGGATGGAGACCCCATGGGGAGGGAGATGGAGACCCCGGGGGTGAGGGATGGAGACCCCAGGAGGAGGGAGATGGAGACCCCGGGGGGAGGAGGATGGAGACCCCATGGGGAGGGAGATGGAGACCCTGGGGGAGTGGGATGGAGACCCCTGGGGGTGGCTGTGTCCCCCCTTGGCAGGGTGCTGAGGGCACAGCTGCCCCTGCAGGATGCCAGCAGCCTGCCTGCTGCTCCTTGCGAGGCCTCTAACCCCCTTGGCACCTCCCCCCCCCCCTCCCCACCCTCCCCCTCCCCCTCCCCAGGCGTCCTCAGAGAAGATCTGGAGGGCAGGGAGACTTCTCTACCTCCACCTCAGCGCCACCCGGCCCGGCCTCATCCGGGACCACAAACATCACCTCAGGCACCACAGGTGGGGCAGGAGCTCCCCTGCCAGCCTGGCACCGGGGGCTGGGGGCCAGAGCCCCCTGGTGCTGGGTGCTGGGTGCCAGAGCTTCCCTCTTGGGAGTGATGGGTGCCAGAGCCCCCTGGTGCTGGGTGCTGGGTGCCAGAGCTCCCTGGCACTGGGTGCTGGGTGCCAGAGCTTCTTAGTGCTGGGTGCCAGAGCCCCCTGGTGCTGGGTGCCAGAGCCCCCTGGTGCTGGGTGCTGGGTGCCAGAGCTTCCCTCTTGGGAGTGATGGGTGCCAGAGCTCCCTGGCACTGGGTGCTGGGTGCCAGAGCTTCCCTCTTGGGGGTGCTGGGTGCCAGAGCTCCCTGGCACTGGGCGCTGGGTGCCAGAGCCTCCCTCCTGGGGAGTGCTGGGTGCCAGAGCCGCCTGCTGGGGGCGCTCCTCCCCCCGTCCCGTTGCAGGCAGTGCTGCTCTGGCAAGGAGTTGGTGGATTGGCTGCTGGGGGCCGGGCTGGGCATCCAGGCTCGCTGCCAGGCTGTGGGCATCTGCCAGCTGCTGGTGGACAGAGGGGTCCTGACCCACGGTGAGGAGGGGGTGGGGGGGTTGGGGTGGGCATGCCCTAGGTGCCCCTGGCACCTTGTAGGTATCCACTGGGTGCCCCTGGCTTCTCTGTGGGCATCCCCTGGGTCCACTTGGCACCTCCATGGGCATCCCCTGGGTCCACTTGGCACTTGTGGGCGTCCCCTGAGTGCCCCTGGCACCTTGTGGGCATCCCCTGGGTGCCCCTAGCGCCTCCATGGGCATCCCCTGAGTCCACTTGGCACCTTGTAGGTGTCCCCTGGGTGCCCCTGGCAGCTGCCCGGGCATGCTGTGGGTGCCCCTGGCACCTCGTGGG